>CM060940.1:837996448-838708674 GCA_030765085.1 Allium cepa | reverse complement strand
CATTACTCTGCCATTGTCTCTACTTCAAGCAACGTTCAAACAACACTTCTATCACTCCAATCACGAAGACATTTCAACAAATCTCAAGAGGAAATCTAACCCATTCGCCATGCATTCGGAGGATTCTTCTACATCGGGGTTTAAGCTATTTGTCTAAGTGTGTTGTAATCGGAGTTGATTGTAAAGAATTGTAACCAAATCAGCAATAAAGAGCTTTTAAGTGGACGTAGGCTAGATCTTAAGCCGAACCACTATAAATATTGTGTCTTTTATGGCTTTTCTGTGATTTCTTTGCTTATACTTTGTCCCGTACCAACGGGTGGTGCTTTCACAACGATAATTCACACACCGGGGTGTTAGCGTTCAAATTTTAGCGTTAACATTTTTGGTGCTTTCACTGAGAATTGAACTCAGGAGAATACTTTCACCATTGCTTCGCGAAAGTTTGTTGAAAGAATCTCTCTAAAGACTAGAAGTTTATCCGAGATAATGGCTACTGGAAGACAGCTTAGATCAGATAGATCCGGTGATGCTCATGAGAATACTACCACTTCTCTTGCTCCAAATGAAGCAGCTCCGAGTGTTGGAATTACACGAGCAGAATTGGACGCCGTAGTTTTGGGATTGAATCAGCAATTGAATGCTCAGAATGCGCAGTTGGAAGCCCAGAATGCCCAGAATGCCTTGATTATGGATAGGTTAAACGCCCTACTTGAGGCAAATCACCAACGACAGGATAATGAAACAATCTATGCTGAAGATGCCTGTGACCCCCAAGAGAAAGGTATTCCTCAAAAAGCAGACAACACCACTGCAAGGGGACCTTCCCAAGCTGAAGGTTCAAGGCCGCAACCAACTGTTCGCGAAGATTTGCCCAGGCAAACTTCCGAAAGAACAGCGGACGCAGACGTCTGCCCGGCAAGACCTCTGAACGATGAGGAGTACCTATCAGGGATGGTTCGCTCGATTATGAAAGAAAGCATGCAAAGGCAAGAGGATGAAAACGATTGGGGGTTTGCTCCAAGTAAGACACCGTTCACCGAAAAAATCTTGAAGGCAGAGTTTCCAAAGAAATTTGTACCTCCTACCATCCCAGCTTATCGAGGGACAAGTGACCCTAACCAATTCCTGTACAAGTATGATTGGCATATGACCGGGGCAAGAGCAACAGATGAGATCAAGTGTCGTTACTTTCCGGTATACTTAGAGGGAATGGCCTTACTTTGGTTCACAAAGCTGCCAGTTAGATCCGTGGATCAATTCTCTGACTTAACACGAAAGTTCAAGGATCAGTTCAGGCTATATGCTACAAAAGCCAAGGATATAATGTCTCTCTCTAGTCTAGAACAAAACCCCGGAGAATCTACCAGATCATTCTTAAATCGTTTCAATATAGCCCTAGCTGAAGTCGAGAACGCAGAGCCAAGGATGGTTTTGACTTATCTAATGCGGGCTATCGATAAATCGAGTGAATTCGGTAAATGGCTAAAAATGAAGGAGCCAAACTCACTTGAGAAATTCTATAAGAAGGCTGATGAATTTATGCGTTTGGAAAGCTTTCCTGCGACATCAAGAGCAATCGAGGCTGAAATTTTGAATGTCGGTGATACTTCTGATAAAAGAGAATCTAGAGGACAGAAGAGGAAGAACGATGGTGGAAAAAAGCAGAGAGACTTGAAGAAAGCTCGCCGCTTTAAACCTTCAAACTTTACTCTCTTAACTGATACTCTGGAGAACATCTTTCTCGCAACCAAGGATGCTTTTGATTATCCTAAGCCACCTGAGTTGAAGGTTGGGAAAAATGCTATGCATAATGGGAGGTTCTGTCAGTTCCACAACCAACCTGGTCATGACACCAATGAATGTCGTCATTTAAGGAATTTGATTGAAGAACTATTGAGACAGAATAAACTTCAGCAATATGTCAAAAGAGACAGGAATGACCCATCCTCATCCACTCAGGGGAGGCCCTCACCCGGCGGGCAGGAATCATGATGGGATGGAAGGATACGCTCATGCTCTAAGAAAAGCCCCGAAGGGAGAGAATGTTCCTATTCTCACACCGGAGATTCGATCCCGAGAAGCTTGGGACAGCAATGATTTGCATCCATGTTTTACTTTAAGGCTTTGTTACAAATTGTAAAAGAATGATGGATTTATCATTCTCATATTAAAAGTCATTGTAAAAACATTGCAAATGAAATATAGGAACTATAAATCTTGTGTTTTCTATTACTATAAAAGACCTGTTTTATTTCGAAATGCCAAATATCTTGAATATATTGCTAAAATGTCGATTTAATATTGCAGGCAATCAAAGCAAAGCTTACCTAGTCAGCACATCGCAAAGCAAAGCGATTCCTATAAGTCATTGAGCAAATAAATGTCAAGCCAGAAAAGGTTCCAAATTGAATTCCTGCATAAGAAATGTTCCTCACGAACAATTGATACAACCAAAAGGGCACCTTCCCAACGCGATGGTTTCAGGCCCTCGCTAACCGACAAAGATCATTTGTGCAAACAGACATCTTGTTGGGTAGTTTGGGTCTGCCCTATGGATTCACTTAACAATGAGGAGCATTTCTCTAGAAAAGAGACAAATAACTTGCAAAGAAAAGAACATGGCTATGGAAATGATAACGAGGAATCGCTAAGGAGCGGATGGTGAAGAGGCATAGGCAAGCAGACAGAAAACACACAAGCCCTCTTCGGAGGCAAAAGTCCTCCAATGAGGCACGCTTCCCATGTTTGAAGCGCAAACTAAAGTCCTCCAATGAGGCACGCTTCCCATGTTTGAAGCGCAAACTAAAGACCTCCAATGAGGCACGCTTCCCATGTTTGAAGCGCAAACTAAAGTCCTCCAATGAGGCACGCTTCCCATGTTTGAAGCGCAAACTAAAGTCCTCCAATGAGGCACGCTTCCCATGTTTGAAGCGCAAACTAAAGTCCTCCAATGAGGCACGCTTCCCATGTTTGAAGCGCAAACTAAAGTCCTCCAATGAGGCACGCTTCCCATGTTTGAAGCGCAAACTAAAGTCCTCCAATGAGGCACGCTTCCCATGTTTGAAGCGCGAACTAAAGTCCTCCAATGAGGCACGCTTCCCATGTTTGAAGCGCAAACTAAAGTCCTCCAATGAGGCACGCTTCCCATGTTTGAAGCGCAAACTAAAGTCCTCCAATGAGGCACGCTTCCCATGTTTGAAGCGCAAACTAAAGTCCTCCAATGAGGCACGCTTCCCATGTTTGAAGCGCAAACTAAAGTCCTCCAATGAGGCACGCTTCCCATGTTTGAAGCGCAAACTAAAGTCCTCCAATGAGGCACGCTTCCCATGTTTGAAGCGCAAACTAAAGTCCTCCAATGAGGCACGCTTCCCATGTTTGAAGCTTAAACTAAAGCCCTACTCAAAGGCACAACCCTTCAGAGGATAAAGACCTCTTCGGGGGCACATTTCACCAGAGTTGAAGTGCAAACTCTTCGGAGGCCCACTTCTCCAGAGCTGAAGTGCCAAATAAAGACCTCTTCGGAGGCACATTTCACCGGAGCTGAAGTGCAATCTCTGTGGATGCCCACTCCTCCAGAGTTGAAATGTCAAATCAAAGCCCTCTAGCGAGGCGCAACAAAAAAAAAAGGGGAAAAAAGGCTTCTCCAATACAAGGCGCACTCTACCAGAGCAAGAATAATATTTCCTCAAAAATGGAAAATTATTCTCTAAAGAAAGAGTGCATGCCTTCTCAAAATGGAAGAGTTATTCCCTAAAGTAAGAGTACAAGTCTTCTAAAAACAGAAGAATTGTTCTCCAAAAAATCTCCTCAAAATGGAGAATATTACAATGAGCTGTGGTATGGGGCAATATAATATTGCTACATTAATAAAAGCAGAACCCAAGCAACGTACCACAAGCTCACTGTAATATCATGCAAAGAGAATAAAGAAACTTGTATGAAAATGTGGAATAAATACATTCTCAAATACAGACAAAAGTTTCTATAAAATTTGTTATGCATGTGCAGGTTTCAAAAGGAAAAACAAGAAGGATGACGCCACACCGTCAAATGGAGTAAAACATTACACCAATAAGGCTTCCGCAATAGGTTCCATTGATGCAAGTTCCTTTGCGAAAGCTGGGGCATCTGAAGTTTCTGCTTGAAAACCAGGGGCATCGTGAAGCTAGGTCGACCAAAAAGAGTGCAAAAATCCGAATTAGTGCAAAAATTCATCGTTCAGCAAAAAATTTAATGCTCCTCTCCTTAACCGTCACAGCACTTAATCTTTTAAAAATTGACTTGTGACTGGAATATTCGGAAAGAGGATGGGAGTGCTGCAAAAGTAAAGGATGAAATTAGTACCGGACAACTCGGATTTTCAAAATCCCAGAAATGGAAAGATCCAGTTTGCCCCACTACTCTTCTTATCAGAAAGACATTCTATATGAAGAACTGAATATTAAAAAGTAAAGGTGCACGTTTTCTAAAAAGCGTGTGAAGTGTTGTGCAAAGCTACTAAAATAACAAGTAATTAAAGCGATACTTGAAATAATACTGGTTGGCATATGTCAATTCAGAAAAATTCGAGGCTTGTTATTTGAAATTAAGTGCGGTGTCAATGCAGATAGCAGTTATAACTGTGTAAACTTTGTGTTTATACTTCATTCAAGAAAGTTGATTCGCAACACTTCATCAAGACCGTACTAATTTGCTTACAGTAAAATACCAGTTCTTTGATCTAATCCATCACTCGATATGGGCAATCGGTGATGGGTATATTCGCCCTATTTTTCTGCAAATGTTGCGTTTAACAGGTTGTTAAAATAATCTGTAAAGAGATGCAGCAAGTTTAGGTCAAAGTTCCATTGAATCGCATTGGTCAAGTTTAAAAAGCTTCAGGTTGAAACAAAGCAAAGTTGCCTAAGTACAAGCTCAACAACTCAGTAAAGCACGAGTTAAGAAGAATCGAAGCACACGACCTAGTCCCTAGGCGTATACTTCGAGGGGCAAGTGTTAACTCCACTTTTTCAGCAAGGCCGTGATATCAAAAATCGACCGAGAAGCCAATGATAGTTCATCTCGAAGGATGGTCAATTTAACCTCCCAATAAAGCAAGTTCTGTTGAATGAATTTTCAGATAAGATCCCCTACGGAGGGGGGGTCCAGGGGGGGTGCCAACCCCCCAAGGTGGGGGTGCGGGGGCAACGCCACCGCCTACGGTGTTCGACCTGACCGGTCAGGTCGCAGGGGTCCAGGGGGCAGCGCCCCCGGCGGGGTGCGGGGCAGCGCCCCGACCAAAACGGTATACGAATTAAAGAGTGAAGTAAGCCAGCGACTCAACTAGTCAGCGACCTAACCAATGAAGGATTCACGACTCATAAAGATCAGCGACTCAATGGATATACGACCTATGGTAGGCAGCGACTCAACTGATAAGCGACTCAGAGATTGCCGACTCAATGGGTCAACGACTCATTGAGGGCAACGACTCAGCGAGTTAGTGCCTTAAAGGTGCAGTATGGATCAACGACTCAGCGGGTCTACGACTCAAGGCCTAGACCGATCCAGCGACTCATTCGAGCTACAGCTCAGAAAAGGTACCGACTCAACGAGTTAACGACTCATGGAGTTGGCGACTCATGGGGCAGACCGACCTAAGAATTTCAACGACTCAGGATGACTAACGACCTATCATAAGTCGCTGGCGACTCAAGCGAACAAGGAACAAGCTTAATACCGATACACCCATGCCGCTGCCTGCTGACTCGTGGTATGTAAGTCGGTCACGGCTCATCTTAAGTCGGTCACGGTTCATCCTGAGTCGGTCACGACTTAAGACTTATGCTATATTAAGAAGATCGAAGGCGCTCTGGTAGGAAGCAGGGGGGTTCAACCTGTTGAGTCGTCCACGACTCAACCTGACTCGGCCGCGAGTTAACAATGAGTCGGATACGACTCACGACTCAAGACCGACGACTCCTATAAATACATGACCACTTTCAGCAATAAGGGGACTTTTGGGGGGCTCACTTCCTAGACGCCATTACTCTGCCATTGTCTCTACTTCAAGCAACGTTCAAACAACACTTCTATCACTCCAATCACGAAAGACATTTCAACAAATCTCAAGAGGAAATCTAACCCATTCGCCATGCATTCGGAGGATTCTTCTACATCGGGGTTTAAGCTATTTGTCTAAGTGTGTTGTAATCGGAGTTGATTGTAAAGAATTGTAACCAAATCAGCAATAAAGAGCTTTTAAGTGGACGTAGGCTAGATCTTAAGCCGAACCACTATAAATATTGTGTCTTTTATGGCTTTTCTGTGATTTCTTTGCTTATACTTTGTCCCGTACCAACGGGTGGTGCTTTCACAACGATAATTCACACACCGGGGTGTTAGCGTTCAAATTTTAGCGTTAACATTTTTGGTGCTTTCACTGAGAATTGAACTCAGGAGAATACTTTCACCATTGCTTCGCGAAAGTTTGTTGAAAGAATCTCTCTAAAGACTAGAAGTTTATCCGAGATAATGGCTACTGGAAGACAGCTTAGATCAGATAGATCCGGTGATGCTCATGAGAATACTACCACTTCTCTTGCTCCAAATGAAGCAGCTCCGAGTGTTGGAATTACACGAGCAGAATTGGACGCCGTAGTTTTGGGATTGAATCAGCAATTGAATGCTCAGAATGCGCAGTTGGAAGCCCAGAATGCCCAGAATGCCTTGATTATGGATAGGTTAAACGCCCTACTTGAGGCAAATCACCAACGACAGGATAATGAAACAATCTATGCTGAAGATGCCTGTGACCCCCAAGAGAAAGGTATTCCTCAAAAAGCAGACAACACCACTGCAAGGGGACCTTCCCAAGCTGAAGGTTCAAGGCCGCAACCAACTGTTCGCGAAGATTTGCCCAGGCAAACTTCCGAAAGAACAGCGGACGCAGACGTCTGCCCGGCAAGACCTCTGAACGATGAGGAGTACCTATCAGGGATGGTTCGCTCGATTATGAAAGAAAGCATGCAAAGGCAAGAGGATGAAAACGATTGGGGGTTTGCTCCAAGTAAGACACCGTTCACCGAAAAAATCTTGAAGGCAGAGTTTCCAAAGAAATTTGTACCTCCTACCATCCCAGCTTATCGAGGGACAAGTGACCCTAACCAATTCCTGTACAAGTATGATTGGCATATGACCGGGGCAAGAGCAACAGATGAGATCAAGTGTCGTTACTTTCCGGTATACTTAGAGGGAATGGCCTTACTTTGGTTCACAAAGCTGCCAGTTAGATCCGTGGATCAATTCTCTGACTTAACACGAAAGTTCAAGGATCAGTTCAGGCTATATGCTACAAAAGCCAAGGATATAATGTCTCTCTCTAGTCTAGAACAAAACCCCGGAGAATCTACCAGATCATTCTTAAATCGTTTCAATATAGCCCTAGCTGAAGTCGAGAACGCAGAGCCAAGGATGGTTTTGACTTATCTAATGCGGGCTATCGATAAATCGAGTGAATTCGGTAAATGGCTAAAAATGAAGGAGCCAAACTCACTTGAGAAATTCTATAAGAAGGCTGATGAATTTATGCGTTTGGAAAGCTTTCCTGCGACATCAAGAGCAATCGAGGCTGAAATTTTGAATGTCGGTGATACTTCTGATAAAAGAGAATCTAGAGGACAGAAGAGGAAGAACGATGGTGGAAAAAAGCAGAGAGACTTGAAGAAAGCTCGCCGCTTTAAACCTTCAAACTTTACTCTCTTAACTGATACTCTGGAGAACATCTTTCTCGCAACCAAGGATGCTTTTGATTATCCTAAGCCACCTGAGTTGAAGGTTGGGAAAAATGCTATGCATAATGGGAGGTTCTGTCAGTTCCACAACCAACCTGGTCATGACACCAATGAATGTCGTCATTTAAGGAATTTGATTGAAGAACTATTGAGACAGAATAAACTTCAGCAATATGTCAAAAGAGACAGGAATGACCCATCCTCATCCACTCAGGGGAGGCCCTCACCCGGCGGGCAGGAATCATGATGGGATGGAAGGATACGCTCATGCTCTAAGAAAAGCCCCGAAGGGAGAGAATGTTCCTATTCTCACACCGGAGATTCGATCCCGAGAAGCTTGGGACAGCAATGATTTGCATCCATGTTTTACTTTAAGGCTTTGTTACAAATTGTAAAAGAATGATGGATTTATCATTCTCATATTAAAAGTCATTGTAAAAACATTGCAAATGAAATATAGGAACTATAAATCTTGTGTTTTCTATTACTATAAAAGACCTGTTTTATTTCGAAATGCCAAATATCTTGAATATATTGCTAAAATGTCGATTTAATATTGCAGGCAATCAAAGCAAAGCTTACCTAGTCAGCACATCGCAAAGCAAAGCGATTCCTATAAGTCATTGAGCAAATAAATGTCAAGCCAGAAAAGGTTCCAAATTGAATTCCTGCATAAGAAATGTTCCTCACGAACAATTGATACAACCAAAAGGGCACCTTCCCAACGCGATGGTTTCAGGCCCTCGCTAACCGACAAAGATCATTTGTGCAAACAGACATCTTGTTGGGTAGTTTGGGTCTGCCCTATGGATTCACTTAACAATGAGGAGCATTTCTCTAGAAAAGAGACAAATAACTTGCAAAGAAAAGAACATGGCTATGGAAATGATAACGAGGAATCGCTAAGGAGCGGATGGTGAAGAGGCATAGGCAAGCAGACAGAAAACACACAAGCCCTCTTCGGAGGCAAAAGTCCTCCAATGAGGCACGCTTCCCATGTTTGAAGCGCAAACTAAAGTCCTCCAATGAGGCACGCTTCCCATGTTTGAAGCGCAAACTAAAGACCTCCAATGAGGCACGCTTCCCATGTTTGAAGCGCAAACTAAAGTCCTCCAATGAGGCACGCTTCCCATGTTTGAAGCGCAAACTAAAGTCCTCCAATGAGGCACGCTTCCCATGTTTGAAGCGCAAACTAAAGTCCTCCAATGAGGCACGCTTCCCATGTTTGAAGCGCAAACTAAAGTCCTCCAATGAGGCACGCTTCCCATGTTTGAAGCGCAAACTAAAGTCCTCCAATGAGGCACGCTTCCCATGTTTGAAGCGCGAACTAAAGTCCTCCAATGAGGCACGCTTCCCATGTTTGAAGCGCAAACTAAAGTCCTCCAATGAGGCACGCTTCCCATGTTTGAAGCGCAAACTAAAGTCCTCCAATGAGGCACGCTTCCCATGTTTGAAGCGCAAACTAAAGTCCTCCAATGAGGCACGCTTCCCATGTTTGAAGCGCAAACTAAAGTCCTCCAATGAGGCACGCTTCCCATGTTTGAAGCGCAAACTAAAGTCCTCCAATGAGGCACGCTTCCCATGTTTGAAGCGCAAACTAAAGTCCTCCAATGAGGCACGCTTCCCATGTTTGAAGCTTAAACTAAAGCCCTACTCAAAGGCACAACCCTTCAGAGGATAAAGACCTCTTCGGGGGCACATTTCACCAGAGTTGAAGTGCAAACTCTTCGGAGGCCCACTTCTCCAGAGCTGAAGTGCCAAATAAAGACCTCTTCGGAGGCACATTTCACCGGAGCTGAAGTGCAATCTCTGTGGATGCCCACTCCTCCAGAGTTGAAATGTCAAATCAAAGCCCTCTAGCGAGGCGCAACAAAAAAAAAAGGGGAAAAAAGGCTTCTCCAATACAAGGCGCACTCTACCAGAGCAAGAATAATATTTCCTCAAAAATGGAAAATTATTCTCTAAAGAAAGAGTGCATGCCTTCTCAAAATGGAAGAGTTATTCCCTAAAGTAAGAGTACAAGTCTTCTAAAAACAGAAGAATTGTTCTCCAAAAAATCTCCTCAAAATGGAGAATATTACAATGAGCTGTGGTATGGGGCAATATAATATTGCTACATTAATAAAAGCAGAACCCAAGCAACGTACCACAAGCTCACTGTAATATCATGCAAAGAGAATAAAGAAACTTGTATGAAAATGTGGAATAAATACATTCTCAAATACAGACAAAAGTTTCTATAAAATTTGTTATGCATGTGCAGGTTTCAAAAGGAAAAACAAGAAGGATGACGCCACACCGTCAAATGGAGTAAAACATTACACCAATAAGGCTTCCGCAATAGGTTCCATTGATGCAAGTTCCTTTGCGAAAGCTGGGGCATCTGAAGTTTCTGCTTGAAAACCAGGGGCATCGTGAAGCTAGGTCGACCAAAAAGAGTGCAAAAATCCGAATTAGTGCAAAAATTCATCGTTCAGCAAAAAATTTAATGCTCCTCTCCTTAACCGTCACAGCACTTAATCTTTTAAAAATTGACTTGTGACTGGAATATTCGGAAAGAGGATGGGAGTGCTGCAAAAGTAAAGGATGAAATTAGTACCGGACAACTCGGATTTTCAAAATCCCAGAAATGGAAAGATCCAGTTTGCCCCACTACTCTTCTTATCAGAAAGACATTCTATATGAAGAACTGAATATTAAAAAGTAAAGGTGCACGTTTTCTAAAAAGCGTGTGAAGTGTTGTGCAAAGCTACTAAAATAACAAGTAATTAAAGCGATACTTGAAATAATACTGGTTGGCATATGTCAATTCAGAAAAATTCGAGGCTTGTTATTTGAAATTAAGTGCGGTGTCAATGCAGATAGCAGTTATAACTGTGTAAACTTTGTGTTTATACTTCATTCAAGAAAGTTGATTCGCAACACTTCATCAAGACCGTACTAATTTGCTTACAGTAAAATACCAGTTCTTTGATCTAATCCATCACTCGATATGGGCAATCGGTGATGGGTATATTCGCCCTATTTTTCTGCAAATGTTGCGTTTAACAGGTTGTTAAAATAATCTGTAAAGAGATGCAGCAAGTTTAGGTCAAAGTTCCATTGAATCGCATTGGTCAAGTTTAAAAAGCTTCAGGTTGAAACAAAGCAAAGTTGCCTAAGTACAAGCTCAACAACTCAGTAAAGCACGAGTTAAGAAGAATCGAAGCACACGACCTAGTCCCTAGGCGTATACTTCGAGGGGCAAGTGTTAACTCCACTTTTTCAGCAAGGCCGTGATATCAAAAATCGACCGAGAAGCCAATGATAGTTCATCTCGAAGGATGGTCAATTTAACCTCCCAATAAAGCAAGTTCTGTTGAATGAATTTTCAGATAAGATCCCCTACGGAGGGGGGGTCCAGGGGGGGTGCCAACCCCCCAAGGTGGGGGTGCGGGGGCAACGCCACCGCCTACGGTGTTCGACCTGACCGGTCAGGTCGCAGGGGTCCAGGGGGCAGCGCCCCCGGCGGGGTGCGGGGCAGCGCCCCGACCAAAACGGTATACGAATTAAAGAGTGAAGTAAGCCAGCGACTCAACTAGTCAGCGACCTAACCAATGAAGGATTCACGACTCATAAAGATCAGCGACTCAATGGATATACGACCTATGGTAGGCAGCGACTCAACTGATAAGCGACTCAGAGATTGCCGACTCAATGGGTCAACGACTCATTGAGGGCAACGACTCAGCGAGTTAGTGCCTTAAAGGTGCAGTATGGATCAACGACTCAGCGGGTCTACGACTCAAGGCCTAGACCGATCCAGCGACTCATTCGAGCTACAGCTCAGAAAAGGTACCGACTCAACGAGTTAACGACTCATGGAGTTGGCGACTCATGGGGCAGACCGACCTAAGAATTTCAACGACTCAGGATGACTAACGACCTATCATAAGTCGCTGGCGACTCAAGCGAACAAGGAACAAGCTTAATACCGATACACCCATGCCGCTGCCTGCTGACTCGTGGTATGTAAGTCGGTCACGGCTCATCTTAAGTCGGTCACGGTTCATCCTGAGTCGGTCACGACTTAAGACTTATGCTATATTAAGAAGATCGAAGGCGCTCTGGTAGGAAGCAGGGGGGTTCAACCTGTTGAGTCGTCCACGACTCAACCTGACTCGGCCGCGAGTTAACAATGAGTCGGATACGACTCACGACTCAAGACCGACGACTCCTATAAATACATGACCACTTTCAGCAATAAGGGGACTTTTGGGGGGCTCACTTCCTAGACGCCATTACTCTGCCATTGTCTCTACTTCAAGCAACGTTCAAACAACACTTCTATCACTCCAATCACGAAAGACATTTCAACAAATCTCAAGAGGAAATCTAACCCATTCGCCATGCATTCGGAGGATTCTTCTACATCGGGGTTTAAGCTATTTGTCTAAGTGTGTTGTAATCGGAGTTGATTGTAAAGAATTGTAACCAAATCAGCAATAAAGAGCTTTTAAGTGGACGTAGGCTAGATCTTAAGCCGAACCACTATAAATATTGTGTCTTTTATGGCTTTTCTGTGATTTCTTTGCTTATACTTTGTCCCGTACCAACGGGTGGTGCTTTCACAACGATAATTCACACACCGGGGTGTTAGCGTTCAAATTTTAGCGTTAACAGAGATGGATGTTGCGTGTCGTGCTATAGGAAGTTAGTGGGTCTGCAGGCCGTGGAAAGAAGTAGTTAGGGGAGGCTGTTGCAATGGTGTTTGACGAAGGGACGGTGTAATGACCCGCCTTTCATTCCACAGAAAGAGCATCATTATTTAGAACGAAAGGGATGGAAAAGTTAAAGATAGAAAAGAAAGAACTAAACAATATCAGAATCTCACAGAGGAATGAATAAAATTTATTAATCACATAGCTATTACATAGTATACAACATTTAACATAGTTTATGCAGCTTAATACACCATAAATTAGACAGTTATAAAGATCAATCTATTGTACAACTGAATTCATACAAGACATCAACACAGAGATCAACACAATGGAAGCACTATATATCTACATACGCTGAAGCCTCCTACTCCAATTCCCCTTCAGAATTCGTCAAAGATAACCTGAATCCCATGGCTACTCATAAAAATTTGAGTACCCAAGAGTTTTAGAAAACGAAAAATAAACTCCAGGTCAGACATAGGTCTGGTGTTAATAAACGGGTTAAAGTTGCTTAACTTTGAAATACCTTTGAAACAAAAGGTATCTCATAAGACTTCCCGCACATAAACATGGAAAAGTTTTTACCTTACGATAACTAAAACATTTGATAGGAAATTCAATGATATTATAATGGTGTCTAGGGTTTTCAAGTAAAATATAAAAATAGCTGGAATGCTTACGTCTAACGTTCCAACATAGTTGGGCACAATCAAAACGTGCGGTACTTATTGGAGATTGGATTCCATATAATGGCAAGGCTACTGGGGTACCGCTGTCACAGTACATGGTCTAGATCACCGTACCGAGGATCCACCCTAATCCCTGCGACACAAAACCGGAACCATCCCTTACTGAATTGTCGCAAATAAGACAACCCCGTAGTTGCCACGAATAACTGCCCACACAGCCGAGTAAAGAGGGACCTCTAGATAGGGGAAATCTTATCCTACTTGGGTGCTACCCACTTAGCCTTGCTGCACCGCCCATGTTTTAGCCATTCCCAGTTGATGAGGCTTGAGGCTATGATTACCTTTTTAGGACACATATCTTGGAATGCTTATCATCCTCCAATGACGATGGTCTGAAAGCACTCAATCCATACAAGTTCGTTCTGGGTTTGAACAAAACCGAAGGCACTATCCCGTTACACTCATTTTTGAATCACCGTCAGAGTTAACGACAATAGCACTTGCATTCTGTATCTTCATTTTGAACTTCACTTGAGATTCTTGACCTATCATTTAATTTGGATCTATGTGGCTTTCGGATATCCAAATTTGGAAATTCGACCCCGGTCTCAGCGAAATCCAAAATGCCGTCTTTTAAGGCCAAGTTGTTTAAGGTTAAACAATTTAATTTATTATCTATGTTCACAGGATAGATAATTCACATTATCACAGATAGATAATCCAAGGCATATCACATATCAGAGATATCAAATAATCCAAGGCATTCACTCATCCATAAGCAAAGATAAATTAGTCACACCATTTCTAATTAATTTAAATAAATTACATTAATTACTCCCATTACTAAAAATCCTGCTTACTTAACCATTAATTAATTATAAACCAATTAATTAATCATCCCTTAATTATCTTCTCAATTTATTTAACCTTAATAATTACACTAAGTAATTAGCCTTAATTAATTATACAAATTAATTATTCTTTAGCCATTCACATAAATTAACATTTAATTACTCTCATTAACTAATTAACTATAATTAATTACATTGATCCTTAATTAATTATATTAATTAATTATTCTTTAATCACTTACATTGATTAATTATATTTAATTAATCACATTCATTAATATTCAGTAATTAATTATCCTTTAATTAATTACATTCAGTAATTAATCCTTAATTACTCCCATTTAATTACTTCCATTAAGTAATTATCCTTTAATTACTTCACTAAGTAATTTCCCTTTTATCAATTACATTCAGTAATTATCCATTAATTATTTACTCAATTTTTTATATTTTAATAATCACATTAAGTAATTATACTTAATCAATAAGTGATTATCTTCAATTAATTAAATTGGTTAATTTCCATTAATCACATTAATAATATAATTAATTACTAATTTTTTCCATTAATTAATCACTCTTTAATTAATTGACCTTTAATTACTCAGATTAATTAACCCTAAATTAACCAAGTAATTAACTATCCTTAATTAATTAAATCAATCATCCTAAATTAATCACATTAATTTAATTATCTCTTTTTTTGCAAAGCCAGCGGGGTTAAAAATGGGCCCTTACCATTTTATTGATATACCAAGAAAAATTTACAAAGATGGGGGAAACAATGCAACCTAAAACAAGTAGGCAAGCAAGAAACATAGGAACAAGAAAAGAAGAAGCACAAGCATATCAAAAAAGAAAATAAAAAAAAGACAACAACACACCGATACCAGCCAATCATGAATCAGGGAAGAGCATTCAAAAATGCATGATCAAAAACATGACTGGAGGCAGATATACCAAATCTCAATGCCTCCACAATACTCCCTTTCATTTGCATGAATGATTTCCTTTTTCCAGTAAAAATAATTGCATTCCCCTCTTCCCAGAACATCGAGATGAAGATTTTAAGGGTAAAAAGAGTAACATAAGAAGATTCACTTTCCATCACGTAGCCTTATATATGAGATCCCATTCAATTTCACTGATCATTGCAACAGACCTTCCGGTGGTGATAGAATTAATAGTGCACCATAACTTATTGACATAAGGGCAGTTAAAGAATAAGTGAAGCGTATCCTCATATGCAGCATGACAAAAACTGCACATAGTATCAATATTGACACCTCTCTAACTCAACTTAATTTTCGTTTTCAAGCAATCACTGAAAATCTTCTAGAAAAATAGGTTATGCCTCTCAGTGTTATGATTTAGCCAGATACGTTTGTGCCAGCTGAGAGTCACTCTATTATTCTGGCAAACCAGAAGCTTGTACGTGCCACCGATCCTATACTTGTCTTGACAGAAAGTCCAAGAGATACCATCATATTGAGATAAGGGGACATGATAGCCAAGGAGGAGATTCCATTGCTGACGAACACTCTGACCACTCGAGTAAGGAAGGACAACACTACCATCAGAAAGAAAATCAATAGCCAAAGCATTAATCCAATATTTGATTGAGCTTGCTGATTGAAAGTGAGGAGGTGACTCAGGATAGTACCATATTTCACCCAAGGGTCATGCCAGAAAGACACACAACCATTAATACCAAATTTACATTTAGCATATGGTAGTATATCAGTTCTAAGATTTAGAATACAACGCCACGTCCAAGTACAAGATTGAGGAGTAGCCATTGTCCAGAAATTCTTATTTCCAATTATATACCTGTGCGACCATTTCACCCATATATTATGTTTATGATTCAGGAGGTTGTCAATGTGATTCACCATGGCAGCACGATTCGACAAAAGCAAATTTTTGATACCAAGGCCTCCTCTGGACTTCGACATTTCAATCTTGGAGAAGGCACATGGTGTTAGCTTATTAGAGTTCATAGAACCATGCAAGAAAAAATTAGACATAGCACTCTTTATCATATTAATCAGCTTGCTAGGTAGAATGAAAGATCTGGCCCAATACACTTACATGGAAAAAATTATCGAGTTGATGAGTGTAAGCCTTCCTGCCTAACTAAGCAAACTATTAGTCCACAAAGTAAGTCTAGCAGTGATCCTCTCATACAGAGGAATACATTGAGCGTAAGAGATTCGCGAAGTAGCCATAGGAATACCAAGGTACATGGAAGTATCAGCTCTTTGCGTGATAGAAGTAAAGTTTGATATTTCGTTTATAACGTCATTGCTCACACCAGCTATCATCAGATCAGACTTGGATAAGTTAATCGACAAGCCAGTGATTTTGTAAAATTTGTTAAGACCATCCATTACAGATGACACAGTCATCAAAGAGGCTTGAAAAAAATAACCAAATCATCGGCAAACATTAAAGATGTGATGAGAGGATTCTTGCATTTGGGGTGAACCGAGTAACTACCATCACGTACAAGTTGAAAAAGAATTTGAGTTAATACTTCCATTACCAGAATGAATAAATAGGCAGACATAGGGTCACCCTGCCTAATACCTTTTTTACTTCGAAAATATCCCTCGTTACATTTATTGACCATAATAAAGAACCTAGCAGTAGAGATGCAGGCTTCGATCCATGCCACAAAGTGTTTGGGAAAATTCATTAAGCTCATTATCCTAAAGACAGAGTCCCATTGCAATGAATCAAAAGCTTTGGAGATGTCAAGCTTGAACATGGCTCTGGGAGAAACATGAGCGGTGTTGTAACCTTTCAAAAGTTCGTGAGACAATAATACATTATCAAGGATACTCCTGCCACTAAGTAAGGCAGCTTGATTGGAGGAAATGATCTTAGGCAAAACTAACTTGAGTCTATTAGCTATAATCTTATACATACACTTGTATATGGTGTTGCAGCAAGAGATAGGCCTATAGCCAGAGACATGACAGGCATTTTTAACTTTAGGAATGAGAGCTATTTTCGTTGCATTGACTGATCCAATCATCTTGCATTTGTTAAAGAAATTATGAACAGCCTTCAAGAAAGTAGGGCTAACAATTTCCCAGCATTAGGTAAAAAAGGTGGCATTAAAACCATCAGGACCTCTAATAGAGTTTGCATTGAGAGAGAATAGAGCAGACTTAATCTCGCTGTCAGTAATTGCAGATGAAAGCAAGGCATTGTCTTGAGTAGAAATTTTGGGAATGCTAACAGATTCAAGTAGCTCAAGAGAAGGAGCAAAGTTATTACTATTACCAAGAAACTTGCTAAAATAATCAAGAAACATATTAACAATACGAGGAGGGTCAGAGATATACTCACCATTATCATAAATTAGAGTATTAATTAACTCTCTAGACTGATTTGCCTTAAGAGCAGAATGGTAGAATGAAGTGTTTCGGTCACCATCCTTGAACCACTCCATTCTAGTCTTTTGTTTAACCATTAGCTCTTCCTGTCTTAAGGCTTCAAAAAGTTGGTTAGATAAGGCAGCTTCCTAGGCCACCAAATTAATGTTTAAAGTGTCAGTCATCATAGACTCTTGAACTTGATACAGTTTGTGTGAGATAGTGGTAGACGCCAGGTTGCCTTTGCCAAATTTACTCACCGACCAAACTTTCAATTCAGCTTTGACAACTTTAAGTTTACTCTGCAAGAAAACATAGGATTGCCAAAAAAAAGAGGACCACGCTTTGTTAACAATATCAAAAAATTCTGGGTGATGCACCCAAGCATTAAAAAAAATTTAAAGTTAGTTTTTCTTGTCCTCATGGAAGCTCCAAATGATAAAATTTGGGGAGAGTGATCAGATAGGCCAGGCATAGGTAGGAGATTATACATATTAGGCCATCTAGTTAGAGAAAACTGATTAGAAAAGGAGAAATCAATTTTAGAGAAGGTACATGGAGAAGATCTTCTAGAATTATTCCAAGGGAACGGGGCTCCCACAGAAGTGATTTCAATCAGGTTTGATTGCGTGATAGAACAGTTAAGAGGTTTGATTTCTCGAAGAGACATGGGATTGCCACCATGTCTATGAGGTAAAAGGAGGGAGCAGTTGAAGTCACCAATGACAATCCATGGATGAGTTTCTTGTCTAAACGATGGGAGGAGGTCAAGAAAGGATGTCTGGCTAAAACAGAGTTAAGACCATAAACAACAGTAACATAAAAAGAAGTTGAGGAAGAAATATGGATACAATTCATGTGAATGAGATGAGATGTTGAAATGATAGGAGATGATGAATAAACATAGGGGTTATAAATAACAAGAATTCTACCATATTGCGCTTCAGGGAGATTATTAATCGACTTCCAATTCGACTTAATGTAGTTAGCAGCCTTGGAAGTAAGAGAACCATTAAGCTTGGTTTCTAAAATGGCAAGAATACTCAGAGAATGAGCAGTAATTAAGTTTTTACATTGATTTAATTTGATCTCCGTGTGTACGCCTCTAATATTCCACACGCCGATATTGTTCAACATTGATCAACCAATTAAGGAGGAGTTTCTTTTTGCTACCCTAGGTTAGAGGAGTGGTTTGGACATTAATTCCAGGGAAGGTAGAAGAAGTTATGGTGCCAACACAAGGGTTAAGGTCCATATCACGATGCAATTTAGGAGATTTGGTTGCTTTACCGATACTAGACGTGGTATGGCCATCTTGTTGCACCATGAGATTTGCAGTGCTGGGAAGTGTTTCAGTGGGAGGGGAAAGAGAGGGAGGAGGAGGTTTCCAGGCATGCGGAGCTTCAATATGTTGGTATGGATGATCAGATTCAATGCATGTAGACTTATTAAAGGTTGGAGATATAATTGCATCAGAACAACGTAAAGTATCACTCTGCTTGTGCACAGTGTGCACGTGCACAGAGGAAACTTGAACAGAATTAGATTTGGATGATGAAGGATTGGATACAGCAGCAGTTGTAGATTTTTTGCTAATACGAGCTGGAGATGAAGACAAAGGGAAAATTTGAGCACCGATAGCAGGAAGAGAGAGAGATGGCAATGATTCAATTTCATGGGGGGAAAGGACATCAGCAAAATTACTTATGCAAGGAGGAACAGTAAGAAGATTTGTTTCCTTGATTATGAATGCATTAGGGGAGTAAATATTATTATTACATTCAATATCTTGCTTTGTATAGTCACACATTTCCTTGTAATTAGAAGGACCATTTACTTCAGTTGTACCATTTACAACATTCGTATCGTTCTATCACCATTTAAATTGCATGCATCCACTTCAGCATTTATCTCTCCCAATTCAGCTATAGCATGAAATTCATTTACTTCCATAAAACTAGAGTAAATGATCCTTACAATTAATTACACTCATTAACTATCCATAAATTACTTTCATTAAGTAATTACCCTTTGATTATTATCACTAATTACTTTACCCTTATTAATTCATTATGTGATTAACCTTTAATTAATTTACTAATCAATTATCTTTAATCGATCACAATCCTAATTAATTAAAGATAAATCCTTTATCTTAATTAATCACTCGTTTAAATCTTATTTAATTTAAATTTTTGAAATTTATTTATACAAAAATCATTTGAGATCTTCTTGATTAATTAAGGATTAATACTTACCTTAATTACTCTTAATTACATCATTGAACTCATTTGAAAAACATTTGGGATATAAATCACATAATTAACCTAATATAATTACCTTTAAAACAACAAATTTAAATCATTTGACTTTTATGTTAAACTTGAACTTGTTTTCATAATCTTATTAAATTATTTTATTTTACTTTGGAACTTGGTTTATAGTTTTTGAAAAACTCATTCATTTTAAAACTTTATTCAATAAATTGCTTACAAATTTAATCATTTTTAATAACTTTTAAAACTTAGAAAAAAACTAATCTTTGAAAACTTATTTATTTAATTTGGCATTTTAAAACTTGTTCAACATTACTTTGCTTTAAAAAACTTCGCTAGCACATTTTTGAAAAACTTAAATTAATTTAAGTTACTTGCTTTTAAAACCTGTACACGATTTCCTAAAAAAATTTTAATGCCAGGTTCCCGAAATAAACAACTCGAGACTGAATCGATTCTTCCCCGAGAAGATCCCCGTGCTACCCTGTGACTCTCACTCTCCCACTCTACTTCGAGACAAACAAAAAAGGACTCAAGCATGAACCCGGGTATCCTTTTGTCCCTCGATTACCCAACACTAGCCAATGTATAAACGTACACGCGTGTACGTGCATGTCGCTTCCACCCTTCTCCGACCATCTTTCCAGACCCAGTCTAGACTCGATGACCTCGCCAAACATCTCAATCACCCCGCTTCGATGATAACCAAGAGAAACAAAATTTAGTACTATGACTCAAACTGGAATTCAACTCTGGTCGACAAATCCCCTTGCTGACGACAACCCCCTCCATCGGAGTCTACGTCTCCCCGATCATTGCAACGGCACAAGCCTATACAACTATCAAACCCCTCGCCAACACCTCCAGTGCCTTCTAGTTAACACACGACACCGAGAATCAACGTCGACCCAAACTGCTCCCTAAACCCTAAATCGCCTCCGACAATCCACCACGTCATCAAAAAAAACCTCTACCCATTTTTCCTAAGATCGTCGTACTTCTTTCTACCTCCAGCAACGGTCACGTCGGCCACCACTCCATCGTTCGTCGAAATTTGATGAAAAAGCGTTATCAGATCAGCTAAAAAATTCACAATAATTGCACACTTAAAAATCCAGATTCCTATATCAAAATTCATGAATTTCCATAGAAATCAGATTGTTAACTCCAAATATGATTTACAGATTTCTAAATTTTGACTTGCATTCGATATTTTTTACTTTATTTTCATTTTTCACTTAATTACTAAATTAAAATACCTGAAAATATTTTTAGAATTTGTATTACACTGTTATAATCAAATTTAATTTATAAATCCTAGTCCAAATCTAGATGTATGGGAAGATAGGAATTCTTTTATGATGAATTTAAGCGTGTTAAATTACCAATTGAGCATATATATATATATAGACACACACACACACATTCACAAGCCTGCACAAATATACACATGGAGCTTTACTATATTCAAACAAAATACATCTTTACAAACCATATATACACTATCGCTTCACAGAACTATCACATGCATCAAGCAAATAAAGATTTTTAACTTTAAAATGTAAGTTTACTCACTTGAAATGAACAGAGGAACAGGCTTTAATATCTTAGATTAGGAACTTTGTTTTGAGTTGATTTGGTTGCTAGTTTGATCTTTGATCTAAAAGCTTGAAAACCGATGTTGATTCTTATTCAGGTTGTAGTTGAATTTGAACTAGATCTTGAAACTTGGTTGAAGATTTTGAAAAAATAGCCTGGTTTTTCTTAAACACTTTATTATATAATTAAATTTTTAATGAAACATAGGTTGCCACTTGTATAGTTGTAAATTTTCTCAAGCTACAAATGTCATAATATATATTAATTAGCTTACAAATGTTAATAACAACGTATTTTATGTTTAAACCCTTATAAATTTTTTCCTTAATTACTTATGTTTAGAAATTGTGTAATATGTTAACATTTATATCAATTTATGTTTATATGTTAAAGTTGTGTATATTTACAAACCATGTGAATTTTTTCAAAAGAAAGCAAAATAAAACTTTTATTAAATCCTTTTTAAGCTATCATATATTTAAATAAATAAAAGTTCATCTTATGTTTTGATAATATAGAATTTGTCCTTTAATTAAATCTTATTTTAAACTTAAGCTAAAATAAATTTTTAAATAAATAAACATTTATCTTAAGTGTTTTAAAATTATATTGTTAACTTTCAAATAGCTTTTGAAAAGTTTTAAATTGAATTTAAACATAACTTTCCAAATTGCAATATATATATATATATATATATATATGTATGTATGTGTATATATATATATATATATATATATTTGGAAACATGTGTTTTATTTATTCAATTCAAACCAAAGCTTTCCTGTTTATAATATATATAAATATATATACATTATAAATTGAAAACATTTTAATATTAGGCTTCAAAATTATTATATTGAAGTTTAAAACATAAATTCAATCACAATATATACATAAATATATATACAATTTAAAAACGTATCTTTTATTAAACTAAAACCAAAGGCTTCCTATTTACAATATATATACCAATATATGTACATTATAAATAAAAAACAATATTATTAGTTTTGAAAGTTAAAGTTTACCAATTAAATATTATTAGTTTTTGAAAGGATTAAACTTGCAAATTTTAAAATAATTATAAAGAAGATTATTAAACCAATATTGTCAAATAAATAGTTATAAAAGAAAATTAGTAAACAATATTACCAAATTAAATGATTATTAATGAGGATTATTAATAAATATTGCCCAAAATTCGAGGGCATCACATTCTTCCCCCTTAAAAGAATTTCGTCCTTGAAATTTAAAAGCAAATATAATTTAATAATCCAAAAAAGTTTTCAATTTTCAAATAACAAAACATACAACAATCATATACTAACAACCATAGAAATTAATTTATTCAAACAAACAAATCCAACTATCCAAACAAAATTCTATATAGGACTTCCTAATACTCTCTAGTGTTTCCCAAGTACAAACACTGGGATACTCGCTCTGCTGAATCTAATCTAGCCACACCACTATGATGTAGAGCTCTTTCTCAATACGATCTACAATCTAAAAAGAATATCTGACCACAAACAAGTCCAGCTCAATCTTCAAAATCCTTCTGAATTGTAGGTTCCACCACCAATGATGGATCATACACGTATTCCCTCAAAGGTACATGAAATACAATGTGAATCCCAATTATCCAAACTGGCAAATTCAATCCTATAGGGAAAAGAACTTATCCTCTCGAGAACACGGAAATGTGCAATATACTTCAGAGCTAGCTTCCTAGTCTAACCAAATCTTACTGCTCCCTTTATCGGAGAAACCTTAACAAGAACAAAGTTTCCAGCTTCAAATTTCGGAATCCTTTGTCTCTTATCCACATAACTTTTCTGATGAACCTGGGCTGCCTACATCTTACCCTGATTAGCTCAACCTATGCTGATGCCTCTCAAAACCAATCTGGACCAAGAATAAGATGATCTTCGGATCCTACCTAACAAAATGGTCCTCATAAAATCCACCAAAATCTAGGACACAATCTCTACTCCTCAAGCATCAGTACACTGAACTTACTTCTCCTATCCAGACAAGACAAAACAGGTGTGCTTGCCAATCTCACCTTCAGATCCCAAATAACTTCCTATAGAAACCCTCTAATCCTAAACAAATGCGAACCTCCGTAGGAGTCTGCAGTTGCTTCCACTCTTGCACAGCTGCCACCTTGCTTCCGTTGTGCAACTATGATCTGGAGTAGATAAGAATGCCGTCGATGAACACGAGCACAGACTTGTCCAACCCATTCCGAAAAACACGGTTCCTCATATCCAAAAAAGAGAAGACACGGAAGTTCTACGAAATCCTGAGCTGCTTCACCAAATCCTCTCTCTAGGAGCCATCCTCCTACTTAGCTGAACCATCGGTATTGCTCCTGGAACCAAGTCAATACGAAAAATCAATATCCAAATGCTAAGGAAAACGTTGACTTCTTCGAAGACATCCGAAAAAATCTCTAACAACTTCTATAACTCCAACATCTTCTTGAGATGCCTCGATCCCTTGCAAAATTACCCAAGAGAACACTCAACTATCACAAGTCACTTTTGCGATCCTATCAACTTTAGCTCCTAAAGATACTATTCTCTCTTCACACAACGTAACAGCTTATTCTTATTTGATCAATTCATCCAAAAAAATTCCAAATTCTTCAAGAACGTCGTCCGATCAGAAGAACTGATCGTCCACTTAGCTGCTGCTGAACTCCATTTCTGGGACACTGCTTACTTGAAGACCTTCCTGCTGACACGCAAAAACACTTCCGAACAGCACTGATGCCTTAGATGCCAAAGAATTCTAATCCATAAGCTCCTCAAATGATTGCTCCAAATGAAAACACCTTCAGGAATATCCATAGTCACCGCGTCCCATCATGCAGCTGCTCCTTCCCAAAGTAGCCAATATACCATCTTCTTCTCATCCAACAGATCCAAACTCTTTAAAATCCGCTCTCACGAGCGCAACCTAGCTTACATTTCAATGATGGACTCTGAACCTTTAAAAAGATTTCCCTCAGAGATAGTGAAATCCTTACACTATGTCGTTAAGCTTAATCGAGGCGGTATTCGGTCTACATCCTCGGTAGATACTCTTCCAACCTCATCATTCAGACCTCTTCCATTTGTGGTAGTCGTCCTACATACACCACTACCCCTCCTACTCTAGAACTCATATTGGAAAACCCGAACAGGTAACCCAACAAAATAGTAGGAATATATATATATACACACACATATATATATAGACACACACACATATATGTATATACAAGTACACTCTCTCAAGAAATATTATCACTCCAAAGCCTAGGCGTTATCTCAACCTAGCTCTGATACCACTATGTAACGACCCACCTTTCATTCTAAAGAAAGACGCATCATTATTTAGAAAGAAAGGGATAGAAAAGGAAGAACTAAACAATATCAGAATCTCACGGCCGAACGACTAAAATATATTAATGATATAGCTATTACGTAGTATACAACACTTAATAGAGTTATACAGCTTAATACATCACAAATTAGATAGTTATAAAGATCTGTCTATTGTACAACTCAAGTTCATAAAAGAAATCAACATAGAGATCAACATAGCGGAACCAATGTATATCTACATACACTTAAGACTCCAGCTCCAATTCTCCTTCAGAATTCGTCAATACTAACCTGAATCCCTTGGCTACTCGTAAAAATTTGAGTACCCAAGAGTTTAAGAAAATAGAAAATATACTCCGGATCAAACATGGGTCTGGTGGGAGTAAACGGGTTAAAGTTGCTTAACTTTGAAAAACCTTTGAAACTAAAAGTATCTCGTAAAACTTCCCGCACAAAAACACGGAAAAGTTTTTACATTACGATAACCAAAACATTTGATGGGAAATCCAGTGACATTATAATAGTGTCTAGGGTTTTCAAGTATAATATAGAAATAGCTGGAATGCTTACATCTCACATTCCAACATAGTTGGACACAATCAAAACGTACGACACTTATTAGAGATTGGATTCCATACAAAGGCAGGGCTACTGAGGTAACGCCCGTCACAGTACGTGGCCTAGATCACTGTACCAAGGATCCACCCTGATTCCCTGCAACACAAGACCGGAACCATCCCTGGATAGTCCCGAATAAGACAACCCTGCAGTTGCCGCGAACAACTGCCTATACAGTCGAATAAAAAGGGACCTCTAGACAGGGGAAATCTTATCCTACTTGGGTGCTACCACTTAGCCTTGCTACCTCCCCTGTTTTAGCCATTCCCGGTTGATGAGGCTTGAGGCTACGATTGCCTCTTTAGGACACAAATCTTAGAATGCTCATTGTCCTCCAATGATGATTGTCTGAAAGCATTCAATGCATACAAGTTCGTTCCAGGTTCGAACGAAACTGAAGGCACTATCTCGTTATACTCATTTTGAAATCACCCTTAGAGTTAACGACAATAGCCCTTACATTCTGAATCATCATTTTGAACTTCACTTGAGATTCCCAACTTATCGTTTAATTTGGATCGATGTAGTTTTCGGATATCCAAATTTGGAAATCCGATCCCGGTCTCACCGAAATCCAAAACGCCGTCTTTTAAGGCCAAGTTTTTAAGTTTAAACAATTTAATTTATCACCTATGTTCACACAGATAGATAATTCACATTATCACAGATAGATAATCCATATTATCGTAATTCAACCAAAACATCTCATATCCTAGAGCAGTACCTATCACATATTAGAGATATCAAATAATCAAAGGCATTCAGTCATCCATAAGCAAAGATAAATTAGTCACAGAATTTCTAATTAATTTAAATAAATTAAATTAATTACTTCTATCACTAAAAATTCTAGTTACTTAACCATTCATTAATTACAAACCAATTAATTAATCATCCTTTAATTGTCATCTCAATTTATTACCTTAATTAATTAATCGTTAATTACATTAAGTAATTAGCCGTAATTAATTATACAAATTAATTATTCTTTAACCATTCACATAAATTAACCTTTAATTACTCTCATCGACTAATTAACTATAATTAATTACATTAAACCTTAATTAATTATATTAATTAATTTTTCTATAATCACTTACATTGATTAATTATCTTTAATTAATCACATTCATTAATATTCACTAATTAATTATCCTTTAATTAATTACATTCAGTAATTAATCCTTAATTAATCCCATTTAGTTACTTCCATTAATTAATTATCCTTTAATTACTTCACTAAGTAATTTCCCTTTTAACAATTACATTCAGTAATTATGCATTAATTACTTACTCAATTATTTATATTTTAATAATTACATTATGTAATTATACTTAATCAATAAGTGATTATCCTTAATTAATTAAATTGATTTATTTCCTTTAATCACATCAATAATTTAATTAATTACTAATTTCTTCCATTAGTTAATCACTTTTTAATTAATTGACCTTTAATTACTCAGATTAATTAACCCTAAATTAACCAAGTAATTAACTATCCTAAATTAATTAAATCAATCATCTTATATTAATTAGATTAATCTAATTATCACTTAATCACTACTTAATGATCCTTACAATTAATTACACTCATTAATTATCCATTAATTTCTTTCATTAAGTAATTACCCTTTGATTATTATCACTAATTAATTTACCCTTATTAATTCATTAAGTGATTAACCTTTAATTAATTATCTTTAATCAATCACAATCCTAATTAATTAAAGATAAGTCCTTTATCATAATTAATCACTCGTTTAAATCTTATTTAATTTAAATGTTTTGAAATTTATTTATACAAAAATCATTTGAGATCTTCTTGATTAACTAAAGATTAATACTTACCTTAATTACTCTTAATTACATCATTGAAATCATTTGAAAAACATTTGGGATATAAATCATATAATTAACCTAATATACTTACCTTTAAAACAACAAATTTAAATCATTTGACTTTTATATTAAACTTGAACTTGTTTCAAAATCTTATTAAATGATTTTATTTTACTTTGGAACTTGGTTTGTAATTTTTGAAAAACTCATTCATTTTAAAACTTGATTTAATAAATTGCATACAAACTTAATCATTTTTAATAACTTTTAAAACTTGGAAAAAAAATTAATCTTTGAAAACTTGTTCAACATTACTTTGCTTTAAACAACATAGTCAATACATTTTTGAAAAACTTAAATTAATTTAAGTTACATGCTTTTAAAACCTATACATGATTTCTTAAAAAAAACTAAAAGCCAGGTTCCCAAATAAACAACATGAGCCCGCATCGATTCTTCCCCGAGACGATCCCCGAGCTACCCCATGACTCTCACTCTCCCACTCTACTTCGAGACAAACAGCAAAGGACTCGAGCATAAACCCGAGTATCCCCTTCTTCCCCGATTACACAACACTACCCAGTGTACAAACGTACATGCATATATGTGCACGTCACTTCCACCCTTCTCCGGCCATCTTTCCAGACCCAATCTAGACGTCGAAGACCTCACCAATCCTCTCGATCACCCAGCTTTGATGATAACCAAGAAAAACAAAATCGAGCACGATGACTCAAATTAGAATTCAACTCTCGTCAACAAATCCCCTTGCTGACGATAACCCCCTCCATCGGAGTCCATGTCTCTCCGATCACAACTGCGGCATGGGCCTATGCAACTATCCAACCCCTCACGAACACCTCTAGTGCCTTCCAGTCAACACACGACAACGAGAGTCGACGTCGACCCAAACTGCTCCCTAAACCCTAAATCGTCTCCGACAATCCACCACATCATCAGAAAAAATCTCTACCCATTTTTCCTGAGATCACCGTACTTCCTTCTACCTCCAGCAACAGTCACATCGACCATCCCTCCGCCGTTCGTCGAAATTTGACAAAAAGACCATTATCGCATCAACTCAAAAATTCACAATATTACGCACTTAAAAATTCAGATTCCTATATAGAAATTCATGAATTTCGAAAGCAAATTAGATTGTAAACTCTAAACATGATTTACGGATTTCCATATTTTGACTTAAATTCGATTTTTTTAATGTATTTTAATTTTTGAATTAATTACTATACTAAAATACCTGAAACTATTTTTAGAATTTGTACTACACTGTTATAATCAAATTTCATTTATAAATCCTAGTCTAAATATGGATGTATGGGAAAATAGGAATTTTTTTATGATGAAGTTAAGCATGTTAAATTACAACGAAGCATATATGTATATATACACATTCACAAGCCTGCACAAATATACATGGAGAGCTTCACTATATTCAAACAAAATACATCTTTACAAACCATATATACAACATCACATCACAGATCTATCACATGCATCAAGCAAATAAAGATTTTTAACTTTAAAATGTAAGTCTACTCACCTGAAATGAACATAGGAACAAGCTTTAATATCTTAGATCAGGAACTTTAGTTTGAGTTGATTTGGTTGCTAGTTTGATCTCTGGTCTAAAATCTTGAAAACTGATGTTGATTCTTGTTTAGGTTGTAGTTGAATTTGAGCTAGATCTTGAAGCTTAATTGAAGATTTTGAAAAACAGTTGTTACTTGTTTGATTCTACTGCTTGATTGCCTTTTGATTTTTTTTCAACTCTTTTAGTTTACTTAAAAGAGAAGAGATATTGAGAGAGAAAGATGTTTGAACTGTAAAATTAAAATAGCATGGCTTCTCTTAAACACTTTATTGTATGATTAAAATTTTAAAGAAACACAGGTTTCCACTTGTACAATTGTAAATTTTCTCAAGCTACAAATATCATAATATATATTAATTTGCTTACAAAAGTTAATAACAATGTATTTTATGTTTAAACGCTTACAAATATTTTCCTTAATTACTTATGTTTAGAAATTATGTAATATGTTAATATTTATATCAATTTATGTTTATATTTTAAACTTATGTATATTTACAAACTATGTGAATTTTCTTAAAAGAAAGCCAAATAATACTTTTATTAAATCCTTTTTAAGCTACCATATATTTAAATAAATAAATGTTCATCTTATGTTTTGAAAATATAGAATTTATCCTTTAATTAAATCTTATTTTAAACTTAAGCTAAAATTAATTTTTAAATAAATAAACATTTACCTTAAGTACTTTGAAAATATATTGTTAACTTTCAAATAGCTTTTTAAAAGTTTTAAATTGAATTTAAACATAACTTTCCAAATTACTATATATATATTTGGAAACATGTGTTTTATTTGTTAAATTCAAACCAAAGCTTTCGTATTTATAATATATATAAATAAATATATATATATTATAAATTGAAAAAAAATTAATATTAGTCTTTAAAATTGTTATATTGAATTTTAAAACATAAATTCAATCACAATATATACATACATATATATACAATTTAAAAACATATCTTTTATTAAATTAAAACAAAAGACTTCCTATTTACAATATATATACCAATATATATACATTATAAATAGAAAACAATTTTATTAGTTTTGAAAGCTAAATTTTACCAATTAAATATTAGTTTTTGAAAAGATTAAACTTCCAAATTTTAACATAATTATAAAGAAGATTATTAAACCAATATTGTCAAATTAAACAGTTATAAAGAAAATTATTAAACAATGTTACCAAATTAAATGATTATTAATGAGGATTATCAAATAAATATTGCCCAAAATTCCGAGACATCACAGACGGCCTTGGTGGAAGGCTGCGCTCGCACAGAAGAAGATAAAAAGTGGTGGTTATGTTGGCAAGCAAGGTGGAAGTCTGGATTCATGGTGCAAGAGGTCGGCAAGGTCAGGGAGGAACAAGGCTGGTGTTGGAGTTCGATGGGGCGGACTTGGCTGCTGTGCGTGTGTCAGGCGGAGTTGTGGAATTGCGGTGCAAGGAGGCGGGAAGCACTAGGGTGGAAGGGAAGGTGGGTTGCTACTTAGTGATGCGATTGTCGAGGTAGGCTATACACTTGGCTGGAGGAAGGCAAGGTGGAGTAGAGATGGCTTCTCAGGCAGAAGAAAGTGCAATGTGGTCATAGACGGAAGATGGAGTGTGGCTAGAGAGGGAGGCGGAGCACTAGGGTTTAGGTGCTAAGGAGAGGTGGGTTTGGTCGACAGCTGAAGTAAGGTTCGGCAAATGATAAGGTGGAAATTCCAAAATGAGGAGGGATGATACTATCGTTGTACATATAATATTTATATATATATATATATTGTAAATAAAGGAACAAGACGAAAGTAGGCAGAGATGAAGAAAGAGGAATGGAGAAAGAGTGAACCAGAAATATATCGAATAGATTGGAATGGGGAAAGCTAACAGCTGAATTTTTAGAATTAATAAAGGTACGTGGCCAATTGTTTTCTCACAGTGGATAAATGAATAGGCATATGGAAACCAAAAAGGCTAGAAAGGGTAACAATACGGCAAACCGTTTCGTAGATTTCATCGTGCATCGAACGATGAAATACACAAATGATACGATGAAATGAACAGAATGGTACATAGATATGAGTGACATGACCAAACTATCAAAATTCGATATTCGCTGACAAAACTACTGCTAAAATGCCAAAAATAATATAAACGGAGCTAGAGCAGTCCAAATTTGGCGAAATGAAATATGATGTCTCACTTAGAAAATGATTTACATTGTATTAGGTAAAAATATTCCGATTTTAAAGATAGTTTATTTCCCACAAATTTAACTTATTTGAAATTTTAAAATTGAAATTTCACAACCAAACAAACTTCCGTATTTTCCAATAAAAATCTGCAATTTGCTATGTTTAAATAAGCGCAGACCAAATATAAAATTTTAATTACAAAATTTTATTTTTTATTTACATGAAAAAATGATTTAATTACGTTATTTAGATCGTTAAAATTTCTGTGTGGTTACACTCTCTCTCACTGAAAACTTTTTGTCCTCGAAAAGGAACGAGATATGAGAATAGTAGCAATATGAAGGAAATATAGATTCGAAATACATAGTACCAGATACAAAAATTAATTCAAAACCATATAAATTTCATTGTATACTATTCAATTACATGTTCTCATTACATTCAAACTTCTTTCCAAGTAAGTTTTATTAGTGTTGCTGAGTGTATTTGAGCACTTTACAGATTTACCGTTTTATTGGCAACATTCCTATTAAGCAAAATTTAGTTTGGACGTTTTTATTACTTAAATTTTCCCTTGTATAACCTTCAATTACATATTCATGTTAATATTTTAACTTTTTGAATATTTCAAGTAAGTTATATATGTTTTAGAATGAAATTGTGTATTATACAAATAAATTTTATCATCGTTCAACTGTTTCAAGTTGTTTCAATTTCATTTCTTATTTAAACACTCTAATTATTCAAAAAAAGTTCTTTATTTCAATAAAACCATCACTTAACATAAAACTTAAGAGTTAAATTTTCGGTTTCACTTCAAACCATTTTGAAATAAATATATACATATATATTTTTTGAACATCAAATCGTACGCAAGAAATTCAAATCAAATCCATTTTCCAAAACAAAAGTGTAGCAAAGCTACTAAGTGGTCTCTCCACTTAAAGACTCGAAAATGAATGTCGATGATGTTGCAGTCATTATCGAAATTATTTTCCAGCAGCACGAGAGGAGAGTACTGACTTAGTTCTTTTAAAATTCTTTGGAAACAATTTCCGTTCGAAAACACTTTCAAATAATATATTTTTCAAAACTTCGAAAACTAAATTTTGAAAAGAACCAAAAAATTAATTCTCAAATCCTTAATTTAAATTCATTTCATTTGCAAATCAAATTTATAAACCATGTTTATAAAAATTTCATCTCTTTATAACATACAATAGTAGTTAACGGTTTAGGAATGTTGGCAAAACAATAAATGATAATCTAGTGCTATTATTTCTAACAACCAATTCATTTAACTATCTAATTTCAGAAAATTATACTTTTATATACAAAATATAATCATACATAAAATTATTTCATTTACCAATTTCGAAAACAATATTATGTCAGTTTTCTCTGTTCAAATGTTTTGTAACTCCTATCGATAGCGTTAGCTAGGCGAATCGATCAAAAACCAAAATTCAACTAAACAACTCAAACAACATAATAAAAAACATTTTTATATTAACTACAAATGCACTCTCTCATAGGATGATTCGGGTATGGATTTTAGAACAAGGATAGAGATTCAAATTTAGTGAGACCCTAATCAAAGAGAATTCTAACTAAGAAGATAAGCTCGGAAGGAAGATAAGTTAATTAAATTACAAAAGAAGAAAGATGGATGTACTTATATTAAACGCGATGACCTTACCGGGCCAACCGAGACTCCATTTTCAAAGACAATGTGCCTAACGAATCGGACTTCATCCCTCTAGAAATGACATTTAGAAAATTTTGCTTTCAACTGATGACACCTAAGAGTTTGGAGAACATAGCTCAAACGAGACTCATGCTCCTTCTCTGACTTAGAAAAGAAGAGAATATCATCAAAAAAATCCAGGACAAACTTGTTTAGAACATCGCTGAAAACGCGATTTATGAGATCGATTTAGAACGCAAGAGCATTGGTAATCCAAAGGGCATGACTAACCATTCATAGAAACCAATCTCCATTCGAAAAGCCGTCTTGGAAATGCTCTCCTCGGCTACATGAAGCTAGTGAAAACCAGTAGCAAGATCGTGCTCCATGAATAAGATCAATGTAGAATTCAATTTCTCGCTTAGGAGGTAGAGAATGACTCCACCAAAGATATCCAAAAAGAGTTGGACAATAGGGGTGGAGTCGAGATCACTAGGTGGAGAATCAAGCGGAAAGATAAAACTACCTTCATAATCCTGAGGCAATTGACATATGATCACAAGAGAATTTGTCCTGCTCTTCTACTAAAGAAACGGTTCAGGCTCTGCTAGAGATAACTATATGAAAACCGAGGTCGTAGAAATCTCCGGTGAATGGACACCTGTTGTAAAGGAGGTTCACCCCTTTACAAATCATACTAAAGTTAGCGGGACAACTGATAGATTTAGTCACACATAATGATGAAGTTGCCAATTGAGATTGCAAGATGTGCTCAAATTTATTACAAAGATCAACAAAAAAAGCTATGGAATGCTCCAGTATCAAAAAGAACATGAACAGGAAAAGACAAGGATGGATTTTAGAACAAAGGTAAAGTTCTAAAATTCAAAAGAGATTCAAACTAAAGTGGATCCTAACAAAGAATTTCAAGCTCAAACGAAGATGACTTTATAATTAATTTTACCCATTCTCGGTAATTACTACCTTATCTCTAATGAGTTTTTACCCCATATGCTAATTTACCCTAAACTAGACCTCTGGTACTCAAGTAATGACCTATCATTTCGAATCATTCAAATCGACAATAATCTACACATGTTAGACTTGAGTTTCTCAAAACAACAGATTATTAATTTACATTTGGCAAAACTTAGCATATACAGTAAATTAATCAACCACAAAATCACTGACATGGAGTAGTACAACAATAAGCAGCGGAATAGATAAATAGCAGTTTATGAAGCCACTATAAACATCAGAGTTTAAAGACAAATATAATAGAAATAAAAAATACAAGAAGTCTCAATATAAAAGAAAATGACGAGTCAAAACATAAACAACCGGAAATAACTGAAATAACTAAAAAGCTAGATAGATAACAGATAGATCTCCAAGCAACACTTCAAGCTCCAAGGGTGAGTCTCAAATGTTGTGACTCTCAAGCTGATCCGAGCAAAAAGCAAAACACAAAACACTTGATTCAAGATTAACATTCTTATGCAAGTAGATCAACTTAAATGAAATGTCCAAGTGAAATGGAATATAACTTAAAGGATCTTAGGATTCCATCCCATAAGGATCCGCGGAACTATTTACATACATAGTACAATATAATACATATACAATGTCTATAGTAAAGTAAACTATTAAAATAGCGTTAAGACGTTACCCATATCCCCCTTAACACACTTTTATATAAATATCTTAGTCTATACAGATACTATAAGCTCCACCAAACCGGTGGGATACTCAGTGAGCACTCCATAGGTACGATACAAACCAAAGTCGTAATAGGCTCGATAAGGCATGTGACAAGGCACGCGAGGCAATGCCTAGGGTAGGATACTACCGTTTTGCAGAATCAGGCCGGTGGTGACGCATAGCAGCTGTTACCGCCCACCTCGAGCGCACCCTCAAAATCAAAGATGCACCCAATCAAATCACGAAGTAATAGATATGGTATCAAAGAAGCATGCTCGATCAAAGATGCGACCTCACTTGGCCCAGGTATAGCTCTTATTTTAGTCACATCAAGATGACCCCAGGGGGTCAGGGCTGCATTCATACCTCGTACAGACGTTAGGCAAACCAACCTACTTCGTTCTAGATTCTCCACCACGTACACAGTTGTTAATGAGGTTTTTGGTATTGGCAGAGAGTATGATAATATATGATCTTGGTCTCTTTAACAACCAAACGCTTATATCACATCGTGGTCATTTTTCATTGCAAACAGTTCATACCTCATATCAAAATATCGTATTTATTTCAAAATCATATCACTTTGGAAATCATATTCACTTCGAAATCACATCACTTTGAATCATATTTATTTCCAAAATCATAACCGCAAAATAGGTTAAACCATCATATCAAAGTATTCGCATTTAAATCCATTAAATCTAAATCATAACAGTTCCAACTTAAATAATTTGAATATTGAAAGTAGTTTATATATTGGAATAGTTATACGTAAAAAAATATTTTATATTTTAAAATAGGATACAGACTAAAATAGCTTATATATTAAAAATAGTTTATATATTAAAAACAGTTTATATTGAAAGTAATTTCAAATTAGAATTGTTTCTTCATATTTCACAAATTAATTAATATCATCTTTAGCTCCAAAATTCAATTTAATTCAGTCTCAGCTCAACAATTTCAATTAAAACGGTAAAATGTTCAATTCAAATTCTCATTAAAACCATTTGTAATTTTATCAATTTCAAATCCAGGGTTGAAATACAAATTTAAACCAGTCCAATTCAATAGGTTTCAAACTTTAAATATTCAAACGATTTACGATAACTCAATTTGATAAATTTCATTTATATTTCAAAATTCAACTTTAATTTTATTTAAATTTCAAAATATTCACTTAATCATTTTTTAAATAAAGTTTCAAATTACAAATTAAAATCTATACTAAACATTCAATTTCAATTTTATTTAAATTTGAAAATATTCACTTAATCATTTTTAAAAACATTTAAATAAAATCTCAAATTACAAATTTAATTCAATATTAATATTAAATTTCAATTTTATTTAAATTTGAAAATATTCACTTGATCATTTTTAATAACATTTAAATAAAATCTCAAATTACAAATTTAAATCAATACTAAATATTCAATTGCAATTTTAGTTATATTAGAAAATATTGACTTAATAATTTTTATTCAAAATCCAGTTGTCAAGTTACAAAAAAATCATATCTTTAAAATCCCAATATAATAAGTTTAAAATTAAAATTTATTTAAATGCAATTCTTAGACATATAAAATGTAACATCCCACCTTTTTGTACAATTTAAATCGACGATAAACCACCCATGTCAGACTCAAACCGTACAGAAGGGCGGATTGTTATTAGGGTGAATAAGAAAAAGTAGAGAAAGAAAAAACAAAACAAAATCTTGCAGCGGAGTGACAAATATAATATTCCAATAACAGTTCATGAAGCCGTTTACAAAACATTTGATTATACTAATACAATATAGAATCGGAGTTACACATATTAGAGAATAATAATTAACAATGCAGCGGAATAGTGTGATGTAGTGGAACAATATAGTACATACTAAAAATAATGAAATCTTCGTCTTCGTCTTCCAAAAATAAGGTCTTCAAACTCTGAAATTCTCGGACTGACCCGAGCGAATTGAAAAGACAAAATACTTGAGTCGGAACTAAAAGATCTTATGTAAGTTAAATCAACAGTAAATAATATGAGTGGGATGGCGTTAGAGATGTTTATGGGATTTGACATCTCATATCCTATGTCAACGTGAGTGCAGTAACTTAAGGGATTCTCGGGATTCACATCTCCTAGGGATCCATTAAACTATTTACTATGTAGTAATATTTTGCTATTATAATAATGTCATAGTAAAATAAACTTACATTTAAATAGCATTAAGGCTTTACATTTTCCACCTTAACACGTAATAGTCCCAGTAGTCCATCCAGTATCAGCGTATCTCCAGATTGGGAGACTAACCTAAATACTCCAAGGGTTACAGGAGAAAACCAAACTCATACAAGGCGCGCTAGGGTAGGTGACACAACACACAAGGCAATGCCAGGGTAGATATACACATCATGCGCACGGGCTGGTGGTAATGCGTAGCAGCTACTACCGCTCACCTCGAGCCACACCCCCAAATCAAAATCAAAAGTGGCCACCAAATCAATCTCAAAGTCAGAATATAATATCGAAGGAGTGTGTCCGATAAGAGGGGCTACCTCCTTGGCCCGAGATCGCATCTGTTTTACCCACCTTATGCCAACTCAAGAGAGTTGGATCTACGTATATACCTCAAAGGAACGCCGCCTCCATCCTACTTCATTCTGGAATCTCCACCGCGTACACAGTTTTTAAAGTGGTTTTCAGAGTTGGCAAAGAGTATGACAACTTCTGATCCCAGTCTCTTTAACAACCAAACATTATTATAACACCGCAGTCATTTCAAAAAAAATTGTACCTTAAAACCAGAATATAATATCCATTTCAAAACCATATAAATACGATATCATTTCCATTTCAAAAACCAAACCAATATGATATCATTTTTATTAAACCCAAATCAATAGAATATCATTTTTATTTCAATATGTCCTTTCCAAAAATCATAACACTTTCAACGTTATAACACTTCGAAATCAGAATACTTCACACTTTCAAATCATAATCCTTTGAAACTCATAAATTTGAAACATAACTTCCACCACTTGTTAAATATTAAAATACTTTGTATAATAAACTAGCTTCTTTAATTTCACAAATCAATTCCAAAACAACTCGAATTTATACATTTTAAATTTAACCAAATCCTAAATCATAAATTTCAATATGATTTAGTTTCAAAATAAACTATTCCAATTTATATCAATTTCAAATCAGATTTGACCCACAAAATAAAACATTTCAAATTCAATATATTTCAAACTTTAAGTATTCAAAAATTTCAAAACTAAGTTTTGTAATTACGATTTAGCAATTCAGTTTTCTATTATTTAGTTTTGAAATATTTTACATATTAAATGCATTATCATTTAAATAAATCAAATTACAAATAACAAAAAATTTCCTTTAATTTATTTATACTTGAAATATTCATTTAATCCACCTTAAACCAAAATCAAGCTATAAAAATCGTACCTTCTAAAATTTCAAATTTAATAAATTTCACATCAACATATTTGAGTTTAATTCTTAAACAAATTCAATTTCAATATAAATCTCAAATTTATCTTCCAACTTTAGTTTATTTAAACCATTATAAACTCTATATTAAAATATAATTTAAGTAGTTAACCATATTATTTTCAACAAAAATCAACTTATTATTAAGCTTATTCTATATTAAAACAAATTATACGTAGCTTAAAATTAAGGATAAAATAACATTTATATAATATCGAAAATCGATATTTATGTAGAACCATATATTTGTTTTGCAAAACCATAGATATCATTTCAAAATATTTTTATATATAGACCACGGTGTGTGTATAAAATTTTCAATCCTAGGGTCAAGTGATACGGATATTTATCATTTCAATCCGTAATTTAAAATATAAATAAGGTTATATATCATTTCAAACCGCAATCTCGAATGAAATAAAAATCTATAACAACTTTCTGTTTATAACAATATAAAATACAACATCCATTCATCCAATATCAATCATCAAACATTTATCACAATCATCACCCAATTCAATCAATAACATCAATATGGAATAGACAACAAATAACATGTATTTACTGGTAGTTTATATTCAATAATAAATTAAATTCTATTTATCCCAATAAATTCAAATAAACTGAGATTATGATTCAAGAATATGCCAACAGTCATAAATAAATTTCTAATCACATCATAAATTAATTGAATAATCATAATAAATTTTAGAAGTTGAGAGTGGGTTAAAACACTCACATTTTGAATTTAAATTGAATTTAAATCCAATTTAAACCCAACATTTAAAAGTCTTAGAATCCAACCAAACCAGAGCCAAAACCTCTAGAATTTCGATACGATCCTAGCGGAAGAAACCACGCATGTAACGGACCTCGTATGCAAAAGTTATTAACATTTGAAGTTAGGAGATTTGAATTTAAATAAATACTAATAATAGTAATAATAATAATAAGCTATCCAAATCATCACCTTATTAGTTAACATGCGGACCCAGGCAGCTACAATCAACGCTTGAACCCTAAACCCCCGAAGTCAAATTGAGTCGTCGCCATCAACACGCGAGCAACCAGAGGGTCGCCACTCGAGCAAAAACCCCAAAGGCCACGCATCCCACCTCACGACTACTTCCATGCCGTCGATCTGAGCCACAAAGCACAGTCGCCGTCGAATTTCTATAAACCGAATCAAATTTTTCAACACGATCTAGCCATCAACTCAACGAACAACCTATACTGATGAACAGCTTGCAGCGATCTCCCCAGCACTGTACAGTTTATTCGACGATCGCTCGACAATTGATGAAGACGTGAAGAACGGCCGTGACTTGATCATCCAATTCTGGCCACACATCAACCGAGATCGAGAAATGAAGTACATAATTGACTTATGCTCGTCGAAAGATTCAAAACGATATAAAATTTGATATTTATTGAGCAGTTTGAATTTTTGAGTTGAAATTTAAATTGGAATTGAACTGAGGAGTTTTAGGGTTTTCAGCCATTGAGAAAGGGATGAAAAGAAGTTTTTATACGTATACAGATGAGAAATAGAAAGGCTGCTAGGGTTTATAACCGGATATATATAGGTTAGGCTGAGAAATAAAGGAACGTATTCGACTGGTTTGCACCGTTAAACGATAAATGGCCCGAAAAGCCTGTTCTAACTCCAGAACAAAATTGGTTCAACCCATATATCAAAATACATGTTTTAAAATATTTTAAAATCAATGGAATAGGTTTCAAGCCCAAATTCCATTGTATGAAGAAGTTATGCTAAAATCAATTTTTTTCAAATTGATTTCAAGTGATTTCAATTTCATGATTTCTATGCGTTTCGAGCTCATACGATCAAACGATAAGTCTGATCGCTACGAAACTTGGAATTCTACAATAATTCACCGTTATGGATCCGATGAAACTGGTTTCGTCAAAATCCGAGTCAACGGCCAAAATGGCTATTTTCTAGTTAATTAAATAATTTAATATTAAATTAATTAATCACTTCTTCAATTCATATTTAATTATTTACCATTTCTATCATTTCTGATAATAATTAAACTTCTAATTCATTAACCAAAATTTCCATATCAATCAAATAAGGATTTATTGCAAAATATATAGTGTTTACCTTCAATTTAAGTAAATTCAAATAAATTATATTTTTAATTTCAATTAAATTAATACAATTTGTATTCAATCTCTTTATTCAATCAATCATCATCTTATGGATAAATTTAACATTAGTATATATCCAATTACCCTAATATTTTTACAGTCATCAACTAAATTCAGATTAACGTAGTTTTTAATTACGTTTAATCGCAATGGATTTAGATCTAATTCAATATATTAAATAAATGGGTAAACAATTGATGATTATCACATTTGTCTAATTTAATCCAATTCATACTTTATTATCAAATAAAAAATATTATAATTACTTATCTAGCATTGATTTTATCAAATTACAATTTATTACGTATTAATTCATCAATTAATATAACTTTGAATTTATTTTCCAATTTACTAATTACAATAATTATAACCTTACAATTGTTTGAATTAATTGGGATAGCACTAAATTAGTTATTTTTCAACTAGCATTAACATTATTACCTTAGTTTGCATTCAGTTACTATTAATCAATATATTATTTCATTGGTAAATTTAATACTTACTTTTATTTACCTATTTTCAATTTTACAACCAAGTGCAACAATTTACACTATTTCATTATTGGGATTTCACTCCAATTGTCAATAATTAATTTAATTACCAATGCTACATTTCATTTCTAACATTCGCTACATTTTAAATTGTAAAGTTTTTATTTCTTTCTAAATTTAATTACAAAAATCTTATTAAATTAACCAATTTAGTTATTGAAATTTACGGGTCATTACACTCTCCTCCACTCAAAACTTTTCGTCCCTAAAAAGGAAAAAGAAGGGAAAAGAAAGAGTTGGGTAAACAATACATCGTATTCAAAAATATTAACTTTATAAACAAATAAATTCACAAAATTAATTAATTTGAATAAAATATACCAATTTATAACCATTAAACCTTTTTATACTCAAATTAATAAAGTTTGGAAAACATTTTCAAAAGCTTTCTATGCCCAAAATTTACGAAAAATTTCGGCAGAGTCTCCTTTGTATGGAGAGGCTCGGGAGAAAATACAATATCACATATAACAATATATATCACAATATCTAAAAATAATATATCATAACAACAGGAAAAATAATATAAGAACGCTATAAAACCGTAATCCGATAACGTACATATTTGTCGGGCAAACAACGCTTAATTATGAAACCAAAAGCAGTAGTAATTGCTTCCATAACCTGTATTTCACTTATATAATCCAGGAAGAGTTAATAATTATATAAAATGAAATATTTAAGTTGTTTCACCCACTAATAAACAAACTAATATAAACAACAATCACTTGCAACCAATATACAATCAAAAATCGACACAATCAATTATCCATTCATATCAACAAAACTAATAGTTGTTCGGGTTCGAAAAAATTCAAATTGTACAAAATGAAAACAAACTACTAAGAGTACCATTCACTCAGTACTCTTAAATGAAAATAAATAGATTATTCATACATCCAAACAATTTTAGAGCATCCTTGCCCAAACAACCATAAGCTAACAAACAATGACCCCAAGCATAAATTAAATTCATTCTTATAAATTTCATTTTACACATTTATTGCTTCATTTCCTTTACACGCATATAACTATTCATATTTTTAATTTACATTTTATTTCTTACAAATTTTTATTTTCGTCCATTGATTCAGTGTTTATTTAATTTATTTTCATTTATTACTTACAAATATTCATTTTCATTTATTCAGGTTATATCAGTTTCTTTTTATTGCATTACATTTATTCATTCATTCATTACGTAATTTCATATATTTACATTCATTTATTAATAGAGTGCATGTTCAATCCAATTACTTAGCGTTTCAATTCATTAACTTAAGTTTATAGTCATCTACTTGCAATATTTGCTTTCTATCACATTTTATTATAGTAATATTTCAATTATAACTTAAGCTTATAATCACTATACATCAAATTCTTATTTACAAAAGAAATTAATTGAACACTTTCAATCATAAGTTTACTTGAACAATTTCCATTACATTTTCTTATTAAACATTACAACTTTTAATATTTGGTAAGTTATATATATGCTAAAGAATGCAAATTGAAAATTACAGAAGTTTAACTTATTTCATTTAGAGATTCCAATTATTAATTAGTTAGATTCCATTTCACTAAAATAATTGAAATTAATAATTGACAGAGAATTAAGAATTAAATATCGGGTTAAATTTCAACTCATTTTAAAATAATAGTTAAATTTATGCATTTACAATTTATATATCCAATTATATTTAAAACAATTTGAAATTTATATTTTTTTATCAAAATAAATCTGTAGTAAATCTACTATAGCGGCCTTCCCATTTAGAAACTCGAAAATGAATGTTGATGATGCATGCACTCATCACCGAAATTATTTTCCAACAATATAGAGGGAGTACAAAACTTATGTCCTTCCAAAATTCCTTTAAAACAATTCTTTTAAACCATATTGAAATATTTATATCAGAAAATACATCTAAATAACATTATTATTATATTTCAAAATCATTCGAAAGAAATTTTCAAAGACCCAGGGACTTAGGTTCTAAATTTCTAATCTTACTTTATTTTATTTGAAATCTTATTTCCAACCAATATTTATAAGTTCACTAAGTAACAAACCAATATATTACAACCAAATATGTCCCTTTATAAAAAAATTATTTTATATATAGCAAATATAATAGGAAAAATTATTTTGTTCACCTATATCCAAAACAAATATTGTGTAGGTCTGTCCTATTAAGTGCTTAGAAATCCCTATTGATGTCATAGCTTCCCATGCACCAAACAAAATTTATAAATACAAAACAGAAAAATTAACACAATATCAAAACCTTTTTATAACACTAACAAATACGCTCTCTCATATATATACACTTAGCGACTTATCATAGGGTACTACTACCCTATTAATAAAGAGTCAGACCCCACAAAGCTAAGGTTTATCGCTAAACCAAAGCTCTGATACCAAATTTAACATCCCACCTTTTTGTACGTTTTAAATCGACGATAAACCACACACGTCAAACTGAAACCAAACAGAAGGGCGGATTGTTATTGGGATGAATAAGAAAAAGCAGAGAAAGAAAAAGCAGAGAAAGAAAAAAAACAAAACAGAATCTTGCAGCGGAATGACAAAATATAATAATCAAATAACAGTTCATGAAGCTGTTTACAAAACATTTGATTATACTAATACAATTAAGAATCAAAGTTACACATACTAGAGAATAATAGTTAACAATGCAACAGAATAGTTTGATGTAGTGGAACAATATAGTATATAATAAAAATAAAAAAAATCTTCGTCTTCGTCCTCCAGAAATAAGGTCTTCAAACCCTGAAATGCTCAGATTGACCCGAGCGAATTGAAAAGACAAAACACTCGAGTCAAAACTAAAAAATCTTATGTAAGTTAAATAAACAGTAAATAATATGAGTGGGACGGCATCAGAGATGTTTACGGGATTTGACATCTCCTATCCAGTGTCAACGTGACTGCAGTAACTTAAGGGATGCTTGGGATTCACATCTCCTAAGGATCCGTTAAACTATTTACTATGTAGTAATATTTCCCTTTTATAATAATGTCTATAGTAAAATAAACTTACTTTTAAATAACATTAAGGCTTTATATTTTCCACCTCAACACGTAATAGTCCCAGTAGTCCACCCAGCAATAGCGTATCTCTAGATCGGGACACTATCCTAAATACTCTACAGGCTGCGGGAGAAAAATAAACTCGAAGAAGACGCGCTAGGATAGGTGACACGGTACACAAGGCAATGCCAGGATAGGTATACCAATTACGCACACGGGCTGGTGGTAACGCGTAGTAACTACTACCGCCCACCTTGAGCCACACCCCCAAATCAAAATCAAAAGTGGCCACCAAATCAATCTCAAAGTCAGACTATAATATCGAAGGAGTGTGTCCGATAGAGGGACTACCTCCTTGGCCCAAGATCGCTCCTGTTTTAGGCACCTTATGCCAACTCACGGGAGTTGGGTCCACATATATACCTCAAAGGAATGCCGCCACCATCCTACTTCATTCTGGAATCTCCACCGGCTACACGGTTGTTAAAGTGGTTTTCGAAGTCGGCAGAGTATGACAACTTCCGATCCCGGTCTCCTTAACAACTAAACGTTATTATAATGCCGCGGTCATTTCAAAAAAAATTTGTACTTCAAAACTAGAATATAATATCTATTTCAAAACCATATAAATACGATATCATTTCCATTTTAAAAACCAAACCAATATGATATCATTTTGAATAAAATCCAAATCAATATAATATCATTTTTATTTCAATATGTCCTTTCGAAAAATCATAGCACTTTTAACGTTATAACATTTCGAAATTAGAACACTAGAAATATCATAATTTCAAATCATAATCCTTTGAAACTCATAACTTCGAAACATAACTTCCACCACTTAAATGGTTAAATATTAAAATAATTAATATAATAAACTAGCTTCTTTAATTTCACAAATCAATTCCAAAACAACTCGAATTTATCAATTTAAACTTAACCAAATCCCAAATCATAAATTTTAATACGGTTCAGTTTCCAAATAAACTATTCCAATTTATATCGATTTTAAATCACAGTTGATCCACAGAATAAACCATTTCAAATTCAATATATTTCAAACTTTAAGTATTCAACAATTTCAAAACTAAGTTTGGTAATTACGATTCAATAATTCAGTTTTCTATTATTTAGTTTTGAAATATTTTACATAATAAATTCATTATCACTTAAATAAATCAAATTACAAATAACTAAATATTTCCTTTAATTTATTTATACTTGAAATATTCATTTAATTCACCTTAAACCAAAATCAAGTTATAAAAATCATACCTTCTAAAATTTCAAATTTAATAAATTTCACATCAACTTATTTGAGTTTAATTCTTAAACAAATTCAATTTCAATATAAATCCCAAATTTATCTTCCAACTTTAGTTTATTTAAACCAATATAAACTCTATATTAAAATATAATTTAAGTAGTTAACCATATTATTTTCAATAAAAATCAACTTATTATTAAGCTTATTCTAATTAAAACAAATTATAGGTAGCTTAAAATCAAGGATAAAATAACATTTACATAATATTAAAAATCGATATTTATCTATAACCATATATTTCTTTACAGAACCACAGAAATCATTTCAAAATATTTTTATATATAGACCACGGTGTCTGTATAAAATTTTCTATCCTATGGTCAAGTGATATGGATATTTATCATTTCGATTCGTAATTTAAAATATAAATACGGTTATATATCATTTCAAACGGTGTTCTCAAATGAAATAAAAATCCATAACAACTTGTTGTTTATAACAATAGAAAATACAACATCCATTCATCCAATATCAATCATCAAACATTTATCACAGTCATCACCCAATTCAATCAATGACATCAATATAGAACAGATATTAAATAACAGGTATTTACTGGTAGCTTATATTCAATAATAAATTAAATACTATTTTATCCAAATAAATTCAAATTAACTGAGATGATGATTCAAGAATATGCCAACAGTCATAAATAAATTTTTAATCGCATCATAAATTAATTTAATAAACATAAGAAATTTTAGTAGTTGTGAGTGGGTTAAAACACTCACCTTTTGAATTTAAATTGAATTTAAATCCAATTTAAACCCAACATTCAAACAGTCTCAGAATCTGTCCAAACAAGAGCCAAAACCTCCATAATTTTGATATGAACCTAGCGGGAGAAACCACGCGTGAAACGGACCTCGTATGCAAAAGTTATTAACATTTGAAGTTAGACGATTTGAATTTAAATAAATAAATAAATAAAAACTATCCCGTTATCACCTCATTCGTTCACACGCGAGACCCAGGCTGCTATAGTCAACGCTCGAACCCCGAACCCCCGAAGTCAAATCGAGTCGTTGCCATCAATACGAGAGCTACCTGAGGGCCGCCAATCGAGCAACAACCTCACCGGCCATGCGTCCCACCTCGCGACTACCTCCACGCCGTCGATCTGAGCCACAAAGCACCTCCGCCGTCGAATTTTCATAATCCTAATCAAATTTTGCCATACGATCTAGTCGTTAAATCGACGAACAACCTATACCGAGGAACAAAGTGCAGCGATCTCCACAGCCCTGTACAGTTATTCGACCATCGGTCGACGATTAATGAACACGCGATGAACGACCATGGCTTGACATCCAATTCCGATCACACATCAACCCAGATCAAGAAACGAATTACATAATTTACTTACGCTCGTCGAGAACTTCATATTGATATAAAATTTTATATGTATTGAGGAGTTTGAATTTTTGAGTTAAAATTTGAATTGGAATTGAAATGAGGAGTTTTAGGGTTTTCAGCCATTGAGAAGAGGAGGAACAGAAGTTTCTATACGTACAGAGATGAGAAATAGAAAGGCTGATAGGTTTTATAACCAGATATATATAGGTAGGGCTGTGACGCCCCACCTCTATACCCACGCTAGCCAAGAACATTACGGTGATTTCTGTCGACTAGCACGGAGAATAAGGCTGTTGAGGAGCGACCATCCGTGTAATTTCTGTGCGCGAGCACCGATAGGTCAGATAATATAACATGCATTCTATTTCAAGAGGAAATCCGACATACCGACACAAACTCAAAGCTACTACACGGTGGCTATATAAATCCTTCGGAAAACAAATATAGAAATAAGCATAACACAAATCAGTCACAGACAATTCATATCACAAAGGCGGAAAATAGATATGAATATTACACTTAGAAGTGTACATCAGAGTAGTGGTCTAAAAAGATCCACAATATCACAAAAGAATAGTTACATGAGCTACACAAAAGAATAAGTATACATTATGGAGTCTATATCTCAAATGTATACCACAAAAACTACTAATCTAAGTAGTTAACCAAAAGCAAGAGAAATCAATCCCAAGAGAGAAGTAAAGCAGAAGCACCTGTAACATCTCGGTCTGACCCGAGTATTATTTAATAAGAAAATAATAAACGGATCAGTCTAACTATAGATATCAGATGAAACGATATAGAATCAGAGTTATGACTAAACACATAATAATCACAAGGCCAAGCTGTGATATACAAGTAGTTGATAATCAACAAGAGATTAATCAATATCACAAAATCTACACAAGAATCCAAGAAGTGTCATACTCTTTATTTCGTTCATCAAACCACAAATATTGACAATAATATCAATGTCAATCGCAAAAGTCAATGACGCACAAATTCCAGAAGACTACACAAGAAATCCAGAAATCACAAAAGTCAATGACACACAAATTCACCAATGCACAAATATCGATAAGACTTATCAATGGAAATCACGAAAAATTGGTGAAACACAAATTCTAGAAATCTACACAAGAAATCCAGAAATCACAAAAAAGGGGGGGAGGCCTATCACAAACGGGAGCATAAAGCTCACCAACACGTGTATCACAAACGGAACGCTAATTCCATGATCGCTAATCATCACAAATTGAGCCGAAGCTCCACAAACGGCCCGAAGACCACGGGTTGCTACCCCATCACAAATTGAGTCGAAACTCCACAAAACGGGGTTTAGTCTCCCTCGCAGAAAAAGAGAAATCGCACATTGCTAGTCTAAATCACAAAGATGATCGTCATGATCAGCGAGAAGTGTCGATTACACTAAGCTAGTAAATATATGAGTTTAGCTTCATGTCCTATAACCACTTGCTTAACTTAAATATTTACGAACAAACTGTAAATCTCCACTAGAAAATTGTCACAAGAGGTTCAATCGAACAAGTCCAAGAATTAACCGACAAAGTAAACGCAAGCGTTTCATACCACTTGTTTTACTAAGCCGTTTAATTAGATTTCTCATACGAGTGAGGTAAAGGTTTGTATATACTAATAGATTGGAAAATGGTTTTATAAACGAATTTGGTATTAAAATAGTATTGAAATCGTTTGAGGAAAGAGTTTTGATATTTACTACTAGTATAGAAAACCTTTATATTTTTAAAGTGACAAATCACGAAGAAGATTGTAAGAACAATCAAATCACAAAAATTCACATACGAAGACGTGAATAAAATCCAACGAAATCGATAAAGGATCCATCGAAATGGATATTCAAAAATCCCTAAAAAGAGTCATCAAAGTCATAATAGATGATAACAACAAATAGGATTATCACGAATCGATTTAAATTGGAATTTCAATCCAAAAAGGCAAATTGGACTCAAACAGCAGGTTCAGTCGACTGAACGGAGTTTTCAGTCGACTGACCCTGTACCTGGAAATTTTCCAGGTTCAGGAAACTTTCTGTTTCCAGTTTCAGTCGACTGTGCAGAGTTTTTCAGTCGACTGAATCATGCCTGGAAACTCTCGGGTTTCAGGTTCAGTCGACTGAACAGAGTTTTCAGTCGACTGAATCATGCCTGGGCTGTTTTTCAGCCTTATTCAAATGAAGAGCAAACTCTTCCAAAATGCAACCGGACGAACATTGGCTCTAAGGGTTTATGCCAATCGGCGACCCGGCCCTATATGCTCCTCGATGCATCACCAAAAGCATGATCAAACATCCATAAAAGGATTTTCACACAAATTTGGTTTAAAACCCCAAAAATTGGAATATTCACAAAACCAATCCAAATCAAGAGCAAATGCACATGAATAAGTGTTAGGAATTCATACCCAACAACCAAAGATAATTATAGTCATAGATGTGAGATAAAAATCTCACCTTTTCTCAAAATCAAACAAGAAGAAGCTTGAAAGCAAATGGAGAATCAACCTCTCTTCAACACAACCCAAATGAGCTTGAATCTATGCTAAAAAACAAGAACATTCCCAAAATTAGGTTTAGGAATTTCTGAAATTGGTAAGAGAACAAGTTGGAGAAGAAGAAGAGAAGCTTACCAATGGGTTCTTCTTGAGTTTGGAGCTAGGAATTTGACTTGCAAGAGAAACTAGGGTTTTGGAGTTTTAATTTCCAATCTCTCCCACCATTAAAGCTAAGAAAACTGAAAAGAGAAAGAAGTGAGGGAGAATGGGGAGAGTGGTTCAGTTTTGGAGTATAAGTTAACATAGGACTGAGCCCAAAAACCAAACCCAAAGTAAAAAGTAGCAGAAATCAACTTTCTCCAAAGATATCGAAGCTTATACTCAAAAAGGTCGCAAACGGCATTTTAAACTCAATGGGAGTGGTCCCGAGCCCTAATTCGACCGTATGCAAAAAGTAGCTTTTCGGACTAAAATCCGACTAACGATAAAATATTTAAATATAAAATCGATAAATATGCGGGTTGTTACAGACTCCCCTCCTTAAAGAAATTGCGTCCTCGCAATATTACAAGAAGAAGATATATAGTAACAACCATAAAAGCATATTCAACACAAAAGAAGTTTGAAATAAGAAGTTCACCTCAAAGAGCACGAGAAAGTAAGTCCGGATGTGTACACTCGATGTACTCTCTAGATTCCCAAGAACAATCCTTAGGATTTGAAGACCATTGAACTTTAACAAGCGGAACATCTTTATTTCGAAGTCGTTTGACTTCCGAAGCAATGATACGAATAGGATGTTGCTCATAAGTTAAATTAGGCGAAACTTCAATCTCTTCCACAACACCGGGCTCAAGAATAGAATCGGAATCTCGAGGACATTTCCGAAGTTGAGAAACGTGAAACACATCATGCATAGCAGAAAACTGAGCCGGTAATAAAAGGCGATAAGTGTAACGAAGCGGATTTTGTCCGTTCGAAAATCGACATCCATACTTTACATCGTACTCGAATGCCGTAGATCCGACCGTTCAAATCCGAGTCGCCGGAGCTTATAACACCATTAAGTAAACAAACACAGCGGAAGAAATAATGAATATCAATATACAACATCTGATACAACATCCTGGTACAACAGATGATACAATAGATATCGATATACATCAGAGATATGATACAATAAAATAGCAGCGGAAAAGAAAATAGATACCACTAACAGCGGAACAGATAACTCTAAGATAGCCTTCAAGTGAGAACTCCAACGGCATCTCGAACCATCATCACGATACACTAAGACAGCAAGTCTCGTCCATATCCAAAGACTGAACTAGCTCCAGACAATCTACCGAACCTAACTATCTGAAAAACCCAACTCTAGACTGCTCGTGTGGAAAATAGTGAGCACCCAGAGTTTAGGAAAGGAACAATAAACTCCGAATCAGTCATGGGACTGGTATGAGTAACAAAAATAGCTAAGCTTTTAAATAAAAAAACAAGAGAATTCTTAAGTAAATTCGCAATGCTTTTAGAAAATGAAACTACCATAAGACCTCCCGCCACACACACAATGCAAACGCAGAATTGGAGGAGATTTCTTCTTATGATAGTCAAACATGCTTGATACGTAGAAAGTTCTTTGATATTATTATTATAAGTGCACAGTGCAGAAAACATTTCGAAAGTAGAATATAAATCTTAGCCAGCATAGACATTCCGAACTATGCCTACTATAGCTACCATCCAAACAGTGGGGCGCCACCATAAGTAGATGGCAGGTAATACAACTAAAACCGTACAAGGCACGCATTGTTTTGATTGGATTTTCCAACAAATGGTCAGGCTAAGGAACTTCCTACTGCCACATGGGATCGCCCGGGACGTCCCGAGAACCTACCGGATCTCTGCCAACACAAGGCCGGGTTACCTCTGTAACTAGGTAACTACTACTCGAGCAAGCCATTCCCCGGTCCTTTGGGACCTTTATCCGAGGCGCCTCTAAGCAACAACCACACAGTAAATGAGATTGGAGCTACCACATAGGTAAATATCTGAGCTCCATACCATGATACCACCCTTTACCAGAAGGGAATGACACACCCTAAAGGGCGCGACCCTCACAACCTTGCCGCATCTTTCCTGTTTTGACCATTTCCGGGGTGTGAGGTCCTGATGCAGTCTCGTCCACAAAGCTACGCTTTGGTACAAAGCCATGCTTTGGGTCAACAAATGATCAAAGTAATGATCACAAAGATAAATGATCAAACAAATGATCATATCACAATTGATCAAACAATGATCATCAACACACAGCAGCACTCAGCATGCCACACTACCAAATTGGGAGTATATTGCTGATAACCTTCAACTACATAACCTCTGAGCTCGTACGTCTCAGAGAAGGGTGTTAAGCTAAGAGAATAAATTCTCCGCCACCAACAGAAATGTATTTGAAAGAAATCTGCTTTATATCTCAAAGTGTAGTGTCAAACATGTAACCATACAAGTCTGTTCCGGGTTCGAACAAAACCGAAGGCACTTCCGAAGAAGCCCTTGCAATCCGGGTATTCACAATCCCGATCGGACTTCCCATCACTTAGGGAATCTCTATACCGGAGCAACTCAGTGCAGAGACAATCGATAGGTTATCCTATCGTTTTCACAAATACCCGGTCTTCAACACCGGTCTTCAAATGCTATCCATAACGACGTATCACATATTCGGAATGGGTTATACGACACAAAGGTCCTCTCCCGGCTAAACCGAATAGTGAGCGCAATATTTAAAACATATGGATATGAGATTTCAATTAAGTCACAACTTAATAATTCAAACTTTATTCAGATGGTTTAAACAATTTACCATTTTCAAATCTTTTAAACAAAAGATTTATTTCAAAAACCTTCAGTGGTTTAAACAATTTCCACACTTTAATCTTTTAAACAAAAGATTTAATTCACAAAGTTCACCCCATTCACAAAGATCCATTTATGGATTTCAAATCAATCTCCATTTCAATTGGATTAACTCGTTTAAAATCTTTAAACTAAAGATTTAACTCATAGCTTTCAAAATTTGATTAACTCTTTTAATCTTTAAATCAAAGATTCAACTTAAGCTTTCAAACCATTTCCATACTTGGAAATTCATTTTTAACTTGAAGTCCTTTTTAACACAAATTGGACGTTCATTATTTAAGTGAAAGCTTTTATCATTGGAAAACAACTAGTTTTCATTTCAGAAAGATCCAATTAAATTTACATGAGTTAAAGCCTTTGAATTTAAATTCAAATTCCCAAATCAATATCTTTAAATTAGTTTAACCCATACAAACTGGTATAACATTTTTAGTCCTAGTTTCCAGATCATAGAATTCAATTTCAAATATCGAATTCAAATTTAAATCAAATTATTTAAATTTCAAAACTTAATCAAGTTATTCCAAATAAATTTCATCTTTGAAATTCCATTTCAAAAGCTTTTCACTTTCAAACCATTTGAATTTAAAATTCAAATTCAAAACTATTTCAAAATCTGTGACTTAATCGATTTCCTCGTGAAATCCATAATTGTGTGTGTATAAGTGTGGTCCAGGAGTTTAACACAATAGTGCAACAACATTCAATCATCACAGATTAACCACAGAAATATAGTTGATAAGCGATATAAACTATAACGCTTATCGTCCATTCGCAAATTCACAGATAATATACAAATGTAAATAAATGAATAAATCATTCACGGCATAAACCACATAACCAAATATCACAGTTCAGACAGAACAATCAATTCAAGGTATCACATATAATGCAATCATTCATAAGTAAGACCAGGCATTTAACAATAATTTATAGGCAGGATTCCCTTTTTTTTCCTAATTAATTCAATTTATTTCCAATTAAATTAATTACTTATGAATTAATTATCCAATTCTGATTTATTAATTACAAATCGTTTGTTAAGAAATTAAACCTTTATCACTTAGTTTATTAATTATTTATTCTTATTTAAATTACCTAAGTTAACTATTGATCACATATTAGTTAACTTTACATTAGTTACTTTAAAAACTCTTAGTTACAAATTAATGAAACTCTTCATTATTAATTAATTCATCTTTAATAACAAATTTATAAATCTCAATTTACTCAGTAGATTCCTATTATCAAATTTACGAACATTCTTGATTACCTTGCAATATAATTCAATTAAATCATTTATCTTTTATTTGAGAAATCTTTCTTTCATAACTATAAATAAATTTGTTACTAACTTACAACAAAACGTTAATTTAAAGTGAAAAAAAAAATCAAAATATTAATTAAGATTAATACTTAACTATTCAAAGTGATTAACTAAAATTTTCAAATATTTAAACTAGTTGCAAACGATTCATAGACTAAATTTAATCAGGCTTAACATTTGAAACAATACCCGAGAAAAACTTTTTTTCACTCGAGTTGAAACTCGAGTTCCTTCACCATTCTCCCCGAGATTCCCTTCTTCTTCCTATTTCCTTTATCGTTTTTTTTTTCGAAGCTAAGTTTCAAGTTTAAATGAAAAACATCAGGAAATCAATGTGCGTAACCCAACCCGAGTCTTCCCCCTGTTCACTCGAGTTACACTTCGGGTTTACCTCCATTTTCCCCGAGCCTTCTTCTCTCCCTCTCGCGTTCTTCTTCTACTCTTTTTAGTTAAGTTAAATATCTATCTATACAAAAACAAAAAAAAACAGAATACTCGCGTATGCGAGTTTAATTCAGAGGCAAACGTGCTTTTGCTCGAGCCTTTTCCTTTCTCCCCCATCCCAGTTTCTTCTCCTTCCCCTTTTTTTTTGTTTTAAACCGATGCTCAAAACACGTCGTGCACGTGCACGACATGGCGCCTCAATTCCGATGATCGCCACGATCATCGGCAAGTCGTAAAATCCACACAACTACGAAATCCATCCTCAATTCGACTCAAGAAACCTGGAATCGAATTTTCACCATTTCGTCGAACTGCAAATTTGTTCGTACCAGAGAAACTCGACTCGCCATCACGTCTCTGCTCACTAGAAAATTCGCGACTTCGGCCACTTCATTTCCACTCATCCACGAAGCTATCTCCACAGTTTCGTCAAGCTCGATGCTTCAAAGGAGAAGCGGCGACCCATTTAACAAGCTAAACCCAAAATTAGGTTTACAACCTAGATCTCCTGACCGCCAACGCCTCGACGATCAGAAAAAATACTGATCATTTTTCCTAGCGTCGACAACCCCCAAGGTCCGTTCAATCCAACGCACCAGCTCCAATTCAACGCTGATCGCTAGAACTTACCCAAAATGCAATTTTTGTTCATTCTAAAATTTCTCAACATCGAATCGATTAAAAATCATGATAACTGTATCTAAAATCATAAATTCATGATACACACTTGATTATATAATCATATTTTAAAGTTAAGGTGTTTGATTTTCCTGATGTACTATGATCTTACTATGAATTCCACTTTCTCACAAAAAATTATTTTCTATTTTTGCTTGAAATTATTTTTAAGAATAAGTTCACATTAATATCATCATTTTATCTTCAATAATCTTATTTTAATATCGATCGTATGAAGAGCAGTTAAATTTTGTTGCATTGGGTTTAAGTTTGTAGAACACAGAGAGTTGCTTATAGATAAACACAGACACACTCGTATCACTTCACACACATACATGTAGGTATATTCATACGATTACACAGGTATATATTTCAAATACAATTTAAACATTCAAGAGATAGAAGAGGTCAAGTTTACTCACTGTTTCCTGAAAGAACAAGCCTGCTTCATGTTGAACAGGCTGAGCTTCCTCTGGTTTGCATTTGACTTGAGTTGTTTGTTTTAGTTGAATTTTGTTTAAGTTTTGTATATGATGCTTACTGCAGTTCTTTGCTTATGTTTGATGAATGAATTGAAATGAGGTTGCTTGATATATATGGGGAATGAAGTTTTATAGGTTATAATATGTTTGTACAACAGGGTGACATATTGCTATGTTTTGTACAAACATAATCAGTGATATTTCTAAGTTTGGAGGCTGAAATAACATTTCGGCTGATATGAAATGTTGTGGCCAAAGATTTTCTTTGTATTAATTAACTTTGTCTTGATTCACACTTTAATATGTTTATTTGTATAACTTCTTTTGTAAGCTTTGATTTAAACTGATCTTTGCATTTGATTTGTCTTTGTACTTTATTAATTTCCATTGTCTTATTTCATATTGCCTTGCTTCATATGCTTATGCATATCACTTTTTCTATTTCTCCTTGACTTTTGTACAGGCTGTTTACTTTGTTTTGTATGTGCTTCTTTTGCTTTGTTTATTCTTGTTCAAGTATACACAGATACCTATAGTTGAATATATTTATTACTATCTTCCTTTGCAAGCTTAATTATATCTTATATTTTTAGTTTGTTTCATTCCTTGCTTATATTTGTATTTGTTTGTTTGCATACATTTGTTTCTATTTCTTATTTGAGTGTATTTGAATGTATTTCTTATTTATTACTTGAATAATTTCCTATTGTTAATATGCTGTTAAAATTTAACAAGTTTTTGTTTACTTTAGATTTTCATAGACATTTTATTAATTTACTTTATGTATGAACTATAAAGTTGTTTTAGTCCTTCATTATAAAACTTTAACTCAAATGAAAATATATGCTTTTGTTTTAGTTATAATTTTTATACTTCATTTGCTTATTATTATTTTCATACTTATGTTACTTGTTATTATTTCAAACCATTTGTAACAATTACTATTTATATAAAAATCAATTTTGTAAAGATATTACCTTAACAACATTGTTTAAAAATAACTCCTTATTTAAAATGATTTATAAAAGAAACCATTTCTATGTTAATAAATAACATATTTTATTTGAATTTGGAAAAATCAAATCGATTAACCATTTAATTTCACAAATTTTAAATCAAAAATTAAATAAATTATCAATTTAAAATAAATTAAAATTCGGGATCGTTACAGACTTCCCCCCTTAAAAAGAATTTCGTCCTCGAAATTCGCAGGCACGAAAACAACAAAGGTAGATACACCAAGATAGAGAAATATCTTCCCAGATCACTAGGTATAAAGTCTGCATTTGACTTACCAAATCAGAATATCAACAATATGAGAATAACTCATTTAACACTTCATAAGATATTCGGGTTATCCAAATCTACGAAATGTGGAGAGACATTGATTAGTTAGAAGGGATAACTAATCATTCGTAGAATATATCCGGACTCAAATTGTATTCACATATCTGTCTACTTTTGGGTATAATTTCAAAATTTTTAGTTTAAAAACCAAAGTATATCTATCAACCATAACAACCAAAGCAAACAAAGCAACCAATACATCCAAACAAACAATTTTGGTCTATCCGGAGTTTGCGTCCCATACTAATATATCAAATCTTCTTCCTGGGTCTACCAGGAACAATCGAAGAATTGACAAGAGATGCTGAACAAAAGAGATAGATTTAATCTTCTATAATTTTTCAAATACTAGGAATGGATTCCAAATTCAAGTCGGAATAACTCAAAGTATATATAATTTGTCCCTCTTCGGACTTTGATCTACCCAAGAAATTACAATAGAATTTCGAATTTGGTTTTAAACGAAATAGTTTTATCGATTCAATTCAAATTTAGCTTCATATTCTATTAATCAATTTAACTCAACTTAAAATTTTCAATTTAAATTTTCAATTCCAAATTTCTAATTCATATTCATTAAGGTTTAAATTGAAAAGCTGATAAGAAATTGATGAAGATACGAAGTAAGGATTTCGTACAACGATTCGTAGGGCCACCATCACACCGAAACTTCTTCTTGGAACTGCCAGGAAGCAATCAAAAGAATTTGGATACGGATCAAAGAAAATCGATAGAGAAAAATTACTTCCACTATTGCAGAGCATTGACGTAGTTGTATTTCCCTATCCCCTATCTCGTTCTCTTCTTGCACTCATAATCACTATCACTGGATAGTAAAAGAATTTACCGAGGCATACAAACGGATATCTTAGGGATTACTCATTCTAGGGTTTACTTCACCCTATCTCTAATGAGCTACTTAATGTGTTATACTCCTGAGCTAAAGTTTAACCTTAGCTCTGATACCAAATGTAACGAAGCGGATTTTGTCCGTTCGAAAATCGACATCCATACTTTACATCGTACTCGAATGCCGTAGATCCGACCGTTCAAATCCGAGTCGCCGGAGCTTATAACACCATTAAGTAAACAAACACAGCGGAAGAAATAATGAATATCAATATACAACATCTGATACAACATCCTGGTACAACAGATGATATAATAGATATCGATATACATCAGAGATATGATACAATAAAATAGCAGCGGAAAAGAAAATAGATAACACTAACAGCGGAACAGATAACTCTAAGATAGCCTTCAAGTGAGAACTCCAACGGCATCTCGAACCATCATCACGATACACCATGATAGCAAGTCTCGTCCATATCCAAAGACTGAAATAGCTCCAGACAATCTACTGAACCTAACTATCTGAAAAACCCAACTCTAGACTGCTCGTGTGGAAAATAGTGAGCACCCAGAGTTTAGGAAAGGAACAATAAACTCCGAGTCAGTCATGGGACTGGTATGAGTAACAAAAATAGCTAAGCTTTTAAATAAAACAACAAGAGAATTCTTAAGTAAATTCGCAATGCTTTTAGAAAATGAAACTACCATAAGACCTCCCGCCACACACACAATGCAAACGCAGAATTGGAGGAGATTTCTTCTTATGATAGTCAAACATGCTTGATACGTAGAAAGTTCTTTGATATTATTATTATAAGTGCACAGTGCAGAAAACATTTCGAAAGTAGAATATAAATCTTAGCCAGCATAGACATTCCGAACTATGCCTACTATAGCTACCATCCAAATAGTGGGGCGCCACCATAAGTAAATGGCAGGTAATACCACTAAAACCGTACAAGGCACGTATTGTTTTGATTGGATTTTCCAACAAATGGTCAGGCTAAGGAACTTCCTACTGCCACATGGGATCGCCTCTGGCGGGACGTCCCGAGAACCTAACCGGATCTCTGCCAACACAAGGCCGGGTTACCTTTGTAACTAGGTAACTACTACTCGAGCAAGCCATTCCCCGGTCCTTTGGGACCTTTATCCGAGGCGCCTCTAAGCAACAACCACACAGTAAATGAGATTGAAGCTACCACATAGGTAAATATCTGAGCTCCATACCATGATACCACCCTTTACCAGAAGGGAATGACACACCCTAAAGGGCGCGACCCTCACAACCTTGCCGCATCTTTCCTGTTTTGACCATTTCCGGGGTGTGAGGTCCTGATGCAGTCTCGTCCACAAAGCTACGCTTTGGTACAAAGCCATGCTTTGGGTCAACAAATGATCAAAGTAATGATCACAAAGATAAATGATCAAACAAATGATCATATCACAAATGATCAAACAATGATCATCAACACACAGCAGCACTCAGCATGCCACACTACCAAATTGGGAGTATATTGCTGATAACCTTCAACTACATAACCTCTGAGCTCGTACGTCTCAGAGAAGGGTGTTAAGCTAAGAGAATAAATTCTCCGCCACCAACAGAAATGTATCTGAAAGAAATCTGCTTTATATCTCAAAGTGTAGTGTCAAACATGTAACCATACAAGTCTGTTCCGGGTTCGAACAAAACCGAAGGCACTTCCGAAGAAGCCCTTGCAATCCGGGTATTCACAATCCCAATCGGACTTCCCATCACTTAGGGAATCTCTATACCGGAGCAACTCAGTGCAGAGACAATCGATAGGTTATCCTATCATTTTCACAAATACCCGGTCTTCAACACCGGTCTTCAAATGCTATCCATAACGACGTATCACATATTCGGAATGGGTTATACGACACAAAGGTCCTCTCCCGGCTAAAACGAATAGTGAGCGCAACATTTAAAACATATGGATATGAGATTTCAATTAAGTCACAACTTAATAATTCAAACTTTATTCAAATGGTTTAAACAATTTACCATTTTCAAATCTTTTAAACAAAAGATTTATTTCAAAAACCTTCAGTGGTTTAAACAATTTCCACACTTTAATCTTTTAAACAAAAGATTTAATTCACAAAGTTCACCCCATTCACAAAGATCCATTTGTGGATTTCAAATCAATCTCCATTTCAATTGGATTAACTCGTTTAAAATCTTTAAACTAAAGATTTAACTCATAGCTTTCAAAATTTGATTAACTCTTTTAATCTTTAAATCAAAGATTCAACTTAAGCTTTCAAACCATTTCCATACTTGGAAATTCATTTTTAACTTGAAGTCCTTTTTAACACAAATTGGACGTTCATTATTTAAGTGAAAGCTTTTATCATTGGAAAACAACTAGTTTTCATTTCAGAAAGATCCAATTAAATTTACATGAGTTAAAGCCTTTGAATTTAAATTCAAATTCCCAAATCAATATCTTTAAATTAGTTTAACCCATACAAACTGGTATAACATTTTTAGTCCTAGTTTCCAGATCATAGAATTCAATTTCAAATATCGAATTCAAATTTAAATCAAATTATTTAAATTTCAAAACTTAATCAAGTTATTCCAAATAAATTTCATCTTTGAAATTCCATTTCAAAAGCTTTTCACTTTCAAACCATTTGAATTTAAAATTCAAATTCAAAACTATTTCAAAATCTGTGACTTAATCGATTTCCTCGTGAAATCCATAATTGTGTGTGTATAAGTGTGGTCCAGGAGTTTAACACAATAGTGCAACAACATTCAATCATCACAGATTAACCACAGAAATATAGTTGATAAGCGATATAAACTATAACGCTTATCGTCCATTCGCAAATTCACAGATAATATACGAATGTAAATAAATGAATAAATCATTCACGGCATAAACCACATAACCAAATATCAAAGTTCAGACAGAACAATCAATTCAAGGTATCACATATAATGCAATCATTCATAAGTAAGACCAGGCATTTAACAATAATTTATAGGTAGGATTCCCTTTTTTTTTCCTAATTAATTCAATTTATTTCCAATTAAATTAATTACTTATGAATTAATTATCCAATTCTGATTTATTAATTACAAATCGTTTATTAAGAAATTAAACCTTTAGCACTTAGTTTATTAATTATCTATTCTTATTTAAATTACCTTAGTTAACTATTGATCACATATTAGTTAACTTTACATTAGTTACTTTAAAAACTCTTAGTTACAAATTAATTAAACTCTTCATTATTAATTAATTCATCTTTAATAACAAATTTATAAATCTCAATTTACTCAGTAGATTCCTATTATCAAATTTACGAACATTCTTGATTACCTTGCAATATAATTCAATTAAATCATTTATCTTTTATTTGAGAAATCTTTCTTTCATAACTATAAATAAATTTGTTACTAACTTACAACCAAACGTTAATTTAAAGTGAAAAAAAAAATCAAAATATTAATTAAGATTAATACTTAACTATTCAAAGTGATTAACTAAAATTTTCAAATATTTAAACTAGTTGCAAACGATTCATAGACTAAATTTAATCAGGCTTAACATTTGAAACAATACCCGAGAAAAACTTTTTTTCACTCGAGTTGAAACTCGAGTTCCTTCACCATTCTCCCCGAGATTCCCTTCTTCTTCCTATTTCCTTTATCGTTTTTTTTTTCGAAGCTAAGTTTCAAGTTTAAATGAAAAACATCAGGAAATCAATGTGCGTAACCCAACCCGAGTCTTCCCCCTGTTCACTCGAGTTACACTTCGGGTTTACCTCCATTTTCCCCGAGCCTTCTTCTCTCCTTCTCGCGTTCTTCTTCTACTCTTTTTAGTTAAGTTAAATATCTATCTATACAAAAACAAAAAAACAGAATACTCGCGTACGCGAGTTTAATTCAGAGGCAAACGTGCTTTTGCTCGAGCCTTTTCCTTTCTCCCCCATCCCAGTTTCTTCTCCTTCCCCTTTTTTTTGTTTTAAACCGATGCTCAAAACACGTCGTGCACGTGCACGACATGGCGCCTCAATTCCGATGATCGCCACGATCATCGGCAAGTCGTAAAATCCACACAACTACGAAATCCATCCTCAATTCGACTCAAGAAACCTGGAATCGAATTTTCACCATTTCGTCGAACTGCAAATTTGTTCGTACCAGAGAAACTCGACTCGCCATCACGTCTCTGCTCACTAGAAAATTCGCGACTTCGGCCACTTCATTTCCACTCATCCACGAAGCTATCTCCACAGTTTCGTCAAGCTCGATGCTTTAAAGGAGAAGCAGCGACCCATTTAACAAGCTAAACCCAAAATTAGGTTTACAACCTAGATCTCCTCACCGCCAACGCCTCGACGATCAGAAAAAATACTGATCATTTTTCCCAGCGTCGACAACCCCCAAGGTCCCTTCAATCCAAAGCACCAGCTCCAATTCAACGCTAACTTACCCAAAATGCAATTTTTGTTCATTCTAAAATTTCTCAACATCGAATCGATTAAAAATCATGATAACTGTATCTAAAATCATAAATTCATGATACACACTTGATTATATAATCATATTTTAAAGTTAAGGTGTTTGATTTTCCTGATGTACTATGATCTTACTATGAATTACACTTTCTCACAAAAAATTATTTTATATTTTTGCTTGAAATTATTTTTAAGAATAAGTTCACATTAATATCATCATTTTATCTTCAATAATCTTATTTTAATATCGATCGTATGAAGAGCAGTTAAATTTTGTTGCATTGGGTTTAAGTTTGTAGAACACAGAGAGTTGCTTATAGATAAACACAGACACACTCGTATCACTTCACACACATACATGTAGGTATATTCATACGATTACACAAGCATATATTTCAAATACAATTTAAACATTCAAGAGATAGAAGAGGTCAAGTTTACTCACTGTTTCCTGAAAGAACAAGCCTGCTTCATGTTGAACAGGCTGAGCTTCCTCTGGTTTGCATTTGACTTGAGTTGTTTGTTTTAGTTGAATTTTGTTTAAGTTTTGTATATGATGCTTACTGCAGTTCTTTGCTTATGTTTGATGAATGAATTGAAATGAGGTTGCTTGATATATATGGGGAATGAAGTTTTATAGGTTATAATATGTTTGTACAACAGGGTGACATATTGCTATGTTTTGTACAAACATAATCAGTGATATTTCTAAGTTTGGAGGCTGAAATAACATTTCGGCTGATATGAAATGTTGTGGCCAAAGATTTTCTTTGTATTAATTAACTTTGTCTTGATTCACACTTTAATATGTTTATTTGTATAACTTCTTTTGTAAGCTTTGATTTAAACTAATCTTTGCATTTGATTTGTCTTTGTACTTTAATTTCCATTGTCTTATTTCATATTGCCTTGCTTCATATGCTTATGCATATCACTTTTTCTATTTCTCCTTGACTTTTGTACAGGCTGTTTACTTTGTTTTGTATGTGCTTCTTTTGCTTTGTTTATTCTTGTTCAAGTATACACAGATACCTATAGTTGAATATATTTATTACTATCTTCCTTTGCAAGCTTAATTATATCTTATATTTTTAGTTTGTTTCATTCCTTGCTTATATTTGTATTTGTTTGTTTGCATACATTTGTTTCTATTTCTTATTTGAGTGTATTTGAATGTATTTCTTATTTATTACTTGAATAATTTCCTATTGTTAATATGCTGTTAAAATTTAACAAGTTTTTGTTTACTTTAGATTTTCATAGACATTTTATTAATTTACTTTATGTATGAACTATAAAGTTATTTTAGTCCTTCATTATAAAAATTTAACTCAAATGAAAATATATGCTTTTGTTTTAGTTATAATTTTTATACTTCATTTGCTTATTATTATTTTCATACTTATGTTACTTGTTATTATTTCAAACCATTTGTAACAATTACTATTTATATAAAAATCAATTTTGTAAAGATATTACCTTAACAACATTGTTTAAAAATAACTCCTTATTTAAAATGATTTATAAAAGAAACCATTTCTATGTTAATAAATAACATATTTTATTTGAATTTGGAAAAATCAAATCGATTAACCATTTAATTTCACAAATTTTAAATCAAAAATTAAATAAATTATCAATTTAAAATAAATTAAAATTCGGGATCGTTACAATAAGCCATGGAACCAATACGTTTGGTGATAGGAAATGGCCCAATATATCGAGGTGCAAGTTTTCCCGATCGACTGAAACGTACAACACCTTTCATAGGTGAAACACGAATGAACACAAGATCTTCCACAGAAAATTCTAACTTCCTTCTCCGGTTATCGACATAGGATTTTTGTCTACTCTGCGCTTCTTTCATCCTATGACGAATAAGATCAATCTTTTCTATGGAATCACGAATAAAATCTGGACCTAAAGCCAGCTTCTCACCGGCCTCAAGCCAACAAGAAGGAGATCGGCATGGCCTTCCGTAGAGTGCCTCGAAAGGTGCCATACCAATACTAGATTGGAAGCTATTATTATAGGAAAATTCAACAAGTGAAATATGATCTTCCCAACCTCCACCAAAATCAAGCACACAAGAACGAAGAAGATCTTCAAGAGTTTGATTCACACGCTCAGTTTGTCCATCGGACTGGGGGTGATAAGCGGTGCTAAAATTAAGCCTCGTTCCTAAAGCTTTTTGAAGACTCTTCCAAAATCCACTAGTAAACAATGGATCACGATCACTAACAATAGAAGTAGGAACACCATGCAATTTAACAATTTCTTTGATAAATATTTTGGCCAAAAGAGGAACGGTTCGGTTAGACCGAACGGGAATAAAATGGGCGGATTTAGTAAGTCTATCAACAATTACCCATAAGCTATCATAACCCGATCGAGAACGGGGAAGGCCATCTATAAAATCCATGGAAATTTGATCCCACTTCCAAACTGGAATTTCTAAAGGTTGCAATAACCCTCCGGGCCTTTGATGTTCGGCCTTAACGAGTTGGCAAGTCATGCAACGTTTAACGAAGTTAGCGATGTCAAGTTTCATTCCCTCCCAATAAGAAAGTCGCTTCATATTCGCGTACATTTTACTACTACCGGGATGAATGGTAAATTTAGAGTGATGAGAATCTTCTAAAATATCTTTACGAAGATCCCTATCATTTGGCACGATAAGTCTACCAAATTTCCGAATGCCGCCACGAGAATCGATATTAAAGTCTTTCAAACCTTCAATATCAATTTTATCCTTAATATTTTGGCCAAGAAGAACCAATTCGGTATCTAGCCTTTGAGCTTCAAGAATGCGGTCTCAAAGAGATGGATGAGCCTCAAGGCTACATAAAACAAATGATGAGCATAAATCGGAAACACGGTCTCGAATTTCGCAAGTGGATAAAATCTCGAGATCGTTCCATTCGGATATCATCATAGAAACAACAGCTTGTTATTTACGGCTAAGAGCATCGGCGACAAGATTACCCTTACCGGGAGTATAAAGAATATCAAGATCATATGGTGCAAGAAATTCGAGCCAACGCTGTTGATGCAAAATAAGTTCCTTTTGAGAGAATAAATATTTCAAAGACTTATGATCTGTGTAAATAACAAATTTCTCTCCTAAGAGATAATGACGCCAAATCCGAAGAGCAAAAAGCAATAGCCGCGAGCTCTAAATCATGAGTGGCATATCTAGTCTCAGCAGGCTTTAATTGCCTAGAAGCATAAGCAATAACGCATTCCTTTTGCATAAGAACGGCACCCAAACCAATGCGACTAGCATCGGTATAAACAACGAAATCTTGATTCCCATCGGGAATAACAAGAATAGGAGCATCAGAAAGAAGTTCTTTTAATTTCTGAAAAGAAGCTTCACATTTGTCCGACCAAATGTATTTAACACCTTTCTTCGTCAAGCTAGTGAGAGGCACGGAAATCTTAGAAAAGTCTTTGATAAAACGACGGTAATAGCCCGCCAATCCGAGAAAACTACGAATCTCTGTCACACTCTCCAGTCTCTTCCAATCTTGAATCGCTTCAATCTTTGAAGGATCCACGGAAATTCCGGATTCAGAAATAATGTGACCGAGAAACTTCACACGAGATTGCCAAAAGTGGCACTTAGAAAATTTTGCCTTTAATTGATTACTCCTAAGAGTTTCCAACACAATCCGAAGATGTTTTTCATGCTCCTCCTCGGTTTTAGAATAAACAAGAATATCATCGATAAAGATGAGAACAAACCGGTCGAGAAAGTCTTTAAAAACTCGATTCATTAAGTCAACGAAATAAGCCGGGGCATTTGTTAACCCAAATGGCATAACAAGCCATTCATAAGATCCATACCGAGTACGGAACGATGTCAAAGGAATGTTATCCTCTGCAATATGAAGCTGATGAAAACCGGTAGCCAAGTCCAATTGTGAAAAGACTCTAGCACCACTAAGTTGATCGAATAGATCATCAATCCGAGGTAAAGGATATTTATTTTTGATAGTAAATCATTAAGCTTGCGGTAGTCAACGCAAAGCCTAAGTGTACCATCGGATTTCTTCACAAAAATAGCTGAAGCTCCCCAAGGCGAGGAACTAGAGCGAATAAATTGCTTCGTTTCCAATTCAGATAATTGTTTACGCATCTCCTCGTTTTCTTTATTGGACATACGATAAGGAGGACGAGTGATAGGTTGAGCTCCCGGAATAAGATTAATTCTGAACTCAATTGCTCGCTTAGGTGGTAATCCTAAAACGGGCTCGAATATGTCGGAAAATTCACAAACGACGTGAATAAGAGAAATAATATCACCCTCATCATCATCATCGTCATCACGAGGATTTAAATAATATAAAGATGCAACCAAAGCAGAATCTGAATCTTTAAGAATAACAGAAACCTGATTAACAGATTGAGGATGTCGAAGATGAATAGTCCGCTCAGGACATAGGATATGAGCTTCATAATGGCTAAGCCAATCCATTCCCAAAATCATTCCAAAGCCAAAATAACGCATGACATGCAAATCGGCTCGGAAAGAAAAATCACACAAAATAATCTCGACATCTTTACACAATAAACTGATTGTTGCGGATCCACCAACCGGATTCGCAATTCTCAAAGAAGTCATTAAACACAAAACATCCGAAGAAAAAGTATCAACAAGTTCTTTTGATATAAAAGAATGGGACGCACCCATATCAAAAAGAACTCGAATAGGATGATCATGAAACAAAATAATTCCTTCTAGAATAGAATGAGAAATACCTTGGCCACGAGATGTGTTGCCAGGGGCTTGAGCAACATTTAACTTTCCCTCCTTCTTGCCCTGAAGCTTGGGGCATGAAGATATAACATGACCGGGAACTTTGCATTAGCGACAAGAAAGAGACTTTGGGCACTTGTTCGCATAATGATCCTTCGAACCACAATTATAGCATTCCCCACGACCAAAGGAAGAAGTCTTTTCCATGGAGGTTGCTTGCTTCCCTTTCTTATTGGGATAAGGGCCTTTGAATTTGCTTGGCCTCTTCTTGTTGTTGAAGTTTGGTTTGGAACCCACCACTTCAACATCATTCTCCCTATCCGCCTCTTCAAGACGAAGAGCGATATCAACGAGTTGGTCGAAAGAAACTTCTAATTTTAGGAGTAATGGCTTCTTGAGACTTTTGGTTAAGCCATAAACAAATCTCTGATTCTTCTTCAGAGGGGTGTTGATGTATTCAACCCCATATTTGGGAAGCGACTCGAAAGAGGCGACGTAATCAGTCACGGAGGACTCACCTTGAACAAGGTCTATAAATCGTCGAGCCAATGTCACTTTTTCTGCTTCTGGTATGAATTTTAACTCGAAGCTTTCTCAGAATTTCTCCCAGGTGAGATCCGCTTCATTAATCTCAGAAATAAGAAGTTCGTACCAGTCCAATGCTCTTTCTCGGAGCATACTAGAGGCCACCTGAACTCGATGAAGGTCAATAAGATTCATGCGAGAAAAGATTCGATCGCATGACCTTAGCCAGGCCTGTACTTCAATAACAGTTTCGGAACCCTTGAATGGATCCCCACCCAAATTTGTGTAATCGCTGCACAAGCGTGCAAATCCCGACTTTGGGTGAGTAGGTTCCGGGTTAGCTCCAGCTGCTTGAGCATTTGTCACTAAATCAAGAAGCTGTTGAGCAGTCATAAAAACTCCATCTTAGGGTGGAGTGCTAGATGGCACGGCTCTGGGGCGGCCTGGTCTAGACATTTCTCTTCCTTTAGAAAGAAAGAAGAAGAAGAAAAGGTTATTCACCAAATTGAATATCAAGCAATCTTGATAGATAAATAAGGAATCATAAGGAAAATAGGATGAATCAGTACGAAGACTCGAATAAAATCCTAAAGCACGACTCCTAAGATGAACTTAGGACGATGATCCTTGTTATAATATTCCATATTGTTCCGAAGTTTGGCTTTGATACCAAGCTGTGACGCCCCACCTCTATACCCACGCTAGCCAAGAACATTACGGTGATTGCTGTCGACTAGCACGGAGAATAAGGCTATTGAATAGCGACCATCCGTGTAATTTATGTGCGCGAGCACCGATAGGTCAGATAATATAACATGCATTCTATTTCAAGAGGAAATCCGACATACCGACACAAACTCAAAGCTACTACACGGTGGCTATATAAATCCTTCGGAAAACAAATATAGAAATAAGCATAACACAAATCAGTCACAGACAATTCATATCACAAAGGCGGAAAATAGATATGAATATTACACTTAGAAGTGTACATCAGAGTAGTGGTCTAAAAAGATCCACAATATCACAAAAGAATAGTTACATGAGCTACACAAAAGAATAAGTATACATTATGGAGTCTATATCTCAAATGTATACAACAAAAACTACTAATCTAAGTAGTTAACCAAAAGCAAGAGAAATCAATCCCAAGAGAGAAGTCAAGTAGAAGCACCTGTAACATCTCGTTCTGACCCGAGTATTATTTAATAAGAAAATAATAAACGGATCAGTCTAACTATAGATATCAGATGAAACGATATAGAATCAGAGTTATGACTAAACACATAATAATCACAAGGCCAAGCTGTGATATACAAGTAGTTGATAATCAACAAGAGATTAATCAATATCATAAAATCTACACAAGAATCCAAGAAGTGTCATACTCTTTATTTCGTTCATCAAACCACAAATATTGACGATAATATCAATGTCAATCGCAAAAGTCAATGACGCACAAATTCCAGAAGACTACACAAGAAATCCAGAAATCACAAAAGTCAATGACACACAAATTCACCAATGCACAAATATCGATAAGACTTATCAATGGAAATCATGAAAAATTGGTGAAACACAAATTCTAGAAATCTACACAAGAAATCCAGAAATCACAAAAAAGGGGGGGGGGAGGCCTATCACAAACGGGAGCATAAAGCTCACCAACACGTGTATCACAAACGGAACGCTAATTCCATGGTCGTTAACCATCACAAATTGAGCCGAAGCTCCACAAACGGCCCGAAGACCATGGGTTGCTACCCCATCACAAATTGAGTCGAAACTCCACAAAACGGGGTTTAGTCTCCCTCGCAGACAAAGAGACATCGCACATTGCTAGTCTAAATCACAAAGATGATCGTCATGATCTGCGAGAAGTGTCGATTACACTAAGCTAGTAAATATATGAGTTTAGCTTCATGTCCCATAACCACTTGCTTAACTTAAATATTTACGAACAAACTGTAAATCTCCACTAGAAAATTGTCACAAGAGGATCAATCGAACAAGTCCAAGAATTAACCGACAAAGTAAACGCAAGCGTTTCATACCACTTGTTTTACTAAGCCGTTTAATTAGATTTCTCATACGAGTGAGGTAAAGGTTTGTGTATACTAATAGATTGGAAAACGGTTTTATAAACGAATTTGGTATTAAAATAGTATTGAAATCGTTTGAGGAAAGGGTTTTGATATTTACTACTAGTATAGAAAACCTTTATATTTTTAAAGTGACAAATCACGAAGAAGATTGTAAGAACAATAAAATCACAAAAATTCACATACGAAGACGTGAATAAAATCCAACGAAATCGATAAAGGATCCATCGAAATGGATATTCAAAAATCCCTAAAAAGAGTCATCAAAGTCATAATAGATGATAACAACAAATAGGATTATCACGAATCGATTTAAATTGGAATTTCAATCCAAAAAGGCAAATTGGACTCAAACAGCAGGTTCAGTCGACTGACCCTGTACCTGGAAATTTTCCAGGTTCAGGAAACTTTCTGTTTCCAGTTTCAGTCGACTGTGCAGAGTTTTTCAGTCGACTGAATCATGCCTGGAAACACTCGGGTTTCAGGTTCAGTCGACTGAACAGAGTTTTCAGTCGACTGAATCATGCCTGGGTTGTTTTTCAGCCTTATTCAAATGAAGAGCAAACTCTTCCAAAATGCAACCGGACGAACATTGGCTCTAAGGGTTTATGCCAATCGGCGACCCGGCCCTATATGCTCCTCGATGCATCACCAAAAGCATGATCAAACATCCATAAAAGGATTTTCACACAAATTTGGTTTAAAAACCCAAAAATTGGAATATTCACAAAACCAATCCAAATCAAGAGCAAATGCACATGAATAAGTGTTAGGAATCATACCCAACAACCAAAGATAATTATAGTCATAGATGTGAGATAAAAATCTCACCTTTTCTCATAATCAAACAAGAAGAAGCTTGAAAGCAAATGGAGAATCAACCTCACTTCAACACAACCCAAATGAGCTTGAATCTATGCTAAAAAACAAGAACATTCCCAAAATTAGGTTTAGGATTTTCTGAAATTGGTAAGAGAACAAGTTGGAGAAGAAGAAGGGAAGCTTACCAATGGGTTCTTCTTGAGTTTGAAGCTAGGAATTTGATTTGCAAGAGAAACTAGGGTTTTGGAGTTTTAATTTCCAATCTCTCCCACCATTAAAGCTAAGAAAACTGAAAAGAGAAAGAAGTGAGGGAGAATGGGGAGAGTGGTTCAGTTTTTGAGTATAAGTTAACATAGGACTGAGCCCAAAAACCAAACCCAAAGTAAAAAGTAGCAGAAATCAACTTTCTCCAAACATATCGAAGCTTATACTCAAAAAGGTCGCAAACGGCATTTTAAACTCAATGGGAGTGGTCCCGAGCCCTAATTCGACCGTATGCAAAAATTAGCTTTTCGGACTAAAATCCGACTAACGATAAAATATTTAAATATAAAATCGATAAATATGCGGGTTGTTACAGGTAGGGCTAAGAAATAGAGGAACGGATATAATTGGTTTGGACCGTTAAACGATAAATGGCCCGAAAAGCCCGTTCCGACTCCGGAACGAAAATGCATCAACCCATATATCCAAATATATGTTTTAATATATTTTAAAATTAACGGAACAGGTTTCAAGTCCAAATTCCATCGTATGAAGAAGTTATGGTAAAAACAAGTTTTTCAGATTGATTTCAGTTGATTTCAATTTCATTGATTTCAATTCATTGATTTCTGGGCATTTCGAGCTCGTACGATCAAACAACAAGTCCGATCGCTAGAAACTTGAAATCCTATAATAATTCACCGTTATAGATCCGATGAAACTAGTTTCGTTGAAATCCGAGTCAGCGGCCAAAATGGCTATTTTCCAGTTAATTAAATAATTTAATATTAAATTAATTAATCACTTCTTCAATTCAAATTTAATTATTTACCATTTCTGTAACATCCCAAAATTTATGAATTTAAATTTGGTAACTTGTTTAGATTTTTAAAATTAGTTTGAAAATTTTCAAGAGAAACAAAATATTATTAATATTAAATACTACAAAGTTATATGGATATAAAGAAATATTTGGTAGTTTAAGCTCTATATAAAAAATAATAATAATAATAATAATAAAGAAAAAATAAATAACAAACAAGAATTTGTGTTAAATAAGAAAATAAAATATATATTATAAATTAAATATTGATCGTTAAACTTTGAATGGAAATAAAATTTAGAATGTATGTTAGTAATAAGATTATATAGTTATAACATGACATATGGAATTCATACAAGTTTGCATGAAAATTTTTTAAATAAGGAAACAAAAAGTAATAAAACAGAAGTGTAGGAAAGAAGATAAATATCTTTAAATAAAACAAATTGTACTTACAAAAAAATCAAACAGGATTATATGTTAACAAAAATAGGAACATAAGCAATTAATGCTATCTATTCTTAAGCCTAAATCAAGATCAATTCAGCCGAAATAAAAACTTGCTTAGTCAAAGCAGGAGGGTCAAACAAAAATAAAACAAAATATCTTATCAAAGAAAAAATTTGCACCAGTAAACACCTACTTGTTCAAACTTCTTTCCTTTATATATAAATACACATTCATATTGTGTTAATTCGTTCATTAAAACATAACAAAGTCAGGAAGAAAAAAAGAAAATATAAAAAACATCACTATATTTTCAAGCGTAAATACAATCTTCTGAAAAGAAAACAAAACAGAAAAAATTTAAACTGCAGTTCTTCACAACACAGAGCAGCTCTCTATTAATCAAAATTTCAAGTGAGTAAACAACTTAAAAAGAAAAAATGAGTATATTTATTGTGGTTTGTTAGTCTGAGATTTGGAATTGCTTTATTATACATATACATATATATATATATATGTATATATATCCTCTGTGTATAAATATTTGGAAGAGTAAATGCCTGTTCATGTTGAAACCATCCCTGTTTCTTGCTTCAGAGCATAAGGCTCGATCATAAAAATTCAAATATTAAACCACTTGATCTTTGTTAGGCCTTGGTTTCGAAAGCATATATGCTTGTTTAATTATCAGTTATTATTTAAAAATAGCTCAAGTAAAATATAAACATGTAGATTTAAAAAAACTTGATTATATAGAACAAACTTTAATTTTTGGTAATATCGAATGTCAAAAAACATTGATTCAATTATATAACTTGAATCCTTATCGAAAAATGGGATTCTTAAGCCTAAAATGATGATTTTTAAGTGAAAGTGGAATTTTGTCGAATTCTGGCGATGGGCGACGTTTTGGAGGCCGGGGCTTCGCATGAAGGTGGAAGAGCCTACGGCGATGGTGGGAAAAATCATCGGAAGGGTTCCAGTTCACAGTGGCATCGGCGGTAGGCGACTTTTTGTTTTTAAACCTAATTTTATAGAGGTTGGAAGATTGATCGTCGCGATTTTTCTCGTGCATCGAGCTGCACGAGAATTTGGGAGGTGATAGCATGGAGTGTGACGAGTTTGTGGTCGGAGTTGTGGCGTCACTGGTGGTCTGAGATGCGGCGGTGATGCATTTTTGGTTGGTTTTATCGATTGCAGTTTTTGAGCAAACTGCTAGATTTTGATTTCGGGATTTTTGTGTCGAATCGAAGTTCGATTTCGAGTGTGTGTTAGGTTTTCGACTTGATGAAGCTCGTGACATTCGCCAGAACGGAGGCGCGATGATGTGCATGTGCACGACATCGATCTCGTGTCAGGAAGTTGGGTTGGGAAGAGACTCGATGGAGCGTTCGAGTAAAAGATGTTTTGGCTCGGGTTCTCTCGCGTTCAAGTGAAGTGTTTCAGCAGTTGATTAAGTTTAAGACTTCAGCTAGAGAAAAAAGGAGGAGAAGAAGAGAGTACGAGAGGGAAAGAAGAAACTCGGGGAAAGGAAGAAGGAAACTCGAGTTTGACTCGAGTGAAGACTGGGTATGCTCGGGTTTGCTTCATGATGGGTCAAGCCCAATAAAATTTCAAATTTTTGATGTTAAGTAAATTTTTGTATTTATGAGGCAACTAATGTTGATTGTGTTGAGTTAAGAACTTGCTACAAGTTTTAAATTACTTAAAAATATTTAAAAAATCTAATTTATGCTTTAACTAAATAATTAATTTAAGATAAATATTAAAGTTAATTAACATTAAACTTTTTATACCTGTAATAAATTGATTTTCAAAGTGTAAGGAGGATTTTTAAATGATAACTAAGGTAAATAATTACTATTAATTAATTGTTGTGAAAAGTAATTAAGAATGTTTTATAATAGTAGTTTTAGATTGGTTAATTAATAATTAAGTGTTTAAATTAATTTGTAAATTAAGAATTGTTAAGTAGATAATATAGGTTGATTAATTATAATTAGTAGTTAATTAGAAAAATTAATTAAAGAATAATTAATTAATCAAGTTGATTAAGATTTAATTAATTTATCCAAATTAACCATTGATTTAAAATAATAAATAAATAAATAAATATGTGGTTAATCTATTAAATCACACTCACATTGATTGAAAGTAATTAACCATTGTTGCGCACTGGATTGTTATTTCTGTTGTGATCGTAGTACTGTGTGATGCAAATTGCTCTATCTGTGATTTGTGATTTAATTCTGTATTGATGTGAAAACCCTTTTTTCCCGTAACGGCATTTAAACTTTCGCTTTTGGCTTTTGGAACCCTCCTTTGATAGCTTCATCGAGCAGATATGGTCTCAGCCATCACAAATCCAATCAGCCTCCGCCAGAATAGTGTCGAAACTTCGCTCCCTCAGAAAAATCATCAAACCGTAGGCCAGATCCATTTGGGGATCCCTCCGTTCGCGAATCTCATCCACCCAAGACGAAATTTTAGAACTAAACATTATAGAGGAATCTCGACCGCTCTCTGAGTCGGAGCGGACACGTCTACTAACTCTTGAACTGGATCTGGATAGACTTGTTAAGCAAGAAGAAATTGGTTGGAAACAGAGATCTAAGGACAAATGGTTAAAAGAAGGAGACAGAAACACCTCATACTTTCATCGAACGGCTAGCGGGCGACATAGATCGCTGCTTATCTCAGAATTGCATCACAACAACTCCTCCTATTCAAATCCGTCTGACCACTTGCGTCTGTTCACTGATTACTTCAGGGACATCCTTGGCAAGCGTTCCCCTTCCCTCCCAAAAATCAATTGGGCCCTCCTATACCCATCCCAATCCAACATTCCCATCGATCACCCGTTTTCAGATGAGGAAATCTGGACTGCTTTGAATGATATGTCAGATGATAAAGCACCTGGTCCTGATGGCTTTGGTCCAATATTCTTCAAACACTTCTGGAATACAGTTAAGCATGATATACTTGATATGTGCAGAGAATTCCAATCCGACCCTTCAGTTATCTCGACATTGAATTATGCGAAAATCATCCTCATTCCCAAGTTCCCTGGTGCTAATACCCTTCCCTCTTTCCGTCCCATCAGCCTCCTCAACACAACTTTCAAAATCATTACCAAAGTTCTAGCCAATCGTCTCCAACAATTTATCGCCCCTCTGGTTGGGGCTGAGTAGTCGGCCTTTATACTCGGAAGGAACATCATGGATTGCATTGCCACGACTCAAGAAATCATCTCCTTCTGTCACCACTCTTCCACACCGGGTGCTCTCCTTAAGCTCGATTTTTCCAAAGCTTTTGACACTGTAAATTGGAACTTCATCCTAGAATTCATGACTCATAGAGGTTTCCCCCCTAATTGGTGCAATTGGATCAAACATATTCTTAACTCGAGCATATCTTCAATATCGATTAATGGAGCTTCTCGGGGACATATTAAATCCGCTCGGGGTCTGAGACAAGGTGACCCTCTTTCACTTCTCATCTTCGTCCTAGTTGCGGACGTCTTTAACAGAATGCTTAAACTGGCCTCGTCCAATGGTTTATTCTCAGGTATTTCTCTACCCAACTCGTCGTTGTCAGTCTCCAACTTGCAATTCGCAGATGACACTATATTATTCGTTTCTCACCATGATAAGTACATCCATTGTCTAAAAGTAGCCCTATACACTTTCGAAAGTATATCAGGCCATTCCATTAACTTCAACAAAAGTTCGATCATTATGTTGGGTAATGCGACGCACCTTGGACCCTACATTTCATCGATTTTCAACTGCAATCTCTCGGACTTCCCGCTCTCCTATCTCGGTATCACAATCAGACCTACCAAACTCCTTAGATCTGATTGGTCCCCTCTCATCTCCAAGATTGAATCTAGACTCACGGGTTGGAAGGCACACTCTTTGTCCTCCGCTGGCCGACTTTTCCTTGTCAAATCTGTTCTCTCAACCATCCCATCATATTGGATGTCATTCCACAAACTCCCTTCCTGGGTCATCAATCGTTTAGATAGAACCAGAAGATCCTTCCTATGGAATAGCGGCGGTGCCAAAAGGTTGGTCAACTGGAATAGTGTCTGCTTGCATCAAAAGTATGGAGGCCTGGGTATCCCCAATCTCAGAGTCTTTAATACCGCTCTTCTGACCAAATGGCTTTGGAAATGTCGCTCCCCTGAACACTTCATTTGGAAGGACTGGATTCTCTCTTTGCACTATCATTCTAAAAGCCACCTTATCCTTCACTGTCCACTATACAGGAAAACTTCGCCTTTTTGGTCTGGAGTGATTCAAGTCATCTCCCGAGTTAAATCTTTGTTCCATATGGCCATTGGTGATGGCAATAGTTGTGCTTTTTGGCTCGATACATGGCTTGACCAACTTCCACTTGCCAAAGTTTTGCACCACCTCTTCCTTCACTCGTCCACCCCGTTGACCACAGTTAGTGAATTGTAGATCTTGGTCCAGATGCCCTCTGCCCTTCTTCTCTTTTCAGCACAGACACTTTTTCAGACCTTATATCGGCTTCCAACATTCTTCAATCCCTTCATCTCTCTTCCTTTCCTGACCGTGTTGTCTGGGCGCCGGCTCCTACGAAAGGCTTCACTGTTGCCTCCTGCTATGCCTTTCTGATCAACCCAGGTCGCTCCTACTGCTTTCCTAGGCTTTGGAAATATCCCATTCCGCCTCGTATCGCCTTCTTCCAATGGTGTCTAGTTCATAACCGCATCAATACTAAAGATCGTCTCAGCCGTCTTCACATTCAGGTGGATCCAGCTTGTGTCTTCTGCTCTGATCAGATGGAAAGCATTCCGCATTTTTTCAATGGTTGCGATTTTTCTTACTCGGTTTGGGCTGCTTCAAGTGCCCATGTTCTTGGATTCGTTCCAGAACCGCCGGTCATCTATGATCACTGGCAATATAACCCCCAAAACCATAATTTGGACATCTTCATTGCTATTTTCTGTTGGTGTGTATGGAAAGAGCGAAATGCACGTGTGTTTGGCAAACCTAAATCTCACCTCGTGGGTATTTGCAGGCGTATCTCTCACCTATTCAGCACTTTTACAGGTTGCAGTTTATCAGCTCCATTTAGACTTCGCATCCCTCATCGCAGTTCATCGCCAGTGGATTCCCAAGGTAGCAGTTTCGATTTCCCTACTGGCCGCAGTTAGTTGTCGGTGGTCTCGGACTTCTCTCTGATTATATTTTGCTTTATGTGTTGGGTCTGTTCTTTTCATTAGTTTATTTTAAGATATCAGTGTTGATACTTAAACTTCATTTTGGCGCTAGCGATCAAGCGTGTTGATCGACTTGTATCTCTCTTTATATATATATATATATATATATATATATATGCTATTAATCGGCTGTGTAGTATCATGCTATACACCCGTCTTGCTCTAAAAAAAACTTCGATGCGACAGGGAGTCAGATTTCAGTTAGTTATCCGAAACCCACATCGAATCCTAAATGTTAATCTTCGTGATTGATATATCCACGTGTTTCAAAATTTAACGCTCACTATTCGGTTTACCCGGGAGAGGACCTTTGTGCCATATAACCCATTCTGAATAGTGATACGACGAAATGGATAGCATTTGAAGCTCGTGGTGAACACCGGGTGTCTTCGAAAATGATAGGATAACCTTTCGATTATCTCTGCACTGAGTTGCTCCGGTATAGAGATTCCCTAAGTGATGGGAAGTCCGATCGGGATTGTGGATACCCGGATTTGCAAGGGCTTATTGCTTTATTGGACGAAGTGCCTACGGTTCTGTTTGAACCCGGAACAGACTTGTATGGTTGTGTGTCTGACACTACACTTTGAGATGTAATGCAGGCTTCTTTTAAATACATATCTGTTGGTGGCGGAGAATTTATTCTCTCAACTTAACACCCTTCTCTGAGACGTACGAGCTCAGAGGTTATGTAGTTGAAGGTTATCAGCAATATACTTGGTAGTGTGGCATGCTAAGTGCTGCTGTGTGTTGATAATCATTTGTTGATCATCTGTGATAGAAACATGGCTTTCGTGTAAAGCGTAGCTTTGTGGACGAGACCTCATACGACCTCACAACCCGGAAATGTTCGAAACAGGAAAGATGCGGTAAGGTTATGAGGGTCGTGCCCTTTAGGTTATGTCATATCCTTCTGGAAAAAGGTGATGTCATGGTATAGAGCCCAGATATTTAGCTATGTGGTTGCTCCAATATCATTTACTGTGTGGTTGTTGCTTTGTGATAGAGGGCCCTCGGATAAAGGTCCCAAAGGACCGGGGAGTGGCATATTCGTGAAGTAGTTACCTAGTTACAGAGGTAACCCGACCTTGTGTTGGTTGAGGGCTGGTTAAGTTCTCGGGACGTCCCACTAGAGGCGTAACCATGTGGTAGTAGGAAGTTCCTTAGCCTGACCATTTGTTGGAAACCCAAACAAAAAAATACGAACCCAGTAAGGTTTTAGTTATAACCTGCCATTTAACATGGCAGCTATAACAGGCATAGTATAACGGTACCTATGCTGGCTAAGATTAATACTATACTTTCGAAAAGTTTTCACACTATGCACTAGTAATAATATCAAAGGATTTTTCTCGTATTAAGCATATTTGACTATCTAAGGGGAAATCTCCCCCAAGTGTGCGATTGCATTGTGTGTGTGCCGAGAGGCCTTATGGTAGTTTCATTTTCCAAAAGCATACCGGATTTTCTTTTATAAATCTGTTTTATGTAAGCAACTGTTTTTGTTTACTCATACCAGTCCCATGACTGACCCGGAGTTTATTGTTTCTTCTAAACTCTGGGTGCCTATAATTTCCACACGGGTAGCCTAGTAGCAGGTTTCCATGTTCTGGTGTTAGCGGTATTTTGGAGCTTTTGCTTTGAAGATATTTTAGAAGCTTATGAAATCTCAGGTGCTTAGTTTTTCGAAGTTCGCTATCGCTTCATTTCTTTGAAGACTTTTCGGATATATGATCACTTGTTGTACTATTATGATGTTTATTTGGAGTTGTGATATATGTATAAAAATACTCTGATGTAGTAATGGATATTGTGTTGATGTTGTATCTGTGATGTAATGCATGATATTTATTTTGTTTCCACTGTTTTATATTCATCTGACGTTGTTATAAGCTCCATCCGACTGGAATTCGATGTTTAAATCTTTGGCAGTCGAATACAAGTGAGGTATTTAGTGTCAATTTTCGAACATTGGATTTCGGATCGTGACAAAGTGGTATCAGAGCTGAAGGTTGAGTAAGAACTTTAGCAACGGAGTATAACACATTAAATGGCTCATTGGAGATATGGTGAAGTATACCCTTGAATGAGTATAACTAAGATTGAAACCCCAAAATTTTCTTAGTCTATTTACAACTGATATTCCTTAAGATATTTTGTCTGCATATATAAACCAATTTTCTTACTAATTACAGATAGTAAGAATGAGCGGACGAAGAGGAAGAGCTAGGGGTCAAGGAAGTGCCACAGCACCTAGTCAAGTTCCTCCAACAGCAGTAGCAGCAATACCTATTCAACAGCAACTGAATCTGGCTGATTTATATAAGAATTTCTCAAGGCTTGGTGGTAAGCCGTTCACCGGCAAGGAGTCGATTGTTGAGGCTTAAGCATGGAGCATATCATGCGAGAAAATCTTTAGAGGGCTAAAGTTGCAAGACGATCAGAAGCGACTCATAGCTTTTTAACAACTTCAAGAAGAGGCCTTAGCCTGGTGGGAGACTGTTACTGTAGATAAGCCAGAAAACGAGTTTACTTGGGAGAAATTTAAAGAATTATTGGAGAAGCGCTATCTGTCATCAGGTGGAATTTCTCGAATGTACCAGGAATTTATGGACTTAAAGCAGGGGAGTTTGTCATTAGAGGAGTATCTAAACAAATTCAATGAATTGTCTCGTTTTGGTCCCGAATTGGTGAACACGCCTTTAAAGAAGAATGAAAGGTTCATTCGTGGGATGAATTCCACGAAAGAATGACTGGCCACATCAAAGAATCCTTTTCAGATTTAGTTGGTATGGGGTATACATATGCTACGCTTGATATGCAAGAAGCCCCGGTGGAGAAAGGAAATTCGGGCATACAAAATTGGAAGAAGCGGAAATTTGGAGGCAAGAAACCATGGTAGGGTAAGGAGAAAAAGTAGAGCATTCAGGGGAGCACACCAGAGAATGTCACTTACTATAATTGCTTGGAAAAGGGCCATTATTCTAGCAGATGTACAAAGCCTAAGAGACAAGTCAATCAACCTGTACAAGCGAAGCCCAGGAAATGTTATCATTGTCTGAAATTGGGGTATGAAGTTAAAGAATGCCCAGTTATGAAGCAAGCTCAGACAGCCAAGGTGTACGCAGTCAAAGACCAACCTGCATCTTCCAAAGCAGAAAAGGGAAAAGGAGTTCTAGAAAGTAATCTCATTATTTATGATAGCACTGTTAGAGTTCTATTTGACATAGGCGCTGCACATGGTTTTATCTCTCAGCAAGCTATAAATAAAATAAATCTCGAACCTGATTTTGTTGATGAGCCTATGTGCGTAATGAATCCAGTTGGAGGTCCCACAAACCTTTGTCTTCGATGTAGAGACGTTCATATCTCATATTCTTATTACCAGTTTCCTCTCAGTCTCTTTGTTCTTGATTTTAACGAGTTTGAAGTCTTACTCGAAATGGATTGGCTAGCAAAATTCGAAGCCATATTGGATTGTAACAATCGATTGATTTCGATTAAAACCAAATTTGGAGACTTTATCGAGATTTCTTGGAGGACCCTAGTCCAAAAAGAAAAGGGTTGATGTATAATTTGGGTTATCCGGAACCCAGTCTGGAGTCTGTACCTATTGTTAGAGATTTTTCGAACATCTTCGGAGAAGTGAAATCTTTACCTCCACATCAGGAAATAGAATTCAGAATCGACCTAGTACCCAACGCTCATCCTGTCGTTCATGCAAGTCGTAGGATGGCACCTAGGGAAAGGTTGAATTAGTTCAGGAAACTGATGATCTACTAGCAAAAGGGTTGATTCGACCTAGTGTTTCTGAATGGGGTTCGGCAGTTGTATTTGTTGTTAAATCGGACGGATCTTTGAGATTGTGTGTAGATTACCACGATCTCAATAAGCCGGCTCTCAAGAATAAATTTCCCTCACCTAGAATTGATGATCTGTTTGATCAATTGCACGGCGCTTGTTTCTTTTTGAAGATGGATCTAGCCCAAGGGTTCCATCAACTACGAATTGCCGAAGACTGTGTTCATTTGACCGCTTTCAGGGGTCCTAATATGTTCTACGAATGGTTAGTCATGCCTTTGAACTAACCAATGCTCCAGCATACTTCGTAGATCTTATGACTCATGTGTTCCGAGAAGTATTGAATAAATTTGTGCTTGTTCTTATTGATGATATTTAGATCTATTCCAAGACTGAAGAGGAGCATGCCGAGCATCGTAGAATCGTTTTGGAGATATTAAGGAGAAATATTCTATTCGCAAAATTTTCCAAATGCCACTTTTGGGTCAAAGAAGTTAAATTTCTCATCCATATTGTTAATGAAGAAGGAATTTCTGTTGATCCTAGCAAAATTTCCGCTATTCTTGATTGGAGGAAACCCACTACCCCAAAAGAAGTTCGAAGCTTTTTGGGTTTAGCAGGCTATTATCGGAAGTTTGTTTAGGACTTTTAAGATAGCTAGTCCATTGACTAAGCTAACAATGAAGGATGTAAAGTTCAATTGGACTCCGAAATGTGATGAAGCTTTTCAATAGTTGAAGAAGAGATTAACCACCGCTTCTATTCTCGCTATTATCAACGGGAATCAGGGATTATCTGTTTATACAGACGCTTGTAGTGATGGTTTGGGTACAGTATTAATGCATAATGGGAAGGTAATTTTCCTACGCGAGTAGACAATTATGTCCTCATGAAAGAAACTACCCAACCCATGATTTGGAACTCTTAGCTGTTATCTTCGCTTTGAAAATATGGCGACATTATCTTCTAGGTAAGAATTTCTTTAACTTTCTTAACGATTTACGAATTTAACTTAACTTAATAAATATACCTAATGAACTCTCTTTCTTTAGGTGAAAATTTTGAATTATTCACCGACCACAAATCTTTGAAATATCTCTTCACCCAGAAAGATCTAAATCTACGACAACAACATTAGTTGGAATTTCTGGCATCTTATGACCTAGATATTCTATATACGTCGGGAAAGCCAATGTAGTTGCCGACGCCTTAAGTAGAAAGCATACTATTCTTGCTCATCTCGTCATTGCTCGTGCTCTTCTTGAAAAGATCGCCAACAAGCAAAAAGAGGACCAGTTTCTTCAGGGAATATATGGGAGGATTCGTTAAGGCGAGGATTCTAGTTTTGCAATTGATGATAATGGGGTTATAAGGATGAAAGGCAGGATATTTGTTCCAGACTTCCCTGATATGAAACGAGAAGTTTTAGATGAATGCCACAAATCTAAATTCAGCATCCACCCAAGAGTTAATAAAATGTATCGTGATATCAAAAGAACTTTCTGGTGGAAGACAATGAAAAGAGACATATCAATATATGTGAGTCGCTGTGCTACTTGCCAGCAAATCAAAAGTGATCAAAAGAAAATGGCGGGATTACTTCAGCCTTTAGAGGTACCCAAGTGGAAATGGGACCAAGTATCGATGGATTTCATCGACGGTTTGTCTCTTACTCGAAAAGGCAATGAAGCCATTTGGGTTATTGTGGACCGTTTGACTAAGACAGCCCACTTCTTGCCAGTAAAATCTACCCGCACGGCTGCAAGTTTAGCCAAGTTATATGTGAAAGAAATTGTCCGTCTCCACAGTATTCCTAGCAGCATAGTGAGTGATCGTGACCCGATCTTCACTAGTAGATTTTGGGAGGCATTTCAAGACGCATTGGAAACAAAAATAAATTTCAGCACTGCTCATCACCCACAATCTAATGGGCAGACTGAGAGGATTAACCGAATCTTAGAGGACCTACTGTGTGCTTATATACTTGACTTTGGTGGTTCTTGGGTCAACCATTTACATCTGGTCGAGTTCTCGTATAACAACAACTATCAGGCCAGTATAGAGATAGCTCCTTTTGAAGCTTTATATGGTCGTCCGTGTCGATCACCCGCATGTTCGATTGAGGCTGGTGATAGACTCGTCCTTGGACCAGATATGATTAAAGAAGCCACAGAAAAAGTTGATTTTATACGAAAGAAATTGAGGACAGCTCAGAGTCGTCAAAAGAGTTATTATGATCGCAGAAGAAGAGATTTGGAATTTCAGATTGGAGACTCTATTTTTCTTAAAGTATCTCCAATGCGAGGAGTATTAAGGTTCGGGAAGATCGGTAAGCTGGCACCACGATATATTGGTCCTTTTCCTATTTTGGATTGGATCAGTTCTTTAGCCTATCGAGTGCAATTGCCTAGCTGGTTTTCGACCATGCATGATGTGTTCCACGTTTCTAGTCTCCGGAAGTATGTGCACGATCCAGATATTATTATTGAAGAAGCCGCTCAGTAGGATGTCGAAATCACTCCCCATTTAACAGTTAAAAGAGAACTGATAAAGATTGTAGATCGTGATGAGAAACGATTCAGAAACAAAGTTGTGAAACTTGTTAAAGTACAGTGGAGCGGCGATCCAAAGGAATGTACTTGGGAAACCAAAGATAATATGTAGAAGTCGTATCACAATTGCAGAGTGGATATTTCGGCCTAAACTGGTAAGCCATTTCCTTAATTTTTCTGAATTCGTATATTCTTTGTTGCTTTTCTCTCTCTTCCAAATTTCGAGGATGAAATTTTCTTAAGTGGGGGATATTGGTAACATCCCAAAATTTATGAATTTAAATTTGGTAACCTGTTTAGATTTTTAAAATTAATTTGAAAAGTTTCAAGAGAAACAAAATATTATTAATATTAAATATTACAAAGTAATATGGATATAAATAATTATTTGGTAGTTTAAGCTTTATATAAATAATAATAATAATAATAATAATGAAAAAAATATAACAAACAAGAATTTGTGTTAAACAAGAAAATAAAATATATGTTATAAATTAAATGTTGATAGTTAAACTTTGAATAGAAATAAAATTTAGAATGTATGTTAGTAATAAGATTATATGGTTATAACATGACATATGGAATACATACAAGTTTGCACGAAATTTATTTAAACAAGGAAACAAAAAATAATAAAACAGAAGTGTAGGCAAGAAGATAAATATCTTTAAATAAAAAAAAATTGTACTTACAAAAAATCAAACAGGATTATATGTTAACAAAAATGGGAACATAAGCAATTAATGCCATCTATTCTTAAGCCTAAATCAAGATCATTTCAGGCGAAATAAAACTTGCTTGGTCAAAGTAGGAAGGTCAAACAAAAATAAAACAAAATATCTAATCAAAGAAAAAATTTGCACCAGTAAACACCTACTTGTTCAAGCTTCTTTCCTCTATATATAAATACATATTCATATTGTGTTATTTCGTTCATAAAAACATAACAAAGTCAGGAATAAAAAAAGGAAACATAAAAAACATCACTCTATTTTCAAGCTTAAATACAATCTGCTGAGAAGAAAACAAAACAGAAAAGATTTAAACTGTAGTTCTTCACAACACAGAGCAGCTCTCTGTTCATCAAAATTTCAAGTGAGTAAACAACTTAAAAAGAAAAACTGAGTATATTTATTGTTGCTTGTTAGTCTGAGATTTGGAATTGCTTTATTGTACATATACATACATACATACATATATATATATATATATATATATATATATATATATCTCCTCTGTGTATAAATATTTAAGTGTAAATGCATGTTCATGTTGAAACCATCCCTGTTTCTTGCTTCAGTGCATAAGGCTCGATCAAAAAATTCAAATATTAAACCAGTTGATCTTTGTTAGGCCTTGGTTTCAAAAGCAAATATGCTTGTTTAAGTATCAGTTATTATTTAAAAATAGTTTCAAGTAAAATATAAATATGTAGATTGAAAAAAACTTGATTATATAGAACAAACTTTATTTTTGGTAACTTCGAATGTCATAAAATATTGATTCAATCATATAACTTGAATCCTTATCGAAAAATGGGATTTTTAAACCTAAAATGATGAATTTTAAGTGAGTGTGCATAGAGCAGTTTGAAGTAGAACTGAAAGTGGAATTTTGTCGAATTCTGGCGATGGGCGACGTTCTGGAGGCCAGGGCTTCGCGTGGAGGTGGAAGAGCCTACGGCGATGGTGGGAAAAATCATCGGAATGGTTCCAGTTCACGGTGGCGTCGGCGGTAGGCGAATTTTTGTTTCTAAACCTAATTTTATGGAAGTCGAAAGTAGATAATTTAAGTTTTTTAATTATAATTAGTCGTTAATTAAAATAATTAATTGAGGAATAATTAATTAATCAAGTTGATTAAGATTTAATTAACTTTTCCAAATTAATCATTGATTTAAAATAATCGATAAAAAAATAATTATATGGTTAACCTATTAGATCACGCTCACATTGGTTTAAAGTAATTAACCATTGTTGCGTACTGGATTGTTATTTCTGTTGTGATCGTAATACTGTGTGATGCGAACTGCTCTGTGCTGTACTATGATTTGTGATTTAATTCTGTATTGATGTGAAAACCCTTTTTGCCCGTAACGGCATTTCAACTTCGAATGCGACAGGGAGTCGGATTTCAAGTTATCTGAAACCCACATCGAATTTTGAATGTGAATCTTTTTGATTGATATATCCATATGTTTCCAAATTTAACGCTCACTATTCGGTTTAGCCGAGAGAGGACCATTGTGTCATATAACCCATTCGGAATAGTGATACGACGAAATGGATAGCATTTGAAGACCGGTGATGAAGACTGGGTGTCTTCGAAAATGATAGGATGACCTATCGATTGTCTCTGCACTGATTTTCTCCGGTATAGAGATTACTTAGTGATGGGAAGTCCGATCAGGATTGTGGATACTCGGATTTGCAAGGGCTTCTTCCTTTATTGGACGAAGTGCCTTCGGTTCTATTCGAACCCGGAACAGACTTGTATAGTTGTGTGTCTGACACTACACTTTGAGATATAAAGCAGATTTCTATCAAATACGTATCTGTTGCTGGTGGAGAATTTATTCTCTTAGCTTAACACTCTTCTTTGAGACGTACGAGCTCAGAGGTTATGTAGTTGAAGGTTATCAGTGATATACTCCCAATTTGGTAGTGTGGCACGCTAAGTGCTGTTGTGTGTTGATGATCATTTGTTGATCATCTGTGATCGAAGCATGGCTTTCGTGTAAAGCGTAGCTTTGTGGACGAGACCTCATCGGACCTCACAACCCGGAAATGGTGGAAACAGGAAAGATGCGGAAAGGTTACGAGGGTCGCGCCCTTTAGGGTATGTCATTTCCTTCTGGAAAAAGGTGATGTCATGGTATAGAGCCCAGATATTTAGCTATGTGGTTTCTCCAATCTCATTTACTTTGTGGTTGTTGCTATGTGATAGAGGGCCCTTGGATAATGGTCCAAAAGGACCGGGGAGTGGCATATTCGTGTAGTAGTCACCTAGTTACAGCGGTAACCCGACCTTGTGTTGGCAGAGAGCTGGTTAAGTTCTCGGGACATCCCGCAAGAGGCGTACCTATGTGGCAGTAGGATGTTCCTTAGCCTGACCATTTGTTGGAAACCCAAACAAAACAATACGAGCCAAGTATGGTTTTAGTTGTAGAACCTGCCATTTAACATGGCGGCTATAGTGGGCATAATATAATGGTATCTATGCTGGCTAAGATTAATATTATACTTTCGAAGGGTTTTCACACTATGCACTAGTAATAGTATCAAAGGATTTTTCTTGTATTAAGCATATTTGACTATCACAGGGGGAAATCTCCCTCAAGTGTCCGATTGCAGTGTGTGTGTGCCGGGAGGCCTTTGGTTGTTTCATTTTCCAAAAGCATACTGGATTTTCTTTTATAAATATGTTTTTTGTAAGAGCAACTGTTTTTGTTTACTCATACCAGTCCCATGACTGACCCGGAGTTTATTGTTTTTTCTAAACTTTGGATGCCCATAATTTCCACACGGGCAGCCTAGTAGCAAGTTTCCGTGTTCTGGTGTTAGAGGTATTTTGGAAGTTTTTCTTTGAAAATATTTTAGAAGCTTGTGGGATCTCAGGTGCTTAGTTTTTGGAAGTTCGCTATTGCTTCATTTCTTTGAAGACTTTTCGGATATATGATCACTTGATGTACTATTATGATGTTTATTTGGAGTTGTGATATATGTATAAAAATACTCTGATGTAGTAATGGATATTGTGTTGATGTTGTATCTGTGATGTAATGCATGATATTCATGTTGTTTCCGTTGTTTCATATTCATCTGATGTTGTTATAAGCTCTATCCGACTGGAGTTCGATGTTTGAATCTTTGGTAGTCGAATACAAGTGAGGTATTTAGTGTCAATTTTCGAACATTGGATTTTGGATCGTGACAATTTCTATCATTTTTTTGTATAATTAAACTTCTAATTCATTAACCAAAATTTCCATATCAATCAAATAAGCATCGATTGGAAAATTTATAGTCTTCACCTTCAATTTAAGTAAATTCAAATAAATTATATTTTTAATTTCAATTAAATTAATACAGTTTGTATTCAATCTCTTTATTCAATCAACCATCATCCTATGGATAAATTTAACATTAGTATATATCCAATTACCCTAATAATTTTACAGTCATCAACTAAATTAATATCAACGTAGTTTTCATTACGTTTAATCGCAATGGATTTAGATCTAATTCAATAGATTAAATAAATGGGTAAACAATTAATGATTATCACCATTTGTCTATTTTAATCCTATTCATTCTTTATTATTAAATAACAAATATTATAATTATTTATCTAGTAATCATTCTATCAAATTACAATTTATTACGTATTAATTCATCAATTAATATAACTTTGAATTTATTTCCCTATTTACTAATTACAATTAATTACAACCTTACAGTTGTTTGAATTAATTGGATTGCACTAAATTAGTTATTTATCAACTAGCATTAACATTATTACCTTAGTTTGCATTCAGTTACTATTAATCAATATATTATTTCATTGGTAAATTCAATTCTTACTTTTATTTACCTATTTTCAATTTTACAACAAAGTGCAACAATTTACACTATTTCATTATTGGGATTTCACTCCAATTGTCAATAATTAGTTTTAATTACCAATGACATTACATTTCTAACATTCGCTTCATTTTAGATTATAAAGTTTTATTTCTTTCTAAATTTAATTACAAAAATCATATTGAATTAACCAATTTAATTATCGAAATTTATGGGTCGTTACATAAAGTTTAAAATCAATTTCAATTTATCTTTCCAACCTTGATTTATTAAAGTTTTTACAAAAATCTATTTTCAAAATATTAATGCAAAATTTAATAAACAGTTTAAACATATTATATATATTAGTTAAATTAACTTTTTATTTATTTTGTTATATTAAATTTTATTAAATTAAATCTTAATATTAAATATATTTTAAATCTTATTTTATATTTTTTTAAAATAATAAAGTTATATATATAATTTTATAATTTATATTTTCAAAACTTAACTTATAATTTTAAAAATTCCAAAACATATAATTTAACAATCTATGTTTTACGCACATATTAAAATTAAAGTTTGTGTATATATATACATATATATTTTAAACCAGTAATTTTAAAAATTAATATTTATTAGAACACATATAATTTCTTTTCAAAATTTTAGAAATCATTTAAAAATAGGCCAACAGTGTCCGTATACAATTTCCTATCCTATAGTCAAGTGATACGGACATTTATCATTTCAATCTGCAATAATTTAATATTTACAGGTATATATCATTTCAACCCGTAATCCTAAAATTTGAAAATCAATAAAATCGCTTGGGTATATCATTTCGGCCCATAACGATTTTCCCTTAATCTACAAGATCATTTGGGTATGTATCATTTCTACTCATAGGGAATTCCTAAACTAACAGGGAACTTGCAGTGTGAGAAAAATAGAATAAAATAGCATAACAATTACAAGCATATATAATCATTAACTATTTAAATATAATATATTTATATATACATACCAACATGTGTCAATATTGTCAATTAAGATAAGTAAAAAAATCAAAACATCAACATATCGTATTCAACTATTAAATAATTAACCATTCAAATTTAACGACATGTTTCAATCATCATTTCATATGAATATAAATTTACTAAACATAAGAATGTTAATCATGTGTGATCGCTCACCTTTCAAGGCTAGACAAATAATGAGAATGAGATGTGAAGAACACGGATAAGCATGGATACAGACATGAGCAAGCAGGAGAGTAACAAAGCTATAAATCTGCTGTTGAAATCCCTGGACTGCAGCACAACGAAACAAGCTAGCTGGACTTGAATTCGATAGTCAAATATATATCCTTTTTTTTCAAAGAAGGAAATGTGGATGGTTTCAGTGGCTGCTTGCTAATGGCTTGCTGTTGCTAGGTGGTTCAGAAGGGGAAAGGAGTGTGGGGTGGCTGTTCTTAGGTCTGTAGCGACTATGGTCTCGGCGGCTAGCCTGCACATGCTCACGTGATTATTTTTGGGTTTGTAAGGCTGCTGCGGCCAAGGATGTGCTGTAGGATGGGGATGAATGCTGTGTGTAACGCTGTGGGAGGCTAGCGGGTCTATAGGCAGCCGGAAGATTCGGTTAGGGGGGATGTGGTGATGGTGTTTGATGGAGGGACAGCCTTGGTGGAAGGCTGTGCTTGCATGGAAGAAAAAATAAAAGGGGTGGTTGGGTCGGAAAGCAAGGTGGAGATCTGGATTCTTGGTGCAAGGGGTCGGCAAAATCAGTGAGGAACAAGGGTCTTGTTGGAGTTCGGCGTGGCTGACTTGGATGATGTGCGTATGGCAGGAGGAGTTGTGGAGTTGCAGTGCAAGGAGGCGGAAGGCACTGGGGTGGTAGAGAAGGTGGGCTGTTTGTGACGCCCCACCTCTATACCCACGCCAGCCAAGGACACTACGGTGTAATGCCGTCAACTGGCACGGAGAATAAGGCTGTTGCGGAGCGACCATCTGTATAATTGCTTTGTGCGAGTACCGATATGCCAGATAAGATGTAACTCGCATTTCTTTTCGACATCCGACATACCGACACAAACTCAAAGCTACTACACAGTGGCTATAGTGTCTTCGGAAACAAATATAGAAATAAAAATAATACAAATCAGTCACAGATAATACATATCACAAAGGCGGAAGAAGATATGAATATATAACTAACACATGGAAGTGTATATCAGAGTTGTGGTCAAAAGGATTCACAATAATACAAAAGAATAGCAACACGTGCTATACAAAAGAATACAACTATGAGTCCATATCTCAAGTGTATACAACAAAATAAACTACTAATCTAAGTAGTTAGCCAAAAGTCAGAGAAGTCAATCCCAAGTGAGAAGTCAAGCAGAAGCACATGTAACATCTCGGTCTGACCCGAGTATTATTTAATAAGAAAATAATAAACGGATCAGTCTAGCTATAAATATCAGATGAAGCGATATAGAATAAGAGGTATGACTAAACACATAATAATCACAAGGCCAAGCTGTGATAAATAAGTAAATGAAAATCAACAAGAGATTAATCAATATCACAAAAATCTACTCAAAGATCAAAGAATCATCATACTCCTTATTTTGTTCACCAAACCATAAATATTGACGATTATATCAATGTCAATCACAAAAGTCAATGACACATAAATTCACCAATGCACATATATTGATAAAACTTATCAATGAAAATCACGAAAATTGGTGAAACACAAATTCTAGAAATCATCTCAAGAAATCCAGAAATTACAAAAAAGGGGGAAGGCCTATCACAAACGGGAGCGTAAAGCTCACCAACACGTGTATCACAAACGGAACGCTAATTCCATGGTTGCTAACCATCACAAATTGAGCCGAAGCTCCACAAACGGCCCGAAGACCATGGGTTGCTACCCCACCAATTTGAGTCGAAACTCCACAAAACCGGGTTTAGTCTCCCTCGCAGACAAAGAGAAATCGCACATTGCTAGTCTAAATCACAAAGATGATTGTCATGATCAACGAGAAGTGTCAATTACACTAAGCTAGTAAATATATGAGTTTAGCTTCATGTCCCATAACCACTTTCTTAACTTAAATATTTACGACAAACTGTAGATCTCCACTAGAAAATTGTCACAAGAGATTCAATCGAACAAGTCCATGAATTAACCGACGAAGTAAACACAAGAGTTTCATACCACTCGTTTTACTAAGCCGTTTAATTAGATTTCTCATACGAGTTAGGTAAAGGCTTGTATATACTAATAGATTGGAAAGCGGTTTAAGAAACGAGCTTTGTAATAAAATAGTGTTGAAATCGTTTTGATGAAAGAATTTTGATATTTACTACTAGTATAGAAAAGCTTTATATTTTTAAAGTGACAAATCACAAAGAAGATTGTAGGAACAATAAATCACTAAAATTCATATTCGAAGACGTGAATAAAATCTAAAGAAATCGATACCGAATCCATTAAAATGGATATTCCCAAAATCACGAAGAAAATGTCATCAAAGTCGATAATAAGTGATATTAACAAAAGGGAATCAACACGAATCAATTAACGTTGGAGTTTCAAGCTAAATAGGCAAATAGGCAAAAATTGGCATATTCAAACGTCTGAAAGGTATGATTCAGACGTCTGAATCTGGAAAATAAAATACTTTCCAGGACAGAATTCAGACGTCTGAATCAATAAATTCAGACGTCTGGAAATGCTAAATTTTAGCATATTTCCTTTCTGGTTCAAATCGAACCAATTCAGACGTCTGAAATCATATATTCAGACGTCTGAATTTGGGAAAAGAAATCTTCCCAGAACAATATTCAGACGTCTGAATATTACGTTTCAGACGTCTAAATGAAGGGTTTAGGGCATTCCCTGAACCTAGGCCAAAAATGGCCAAACGAATACCGGAAGCGATCGATCGAGTGACGATGACTAAGGAATTACGTCGAGCGACAACCCAGCCTAAACGACTCTTTGATACGCCTCAAATATCAATATCCAAATATCCATAATAGGATTTTCATAAATTAGACCAAAACACCAAAAATTGAATATACACCAAATCAACCCAAACCAAAATAATTGCACAAGAATAAGAGTTAGGAATTCATACTTAACAATCGAAGATAATTAGAGACAAAGATGTGAGATAAAAATCTCACCTTTGAATCCATATGATTGAAGAAGAAGCTTGAAAGCAAAGGATAATCAACCACTCTTCAAATCCAATTCAAGAAGCTTGATTCTAAGCTTAAAAGAAGAACATTCCCAAAATTAGGTTTAGAAATTTCTGAAATTGATTAAGAGAATGAGTTGGAGAAGATGAAGAGGAACTTACCAATGGGTTCTCTTGAATTTGGAGCTAGAAGTTGGATTTACTAAGGATGACTAGGGTTTTGGAGTTTTTTATTTCCCATCTCTCTCACCATTGATGCTTTAGAACTGAAAAGAGGGGGAAGTGAGAGTGAATAGGGGGAGTGGTTCAGATTTGAGTATAAGTTAAACATAGGGCTGAACCCAAACCCAAAGTGAAAAAGTAGCAAAACTTGACTAACTCCAAATATATCGAAGCTTATATTCAAAATGGTCGCAAACGGCATTTTGAACTCAATGGGAGTGGTCCCGAGTCCTAATTCGACCGTATGCAAAAAGTAGCTTTTCGTACTAAATTCCGAGTATCGATAAAATATTTAAATATAAAATCGATAAATATGCGTGTTGTTACAGACTCCCCTCCTTAAAGAAATTGCGTCCTCGCAATATTGAAGAAGAAGATATATAGTAACAACCATAAAAGCATATTAACACAAAAGAAGAAATTCGAAATAAGAAATTCACCTCAAAGAGCACGGGAAAGTAAGTCCGTGTGTGTTCGCTCGATGAACTCTCTACATTCCCAAGAGCAATCCTTAGGATTTGAAGACCATTGAACTTTAACAAGCGGAACATCTTTATTTCGAAGTCGTTTGACCTCCGAAGCAATAATTCGAATAGGATGCTGCTCATAAGTTAAATTAGGCGAAACTTCAATCTCTTCCACAACACCGGGCTCAAGAATAGAATCGGAATCACGAAGACACTTCCGTAATTGAGAAACGTGAAACACGTCATGAATAGAAAAAACTAAGCCGGTAATAAAAGGCGATAAGCCACGGCACCAATACGTTCGGTGATAGGAAATGGCTCAACATATCGAGGCGCTAGTTTTCCCGATCGACTGAAACGTACAACACCTTTCGTAGGTGAAACACGAATAAAAACAAGATCTCCAACAGAAAATTCTAGTCTCCTTCTTCGATTATCGGCATAGGATCTTTGTCTACTCTGGGCTTCTTTCATCCTACGACGAATAAGATCAATCTTTTCTGTGGAATCACGAATAAAATCTGGACCTAAAACCATCTTCTCACCGGCCTCAAGCCAATAAGAAGGAGATCGGCATGGCCTTCCATAGAGTGCCTCGAAAGGTGCCATACCAATACTAGATTGGAAGTTATTATTATAGGAAAATTCAACAAGAGAAATTTGATCCTCCCAACTTCCACCAAAATCGAGCACACAAGCACGAAGAAGATCTTCAAGATTTTGATTCACGCGCTCGGTTTGTCCATCGGACTGGGGGTGATAAGCGGTGCTAAAATTAAGCTTCGTTCCCAAAGCTTTTTGAAGACTCTTCCAAAATCCACTAGTAAACAATGGATCACGATCACTAACAATAGAAGTAGGAACTCCATGCAATTTAAAAATTTCTTTAACAAAGAGTTTGGCCAAAAGAGGAACGGTTCGGTTAGACCGAACGGGAATAAAATGGGCGGATTTAGTAAGTCTATCCACTATCACCCATAAGCTATCATGACCCAATCAAGAACGGGGAAGGTCGTCTATAAAATCCATGAAAATTTAATCCCACTTCCAAACTGGAATTTCTAAAGGTTGCAATAACCCACCGGGTCTTTGATGTTCGGCCTTAATGAGTTGGCAAGTCGTGCAACACTTAACAAAGTTAGCAATATCAGATTTCATTCCCTCCCAATAATAAAGTCGCTTCATATCCGCGTACATTTTACTACACCGGGATGAATGGTAAACTTAGAACGATGTGAATCTTCTAAAATATCTTTACGAAGATCACAAATATTTGGCATGATAAGTCTACCAAATTTCCGAATGCCGCCACAAGAATCGATATTAAAGTCTTTCAAACCTTCAATATCAATTTTATCCTTAATATTTTGGCCAAGAAGAGCCAATTCAGGATCTAGCCCTTGAGCTTCAAGAATGCGGTCTAAAAGAGAAGGATGAGCCTCAAGGCTACATAAAACAAATGATGAACATAAATCGGATACGCGCTCTCGAATCTCACAAGTGGATAAGATCTCGAGATCGTTCCATTCAGATATCATCATAGAAACAACTGCTTGTTGCTTGCGACTAAGTGCATCGGCAACTCGATTTCCCTTTCCGGGATTATAAAGGATATCAAGATCATATGGTGCAAGAAATTCGAGCCAACGCTGTTGACGCAAATTAAGTTCCTTTTGAGAGAATAAATACTTCAAGGACTTATGATCGATATAAAGAACAAATTTCTCTCCTAAAAGATAAGGACGCCAAATCCGAAGAGCAAAAACAATAGTCGCGAGTTCTAAATCATGAGTGGCATATCTAGTCTCGGCCGGCTTTAATTGCCTTGAAGCATAAGCAATAACACGTTCTTTTTTGCATAAGAACGGCACCTAAACCAACGCGACTAGGATCAGTATAAACAACAAAATCTTGATTACCCCCGGGAATAACAAGAATAGGAGCATCAGAGAGGAGTTCTATTAATTTCTGAAAAGAAGTTTCACATTTGTCCGACCAAATGTGTTTAACACCTTTCTTCGTTAAGCTAGTGAGAGGCACGATAATCTTAGAAAAGTCTTTGATAAAACGGTGGTAATAACCCGCCAATCCAAGAAAACTACGAATCTCCGTCACACTCTCTGGTCTCTTCCAATCTTGAATCGCTTCAATCTTTGAAGGATCCACGGAAATTTCGGATTCGGAAATAATATGATCGAGAAACTTCGCACGAGATTGCCAAAAGTGGCATATAGAAAATTTCTCCTTTAATTAATTACTCCTAAGAGTTTCCAACACAATCCGAAGATGCTTCTCATGTTCCTCCTCGGTTTTTGAATACACAAGAATATCATCAATAAAGATGAGGACAAACCGGTCGAGGAAGTCTTTGAAAACTCTATTCATAAGGTCAACGAAATAAGCCGGGGCATTTGTTAACCCAAATGGCATAACGAGCCATTCATAAGATCCATACCGAGTGCGGAACAATGTCAAAAGAATGCTATCCTCTGCAATACGAAGCTGATGGAAACCAGTAGCTAAGTCTAATTGTGAAAAGACTCTAGCACCACTAAGCTGATCGAATAGATCATCAATTCGAGGTAAAGGATATTTATTTTTGATAGTCAGATCATTAAGCTTGCGGTAGTCAACACAGAGCCTAAGAGTACCATCAGATTTCTTTACGAAAATAGCCGAAGCTCCCCAAGGCGAGGAAGTAGAGCGAATAAATTGCTTCGTTTCCAAATCGGATAATTGTATGCGCATCTCCTCATTTTCTTTATTGGACAAACGATAAGGAGGACGAGTAATAGGTTAAGCTCTAGGGATAAGATTAATTCTGAACTCAATTGCTCGCTTAGGTGGTAATCCTAAAACGGGCTCAAATATGTTGGAAAATTCATGAACAACGTGAATAAGAGAAATAATATCTTCCTCATCATCATTATCGTCATCACAAGGATTTAAAGAATATAAAGATGCAACCAAGCTAGAATCCGAATCTTTAAGATTAATAGAAATCTGCTTTACAGATTGAGGATGTCGAAGATGAATAGTCCGCTCAGGACATAGGATATGAGCTTCATACCGATTTAGCCAATCCATTCCCAAAATCATTCCAAAGCCTAAATAACGCATGACATGCAAATCGGGTCGGAAAGAAAAATCACCCAAAATAATCTCGACATCATTACACAATAAACTGATTGTTGTGGATCCACCAACCGGATTCGCAATTATCAAAGAAGTCATTAAAGCAACAACACTTAAAGAAAAAGTATCAACAAGTTCTTTTGATATAAAAGAGTGGGATGCACCCGTATCAAAAAGAAATCTAATAGGTTGATCACGAAATATAACAATACCATCAAGGATAGAATGAGAAATACCTTGACCACGAGATGTGTTGCCAGAGGCTTGAGCAACATTAAGCTTTCCCTCCTTCCTGCCCTGAAGCTTGGGGCATGAAGATATAACATGACTGGGACCTTTGCAGTAGCGACAAGAGAGAGAGACTTTGGGCACTTGTTCGCGTAATGGTCTTTCAAAACACAATTATAGCATTCCCCACGACCAAAGGAAGAAGTCTTTGCCACTGGGGTTGCTTGCTTCCCTTTCTTATTGGGATAAGGGCCTTTGAATTTACTGGGCCTTTTCTTGTTGTTGTTGAAGCTTGGTTTGGAACCTACCACTTCAACATCATTTTCCCTATCCGCCTCTTCAAGACAAAGAGCGATATCAATGAGTTGGTCGAAGGGAACTTCTAATTTTAGAAGTAATGGCTTCTTGAGACTCTTGTTCAAGCCATATACAAATCTCTGATTTTTCTTCAATGGGGTGTTAATATATTCAACCCCGTATTTAGAGAGAGATTCAAAAGATGCGACATAGTCAGTCACGGAAGATTCACCTTGAACAAGGTCAATAAAACGGCGAGCCAAAGTCACCTTCTCAGCTTCTGGTATGAATTTTAACTCGAAGCGCTCTCAGAATTTCTCCCAAGTGAGATCCGCTTCATTTATTTCAGAAATCAGAAGCTCGTACCAGTCTAATGCTCTTTCCTGAAGCATACTAGAAGCCACCTGAACTCGGTGAAGATCAATGAGGTTCATGCGAGAAAAGATTCGATCGCATGTCCTTAACCAAGCCTGGACCTCGATGACAGTTTCAGAACCTTTAAATGGCTTCCCACCCAGGTTGGTGTAATCATTGCACAAACGTGCAAACCCAGATTTAGGGTGAGTAGGTTCCGGATTAGATCCAGCTGCATGAGCATTCGTGACAAGGTCAAGAAGTTGCTGGGTAGTCATAAAAACTCCATCTTGGGGAGTAGCACTAGATTGACCGGCGCTGGGACGACCAGATCTAACCATTTCTCTTCCTTTAGAAAGAAATAAAGAAGAAGAAAAAGGTTATTCACAAAAGGAATATCAAGCAATCTTGATAGATAAAACAAGGAATCATAAAGAAAATAGGATGAATCGGTACGAAGACTCGAATTAAATCTCAAGGCATGACTCCTAAGAAGGACTTAGGACGATGATCCTTGTTAAATTATTCAACATTGTTCTGAAGTTTGGCTCTGATACCAAGCTGTGACGCCCCACCTCTATACCCACGCTAGCTAAGGACACTACGGTGTAATGCCGCCAACTAGCACGGAGAATAAGGCTGTTGAGGAGCGACCATCTGTATAATTACTTTGTGCGAGTACCGATATGCCAGATAAGATCTAACTTGCATTTCTTTTCGACATCCGAAATACCGACACAAACTCAAAGCTACTACACAGTGGCCATAGTGCCTTCGGAAACAAATAAAGAAATAAACATAACACAAATCAATCACAGATAATTCATATCACAAAGGCGGAAGAAGATATGAATATATAACTAACACATGGAAGTGTATATCAGAGTTGTGGTCAAAAGGATCCACAATAATACAAAAGAATAGCAACACGTGCTATACAAAAGAATACAACTATGAGTCCATATCCCAAGTGTATACAACAAAATAAACTACTAATCTAAGTAGTTAGCCAAAAGTTAGAGAAGTCAATCCCAAGCGAGAAGTCAAGAAGAAGCACCTGTAACATCTCGGTCTGACCCGAGTATTATTTAATAAGAAAATAGTAAACGAATCAGTCTAGCTATAAATATCAGATAAAGCGATATAGAATAAGAGGTATGACTAAACACATAATAATCACAAGGCCAAGCTATGATAAATAAGTAATTGAAAATCAACAAGAGATTAATCAATATCACAAAAATCTACTCAAAGATCAAAGAAATGTCATACTCCTTATTCCGTTCACAAAACCATAAATATTGACGATTATATGAATGTCAATCACAAAAGTCAATGACACACAAATTCACCAATGCACAAATATTGATAAAACTTATCAATGAAAATCACGAAAATTGGTGAAACACAAATTCTAGAAATCATCCCAAGAAATCCAGAAATTACAAAAAAAGGGGGAAGGCCTATCACAAACGGGAGCATAAAGCTCAGCAACACGTGTATCACAAACGGAACGTTAATTCCATGGTTGCTAACCATCACAAATTAAGCCGAAGCTCCACAAACGGCCCGAAGACCATGGGTTGCTACCCCACCAATTTGAGTCGAAACTCCACAAAACGGGGTTTAGTCTGCCTCGTAGACAAAGAGACATCGCACATTGCTAGTCTAAATCACAAAGATGATCGTCATGATCAACGAGAAGTGTCAATTACACTAAGCTAGTAAATATATGAGTTTAGCTTCATGTCCCATAACCGCTTGCTTAACTTAAATATTTACGAACAAACTGTAGATCTCCACTAGAAAATTGTCACAAGAGATTCAATCGAACAAGTCCAAGAATTAACCGATGAAGTAAACGCAAGCGTTTCATACCACTCGTTTTACTAAGTCGTTTAATTAGATTTCTCATACGAGTGAGGTAAAGGCTTATATATACTAATAGATTGGAAAGCGGTTTAAGAAACGAGCTTTGTAATAAAATAGTGTTGAAATCGTTTTGATGAAAGAATTTTGATATTTACTACTATTATAGAAAACCTTTATATTTTTAAAATGACAAATCACAAAGAAGATTGTAGGAACAATAAATCACTCAAATTCACATTCGAAGACGTGAATAAAATCCAAAGAAATCGATACCGAATCCATTAAAATGGATATTCCCAAAATCACGAAGAAAATGTCATCAAAGTCGATAATAAGTGATAATAACAAAAGGGAATCAACACGAATCGATTAACGTTGGAATTTCAAGCTAAATAGGCAAATAGGCAAAAATTGGCATATTCAGACGTCTGAAAGGTATGATTCAGACGTATGAATCTGGAAAATAAAATACTTTCCAGGACAGAATTCAGACGTCTGAATCAATAAATTCAGACGTCTGTAAATGCTAAATTTTAGCGTATTTCCTTTCTGGTTCAATTCGAACCAATTCAGACGTCTGAAATCATATATTCAGACGTCTGAATCTGGGAATAGAAATCTTCCCAGAACAATATTTAGACGTCTGAATATTACGATTCAGACGTCTGAATGAAGGGTTCAGGGCATTCCCTGAACCTAGGCCAAAAATGGCCAAACGAATACCGGAAGCGATTGATCGAGCGACGATGACTAAGGAATTACGCCGAGCGACAACCCAGCCTAAACGGCTCTTCGATACGCCTCAAATATCAATGTCCAAATATCCATAATAGGATTTTCATAAATTAGAGCAAGACACCAAAAATTGGAATATACACCAAATCAATCCAAACCAAAATCAATTGCACAAGAATAAGTGTTAGGAATTCATACCTAACAATCGAAGATAATTATAGACAAAGATGTGAGATAAAAATCTCACCTTTGAACCCAAACGATTGAAGAAGAAGCTTGAAAGCAAAGGAGAATCAACCACTCTTCAAATCCAACTCAAGAAACTTGATTCTAAGCTTAAAAGAAGAACATTCCCAAAATTAGGTTTAGGAATTTCTGAAATTGATTAAGAGAATGAGTTGGAGAAGATGAAGAGGAACTTACCAATGGGTTCTCTTGAATTTGGAGCTAGAAGTTGAATTTGCTAAGGAAGACTAGGGTTTTGGAGTTTTTTATTTCCCATCACTCCCACCATTGATGCTTTAGAACTGAAAAGAGGGGGAAGTGAGAGTGAATGGGGGGAGTGGTTCAGATTTGAGTATAAGTTAAACATAGGGCTGAACCCAAACCCAAGGTGAAAAAGTAGCAAAACTTGACTAACTCCAAACATATCGAAGCTTATACTCAAAAAGGTCGCAAACGACATTTTGAACTCAATGGGAGTGGTCCTGAGTCCTAATTCGACCGTATGCAAAAAGTAGCTTTTCGGACTAAATTCCGAGTATCTATAAAATATTTAAATATAAAATCGATAAATATGCGGGTTGTTACACTGTTGCTTGGTGATGCGACTGTCGAGGCAGGCTATACACTCGGTTGGAGGAACACAAGGTGGAGCGGAAGTTGCTGCTCGGGCGAGAACATGAGATGTGGTCACTGGCGGTAAAGGGTGGCGAAGGGCTTGATTTGAGAGGGAGGCAGAGCACTGGCTTTTAGGGGCTGGAGAGAGGCGGGTTTTGTCGGCGGCAGAAGAAAGGTTCGGCGAGTGATAAGGTAGAGGTTTCCAAATAAAGAGGGAAGATGTTGTCATTCTTAATATTTACTGTATATATATTAAAATAAAGGAACATAACGAAAGTAAGCAGAGAGGAAGAAAGTGGAACGGAGAGAAAGTGAACCAGAAATAAATTGAACAGATAGGATCGGGGAAGGCGAATAACTAACTTTCTGGAATTTATAAAGGTAGGTGGCCATTTGTTTTCTCACGGTGGGTAAATGGGTAGCCATATGGAAACCAAAAAGGCTCAAAACGGGTGTTGATAGTGCGAATCGTTTCGCAGATTTCGTTGTGCACCGGACGTCGAAATATACCAATGAATGTACCGTAGTGATCAACACGACGAAACGAATAGAATGGTACACAGATATGAGTGATACAACCAAATTATCAAAACTCGATATTCACTATCAAAAGTGCTGCTAAAAAGCCAAAAATTAATATAGATGGAGCTAGAGCAGTCCAAATTTGGCGAAATGAAATATGACATATCACAGAAAATGATTTACATTTTATTACGTAAAAATATTTAGATTTTAAGAATATTTTATTTCCATCAAATTTAACTAATTTTAAATTAATTGAAATTTCACAACCAAACAAACTTCCATATTTTCCAATAAAAATCTGTCACTTGCTATGTTTAAATAGACGCATACCAAATATAAAATTTTCATTGCTGAATTTTATTATTTATTTTCATGAAAAAATTATTTATTTGCATTGTTTAAATCATTAAAATTTCTTGGTCATTACATAGACATGCTTAGTAGAGGAAAAGAAGAGATCCTAGAAAGTTTCAGCCCATAATTTGCATAGGAAATCACTTGGTGCTAACTCATTATCTCCCAGTACCGACTCATTTTCTAACATCGAATCAAGTGACCAACTTCTTATGAATTATTTTCTACTTCTTTAAGGTGTGCCCAAATGTTTTCATAATATTTTGAAGACCTATCATCAAGTTTGAATAGAGAACAACTAAAATTGGAAAGCAATCCAGGTGATAAAGGAGCTATTACCAGTGCTAACCAAAATACAAGAAAAAAGCTATGAACCACGTCTACTCGAAGATTAGAAAGAGATAGATGGGGAGTGGGGCATTTGCACTTAAGGAAATTACATGGTACCAAGTCAAATGACTCGGTACCGACTCATTTATAATGATTTCGAGTCTCCGTGCACAGCCTTGGGCCGACATCTAAACTCTACTTCAACTGAACTTTTAGCCAATATGACTACTAAGCCTATAAATTCAATACGTAGTGCAATTAAAATAGGATTTGGTTTCTACCATCACTACATAGAAGCTCTGTCTCTTTTTTATCTTATATCTCCACACAATAGTCATTAAGGGAGTTACTTTGGGCAATTCTAGGATTTAGAATCTATCTAACCCATGTACTTGTGACTTATTCTATATCAATTTTTTTGTAATCTCAAACAAATTACATCAAATATACAAGAAATAAAGCTATAAAGTGGGCGTAGGCCACAGATTACCAAACCATTAAAAATCAAATGTCTCTACTTTATTTTTTCTATTCTTCTTTTATTTCAGCTGTTATCTGCTAGATATTGGTCTCACAAGTTCCCTACAACCTACTCTAGGATGTTGATCCATTTTCGGCTTTAACATTTTGGTGCATTCACTAAGAATTGAACTAGACTTTGATATAGCTCTCTGCTTTTGATTCCACAAGATCCAGAAGTTAGATTTGGTAAGTTTTCTTGGAGAAATTGAAGATTTGCTATTCCAATGGCTCTAAGGAAATGAAAAACGACATTTTGAAGATCTATAAGAACGACAGTCGGTGCTGTTGAAGCAAGCACCCACCAAACATAAGTAAACAATGAAAATCCGCTATAGCATGCTCTGCTCAATAAGAAGTTGTTAATAAAGGAGATCTCAGCCAGAGTATTAACGATCTTAACCAAAAACTTACTGATAGTCGAAAAGCTCCTGTATAGCCAGCTCTGCCTCCTTTATTTCCTTGGAAGCTTTATTCATCCAACCTATTAAATCTGTAAAACCATAACTCTCAATCTTCTCAAATCATATTTTGAGCACCCGAGAGTTTAAGCGGAAAACATAAACTTCGAGTCGGACATAAAGCCTGATGTAAATAATACTATACATCTTAGTTATCTGATATTAATTGAGTCACGCTGCTTAGTGGAAAAGGTTTCCCCTCACTAATATCTATTTTTAAACATATCTTTGCGAATCAAAATCCTGCAATCAAACTGATCAAGCAATAATAGCTTTATCATATATCCATACAAATTTGGTAACCAATGGACTATCTGTCCTAATAATATAGTTTTGTTTGTCCAACCACTAACCTTTGGCAGACTCGGGCCTACCAAACAAAATAAATCATCTAACTTCTGTTAGACACACTCTTGGATGGCCTATCCCTAAGTTACTTCTCTCAAGGTCAACTAATCCTAATGGTTTTGCGGGCTCACCAATAACCTATCTTTAATCTGTATATTCCTTTCTGTATGTTAAATTATTTTAGTTTTACCTGTAACAAAGCCCTACACATTGAAATTTTGGACTTATATTTACTGGGCTACTAGAAAAAGTACAGGGAACAACCTTATACCAGTCCATCTGGTATTCTAATATCTAAGTCATTTAATTACGGTTAACTTCCTTTTAAATTTTCCTTGATAACCATTCGAATTGATTTAACCCTTTAAATCATACTTATATAAGGAAAATATTTAACCCTTTAAATCATACTTAAATAAGGAAAATATACTTTTTCTTTACTCAAATCTCTTTTCCATGACATATGCTTTACACAGAACATTGTTGATGAAAACATTTGAAACCTTTATTTAAAAGCCTTAAACGATCTCCTTCGATACCTTTGAAATTACCCCTTTTGAAACCAGTTAGCTACTTTACTTTAAACACTTGGCCGAAAGGCCAAAACATACCTTTCGAAACCATTTATAATAAAACTTTCGAAACCATTGAAAGTTTCCTTTCGAAAGCTTTATAGAACCATAAACACCATCTTTTCAAAACATTGCCAACTTGTCATTCAAAAATATTGGGGAATCACCCCTTCGAAGCCTTTACCATATACCTTTTGAAAACATTGGGGAACCTCCCATTTGAAACCTTCTTTAGTTACCTTTCGAAAGCATTAAAGTCCATTACTTAAAAAAAACTTTACGAAAGCATTGGGTTCAAGTAAAAATGTGCGGAACATAGTTTCGAAACCATAAAAACTATTCCTTTCGAAACCTAAGGGTTTAATTTTCAGTAGAACAAAAGTGTTTTAAAACAACTAGGGTGAAAGCACCTCTTTCGGAAGTAATTTCCTAAGCAAAAAAAGTAGATGGCTTCAAAACCATCCCTTTCGAAAGCATAGAGAAGCGGCTTCACTATTTAAAACAAAATAACTTTTTCAAAGGCATTGCTTCTAATGGTTGAATGCAACATCAAGGATTCCGACCCATTCGAAAGCTTCTTTTTAAAAAAAAGTCGGCAACCTCCTTTGAAAACCCTTCTTCACAAAAATATCTAACCAAGTGGAAAGCTAGTTCCTTCAGAAGCTTCATTTGTAAGCAAAGTGATTCTAAGTTTACAGGCAAAAAGCCTGTTTCGACTCCATTCCTTTCGCCTAACTCCAATTCACCACGTAACGAAGTAGATGCCATGTGTATTGGTTTCGACTTAGATAGAGGCGGTAATATGAGGTCGAAAGTTGGCTGCTATTAGTGGTAAAGCAGTAAAACATTATAAAACTGATTTTTAACTTTTTAAAGTAATTTTTCAAACTAACTTGCTTATTTGTCATCATATAATTGGTTTCCACTTTCTTTTCCAAAATACTTTCTAAAAGTATCACCAAATTTTAGAAAGTAGCATTTAACACATTTACAAATTGCCCCTTCTCCTTTTATAAACATATTAAAAATTTAAGTTCTATACCTTAAATAATTTTATATACTTAATAAAACACTTAGGAAAATTCTTCAACAATTCCCATAAATCACATTTAATATGTTTTCTAGCATATTTAAATTTTTGACCAAAAGCTAATATACATAATAGCCAAAATTAATTTTAAAACCAATTTAACCATTTTCTTTAGTATAAAATTCATAATAAATACACAATATTCGAAAAATTATGAAACTTGAAACTCATCTCTAAAATAATATTTTTGACCTTATATAAGAAACGCAAGGTATTTGGATGAAGTTTGATAGGTTTCAAATCAAAACTTGTTACAAAAATCTATATGAACAAACAAAATTCATCAATAACCATATACATCTATTTAACATTCAAAACATGGCATATACTTTGCAAAACATACTCGGATCTAGTCTAGAATCGAAAATAAGAAATGTGAGATGTAACTTATACCTTACCTTGTTGTTAAGGAGTTTGAGATTTGCTCTTGAATGAATTTGATTAAGCTTCTTCCTTCTGATTCTTGCTTATCTTCCACTTGCTTTCTCCTAATGGTGGTCGGCCTTACTTGTTTTTTTTTGTAAACGTGTAAAAATGAGAGTGCATGAGGGTTTAGGGCATAAGAATTTAACATATTCCTATTTTGCGCTTATCTATTACCCGTGCTCATTTCATTTCAATTCCCTTTTATTCATTTGTTTATTAGGCAAGACTACCTCCTAATATTCAAATCTCAATTCCCATAACTATTTACATTATTTCGTTAATTTATCTAATTAAGTGTCCTAAATAATGTTAATCGAAATTAGGCTCGTTACAGACTCCCCTCCTTAAAGAATTTCATCTTCAAAATTACGATAAGGTACTCATCAAAATAAATCATAAAGGCAAATATACCATGAACAAGTAGGATAAATATCTTTAATCCTGCTCTCAGTTTCCCATGTATAGTCTCTCTCATCATCACTTTGTTGGACTTTGACTAATCTGACGCTCTTGCTCCTTAGTCTCTTCTCACATCATGACCATATGAGTTGGCTTCTAACTATAGTCATATCTGGTTCTACTACTAAATCATCTAATACAGTCGGTGCAATAGTAGTTCCCGGATCTCGAATACACTTCCTCAGGTTAGATACATGAAAAATATTGTGGACTCCTACCAATCTGTTCAGTAACTTTACACTATATGTGAGTCTCCTTATCCTTTCTATAATAAAAAATAGTCCAATGAATCTCCGTGCTAGTTTTCTTGATTTTTCGAATCTGATTACACCTTTCATCGGTGATACATTGACAAAAACATGATCCCCAACTGAGAACTCTAAGTCTTTCCGTTTCTTATTGTAACGTCCCACCTTATCGTTTGCTTTAATTCGACACACGTGCCAATTCAAACCATACGGAAGGGCGTATTGTTATGGGGTAAATAAGAAAATAAGGAAGAAATGAAAACAAAACAGAATCTTGCAGCGGAACAATAAAATATAATAATCAAATATACAGTTCATGAATCTGTTTACAAAATATTTGATTTTACTTATACAATATATATCAGAGTTATTCATACCAGAGAATAATAATTTATGCAGCGGAAACAGTATGAATGTGGTGGAATACTATAATAAGTAGTAATAATAATAATGAAATCTTCATCTTCATCCTGCAGAAATAAGGTCTCCAATTCCTAAAATGCTCAGGCCGACCCGAGCGAATTGAAAAGACAAAACACTCTAATCAGAACTAAAAGATCTTATGCAAGTTAAATCAACAATAAATAATATGAGTGAAAAGGCATCAAACATGTTTACGGGATTTGACATCTCCTATCCAGTGTCTAACGTGAGTGCAGTAACTCAAGAGATGCTCGGGATTCACATCTCCTAAGGATCCGTTAAACTATTTACTATGTATAATATTTCGCTATTAATATAGTGTCTATTAGTAAAATAAACTTACTTTTAAATAGCGTTAAGGCTTTACATTTTCCACCTTAACACACTTTTATATTCCCATAGTCTATACAGTACCGTAATCTCCCCCGTACTGGGCGTCGTCAGAGGGCACTCCATAGGTATGGTACAAAACAAAATCGTATAAGGCACGCTAGGGTAGGTGACACAGCACAACTAGGCAATGCCAGGGTAGATATACCAACTATGCTTCCGGATCTGTGCTAACGCATAGCCGCAACTACCACCCACCTCGAGCCACACCCCTAAATCAAAGAAATCAAAAGTGGCCACCGAATAAAACCAAAAGTCAGAGTATAATATCGAAGGGATGTGTCCGATCAAAGGGGCTACCTCATTAACCCATCGATCGCTCCTGTTTTAGCCACCTTATGCCAACTCACAGGAGTTGGATCCACGTATTTAACTCGAAGGAAATGCCGCCGCCATCCTACTTCATTCTATAATCTCCACCACGTACACGGTTGTTAAAGTGGTTTACGGAGTTGGCAGAGAATATGACAACTTCCAATCCCAGTCTCTTCAACAGCCAATCGTCATTATAACACCGCGGTCTCTTCAAAATAGTTTATACTTTAAAACCATAATATAATTTCCATTTCAAATCATATAAATACGATATCATTTTTATTTTAAGACCAAAATCAATATGATATTATTTTATTTCAAATATATCCTTTTTCAAGAAACCATAGCACTTTCAAATCTATATACCTTGAAATCTATAGCTCTGAAACATAACTTAATATACTTCATTGCTTTACATATTAAATTACTTTATATAGTAAAATAGCTTCATTAATTTTTCAAATAAATCCCAAATACCGATTTGAACCTCTCAATAAACCATTTCAATTCATATATTTCAAAGCTTCAAATATTCCACCATTTCAAACAAATTCTTTGAAAATTCCATATATATCAATTTAAATTACTATTATTTAGATTTGAAATGTTTACTTAATAAATCAAATATCATTTAAGCAAAGCCTTTAAACTTCAAATAACAGGATATACTCTCTATTTAAATTAACTTGATAATATTCATTTAAAGTGATTGATATTAATTTAAATCCTCTAAACCAAAATCAAATTATACAAATCATACCTTTTAAAATCTCAAATTTATTTAAATTTCAAATCAATTTTTATTCAAGGATAATTATTAAAACACTTTAATTCAAATCAATTCATATTTCTCTTCCAGCCTTCATTATTTAAGTCATGATACTCTACAAATATACTATAAATAAATACTTCACTGTATCATCTCTTAATAAAATAAACTTTTATTATTAAACTTCTTTTATACTTAAAACCAATTTTATACATAGCTTAAAACCAAAAAATTAATTAATTATATATATATATATATATAAATATAACATTTATAAATATTCGAATCAATATCACATAAACCATATTTTCTTTACAAAACCGTAGAAATCCATTCAAAATATTTTTATATATAGACTGCGGTGCCTATATATAATTTTCTATCCTATGGTCAAGTGATACAGATATTTATCATTTCAATCCATAATTTAAAATAAAAATTACGGTTATTGTGACGACCCGGAATTTTTAAGCCTTTTAAATCGGAATATGTAATTGATTTTAAATATTCAATAGAGTAATTTTAACTTGAATAACGAATATCACAACTTATTTGATAATTTAATTATTGAATTTAAATAATTTAAAATTGGATGAAATGTTGAATGTAGAATTTTAAGCCTACTAGAAATAATTTGAAAGCTTATAAAATTTATATTAATAATACCGAAGGTAGTAAAAGTGTTAAAATTGAATTTGAAAACGTTTGGTTAAGTTTTGAAATTTTATATCGTTTAAATTGAATTTAAAATAGCCTTCCGAGGCACAGTCTCGGAATTCGACAAAACCGGTTCCATTGGGTCCGTAATATTGAATTATTATCGAATTTCAAATTTCGTATTGATCAGAGCTAGTGTGTGAGCGTACGGTATATAAACGCGCTGGAATTTTTTTTCAAAATTTCAAAGTTTAGTGCTTCAAAAGGGTTATCTTCTCCACACGATCGAGATTTCCAATTTGTGTAATTGTGACAGTTTAAAATTTAAATTTGAATTTAAATTGATATGTAGATGTATTTAATTCAGTACTATTTTTTTAAAAGACAAATTTCATATTTTATTGGTTTCGACACTGGGCAGAGGATTGTACTCGCGTTCTTCCTTCTCCTAGAAGCTAAGCCGATTCTTCTAATCAAAGCCTCGCCCCTTTTTCTTCTCTTGTATTCGAGCGAACAACAGAAAAGAGAAAAATGCCGATCTCCTTAAATCGCGTAGCCCCTGTACAAATCGAAACGAGATAAAAAAACACTTTTAGTTTGAATTGCCGAAGTCACCCTCTTCCAATCGAATTTGAAGAATCGAAAACCTTAATGGCTGCCTTCGTGTCCCCAATTCAATTCAAATCACCGATTCTTAAAAAAAATAGTAGAGAGAGGGGGGGTGCTCGCTCGCACGCCAAGGGAAGGCGTCGCATCGGTGTTCTAGCACTTGGGGGAGGCTGCGATCAAGGTTAGGGTTAGATGTGAGGGCGGCGAATCGAGGTAGTGACATCACGGTTGTTTCGCGTCAAGGGGGGAGGCCGACAAGATTGCTTTCTCGAGTCGCTCAGAGAAGCATAGATGTTTGGGATCGAAATTGAAATCTCAGCTTGAGTTCGAGCTGTAACAGTGAGGTATTCTATTTTTATCTAGTTGATAATGTTATTTGCCGATTTTTGTTTTCTACAGAGTAAAGTTTTGAACTGCAACAAAGTACATAAATATGCAGATTATATACTTCAAAACTTAATAATAAAACATATATAGATAAATATATGGATGCAGCAAAAATAGAAAAAAAAAATATATAACTTATATAAGGTTTGAGGAAAATAGGCAATTGAAAATGTTGAAAGTTATATAAAGAAAAATCAGCTTTTAACCCATGTAGGTTATTTGTATTGGTATGGTTTCAAAATAAAATAAATATATATATATATATATATATATCTATTTTTCATTTACTAGTTTATTTATAAAACAATATGTTATGGAGATAGATTTGCTTAATGAACTTATTTAGAGTGGTTAAAAATATTTTTATCCTACTAGTTTACTTTAAAGGAAGTGGATTTGATGATTTAACTATTTTAATTAACTTATTTAAATTATTGGGTTACTAAAGATAATGTATAAAAAGAAAAAAAAATTATTAGTTTAAAATGTTAAATTAAATTATAGGTTAAAATAAATAATTAAATGCTAATTAATTTTGGATCAATTCAAGTGTTAGTAAACTATAATATCTATTTAAGGTCAAAAATCGAGAAAACCAAGGGGGATATTGAAGTGGATGGCCAATGCATAGTCAAAGGTGAGTTAATCTCACTCGGTTAAATTTAAATTTAAATGATTAAATTTAAACAGTTGTTTGAATGCTTGAATTGGTTGATGTGATATAGTATGATATTTTGGAATTGGTATACTATATTGTGCTAACATCCGTGGATGCAGGGAAAACAGGTTGGAGGGTTCCAACTGGATCCCTCAACATTTATTTAAATTTTTTTAGCATTCTCTGTGGTGATTATTTTATATTCTATGATGAGCTGTATTGAAATATTAAATGTTATAGTTCGATTGGATATAATTGGACACGATGAATTACCAAAAATATATAAACTGGATTTGGAAAGATAATAAAAGAAGTGAATTTGTAAGTAAAATAATTATAGAAAATTTGAATAAATTTAAAAATCAATTGGAAAAGAAATAAAGTGCCCTTTTAAAATTCTTATAAATTTTAAGTTTAGTAAGGGAAATTTGAATAATCAAAAGATTAAGGAATTTTAAATTTTAGTGTTATTAATTTAAAAGAATAAACATTTACTTAAAATTTAAGATTCAATTTATTGAAAAGAATAAAGAAGAAATTTGGAAGAAACTGAAATTGGTATATTTCAGTTAAATGGTATAAAATCAAACGGAAATTAATAAATATAAGGTCATAATTAATGAATTTTGAGAGAAACTAATAAGTAGAGAAATTTATTTCAAATGGAATAAATTGGGAATCAATTTGGAAAATTGATTTAAGTGATTGAAAATAGGATTCTCCCTGGATGACCAAGTACGTTTTTAAAACAAATTTTAAAATATACATTAATGGTTTTAAAGTTGTTTAAAAAGGTAGGTTTTGGAAAATCTATTATCTCTAATATTTAAATTTAAAAGTAAGTATTTTTCTCAAATCTATTATAGTAGCAATTACTTAGAAAGTGACTTAGTATTTTATTTTCAAAGTGAAAAATCTAGTTTATATTTTATTAAATAACCTTATTTTCAAATATTTATATAGTACGTATTTTTAACAAATTATTGAAGTAGTTTAACTTAAATGTTTTAAAGGTATATTTTAAAGTAAAGTGTTTTAAATTATTTTAAAAATCTAGTTTGTGCTTGGCAATTTCAGCGGAGATAGAAAATACTTGGGAAAGTTTATTCTGGAAAGAAAGAATGGTTTGAAACTGTTTTCAAAGGGTTGAAAATAGAAATATATCTTGTGAAGTTATTTTGAAGGTAATAAATAATTTGGGAAATTATTTATTGTTGGATGGTTGTTTGTGAATATTAATTGATAGTTAAATAACCGACTATCAATATTGGCCAAATGCGTTAATCGTTTCGAAGAGACCGGGATCGAGAATTATTTCTCGAAAACCACTTCGATCAGGTTTGTACGTTTCGTGAAAACGATTTTGGATTCGAAGGTGGAGCGGTGAAGTGCAAGGGCTAATCGCTACTAATCCTGAGGATATTTCCAAAATGGATGCAGTAGGAATAGTGCCTTCGGTTCCGTTCGAACCCGGGACGGACTTGTATGGATGAATGCTTGCGAAACATCGTCAGGTGGACGATGGGCATTCTAAGGAATATGTTCTAAAAAGGTAACACTTAGCCTCAAGCCTCATCAAATGGGAATGAGTGAAAATCAGGGGTTATGCAGCAAGGCTAGGTGGGTAGCACCCAAGCAGGGTGAGGTCATCCCAGTCTAGATGTCCCTATTTATTTCGGCTTAGTGGGCGGTTGCTGATCCCAACCGCGGAGTGATCTCACTCGAGATTATCCAGTAAGGGGTAGTCCCGGCCTTGTGTTGCAGGGGAGCGGGCGTACTCCTCGGTACGGTGATCTAGGCCCGTGCTGTGACTGGTGGTACCCCAGTGCCTAGTCATTAGTTGGAAATCCATTCTCCCTACGAGCCTTTTACGAGTTTTGTTTGTATTACCCACTCTGTGGCTAGTATCTGGAATTTAATAGATGTAACAATTTCGGCTATTTTATAAGTATTTGTATATAGACCCTATTATAATATCAGAGGATTTTTATAAAAATTGTCTTAGCTATCGTAAGGTAAAAACCCGACATGTTTATTTGTGGCGTGGTCTTATGAGATGCTTTTGTTTTTCAAAGGATTTTTGAAACTCTAATAATCAATTGGGTGTGATTTTCTCACGCTGGTATTCCAGACTGACTCGGGTATTATTTAACTATAATGCTCGGGTCAGGCCGAGTATTATAGAATACAGGATATGATGTTGTGGAGCTCAGGAGACGAGCAAGATGGCGATACGTACCCCCGTATTTGTGTGTGTGTGTGTGTGTGTGTGTGTGTATATGTATATATATATATATATATATATATATATATATATATATATATATATTCCGCTGTGATTGTGTTATTGTGTATCCATTGGTATGTTGTTGTTGTGCTGAGTGATGTACTTTGATGATGTAATTTATAAACATGTATATCTGATTTGTTTTGAGTAAAGATTATCTATTTTCTATTATATTTTAGTCTGCTGCGATGGTTAGATTCTGATGTTGTTTTCTATTTTCTTCTTCTACCTCTTTTTCTTTAACACAAATGGTTCGTATTTCTGTACAACTTGAGTTGATTTAGGTAGAATAGTGTTGAATCAAGGAGTACGGATTTGCGGGCTGTTACAGTTATATATCATTTGAAACCGCAATCCCGAATGAAATGAAAATGCATAATAACTTGCATTTTATAACAATATAAAATACAACATCCATTCATCCAATATCAACCATCAACCATTTACCACAATCATCATCCAATTCAAAACAATAACATCAATATAGAACGGATAATAAACAACAGGTATTAACTAGCAATATATATTCAATGATAAATTAAATAACTGTTTAACTGACATTTTATATGCAATAATAAATAAATAAAATTTAACTGGCAGTTTATATGCAATGAATAATTTAATAACAATTTAATTAAATAAATGCAATTTAACTGAGAGGATGATTAAAATACGCCAAACAATCATAGATAAATTTTAAATCACATCAAAAATTAATTTAACAAACATAAGAAATCTTAGAAGTTATGAGTGGGTTAAAACACTCACCTTTAGAATTTAAATTGAATTTAAATTCAATTTAAACTCAAAATTTGAACAGTCTCGGAATCCATTCAAACCAGCGCCAAAATATCCGGAATTCCAATACAAACCTAGCGGAGGAAACCGCATGTGAATTGGAATTCGTATGCGAAGGTTATAACGATTAGAGTGTTGAAAACAAAAATGTAAACAAAACAATTAAAATAAACAAAATAACCACTACCTCAACACCATGTGGACACGTCATCACCCCTAACCTCAATCCCGTCCTGCATCTCCCATACGCAACCAGAACGAATGCACGCAACAACCACGCACTGCCTCTGGCCAGAAAAACTGCCGTCGATCCCCTACCTCGGTCGCCGACCACGCCGACGTGGCAGCTCCACCTCTAGACACGACCCCAACAGAAACGCGCGTACCACCATGTCGCCAAAAACATGACCGCCGCCCCCTCATTAAACCCTAGTTGAATTAATTCGCATGATCTAGCCGTTAACTCACCACGAAGCTCACATGGATGCGATCCCCTCGGCCCTCTCCACAAAACGTAGAAAGGAATTGACGATCCGACACCGTTCATCGACGCGCGATGAACGGCTGAGAATGTTTTCTCTATTCCTGGCCACATCTAACCTCGAATTGAAAAACGAATTGCAAATCTGAGTTACGCTCTTCGAGAGTTTGAATCCGTATATAATTTGCTACATTTTGTGGAGTTTGAAATTTCAGCTTTGGATTTGATTTGGGATTGCAATTGGGATTAGGGTTTGTCTGCCATTGAAGTGAGAAGGTGAATAGAACATATAGAAATGAGGAACATAGGTTGCTAGGGTTTATAGTAGGATATATATAGGCAGGGTTGACATTTGAATGGATGGATAAGATAGATTTATGAGCTAACGCAAAAGTGGCCCAAAAAGCCTGTTTCGACTACGGAATGAAATTGGGTCAACCCATATATCAAAATAGATGTTTTTAAATATTTTAAACGCGACGGAACAAGTTTCAAGTCCAAATTCCATCGTATGAAGAAGTTATGCTAAAATCAATATTTTTCAAATTTATTTCAATTGATTTCAATATCATCGATTTCAAGGCGTTTCGCGTCCGTACGATCAAACGACAAGTCCGATCGCTTCGAAACATGAAATCCCACAATAATTCACCGTCACGGATCCGATGAAACTGGTTTCGTCGAAATCCGAGTCAGTGGCCAAAATGGCTATTTTTCAATTAATTAAATAAATTAATAATTAATTAATTAATTAAACCCAATTTTTAACTTTCAATTATATAGTTGACAAGTTTTATCACTTTTGTATTTCTCAATCATTTATAATGATTTAAACAAATTTAAATGTCAGTTTGGAGTTGATTAATTCATCAATTCCAATGTTAACCTCAATTTTAATAATTAATTTCAATTTCATTAAATTTAGAAATTATAAAACAAAACTCCACATTCCATTTATTAAATTCTTAACCCTTGTTATTCGAGTCTTTTTACAATAAGAATATAGCTAACATTGCTTTTAAATCTTGGTTCTTGATATTCTCCCATTTTAACTAATTCCGATTAACGTACTATCTAATTACCTTTAATTGCAATTAATACTATTATCATACATTAAATTCCCATATAGACAAAACTTTATTTTGCATTCCTTTTTATTCAACCAACTATCATTTTATAAATAAAATTAACATCGGATTCATACTTTATTGCATAAATATCTTCAGTTTCGTCTATTTATGTAATATTTAAATATTATATTTCAATTGATTGCAATTACTCCAATCATTGAATGTTTATTCAAATAAATTGTTTTTATTTGATTAAAATATCTATATCCATCCAAAATTTCAAATAACATAGTTAATGCTTTTTTTACATTACATTACTCTATATACCCCTAATTATTTTTATTTGTATTAATGGCTATGTTTCAAATATGAAATCTTGTTAATCACACACATTAATTAAGGTTTTAATACCAAACCTTAGTTTCATTCCCTTTTCCCAATTTATTACTTACGAGAATTTCACATTTCTATTTATTTTACACACCTACCTTCAGTCCTTGCATTAATCCTCATAAACATTACATTATTGATTATTATTTCATACATAGATCACAAGTTTACATTCCTTTATACTATCTTATAAAAAAATATACATTTCTAATACTTTATTACATTTATTGGGATTAAATTTCCAAATTTACTAGATACACAAATTATGACCTTACAGTTTTTCAATTAATTGGGATTGCGTTAAATTAATTATTTATTAACTTACATTAACATAATTGCATTAATTTACATTCAGTTACAAATAAATCAATATATTATTTCACACCTTAATACACTGATTGCATTTGTTTATGCTATATTCCAATTAAACTAAGTCATAACATTTGAATTATTATATTAAATTGGAATGTTTACTCAAGTTCATAAAATATTAATTTGCAATAACGTATTTCCTTAATTTACATCCAATTATTGTTAACCATGTTTTATTACATTAACTAATTCAATACTTACCTCAAATTTCATATATTCAATTTATATCCAGGTATCAACCTTTCACTACTTCATTTATTAGAATTTTATTCAAATTTACGAATAAATAGGTTTTAATTACCATTGCTATATTTTATTTTAGCGTTCATTTCAATACTAATTTATAAAAAATTTATTCCTACTAAATTTAATTACAAACATCTTATTACATTAACAAATTCATTTATCCAAATTTATGGGTCGTTACACTCTCCCCACTCAAAAACTTTTCATCCCGGAGAGGAAAAGAAGGGAAAAGAGGAACTTATAAATTAATATCTATTATTCAAAACATTATATTCATAACAATAGGTTTACAGAATTGGACAATTTAAATAAAATGTATAGATTTATAAAAAAATAAATCCTTTTATATTCAAATTTATGAAGGTGGGAAACATTTTAAAAATTTCTAAGTCCAAAATTTATGTAAAATTTCGGCAGAGTCTCTTTTGTATGGGGACGCCCGGGAGAAAATATAATACCAAATATAACAATATACACATATATTTTCCAAAATAATATATATACCAACCCGGGAAAAATATAATATCGCTATAAACCGTAATCCGACAACGTACCTATTTGTCGGGCAACCAACGCCTAAATTATGAAACCAAAAGCAGTAGCAATTGTTTCCATAACCTGTATTTCACTTACATAATCCAAATGAGTTAAAAATTATATATAATGAAATATTTAAAGTTATTTCAACCATAAACAAACAAATCAATAAAAACAACAAGCACTTGCAACAAGGCATACAACCATCACATAACACAAATCAATCATTCATTCATATCAAACACAATAAATAGTTGTTCGGGTTCAAAACTTCAAATTGTACAGGATGAAAAATAAACTACTAAGCGCACCATTTACTTAACAGTCTCTGATGAAGCTAAATAGATTATTCATACATCCAAACAATTTTAAAGTATCCTTACCCAAACAACCATAAACCAAAACAAACATCAACAATTTCAAACAATAGATTATTTCATTCTTTTAGATTTCATTTCATAGCATTTATTGTTTGATTTTCTTTTTATTCAATTAATATTTACCTTCATATTTTTTCATTACTTAAGTTTAAAATTTCTTGCTTATATTTTCTTAAAATTTTCATTTATTTATAGTATCTATCTTTAATTCAACTTCTTTGCATATTAAATCATTTACTTAAGTGCACAATCTTATGCTTTCAATACTTACTTCCTATTTCCTTAAGTTTATTACTTGTATAATATCCATTACAATTTCTTTTAACATTCTAACTTTTTATAGTTGGTAAGTTATATACATGCTTTTAAGGATGTAATAGTAGTTGCACAAGTTAATTTCTATTTCTTTAAAATTAATAAATATTCAATAATATTATTCTTTGTTTCATAGGTTACAGTTTCAAATTTCCTTTAATTTCATTCATAATCTAGCATTTAATTTCTTATTTTAATTAAAATCTCCAATTATCTATTAGTTCTATTCCGTTTCACCACTATACTTGAACAATTAATTATCGAAAACTTAAGAATTGAAATACCGGGTTTTTATTAAAAATCATTTAAAATAATAGATAAATGTATATCCTAACAACTTATATTTCTAATTATATTTAAAATAATTTAAAATTTATATTTTTTTATCAAAAATGAATCTACAATAAAACTACTACAGTGGCTTTTCCACTCTGAAACTCGAAAATGAATGTCGATGATGCGGCCGCCATCACCAAAATTTATTTTCCAGCGACAGAGAAGGAAGTACAGGATTTATTTTTCCAAAATCTTCTTTAAAATATTTCTTTCACATTATATTGAAATATTTATATTAGAAAATACTTCCAATAATGTTATTATTATATTCCAAAATTATTGAAAGAATTTTCAAAACCTTGGGACTTAAGTTCTGAATTCCCAATTTTCATTTATTTTGTTTTCATTCTCATTTCAACAATTATTTATAAATTTCATTACCTAACAACCAATATAATACAATCAAATATAACCTTTATATAGAAATTTACTATATATATAGAAAATATAATAGGCAAAATTATTTCATTCACCTATATTAAAACCAAATATTATGTCGGTCTGTCCTATTAAGTGTTTAGAAATCACTATTGATGTCGTAGCGTCCCATGCACCAACCAGAATTTATAAATACAAAACGGAACAAATTAACACAATATTAAAACCCATTTTATAACACTAACAAATACGCTCTCTCATATATATACACTTAGAGACTCACCATAGGGTATTACTACCTTATTAGTAAAGAGTCAAACCCCACAAAGCTAAGGTTTATCGCTAAACCAAAGCTCTGATACCAGATGTAACGTCCCGCCTTATCGTACGCTTTAAATCAACACACGTGCCAATTCAAGCCATACGGAAGGGCGAATTGTTATGGGGTAAGTAAGATTGACAAGCTTTATCACTTTTATATTTCTCAATCATTTACAATGATTTAAATAAATTTAAATGTCAATTTTGAGTTGATTAATTCATCAATTCCAATGTTAATCTCAATTTTAATAATTAATTTCAATTTCATTAAATTTAGAAATTATTAAATAAAACTCCACAATCCATTTATTAAATTCTTAACCCTTGTTATTCGAGTCTTTTTACAATAAGAATATAGCTAACATTGCTTTTAAATCTTGGTTCTTAATATTCTCCCATTTTAACTAATTTCGATTATCGTACTATCTAATTACCTTTAATTGCAATTAATACTATTATCATACATTAAATTCCCATATACACAAAACTTTATTTTGCATTCCTTTTTATTCAACCAACTATCATTTTATAAATAAAATTAACATCAGATTCATACTTTATTGCATAAATATCTTCAGCTTCGTCTAAATTAATATTTACGTAAAATTTAAATATTATATTTCAATTGATTGCAATTACTCCAATCATTAAATGTTTATTCAAATAAATTGTTTTTATTTGATTAAAATCTCTATACCCATCCAAAATTTCAAGTAACATAGTTAATGCAGGTTTTTTTACATTACATTACTCTATATACCCCTATTATTTTTATTTGTATTAATGGCTATGTTTCAAATGTAAAATCTTGTTAATTACACACATTAATTAAGGTTTTAAAACCAAACGTTAGTGCCATTCCCTTTTCCCAATTTATTACTTATGATAATTTCACATTTCTATTTATTTTACATACCTACCTTGTAACGACCCGTAATTTTTACGGATCGATAAATCGTAGAATTCACAGGTAGTTGGTGTTGTTTGTGTTGTCTCTAGCTTGAGTCGTTTAGAAGTTAACCCGAGTGCAAGTGATGAGTCGTGACCGACTCATAGAGGACCGACCTATAGTAAGTCGTAGACGACCTTAGGAAGAGGCCGAGTTATCAGTTGCCGAGTTAAGGTTTGGGCCGACTCAGTTGGTTAACGGGTTAAGGGCTAGCGGCTTAAAGCCTTCTCCGACCTAAGGGTTAGCAGGCTTGTGAATGGGTCAAGTGATAGGTCGTGACCGACCTATAGGGTGAACGACTTAAGGAGTAACGACCTAGGGGGATACGTCGTATGATAGTTAGGTCGGTAATGTTTTGGGCCGTTGAGTCTTATGGACCGAGTTAAGGGAGTTGACCGACACAAGGCTTAGGTCGTGTAGAGCTAGCTCGTGTGAACGACTCATAGGTATGCCGAGTTATAGGGTAAGTCGGTACCCTTGTTTTGAGTTAGGTCGGCAGTGTTTTAGGTCGTAGGTCGGTCATAAGGCTAAGTCGTTAGGTCGCATGTAGGGTTAAGTCGTGTGACCTTTTGGGCTGTGTTTTAGGTCGTGTCTGGGTTGAGTCGTAAGTCGGCCTTGGTTGTTAGGTCGTGAAGTGGTTGGGTCGGTAGGTCGCGTGTAGTTAGGTCGGCCTTGAGGATTGCTTAGGTCGTGAGTCGGCAAGGTTAAGTCGGTAAGAATGTTGTGTCGGCGACGACCTAAGGTGGGACGGCCGAGCTAAGGGGGATTCCAGCCTATAAATAGAGGGGTTTGGCTCACTTTTTGGCACCGGATTTCGAAGCGACGAAGTGCTGCCATTTTGGAAACTAGACTACAGTATTTTCTTCACTTCTTTCTCTACTTCCATCAAGTGCTAACATCCATTGAAGATCGAAGAACAAGATCAAAGATCGAATGTCCAAAGTTGAAGATCTTCATCCGTTCGAGCTAGAATTCATCGATTGGAGCGAGATATTGCCGGATCAAACCTTGATCTTCGCTGTCCAGATCTGAAGTGTGTAGTTTTTGTAGTGTTTGGGTGATTTGGTGAGTGGTAGTTATCTCTCACGCGGATCCAAGGGAGTATATTGGATTGGTGGCTTGTTTGAGTGTTAAAGTTAGAGATTTCATGCATTTTTCTTAGATCGAAGTCTAGATCCATGTTTTTGAAGATGTTTACTTATGCAAGTTTGTTTAATAAGCATTAGAGACAAATCCCATGTTTTATAATTGATAAATCTATGCTAAAAACCATGATTTCACATATGTTGGACTTTTGCTCGTTTATTTACGAAATTGCCATTATAGTTGATATTGCTTAAATTGCTTAATAGATCTTGTTTGAATGATTGATTATTTGAATGTATGATTGATTTGATTGTTTCCAAGTTAGCTAGTAGTTGATTTGGAACAAGATGATTAAAGAGGATTCAAAAGCTATGGAAGAAGGCTCTTGAATGGTGAAAGCTGCTTAAGGCATATGTAGCGGATGTTGAAGCTCATATGTATAGATTGGATGATGTTGAGATGGGACTTTGCCATGATTTGATGAGGCAAACCATGTTGTTGAGTTGAGACTTTGCTTTGATGCGATGAAGCGAAGAATGATGTGAGTCTTGGCTTAATCCAAGCAGGGATCATTCCAAGCATGTTGATAACTTGAAGAGTAGTTCAAGTTGGGTGATAATGGATTGTTCAAGAGGTAGCTTGAGCTTGTATGAGGATAGTCGTCAAGAAGGATGGCTAGGAGGCTTGGATCTCGTCGTTGTTGAAGGTTCTAGCATGCTCAAAAGCAAGAGTACATGGGGCGCCCATAACGACTACAGGTAGGTAGTCGGGACACCCAAAAGACTACAGGTAGGTAGTTGAGTACTCTGGGCAAAGTAGATAAGTCCTAGGCACAAGGCAGTGTGCGGAGTTATGGTTAGAACCGGGGTTACCATTAGCCCTTGACAGATGGTCATTCAACTAACGGTGAAATCGAGGCAAGGATGACAGTGATAGCCAGAGTCATGGATGTTTGGTTGTATTATCATTCGGCTTCAAGAGCGGTGTTTTCTGGGTGCTTATCTGATCTTGGTTTAGGCCTTGGGGGTTTGTATTTGGAAAACATCGTCCTTGACTCGAGTGGTATTCGCTTTACCTTAATTGTCTATGTTGTTATGCTTGCTTCTCCTTAGTGTATGTCTGGGGCTATCACTGTAGAAAGAGGTGGAGTGGGATGGTTTGGTTCCTATTCCTTTTATCCTTTATGCTCTTTTGGTATGTTTGATAGTTAATTTACTGCTCACTAAGACTTTGTCTGACTCAAGGTTTTATGTCTCCTCTTATTACCTTGGGCTGTTCATCCATGTTTGGGATGGGCAGACTAGGTAGCAGGTGACAGGTGCTGTGCTAGGAGTTCTACGCTGAAGATGACGAAGACGAGCAGGAGGCTTTGCATATTAGTTTTCTTACTATATGTACTGGGTATCCGCTGCTGTATTTGGTTGAGTGATTTGTAGTGAGGCTTTCATGTATGGATTTGAGTAGATGATTGTACAAAACTACTGTGATGCTTATATGATGATGTTCTGTTCTATGGAGCTTCACTATATTATATTTCTCTATTGTATTTTATCCATGCGCTGTGAGTTATGCGATAGAGATTCTTTTGTTTTTTGTTTTACCCTGACTATCGTCCATGGCTGCCTGGCACGCCTTTCAGCGCATTATTTCCTTGATTTGGTGCGGGAGTCATGGGCGGTCGTCACATTTGGTATCAGAGCTTTGGTTAATCGATTTTAGCCAACGCTCGCTGACGTAACTACGTAAGAGAGACGTAATTGTATTTTGGTGGATGATTACTATATATAATATAGTAGCTTAGAGGAATTTGAACTCCTTATGCAGTTGTTTCTTAAGGTGTTCTAATCATTCCTTTTTACAGATATTAAGGATGAGTCGAAGTGAGAGACAAGCTGCGAGGGATAGCCGTGCTGCTAGGGAAGCTGTTGATTATGCTCCTATGTTTGAGGCCATGATGACTTCAATCATGAGGAGAATACCAGCTTCAGGATCATCTGTGGATGTGGGAGTTCAGGTCCAAGCTCCAAGACCAGTAGATTTTGCCAAGCTCTGTAAGGATTTTACTGCTCTTGGAGGGAAGGTTTTCTTGGGGACGGAGTCGACTATTGAGGTGCAGAGATGGATTGATGCTTGCCGAAGGATCTTTGGTGACTTAGGGATTGAGGATGCAACCAAGAGGAAGCTTGCATCGAGACAGCTTCAGGGAAGAGCTGCTGATTGGTGGAATTCTATCACCATAGATACACCAGAAGAAGAGATTACTTGGGAGCAATTCCAAGTTAGATTTGAAGCTAAGTTCATCTCTACTTCCCAGAAATCTGTCTTGTTTAAGAGGTTTGTGGAGCTCAAGCAAGGGGGAAGGCCTGTTCTTGAGTACATTTCTGAGTTTGAAGCTTTGTCTAAGTATGCCAGATCATATATTGATTCTCCCTACCAGAAGAATGAAAAGTTTGTGACTGGTCTGGATGCTTATCTTGGGAGGCAGTTAGTGGATCATCTGGACGATCCATTTGAGAAGCTTGTGGAAAAAGCTTTGAGGCATGAGAGTTTGTTCCCTAAGGAAAGTTCTGTTGTTGCTGTAACCAGGGAAGTATCTAAACCACAGCAGAGTGGCAACAGGAAGAGGAAGCAGCAGCAACAGAAGGGTAAGGATGGCCAGAAGAAGCCGAAGAGCGAAATGACTTGCTATAACTGCCAGCAGAAGGGCCATCTTTACAAAGATTGTAAGAATCCCAAAGTGCCGGGAAAGTGTTACAATTGTGATAAGCTGGGACATATCAAGAAGGATTGTCCAGAACCGAGGAAAGATAGGCAGGTTGTGCAAGCCTATGCTTTGGGGGCTGTTCCATCATCTTCGAAAGCTCCTACTGCTGAAGAGAAGGGGAAGAGTGTGGTTGTTCAAGGTACTCTTTCTATTTGTGGTGTTCCAGTTAGAGTGTTGTTTGATACTGGAGCGTCGCATTCTTTTGTTTGTGATGATTTGGTAAGCCGGTTAGGTATGAAACCGGATATTGTTGATAGGCCATTGGTTGTGACTAATCCGGTAGGGGGTTCGTCATGTTTGTGTATGTTATGTCGTGGTCTAGTTGTGTCGAGTCATGATTGCTCGTTTGTTTGTGATTGCTTTGTTCTGAACTTTGCGGGGTTCGGAATTATTTTGGGTATGGACTGGCTTAGGAAGTATGCGGCTAGGATTGATTGTGAGAGGCTTGAGGTGACAGTCGGGAATGTGGAAGGGCGAAAGGTTGTGATACGATGTAAGCATGAAGAAGGCGTCTTCATGAGCTTCATGTATTCGCTAGTTGTTCCACGGGATGGACTGTCATCAGTGCCTACTGTGAATGAGTTTGGTGATGTCTTTGAGGAAGTCAAAGGGTTACCGCCGCATAGGGAGATCGAGTTTCGTATCGATCTAGTTGAGGGAGCCAGACCTGTTGTGATGCCTCTTAGGCGGATGGCACCGAGGGAGCAGCAAGAGCTGAAGGTGCAAGTTGATGACCTTTTGCAGAAAGGATTCATTCGGAGAAGTGTGTCCGAATGGGGTGCGCCAGTTGTGTTCGCAACCAAAACGGATGGATCGTTGAGGTTGTGTGTTGATTATCGTGAGCTGAATAAGGTGACTAAGAAGAACAAGTATCCATTGCCGAGAATAGATGACTTGTTTGATCAGCTTCACGAGGCTAAGGTGTTTTCTCAGATGGATTTGGCAACGGGATTTCACCAGTTGAGAGTGGCGAAGGATAGTGTGCCGAAGACTGCTTTCAGGACACCATCCGGGTTTTATGAGTGGCTGGTAATGCCGTTTGGATTGACTAACGCGCCAGCATATTTTGTGGATCTTATGAATAGGGTATTCAGAGATCAGTTGAATAAGTTCGTGCTTGTGTTCGTGGATGATATTTTGATTTATTCCAGAACTGAGGAAGAGCACAAGACGCACTTGAGGATTGTTTTGGAAATTTTGCGGAAACATCAGCTGAAGGCTAAGTTTTCGAAGTGTCACTTCTGGAAGAGTGAAGTGAGGTTCTTAGGCCATGTTATCTCTGGAAATGGAATAGCGGTTGACCCCGCTAAGGTGGCAGCGATCCAGGATTGGGTTAGGCCTAAGAATGCATCTGATGTGAGAAGTTTTCTTGGATTAGCAGGATATTATCGTCGGTTTATCAAGGACTTTTCCAAGATAGCTGCACCGTTGACAGGATTGACAAAGAAGAACCAGGTGTTCAGATGGGATGATAAGTGTGAGCAAGCTTTTGTAATCCTGAAAGAGCGATTGACGAGTGCTCCTGTTTTGACTATTCCAAGTGGGAATGATGAGATGGTGGTTTACACCGATGCATGTGGCACTGGACTAGGAGCGGTGCTAATGCAGAAGGATAAAGTTGTTGCGTATGCAAGTCGACAACTGAAGCCGCATGAAAGGAATTATCCGACTCATGATTTGGAGTTAGCGGCGATTGTGTTTGCTTTGAAGATGTGGAGACACTATCTATTGGGAGTTAGATTTGAGCTGTTTACAGATCATAAGTCGTTGAAGTATCTGTTTTCCCAAAAGGATTTGAATCTTCGACAGCAACGGTGGCTAGAGTTCTTAGCATCGTATGATTTTGGTATAGCCTATACTCCAGGGAAAGGTAACGCAGTGGCTGATGCGTTAAGTCGAAGACATGCAGGGTTGGGAGCCATGTTTTCGGAATGGAAGAGTCTTGAGTATTTGGCTGGATTTGATTTCAGGCCTAGATGTGAATTGGAACCTGAGATGTTGGCAAACTTATCGATAAGGCCTACTCTTGTGGAAAGAATTGGTGAGAGGCAAAGGGGAGATGATAAGCTTGTCAAGATTATCTGTGATTTGGAATCTGGATTGGACCCGGAGAAGGATAAGGGATTCGAGGTCGATCGAGAGGGTTGGCTTCGAAAGCAAGGGCGACTAGTTGTTCCCGATGTAGATGGATTGAGAGATGAAGTTCTGAGGGAGAGTCATCACTCGAAGTTGACAATTCATCCAGGTGGAAATAAGATGTATCGGGACATGAAGAGAACCTACTACTGGGAAGGTATGAAGAAGGATGTTGGAAATTTTATTTCCAAGTGTATGAATTGCCAGTTGGTGAAAGCTGAGCAGAAGAAGCCCAGTGGATTGCTTCAGCCATTAGAGGTTCCTACATGGAAGTGGGAGCAAGTGTCGATGGATTTTATCGATGGTCTACCTAGAACCAGAGCAGGAAATGAGGGGATTTGGGTCATAGTAGATCGTTTGACTAAAAGTGCAAGGTTCATTCCTGTTCGATCGACTAGGACTGCATCGAAGTTGGCTGAGTTGTATGTGAAGTGGATAGTTCGTTTCCATGGTGTTCCGAAGAGTATAGTAAGCGATCGAGATCCATTGTTTACTAGTAGATTTTGGAAAAGCTTCCAGGAAGTTTTGGGAACTGAGTTGTGTTTGAGTACAGCTTATCACCCTCAAACAGATGGTCAGACTGAGAGAGTCAACCGAGTTTTGGAAGATCTTCTTAGAGCATGTGTCTTGGACTTCGGAGGATCATGGGAAGATCATCTTCATTTGGTGGAGTTTGCTTATAATAACAGTTATCAGTCGAGTATTGGTATGGCACCATATGAGGCATTATATGGAAGACCGTGTAACTCTCCGACATGTTGGTTGGAAACTGGAGAAAAGCTGATACTTGGGCCAGAGATGATTCGACAGACTTCGGATTGTATAGAGATCATTCGGCAACGAATGAAGGCAGCCCAAGATCGTCAGAAAAGTTATGCCGATAACCGTCGTAAGAATTTGGAATTCGACGTAGGTGATATGGTATTTGTGAAGATTTCTCCTCTGAAGAGTGTCATTAGATTCGGGAAGAAAGGAAAGTTAACTCCGAGATTTGTTGGACCATTTCCGATTATCGAGCGAATTGGAAAGCTCGCTTATAGATTGGAGTTACCAGAAAAGATGGCGGGTGTGCACAATGTTTTTCATGTATCGTATCTACGGAAGTATGTGCACGATCCAACTATGGTGGTTTCTGCTGATAGCTGTGAAGAGTTAGAGGTTGATCCAGTGGTTACGAGACCTCGTGAGCCGCTTCGTATTGTCGAAACTGATACGAAACAGCTTAGGAGGAAGACGATTACGTTGCTCAAGATACAATGGAGTGATGATGTTCACGACTGTACATGGGAGGAGGAAGAGAGGATGAAGGAAGCTCATCCCGGACTCTTCGAGGTATGGCCCTAAAGTGTCGTGACATCTCATGAATTTGTAGCTTGTTCTAAGTCTTAGAATTCTGCATGCTAGGTTAGAATTGGATGCATGGTTTGTTGACTGCTATGGATGGTAGGCATGCAGAATGTCTTTGATTTCTGATTGATTGCTTGGAATTTCGGGGGCAAAATTCCTAAGGGGGAGAGAATGTAACGACCCGTAATTTTTACGGATCGATAAATCGTAGAATTCACAGGTAGTTGGTGTTGTTTGTGTTGTCTCTAGCTTGAGTCGTTTAGAAGTTAACCCGAGTGCAAGTGATGAGTCGTGACCGACTCATAGAGGACCGACCTATAGTAAGTCGTAGACGACCTTAGGAAGAGGCCGAGTTATCAGTTGCCGAGTTAAGGTTTGGGCCGACTCAGTTGGTTAACGGGTTAAGGGCTAGCGGCTTAAAGCCTTCTCCGACCTAAGGGTTAGCAGGCTTGTGAATGGGTCAAGTGATAGGTCGTGACCGACCTATAGGGTGAACGACTTAAGGAGTAACGACCTAGGGGGATACGTCGTATGATAGTTAGGTCGGTAATGTTTTGGGCCGTTGAGTCTTATGGACCGAGTTAAGGGAGTTGACCGACACAAGGCTTAGGTCGTGTAGAGCTAGCTCGTGTGAACGACTCATAGGTATGCCGAGTTATAGGGTAAGTCGGTACCCTTGTTTTGAGTTAGGTCGGCAGTGTTTTAGGTCGTAGGTCGGTCATAAGGCTAAGTCGTTAGGTCGCATGTAGGGTTAAGTCGTGTGACCTTTTGGGCTGTGTTTTAGGTCGTGTCTGGGTTGAGTCGTAAGTCGGCCTTGGTTGTTAGGTCGTGAAGTGGTTGGGTCGGTAGGTCGCGTGTAGTTAGGTCGGCCTTGAGGATTGCTTAGGTCGTGAGTCGGCAAGGTTAAGTCGGTAAGAATGTTGTGTCGGCGACGACCTAAGGTGGGACGGCCGAGCTAAGGGGGATTCCAGCCTATAAATAGAGGGGTTTGGCTCACTTTTTGGCACCGGATTTCGAAGCGACGAAGTGCTGCCATTTTGGAAACTAGACTACAGTATTTTCTTCACTTCTTTCTCTACTTCCATCAAGTGCTAACATCCATTGAAGATCGAAGAACAAGATCAAAGATCGAATGTCCAAAGTTGAAGATCTTCATCCGTTCGAGCTAGAATTCATCGATTGGAGCGAGATATTGCCGGATCAAACCTTGATCTTCGCTGTCCAGATCTGAAGTGTGTAGTTTTTGTAGTGTTTGGGTGATTTGGTGAGTGGTAGTTATCTCTCACGCGGATCCAAGGGAGTATATTGGATTGGTGGCTTGTTTGAGTGTTAAAGTTAGAGATTTCATGCATTTTTCTTAGATCGAAGTCTAGATCCATGTTTTTGAAGATGTTTACTTATGCAAGTTTGTTTAATAAGCATTAGAGACAAATCCCATGTTTTATAATTGATAAATCTATGCTAAAAACCATGATTTCACATATGTTGGACTTTTGCTCGTTTATTTACGAAATTGCCATTATAGTTGATATTGCTTAAATTGCTTAATAGATCTTGTTTGAATGATTGATTATTTGAATGTATGATTGATTTGATTGTTTCCAAGTTAGCTAGTAGTTGATTTGGAACAAGATGATTAAAGAGGATTCAAAAGCTATGGAAGAAGGCTCTTGAATGGTGAAAGCTGCTTAAGGCATATGTAGCGGATGTTGAAGCTCATATGTATAGATTGGATGATGTTGAGATGGGACTTTGCCATGATTTGATGAGGCAAACCATGTTGTTGAGTTGAGACTTTGCTTTGATGCGATGAAGCGAAGAATGATGTGAGTCTTGGCTTAATCCAAGCAGGGATCATTCCAAGCATGTTGATAACTTGAAGAGTAGTTCAAGTTGGGTGATAATGGATTGTTCAAGAGGTAGCTTGAGCTTGTATGAGGATAGTCGTCAAGAAGGATGGCTAGGAGGCTTGGATCTCGTCGTTGTTGAAGGTTCTAGCATGCTCAAAAGCAAGAGTACATGGGGCGCCCATAACGACTACAGGTAGGTAGTCGGGACACCCAAAAGACTACAGGTAGGTAGTTGAGTACTCTGGGCAAAGTAGATAAGTCCTAGGCACAAGGCAGTGTGCGGAGTTATGGTTAGAACCGGGGTTACCATTAGCCCTTGACAGATGGTCATTCAACTAACGGTGAAATCGAGGCAAGGATGACAGTGATAGCCAGAGTCATGGATGTTTGGTTGTATTATCATTCGGCTTCAAGAGCGGTGTTTTCTGGGTGCTTATCTGATCTTGGTTTAGGCCTTGGGGGTTTGTATTTGGAAAACATCGTCCTTGACTCGAGTGGTATTCGCTTTACCTTAATTGTCTATGTTGTTATGCTTGCTTCTCCTTAGTGTATGTCTGGGGCTATCACTGTAGAAAGAGGTGGAGTGGGATGGTTTGGTTCCTATTCCTTTTATCCTTTATGCTCTTTTGGTATGTTTGATAGTTAATTTACTGCTCACTAAGACTTTGTCTGACTCAAGGTTTTATGTCTCCTCTTATTACCTTGGGCTGTTCATCCATGTTTGGGATGGGCAGACTAGGTAGCAGGTGACAGGTGCTGTGCTAGGAGTTCTACGCTGAAGATGACGAAGACGAGCAGGAGGCTTTGCATATTAGTTTTCTTACTATATGTACTGGGTATCCGCTGCTGTATTTGGTTGAGTGATTTGTAGTGAGGCTTTCATGTATGGATTTGAGTAGATGATTGTACAAAACTACTGTGATGCTTATATGATGATGTTCTGTTCTATGGAGCTTCACTATATTATATTTCTCTATTGTATTTTATCCATGCGCTGTGAGTTATGCGATAGAGATTCTTTTGTTTTTTGTTTTACCCTGACTATCGTCCATGGCTGCCTGGCACGCCTTTCAGCGCATTATTTCCTTGATTTGGTGCGGGAGTCATGGGCGGTCGTCACATACCTTCAGTCCTTGCATTAATCCTCATAAACATTACATTATTGATTATTGTTTCATGCATAGATCGCAAATTTACATTCCTTTATACTATCTTATGAAAACAATATACATTTCTAATACTTTATTACATTTATTGGGATTTAATTTTCAAATTTACTAGATACACAAATTATGACCTTACAATTATTTCAGTTAATTGGGATTGCGTTAAATTAATTATTTATTAACTTACATTAACATAATTGCATTAATTTACATTCAGTTACAAATAAATCAATATATTATTTCACACCTTAATACACTGATTGCATTTGTTTATGCTATATTCCAATTAAACTAAATCATAACGTTTGAATTATTATATTAAATTGGAATGTTTATTCAAGTTCATAAATTATTCACTTGCAATAACGTATGTCCTTAACTTACATCCAATTACTGTTAACCATGCTTTATTACATTAACCAATTCAATACTTACTCAGATTTCACATAATCAATTTATATCCAGGTATCAACCTTTCACTACTTCATTTATTAGAATTTTACTCAAAATTATGAATAAATAGGCTTTAATTACCATTGCTATATTCTATTTTAGCGTTCATATCAATATTAATTTATAAAAAATTTATTCCTACTAAATTTAATTACAAACATCTTATTTAATTAACAAATTTATTTATCAAAATTTGTGGGTCGTTACACTTATCAGCATACCGCTTCTGCCTAGACTGAGCTTCTTTCATTGTAGCTCGAATTAACTCAACCTTTTATGCAGCTTCCCTAACCAAATTTGGACCAAGAACTAACCTATCACCGATCCCTAACCAACAAATGAGAGATTTGCATGGCCTTCAACACAAAGCTTCAAACGGTGCCATCCTTATAATAGCCTGATAATTGTTGTTATATGAAAATTCGATTAAGAGTAGATAGACTTCCCATGAACCTCCAAAATCTAGCACATAAGCTCTTGATAAATCTTCGAAGATTTTGTTAACTCCTTCCGTTTGCCTATCTATCTACGGATGGTAAGAGGTACTCATCTTGAACTTGGTACCCAAATTATTCTTTAGACTCTTCCAGAACTCGCTATTGAACAAGGAATCTCTATCACTTACTATACTACTAACAATTCCGTGTGGTCTAATTATTTTCTTCATAAACAACTTAGTTAAAACAGGTGTCGTCCTAGTTGACTTAGCTTGAATGAAATGGGCACTCTTGGTTAACATGTCCATATAACCCATATGCTTTCATTTCCTTGATTGGACTTGGAAACCCGTCAATAAAATCCATTGAGATAGAATCCCATTTCAAACTGGAACATACAAAGGATGAAGTAACCCACTTGGTTTTAGATGTCCAGCTTTTACCTGTTGACAGTTCGAACACTATTTCACCCAAAAGCCCACATCCCTCTTCATACCATCCTAAAAGAAACTCCTCTTCATGTCCTGATACATCTTAGTTCCTCCTGTATGAATAGTGAACTTTGAACGATGGCATTCTCTAAAAACATCCTCCCAATGCTTCCCATATTTGGAACACATAGTCCTCCTTCCTTCCTCCACTACACATTCCGGTCTGGTCAAGATGGAAAACCTTTAAGTCATCGCTCACTGCTCCATTCCTTAACTTTTCGATCCATTTAACTAATAATGGATCCTTTCCTTGTTTAGAAGCAGTCCTTTTGATCATCACTGGTCAAACTTCTAAATATAGCAACAGAGCAGTTTCCTTACTGGATCCACCATCAGGCCTCCACTAAATTCTATATGTAGTCAGTGACTCTAAATTTTTCCACTCGAGTATCATTGCTAATACTACATTCTGATGTTTTTTCTACTAAGTGCATATGCAACCTTGTTTCCTTTTGCTGGTGTGTACTCAATACCAAAGTCATACCAAAGTCATAAGCAGCTTAAAACTCTAACCACCTGTATTGTCTCATATTCAACTCCTTCTGAGAGAATAAATACCTTATCGACTTATGATCCGTGTACAACTTGAATCTTTCTCCCTAACGGTAATGTCTCCACACCTTCAATGTAAAAATTACCACAGCTAATTCCAAATCATGATTTGGATATCTAACCTCATGCGGTCTAAGCTGTCGGGATGCATAGGTAATCACTTTACCCCTTGCATTAACACATCTCCTAATCGCATCCCACGTGCATCTGTGTATACCACTAAGTCCTGATTGCCTTCTGGAACAATTAATACAGGTGCATTTATCAATAAGTGTTTCATCTTCTAGAATGCCTCCTTACACTTATCAGTCCAGATGAACTTCACATTGTTTCACATTAGCTTGGTCATCGGTGCTGCTATCCACGAAAAATGCTTTATAAATCTCCGATAATACCCAGCTAATCCGAGAAAACTCTTGATCTCAGTCATTTTCTCGGGTTTCTTCCAATTATTCACCGCCTTAATCTTAGTTGGATCTATAGACAATCTTTTCTCTGAGACTACATGACCAAGAAACTTTACTTCCTTCTTCCAGAAATGACACTTCGAAAATTTCGCTTTCAGTTGGTGCTGCCTCAACGTCTCAAGCACCACTCTAAGATGAACCTCATGGTCTCTTTCATCTTTAGAGTATATCAAAATGTCGTCTATTAATACCAATATGAACCAATCCAAGTGCTATTAGAAAATTCAGTACATCGAATCTACAAAGAATGGTAGTGCATTAGTTAGTCCAAACGGCATTACTAACCATTCGTACGATCCATATCTGGTTCTAAACGCCTTCAAAGGAATACTTCCTCTGCCACACAAAGCTGATGGAACCCTATTACTAAATCCAATTGGGAAAATACATTGGCTCCGCTCAACGGGTCGAATAAATCATCAGTTCTAAGTAACGGATATCGATTCTTTATCGTTTTCTCATTCAACTTATCATAATCGGTACATAGCATTAACGATCTGTTCGGTTTCTTTGCAAACACTACGATTGCTTCTCAAGGCTAATTGCTTGGTCTGATAAAAAATTTGCCTTCCAAATCCACCAACTCCACCTTTAACTCGCTTATCTCGTTAATTGTCATTCTACCTGGCGGTCCACTCATGGGTTCGTCCCTTGGAACCAAATCCATCTAAAACTCAATAGCTCGTTTTGGTGGCGGTCGTATTATGGGTTCAATGACATCTACGAATTCTCTAACAATGAAAACTTGATTCAACTTATTTTCTAGCTCCTCAACACCCAACAAAGAATTAACCTCAAAACTAGGTTTTTCTATGGAGTACATAATCCGAGAATTGCATTCTCTACCAGAATATGAGCCTATTATATTGTCTACTGGCCCCCTTCAATCGATGCAGGGACTGGGGAAGTGCTCACTAGAAAAATCTCATTTGGATACTCTATATTAGATATCGAAGCTATTGAAATACTTATCGAAATTGAGAAAATCGATCCTCAAGTGCATTCGTACAGTACAATCGGGGTTTCTAAGTGATATTTCCATATCATGGCAAAATATCCTAGCATTGTATTTGCTTAATCAATCCATATCCAAAACAATTCCAAACCCTACGAAATCAAACACATGCAAATTTCAAACAAATGTTTAACCTAATAATTCAAACTCTATGTGGTCACACTTCATCCCAAGTGTCGCATACCTCCCATTAGATTTGCAACCCTTAAGGAAGTAATTAGGTATGGGGGTTCTAGGTTAAGCTTATTTACCAAAAAATGAGATATAAAAAAATGCAATGCACCCGTATTAAATAGAACTCTAACTGGTACACCATAAGTCAAAAGCGTACCTACCAACATAGCTTTTTCCTTCTCCCCTGCTGTTGGTCTCAAGGTAGTTGGCTCCAATGCAAACATTTTGTCTTTCACATCCTCGGCTGGCTCCTTGCACTGGTTCTTATAGTGCCCAACCTGATCACAATAGAAACATATTACTCCTTTCTTGCCAGCAGCTTTCTTCCCTTTGCATATCCGGCATTCATGAGCATGGTGTCATTTCTTATCACATTTATAACAACAACTTCTGCCTTCCCTTTCCTAGAAGCTCCACTCTTCTGAGCTCCTTTCTTATGGAAAAACATACTTTTTTGGTTTTACCCTCCTTGAGCTTACTTGGCCTTGTTTCCGTCAAGATAAGCAAGCATCTCTTCCCCCCTAAAGCCATTTCAACAACTACATCGCACAGATCTCTAATATGTGATAATGTGGCCTTAGCAAGCTCATGCTTCAACCTGTGAATGAACTTCTCATTCATTTTAATAACAGTATCGACCGTATCATGCTAGCTCCTTAAATTTGGTTGCATACTCAAGTGTTGTCATATCCCCCGCTCCAACTCTGCAAACTTCTTGAGTAGAGTAGATTTAGAAATCTCCAACGTAAATCTTTCTTCAAACCTCCTCTTGAACTCAGCCCAAGTCGTAGTCTCCTTATTGACTCCAACCGTAACACTGTTCCGCCAATACAGTGCTACTCCTTGTAGCTATCTAGAAGCGAGTCTCCTTTTATGCTCATCGTCGAAACCAAAATTAGCGAAAATCCTCTCGCAATGAAGTAACTAATTCTCCATTTCGATTGCGTCCTCGGTACCAATAAACGGCTTTCCTCCCAGCCTAGCATAATCTCTACTCAATACAGCATAGTTATTAACAACTAGAGCTCCGTGATTTCCCCCTTCAGCATTTCCACGGGCTAACCCCATAGCAACTGCTGGTTGCATTGTGTTAACGAAAAACTAATACATTTCTCCCATACCAACATGCGGGACTCCAGCACCTACATTTGCAGCTTGTGCCTGATCGGGATTCCTTCTAGTGTTTGGTATGTCATTCCTATTGGTTGTGGTGCTTCTTCCACCAAGGTTAACTCTTCCAACTCTAGCATCCACATCTTACGTCTGTAAAATATGCATTCGAGCCTTTGTAAGATACAAAAGAATAGCGTAAGAGAGATGGGAGAATAGAGATAAAGCGTATACTTATATATAGCAAATGAAAGTACATTACTATAGCGTTATCCCATAGCCCAATCATTTCTATATTTCCTTAGGATTATGTTTTCAAAATCATTTTAAATTTGAAATTACTTTTATGATTTTCATAAACCTATGCTCTGATAATGAGTTCCAACAACCCTTATCTTGAGGCCCAAAGCTAAGCTCTACAGATGTTGCAGTCATCCATAGTATTAAGCTCCGATCATAAAATATAGTAATGTTAATGGTATCCATAATATTAAAAGCACATGAATATGAAATAAAATCAACAGAGATATAATACAAGTTTCTAATTATATTTGAAATCAATATTTCACACTCAGATACATAATCCACAAACGATTCCTAGTTTTTGATCAAATATTATTATTACAAAATATGCTAAGAGCGATATATGAAGATGCCCCCTTAAATGATCGGAGTAATAAATAGACAAATCAGTTTTAATACATCAAGGCGGAAATAAAACTAAATATCTTCTATGTAGCTAGCTCTGCATCCTGCATGTCTTCGGAAGCTTTATTCGTTGAACCCACTAAACTCGTAAAACCTCAAATCTCAATCTACTCAAATCATATTTTGAGCACCTAAGAATTTAAGGGGAAAACATAAACTTCGATTCAGACAAAAAGCCTGGTGTGAATAATACTATACATCTCAGGTATTTGATATTAAGTGAGGCCATGCCACTTAGCAAAACAGGTTTCTCCTCACTAATATCCTTTTTAAAACATATCTTTGCAAATCAAAATCCTACCATCAAACTAATTAAAGCAATAATAGCAATATCATATATGCATACAAATCAAGTGATCAATGGACTATCTGTCCTTGTAGTATATTTTTGTTTGGCTAAGTACTAACCTTTGGCTGACTCGGGCCTACCAGATAAAAATAAATCATTTAACTTCTGTTAGACATACCACTTAACGGTCCGTCCCTAACTTACTTCTCCTAGGGTCAACTGATCCTAATGTTTTTGCAGGCTTACCAATAACCTATCCTTACTTTGCATATTCCTTTTCGTGTTTAACATCATTTTAGTCTTACCTATAACAAAGCCCTAAAGAGTGGAATTTGGGACTTATATTAGCTACAGGCTACTATAGGGACCCTATACCAGTCCCATATCGTATTCTAATATTGGAGTCATTTACTTAGGGTTAACTGCCCTTCACATTTTTCTTGAAAACCATTCAAATTGATTTAACCATTGTGATATCCCGGAAATTTGGCAATATAAATTTAATAATCTGTGTTTAAAATTGAATTGATTTGATAAATTTTGAATTGATCTAATAATCATCTTTTAATAAATATTTAAATTTGTAGATTTTATCTTTTTAGAGCTAATAAATTGTTTTCTATTTATAATATATATGATTGTATATATTGTAAATTGATGAACTTTGATTTTGAATTTAGTAAATGAATTAATTTTCTAAGTCTAATTTATATTTGGTAAATTGGGAATTTGATTTAAATTTAACATTTAGCCTTTCAAAGTAATTCAATAAATAATTGTATGGTTTATACTTAGAGTAAATCCTATTTGTTTAAATTTATATTTTTAATTAGCTTAAATGTGAATTTAAATTTGGTTAGCATTAAAACTTTGTTTTATTTTCCTTTTAAATATTCCTTGAAATTTATATATAAGAAACTAAAATACAATTTACATATGATTTAATATATTGAGTAATAGAAGTGATTTATAATCTCTTTTACAAATTATTTAATTTGTTTAATTTGTTATTTTCAAATAGTAATTATAATACTTAGTTTTTATAATTATAAACAGATTTTGTGAGAAATAGGATTTGTTATTTTTAATTTTAATAAGAGATATATATGTATCTATATATAACTTGATTTTTTAAAAATTGGATTTGATAAATTAATTTGAAGTTGAATTTAATGTTTTGAAATTTAATAGAATAAGTATTTAAAAATATCTGAATAAGCTTATATTTATAATTTGTTTGTTTTCATTTCTTTTTAATTTAAAAAGGAAGAAATTTATTTAAATATACATAAGAAGGAATAAGTTAAGGTTTTAAAGTTTTTATAAAACAATTTAGATTAAAATTAAAATACTTAATGCATGTGTAAGTTTCTTAAGATACTTATGCCATATGTTAAGGCCTAAAATTATCAAAGTGACAAATGTTTAAAATAGAAACAAGTGTAATTTTTTTTTAATTTTCTTTTTCTTTTATTTTTTTTGAAATCAAAATTTTTCTTATATAAACACATTTTTTCCTCACCTCATTTTCTTTTCTATTCATCTTCTAATCAAAGAAAAATCTGTAATCTAAACTCATACTTCTTCAAAATAGAAATCTGTTCAAAACAAACTTATAAATTTCCCCTCAAAATAAATCTGAAACCTTCTTCCAAACTGAAACACAAATATAACCTGTAGCTCCTCAAATACATTAACCTGAAACTCAACTTGAAAACATCCAAAAACCTGCATGCAACTTCAAAGCTCAATTCAATTCTGAAATTCGTAAACCTGGAAATCATTTGTAACATCAAAGTCCTGCATGCATTTTCTTTCTGAAGCCTGCATTTCTTTTTCTGAAAACATGCATGCATCAGGGAGCAAGTTGTAGGGAGAATAAGATGAATGTTTTAAAAACAAACTGCAGTTTAAAAAGCAAAATAAAAGGAGAAATCTGAAGCTTTCAAGGCACCATTCAAGTTCTTCATAAACACATGTGCTCTGCTCAGGAAAATCAGTGAGTAACATTTTATTTTAAAAATAATTTAAGTTAATATTGTTGCTTGATTGTTTCTGATATAGTCATGATTTGTGAAAGAATATGATGAAATTACCTGTGGTAGAATGCATGCTTGCTGTTGATTTACTTTTTGCTTGTTCTAGTATTCCAAGTTTAATTACTGATCAAAATCATCTAAACTATGTTAAGAATTAGGATTTTAAAAAAAATAGCTGTGAACATAAGTTAAGTTTGAAGTTTTATTTAATATGAAAAGATATGATAAAAATCTGTAATGCCTCTAGAAAATACAAATGCAACAGAACAAAACCTTTGGAAGTAGGGATTTAATCATCCAGATTATTTGATTTAATATTATCAACTGATTTCATTAACAATAACTTGAATTTTAGAACTAAAATTACAATTTATAGTTTGTAATTGATTGAGAAATTCTGGTTTAACCAGAAATCATATTTTTGGGTGGTTCTGTCAATCTTGATGGTCGAAGTGGACAATATTGATTCTGGTGAGGGATTGGTAAACAAAGTTTCAGGGAAAATTATTGTAAATGGATTAAATGCATTTAGGCAGCTGCGATTTGGAATCTAAGATTTTAACCATAAGTTTTCAGTTCATCTGAAATTGATCACCGTGACCAGTATAAGTGATCGGGCTTGCCCTGATTTGAGCTGGTGAGAGATGGGGTGTGGATGAAGAAGTGGCCGGAGGTGGATCTTCCCTAAAGGTTGGAATTTGGCGTTTGAGGCAAATTCCTGTAGCGACATTGCTACTGTTTTGAGCTTGAATGCTCGATTTTGAATTTGGGGTTCTCCATTGGATTGGATGGTCGGAATCATGTGGAGGGATGGCGGTCGACTTGCACGGATGGTCGTGAAGGGTCGGAGGTGATGGCCGTGACGGTGCAGGTGCACGGCGTTCTTAGGTATCAGCTGGTTTGGGAACAAATGGGTTCTCAAGTTTTTATCGGGTTGAAATGTGTTTGTGCTCGAAGCAGTGGGTCTTTGGTCTCGAAGTATTTTGGTTGAGCACTCAGGTATTTGAATGTTACAGGTTTTAGTTTAAACCTGTCATAATGTAAGTTCTGTGTAAATGCAAATGAAAGTTACTCGAGTTTTACTCGAGTTTATTTAGTGTTTACTCGAGTGAATCATTTGGGTTCGGGTTTGTTTGCAGTTTAGAAATTTGTCATGTTTTCAAATTTTAAAAATGAAAATTTAAAGTACTAAGTAAAGATTCAAATTAAGATTTAAATCCAATTTTAAATTATTGATTCAAGTCGATTTGAACTTTAAGCTGGAAATGATTAAGTTTTTAAATTCAAATTTGCTTTAAAATAACTTAAAAGGAGTTTATTGTCTAAAAATGTTTTTAAAGAAATTTGAATTTAAATTTGAAATTGAAATGTAAAAGGATGTTTTAAATAAAGTTTAAACTAATTCAATTCTGAATTTGAATCTTTGGTTTAAAATAAATTTAAGTTTTATAAATTTAAGCGTTTAAAACAAATTTGAATGATAATGTAAAATTTAACTGTTTTGAATTAAAAAGAAATTTGTTTTTAAAACTCTTGTAAAATTTCTTTTATAAGTGAAAGTATTCTTTATCATATAATTTAATGGTTTTAAATTGATTCTGAAAACTTGTTGAAGTTAAATTATAATCTAAATGATGTGTTATGCATTTAATTATTAGGCTAATTAAATGGATAATTAATTTATTTTATAAATTAATGAAATGAATAATCACTTAAAGTAATTAAGGGATTAGTCTTAAAGGTTTAAGATTAATTATTTTTTAGAATAATCAACTTGTAATTTAAGAATCATTAATTAAATAAGACTGGTTTTTAATTAATGATTAATAATTAATTAATCAAGCAATAAAGGATTAATTAAATTATAGTTAACGCTTAATTAATTAAATAATTACGGATTAATTAAATGGGTTATTAATGATTAATTAATTTGTAATTAATAATGATTAAAATAAGTTAATTATTTTAGAAAAATAATTAATGAATTATTAAATAGTTAATGAAGGTCATTAACTAAGTATTATTTGATAATTAATTAATGTGATTAATTTTAATTATTAATTAGGTTAATTAATTTATAGATAATCATTTGTGTAAGTTATTAAGTATAATTACTTATGGAAGTAATTAAGGAATTAATTACTAATTGTAATTAATTGAGTTTAATTTGATTTGATTAAGTTAGTTAATTCAGTTCAATTAATTTAAAATAATCAATTGATGATTTGTGAAGTATAATTACTTAATGTAATTAAATGAATAGAAATTACTTAGGGAAGTAATTTATGGGTAATTACTGTATGTAATAAATTGAAGGTGATCTGTTGATGAAGTAATTTGAGTATAATTACTTTATGGATTAATCAAGGGATTAATTAGAGATAATTAATTATTGAGTAATTAATTTATTTTGGTGAAGTAATTAAGGGTAGTTAATTACTAAAAGGAGTTAATCAAGGGTGATTAACAATTATGGTTTAATTGTAGATTAATTACTTAATGTAATTAATCTGAATGAAAAATGTAATTAGAAATCATTAATCATTAATTAATGATGTAATTAAGAATAGATTTATTTGGAAATAATTAATAAATGAAGGTATTAATTAATGTAATTAATTAAGAAGTAATGTACTTAATTACATTTATTAATTAAGAAGTAATTAAAGATTAATTACTGTATTTGGCTAGTATAATTAATTTAAGAAATTAATTAATGGATAATTACTTGAGTGTAATTGAAGGTTAATTGATCAGGGATGATTAATTAAAATGAATAATTGGTGGATGATTAATTTATTGATAATTAATTAATGGTAATGTAAGCATGATTTAAAATGATGAAGTAATTAATTTAATTCACTTTAAATTAATTTGAAGGATGTAATTAATCTAATTCATTTTAAATTAATTATATTTGGTGTGGTTAATCATTACTATATGGATGGATGATATTGTTTGCCTTGAATGGTTTGAATCTCAGATATGAGATAAGTAATGTTGAGTGATATGGATGCATTGGTTGCATTGTGATGTTGATATGGATTACCTTGTGATAATGATAATATGGATTATCTATTGTGATAATAATGTTGATTACTATTGTGAATTCTGTGATTTATCTATCTGTGTATATAGATAATTGAATTGTTTTAAACCTTTAAAACAACTTGGCCTCAAAAGACACGCTTTGGATTTCGATGAGACCGGGATCGGGTTTCCATATTTGGATATTCAAAAACCACATCGATCCAAATTAACGATAGGTCGTGAATCTCTTGTGAAGAGTGAAGACTCGAGGTGTAAGAACTATACGTCAGTATAACTCTGGGGGTGATTCTGTGATGAGTTTGACGGAGATAGTTCTTATAGGTTCGAGATGGTGATTTAGAGTGCAAGGGCTATGGTCGTTGACTCTGAGGGCGATTCCAAAATGAGTGCAACGAGATAGTGCCTTCGGTTTCGTTCGAACCCGTAACGAACTTGTATGGATTGAATGCTTTCAGAACATCGTCAGGTGGACGATGAGTATTCTAAGAGATGTGTTCTCTAAAGGTAATCTTATCCACAAGCCTCATCAACCGGGAATGGCTAAAACAGGGGAGGTGCAGCAAGGCTAAGTGGGTCATGCCCAAGTAGGACAAGATTATCCTCTGTCTAGAGGTCCCTTTTTATTTCGGCTGTGTGGGCAGTTGGACGTACGCCAACTGCGGGGTTGTCTTGTTCAGGACTGTCCAATAAGGGATGGTTCCGGTCTTATGTTGCAGGGGAGCAGGCGTACTCCTCGGTACGTTGATCTAGGCCACGTACTGTAACGGGCGGTACCCTAGTAGCCCTGCCATTGATGGAATCCAAAATCCAATAAGTGCCAACGGTTTTGATTATATTACCCACTTTTGTGGCTAGTAGCTGGAATTTGATGAATGTAATAATTTTGGCTATTTCATATTTACTTGAAAACCCTACACCTATTATAATATCACTGGATTTCCTATCAAATGTTTTGGTTAGCGTAAGGTAAAAACTTTTCCATGTTTATGTGTGGGAAGTCTTACATTATACCTTTCTATTCAAAGGTTTTTCAAAGCTAAGCAACTTTAACCTGTTACTCACACCAGACCCATGTCTGACCTAGAGTTTATCTACTTTTTTCTTAAAACTCTTGGGTACTCAAATTTTGATGAGTAGCCAAGGGAATTCAGGTTAGCTTTTGACGAATTATAGAGGAGCAATGTTGTAGAAGGCTTCGGCGTTAGATATATAGTTCCGCTGTGTGTTCTATATGTTGTTATCTCTTTGTTGAGTTGTATTTAGTTGCAGTAACTAGACAAGTGTTTATAACTGTCTAGTATGTGATGATATTCTGTGTAACTCTGATTAGTGTTGTATACTGTGAAATATTTATGTTATTAATATAATTTATTCGTTACGCTGTTGAGATTCTGATGTTGTTTCTTCTTTCTTCCCTTTCTGTGATGCCCCACCCCGAGACCCACATTAACAAAGAGAATTACTAGGTAATTCTTTCTGCTAATGTGGAAAATAGGGCTGGTTAAGAGCGACCATCTATAATCTTGTCTTAAACATCTACTGCATACGTCGATAAATGCTCTATATTTTTTTTTCTCTTTTTCAAGTGAATCGACATATCCAATAAATTCTTAATAAAAAACTATAGGTGGCTAATGGATCTATCAGAACAAAATACAATAACAGAATGCATATCACATCATAGAACAATAATCATCATATATATAAATACATATACATAGATACATCCTAGTATGAAACAAACAGATACACAAAAGTGGTACAAAGGCCAGACCATAAACATCTAATCAAATACATATCAGAGTCAAGCGGAAAGAAACATATAAACTACACAAAAGTATTAGGCTAATATCCAAGCAGATGCATCAAAGCTAAGTCCTGTAACTGATAGCTAACCTGAAACAACTCGTCTGATCCAAGTACAAAATACACGGGTCAGTCTAGCTAAAACAATCAGTTAATGAGGATAGGCAATAATATGAAGCATAAGATGCAAAGTGATAATTCTTTTCGAATGAGAAAAGGCAACAGAAAGAACACAACCCATGACTTAAGTGAACTAATGTCACTTAAGTATACAAAGACCTCAAAAGAGGTAAATTCAATAATAATGCTCGAATAATATAAACAATCGCGGATGAAAATCTCCAAATCAAAACTCATGAAACTCAATAAGAGTTTATAATCCCCATATTGAAATCACCATAAAACAACACACACACACACACACACACACACACACACATATATATATATACATATATGCCTTTCTCTAACTCAAGGCTATAAGTAAATTCATCATCTCAAATTGGCGAAATCAAAATCAAAAACTTATAAAAATTCCCCAGATTGGCCAAATCCCATTTTCATGCTGAAGCGATGATGCACGTTCCATTCTCAAATGGCCGAAGCCTCTGACAAGGTCGCTAACACCTCTCAAAGTAGTTCGTCCTCATGACAAGGTCGCTGACACCTCTTCAAGCCATTTTGTTAGCCCTAACAAGGTCACTAACACCTCCCTAAGCAGTTTGTCCTCATGACAAGGTCGTTGACACCTCTCCAAGCTATTTTGTCAGCCCTAACAAGGTCGCTAACACCTCCCTAAGCAGTTCGTCCTCATGACAAGGTCGCTGACACCTCTCAAAGCAGTTCTGTTAGGTAAACATCGTGAATGTGTCACAAACTTACGGATAGGAATCCGAAAAGTGTTAACGTGTGTCCCATACCACTCGTTCGCACTTAGCGATTTACTAGCCGCTGGTCGGTGCCACACTAGGAACATCATAAAACTCATAAAATCATATCTCGCCTCATCTCATTGGCGAGTGATAAAGAGACACCATACTTGTCTCATCTCATCGACAAGTATTAAATAACATCGTAACTTGTCTCATTTCATCGACAAGTGAAAACATCATGATGGTTCCTCATAAACCATAAATCTCAAAATATGAAATCATATACTCAAGACTTGCCTTATATCATTGACAAGTAAATAAAACATCGTGATGGATCTCATCGACCATACTCTTACATAGGAGATCTCAAACCATAATACTTGTCAAATATTGGCCATCTTAAATAAGTCCACTAAATAGGAATTATAAAACTCAAAATACGCCATAAAATGGCAGAACATCTCAGAATCAATAATCTCAAATAGCTTCGATCGTACAAGTCCGGAATTAACCGAAATAGTGAACGCACATGTCCCATACAACGTGTTTTACTAAATCATTTAATTCTCTTTCTCATACATTTGAATAGTATAAAAGTGTGTTTTATATTTAAAATAGGTTACTAGAGAAAACAAGCTTTTAAAACTATTTCTCGAAAAGATTATTAAAACCAATATTTGAAATTCCTTTATTATAGGAAATAAATAGATTTTATATTAGAAAAATAATTTTAAAACTATATAATGATAATTTGAAATATTCATTTCAAAAATCACTTTAAAAATGGTTTAGTGAAAACTGTGCTCGAAAACAAAGAAAAACAAGAAAGATAACTCAAGACCGATAACATGAATTCAATACGAATTCAATTCAAATTTAACCCAAAACCAATTCAAATTCTATCTAAATTTGAATTTCAAATTCTTCAAATATAGCTAGCTTATTGATAGGAATCATCGCTCTTAAAACATTTCAAAACCACATCAAATTCGAACAAGAATGAGAGCAAAAATAAACCAGTACATTTCTCAAGTCAATGATTTATTGCTGTCGTTTTACTCTCGGGACAACAACAAACAAATCTAGTTTTGACCAAGCTAACTTCAAAATTTCAGAAAACTCAAAACAAGAAAGTTTTATAAAATAATCCAAGTTTTCTAAAACATCAAGAATTATCTAAATCCGACAAGAAACGATAAAGATACGTCTAAGTTACTAACTGTATTTAGTTTAGATAATGTAATTATCAAAGTGACAGAGCTGAGATTTTGCAATAGAATTTTGATCAAGGTATGCTCAAAATATGCAAATGTATTTGACATGAAAGTTGTCACACACAAAATATGCTTTCCAGAACTTCAAAAATCATCCAAATTGGATAACAGACAAGGAAGATATGTCTAATTTACAAACTATGTTTAGTTTGGATAACGTAATTACTAAAGTGACAGAGCTAAGAGTTTGCAACAACATTTTGATCAACCTATGCCCAAAATATGCAAATATATTCAACTGGAAAGTTATCACACATAAAATAAGCTTTCTAGAACATCAAAAATCATCCAAATCCGATAAGAAAAATGGAAGATATGCTCAATTTAATAACTGTATTAGGCACAGATTTACAATTACAGGCCAGTGAGATTGTATTGGGGTTTTCGACCTTCTATGTTCAAAATTTTCAAAAGTGTTTAACAATAAAGTTATCACAATTTCTTCATGCTTTCCAGAACATCAAACAATATCAAATTTCGATTTAAAATGAAAAAGTTATGCCCAATTTACTGATAGCGGTTTACAAATGAACATGCAATAAAAATCAAATTGAGATTTCTAACCTTGAAATCTCAAATTATGCTAGAAAATGTGAGTTTTCAACTCACCTTTGACTTAGATAGAAATTACCCAAATTTTTGAAGAATGATTGAAGCTTCAAGGTGAAATTAGTCTTCAAGAGCCTCTCAATTCACTATCATTTGAAGAAGTTTCATCTTGAAATGAAGAAAATTAGCTTGAGATTTGATTTTGAAAGAAGGGTTTTCTTTTTACTGTTTTTGTCTTAGAGAAGAAAGAAGAAGAGGAGCTAAGTTATGAACGTACAGGTAACTAAATTTCTTTTTTTCTCACCTGGTTAAGACTATAATGGGCATTGGACCTAAAATGAACAAAAGAAACAATAAGTCCAAGTTTTAATTCATGCTTAAACTAAAATGCATATATTTATATTTAAACATATGCAATTAGCAAATGCCACTATCTTTCAAATTTTTACACAAATAAAATTATAAACTTACACACTTATAAACTAAATCATTTTCCACCATATAAAATGATAAATTTATATTTATAAAATATTTTTATTATTAAAATCTTTTATTTCACAAAAATGCACTATTTCCACAATTAAATGCAAAAGCATACATTTTTGACTTTTAAAATTCCATAAAAATTATTTTCTTACTTAGAAAAATATTACAAATGGTATCCAAACTTTATTTATAACCAACACTCATTTTTATACCAATTTCCATCTTTTTACTTAATTAAACACCCTTCAAAAAATCAAATACTTCATTTAAAAATTATCAAAAGAAGTAATTGACAATAATTTATAAAAATTATTTCATTTTCTCTAAATAAAGGTCATTCTCCATCACTATTAATCCAAATAAATAAAATGAAGTTCCAAACTTTATTTTTCTCATTTTATTTTCAAAATTCATTGTTTATTCCAAACAAACAATATAAAACTTCCAATTTTATTAAATTTGCAATATTAAATTATAACTACCGTTACAATTTAATAATTAACAGGTAATCTCCAAAAGCAGGGTTGTTACAGACTCTCCCCCATATCAAAATTGCGTCCTCGCAATTTCTAGAGAAGAGTTTGTATTCAACATAAGTATTTCATCAATCAAAGAAGGATAGACAGGCACAAGATCACAATTCCTCACTTTTAACTCAAGATAAAAGAAGACTAAGATAAGATTGGCCGATTAATTCTGTGGTTTTTAAAGTGTAGATATGGAATTAACGAACCACTGAATTTTCCAATCCGCACATAAGATTTCGAAGGCGTCTCACCATCGAATAAGAGCACAACAAGATGCAAGAAAAATTATTAATCAAATGAGATTGATTTCTCATAAGCTCCTCAAGTAGAGTCGGGATTTAGCACAACTTCAACCCAAATTCTAATCAACAAGATAATTATCGATATGATCTTTCCGTATGACACTACGGAAGGAACCACATCGATACAAGATAGAAACAAAGAGACAAGATAGATCAACGAAAAGGTGGTTTATTCTCTAATTCTTCCATAGGTATTCTCTAATTTGCAACATATATATTTTTTTCAATTTGTTTCTCAAATTTTCTACGTATTAGAAATTTTTGAAAAAAAATTGACGGAGTCTCCTTTGTACGGAAGGCCATATACAATATTACAAAAATAAATTATATAATATACATCGACCACTAGGTCGGAAACACAATATATATATATCATTATTTAACACTTAAAATTAATCCGAAAACATACCTTTCCCTTTTAGCATTTTAAAGCGGTTTTGCACAAACTTACATCTATAATATTTTTGATCAAAATATATTCCATCTATCCTCTTTTCACCTGTACTTAACTCAAATAGATGATATTAGTTCATGATCATAAATAAGAAATGCTACACTTAACTATTGAGGGGAAATAAATCAATTTCAGTTCAGACCTGATGTAAAGAAGACCTATTTTGACCATGAAAACAACAAAATCTGAAGAACTTTATAAAATGAAAGTTGTTCTAATTAGTCTGGGCTATCCAGCAATATAAAGATCATAAAAATCTAATTTACGGTTCGAAAGTTATGGTAAATTTACTTTCAGCTTAATCTTAGAGAATTTTGTAATAGGACAGAATTGCCTATCTCCATTCAAACCCATTTTAGACTTAGTAAATAGCAAAATATTTAAAAGTTGTACGAAGAAACTCTATAGCTTACTAAAAGATCTTTCATCTGCAAAAATATTGAGCTCATTTGGAGTAATAAATCTCTAGTTATCGCTGTTTTAGTAGATCACTTTTCTAAATGAAATTTTCAGCTTTTAAAATCAATTTGAAATTCTTCCAAACCATTTTAATTTCAAACTACAATTTCAAACAAGCTTTTGGATAAATCATTTATTAAATGATCCTCCTTTTTTCCTGGAAAGCTAAGACATATAAAATTATGATCAACTTTACGTAATCACCACAAAATATTTTATTAAGTGGAAATATTTTCATTACTTTCCAAAATCTAGCTTTAAAAAAGATTAACTACGAAAACTCATTTTCGAAGAGATGACTAATTTCTTGCATTATAAAGAGATGATTATTGATTATCCATCAAAATAAATTTTATAGTCTTCATTAATAACTTGTATTAAAATATCGAATTAATAATTTAATTTTCAAACCAATGTATTCTTTTACCTTAAATACATCATTTTATCAATCAAAACATCAAATGATATTTTCTTCTAATTAAGACATCCCCTTAATTAGAATTATTCACTTTACTTACACAAATTACCATATTCAATTTCTCAAATTTCAAGTAATATAAGGATGTTGCCTCACCATTGATTTATAGTGAATGACCCCATCGATTGGCTGCATAGTTGATCAAACGATCAAAAATGCCTCGCCACTCCTCCAACACTCACTATGGTTCAATGGTTTTATTAAACAATTAAAATAAAATTAATGCTCCACCATATTAATTATTATCAAACTTTACTAATTAAAACTCAATTTACCGTGTCTGACTGTCTCATCACAGTGTTTAGGAAATCCCTATCGATAACGTTGGCCAAACGCATCGACCAGAATTTTTAAAGCACTAGACGGACAAACAAACACAAAAATTCGTTTTCTTTAAAAAGAAATACCTCATATATAATACTTAAAATATTTTTTTTCTCCAAAAATATAAACTATTTCTCTTAGAACATGTCTTAAGTTAATTTTTTTTTTGAAAAATTTGAAAACACCTCATTTCCCTAGTGGACATCCTCATGGAAGGATGACCGACAAGCCAAAAACCGAGAATGAAGTAAATACAATATTCGATTGTCCGATTGTGTGTCATATCCAAAACGGACTCAAAGAAATTAATAGAGTCACAATAACAGGAATTTGAGATATATCATCAACATCTCGAAACTCAAGAGTGAATACAAATACTTCAAAATCATCAATAACATTCCGAAGAGCAAGAAACAACAAATCGGCTAAAATTAGGATACCTAATTTTAGCTTCCTTCGGATTATAGAATGCAACTAGAAAATACCCAAGCTACCCCAACTCAAATCATTCCAAACTCTAAAGAAGAAAAAGTGTGCTAATTCACTTGAAAAGATAAGCTATAAGGAAAAATCCCAAAATCCTTAACATCATACCAAATATTGGAGATTGCCTCAGTAGGATTCACAATCCTCGAAGAAATCACAAAATAAGAACGTCAAATATCATCAACAAACTCCTTTAATACAGATGGGTGTCAAGCACCCGTATTGAAGAGGACTTGAATAAAACAATAGCGATTAGGATTACTCCTAAGATAAGATGTCATCAATTAATTTAGGGAATATTTCGAAATAAAACATATTCCTTGACATATCCCAAATTATCTACTCCAAAAGGCACGATAAGGTAAAGGACACGATGATTAAGGAAATCGTAACACTTGTATTACACTTAGATGTACCTTCATATGTGTTTCTGTTCTGTGTTTATCATACTTTGTTCTGAATCTCGCTCTGATACCAAGCTGTGACGCCCCACCCCGAGACCCACATTAACAAAGAGAATTACTAGGTAATTCTGTCTGCTAATGTGAAGAATAGGGCTGGTTAAGAGCGACCATCTATAATCTTGTCTTAAACATCTACTGCATACGTCGATAAATGCTCTATATATTTTTTTCTCTTTTTCAAGTGAATTGACATATCCAATAAATGCTTAATAAAAAAACTATAGGTGGCTAATGGATCTATCAAAACAAAATACAATAACAGAATGCATATCACATTACAGAACAATAATCATCATATATATAAATACATATACATAGATACATCCTAGTATGATACAAATTGATACACAAAAGTGGTACAAAGGCCACACTATAAACATCTAATCAAATACATATCAGAGTCAAGCGGAAAGAAACTTATAAACTACACAAAAGTACTAGGTTGATATCCAAGCAGATGCATCAAAGCTAAGTCCTGTAACTGATAGCTAACCTGAAACAACTCGGTCTGACCCGAGTACAAAATACACGGGTCAGTCTAGCTAAAACAATCGGTTAATGAGGATAGGCAATAATATGAAGCATAAGATACAGGGTGATAATTCTTTTCGAATGAGAAAAGGCAACAGAAAGAATATAACCCATGACTTAAGTGAACTAATGTCACTTAAGTATACAAAGACCTCAAAAGAGGTAAATTCAATAATAATGCTCGAATAATATAAACAATCGCCGATGAAAATCTCCAAATCAAAACTCATGAAACTCAATAAGAGTTTATAATCCCCATATTGAAATCACCATAAAACAACATATATATACATATATACATACATACATACATACATACATTCATACATACATACATACATACATACATACATATGTGCCTTTCTCTAACTCAAGGCTATAAGTAAATTCATCATCTCAAATTGGTGAAATCGAAATCAAAAACTTATAAAAATTCCCCAGATTGGCCAAATCCCATTTTCATGCCGAAGCGATGCTGCACGTGCCATTCTCAGATGGCCGAAGCCTCTGACAAGGTCGCTAACACCTCTCAAAGCAGTTCGTCCTCATGACAAGGTCACTGACACCTCTACAAGCCATTTTGTCAGCCCTAACAAGGTCGCTAACACCTCCCTAAGCAGTTTGTCCTCATGACAAGGTCGCTGACACCTCTCCAAGCTATTTTGCCAGCCCTAATGTAACAACCCGCATATTTATCGATTTTATATTTAAATATTTTATTTAAATATTTTGTCGTTAATCAGATATTGGTCCGAAAAGCTACTTTTTGCAAACGGTCAAATTAGGACTCAAGACCACTTCCATTGAGTTCGAAATGCCGTTTACAATTTTTTTAAGTATAAACATTGATATGATTGGAGATAGTAGAATTTCACTACTTTTTCACTTGAGACTTTGGGTTGGGCTTTTAGCCTATTAGACCCAACCTTCACCCCTCCTCTTCATAACTTCATTTCTATTTTCCTAAGTCTTCAAGCTTCTTCAAAAATGGTGGAGGGAATGGGAAATTAAAGTCCAAAACTCAAATTCAATTGCAATCCATCTTTCTACTCCAAATTCAAGAAGAAGACATTGGATTCAAGCTTCTCGTGCTTAGATAGAAGAGGGATTGATTCTTGCTTGCTTAAAACTTCATTTTCATTGAATTTGTGCAAAGGTGAGATTTTTATCTCACAATTCTAGCCTATAACTATATTGGACTATTTGGAATGATTCCCTATCATGTTTGCACGCACATTTGCATTTGGTTTGGATTGGATTGGCGAAAAACTCCAATTTTTAGCGTTTTAGTGAATTTCCTGCATTTAAGTCGTTCTGCTCGGATTTGGCTCGCTCGGAGTTAGGTCGTAGGTCGCAAGGTCGGTAGGTCGTGGGTCGTTTGGGTCTAGGTCGCTCGGCATGACTCTGGGTCATCGAAATGCTTGTTTGAGTTAGGTCGCGCCTCTTTTAGGTCGCGTCTCCTTTAGGTCGCGCCTCTTTTAGGTCGCGTCTCCTTTAGGTCGCGCCTCTTTTAGGTCGCGTCTCCTTTAGGTCGCTCTCCACTGGAACCCTTAAGTCGTTTGGCCTTAGGTCGTCGCACCGTTAGGTCGTTGGAAACCACTTGATCGTATGACCTTGTTAGGTCGTTAGGTCGCGATAGCTTTAAGTCGCGCACCTATTAGGTCGTTCGACCCATTCATCTTTAGGTCGTTCCACTTGCCTATCTCGTAGGTCGTGTTCCACCTAGGTCGCGTGAACCTATAGGTCGTTGGACCCTTAACTCGTAGGTCGTTGGACCTTATCCCGATAGGTCGCTCCCTTCACTAGGTCGTACCGTCTTGGTCGGGGCACTGCCCCCTGGACCCCCGCGACCTGACCGGGCAGGTCGAACCCCGTAAGTGGTGGCGTTGCCCCCGCACCCCCACCTTGGGGGGTTGCTACCCCCCTGGACCCCCCCTCCGTAGGGGATCTTATCTGAAAAACATTGAGCTGATTTCCTTGGATTTTATTCACATCTCCGTATGCGATCTTTGTGACTGATTGTTTCTACAATTGCTTCTGTGTTTTGTCACTTTATAATATAAAGGTTTCAATACTAGTAGTAAATATCAAAACTCTTTTAACAAACAATTTCAACTCTATTTTTAATAAAAAAGCTCTTTTCTTAAACCGTTTTCCAATCTATTAGTATATACAAACCTTTACCTCACTCGGATGAGAAATCTAATTAAACGACTTAGTAAAACAAGTGGTATGAAACGCATGCGTTCACTTCATCGGTTAATTCTTGGACTTGTTCGATTGAACCTCTTGTGACAATTTTATTAGTGAAGATTTACAGTTTGTTCGTAAATATTTAAGTTAAGCAAGTGGTTATGGGACATGAAGCTAAACTTCTATATTTACTAGCTTAGTGTAATTGACACTTCTCGTTGATCATGACGATCATTCTGATTCTTTAGACTAGCAACTGTGCGATGTCTCTTGTTGCGAGGTTAGACTAGACACCACTTGTGTGATTCCACTCACACATACCTTTTTGCTTTTTGGTTAGTCTGGACCTTAATCTGTGTGATTCTATTCACACATGTGGGGTAGTTCCCCTTGGTCTTCGGACCGTCATGTGATAGGCCTCTTTCTCTTTTCTATGATTTCTCGACTTCTTGCATTGATTTCTAGAATTTATGTCATTGACTTGTTATGAGTACAAGTTTGGGGTATGATGCCCTTTCCGAATCTTTGAGAAGATTCTTGTGATATTGATTATCTCTTATTGATTGATCTTCTGTTGATCATTATTTACATACTTATAGTGGTATGTCATTATGGATATTTTATGTTTATGCCATATCTTTTATGTTATATCATGTCATCTGATATTTATAGCTAGACTGACCCGTTTATTATTTTCTTAAATGATACTCGGGTCAGACCGAGATGTTACATGTGCTTCTGCTTGACTTCTTCCCAGGGATTCATCACTCTAACTTTTGGCTAACTGTTTAGATTAGCAGTTTTTGTTGTATACACTTGAGATATAGACTCATAGTTGTATTCTTTTGTATAGCATGTGTTGCTATTCTTTTGTATTATTGTGGATCTTTTGACCACTACTCTGATGTACACTTTCATGTGTTAGTTATATATTCATATCTTCTTCCGCCTTTGTGATATGGATGTCTGTGACTGATTTGCGTTATGCTTATTTCTATGTTTGTTTCCGAAGATTATTTATAGCCACCGTGTGACAAGCAATTGCATGGATGGTCTCTCCTCAACAGCCTTATTCTCCGTGCTAGTTGACAGCACTACTCCGTAGTGTTCTTGGCTAGCGTGGGTATAGAGGTGGGGCGTCACAGCTTTGTATCGGAGCCAAACTTCGGAACAATGTAGAATAACTTAACAAGCATCATCGTCCTAGGTCTATCTTAGGAGTCATACCATAGGATTAATTCGAGTCTTCGTACCGATTCATCCTATTTCCTTTATGATTCCTTGTTTTATCTATCAAGATTGCTTGATGTTCATTGGTGAATAACCTTCTTCCTTCTCTTCTTTCTTTCTTAAAGGAAGAGAATGTCTAGACCAGGCCGTCCCAGAACTGGATCATCTGGTGCTGCTCCCCCGGATGGAGTTTTTATGACTGCTCAACAGCTTCTTGATTTAGTAACTAATGCTCAAGCAGCTGGAGCTAACCTGGAACCTACTCACCCAAAGTCGGGATTTGCACGCTTGTGCAGCGATTACACCAACTTGGGTGGGAAGCCCTTCAAAGGTTCGGAAAATATCATCGAGGTCCAGGCTTGGTTAAAATCATGCGATCGAATCTTTTCTCACATGAACCTTATCGATCTCCACCGCGTTCAGGTGGCTTCCAGCATGCTCCAGGAGAGAGCATTGGACTAGTACGAACTCCTTATTTCAGAAATTAATGAAGCGGATCTCACCTGGGAGCAATTTCAGGGACGCTTCGAGTTAAAGTTTGTACCACAACCTCGGAAAGTAACCTTGGCTCGACGTTTTATAGACCTTGTTCAAGGTCAATCCTCTGTGACTGATTACGTTGCAGCCTTCGAGTCGCTTTCCAAATATGGGGTTGAATACATCAACAACCCACTGAAGAAGAACCAGAGGTTCGTTTATGGCTTAAATAAGAATCTTAAGAAGCCACTACTCCTGAAACTAGAAGTCGCATTTGATCAACTCGTCGATATCGCTCTTCGTCTTGAAGAGGCTGATAGAGAGAGTGATGTTGAAGTGGAAGGCGCTAAACCAAACTTCAACAACAAGAAGAGGCCAAAGAAATTCAATGGTCCTTATCCCAACATAAAGGGTAAGCAGGCAACCCCTGCGGCAAAGTCTCCTTCTCCTAGTGGTGCGAGTTGCTTCAACTGTGGGTCTGGGGATCATTATACGAATAAGTTCTCTAAGCCCAAATCTTGCCGCTATTGTAAGAGCCTGTATCATTACATACATCAATGCCTCAAGCGTAAAGGCAAGAAGGAAGGAAAGTTGAATGTGGCTCAAGCCCCTGGCAACACATCTCGTGGCCAAGGTATTTCTCATTCCATTCTTGATGGTATTATTTTATTTCATGATCAACCTATTAGAGTTCTCTTTGATACGGGTGCATCCCATTCTTTTATATCAAAGGAACTGGTAGACACTTTTTCCTTAAGTGTTACCGCATTGATGACTTCTTTAAAAATTGTGAATCCTGTTGGTGGATCCGCAACTCTTAGTTTGCTTTGTAAAGATGTGGAGATTATTTTATGTGATTTTTCTTTCCTAACCGATTTGCATGTCATGCGTTACTTAGGCTTTGGAATAATTTTGGGAATGGATTGGCTTAACCGTTATCAAGCCCAAATCCTATGTCCTGAGCGGACTATTCATCTCCGACATCCACTATCTGTTAAACAGATTTATGTTAATCTTAAAGATTCAGAATCCTGTTTGGTGGCATCTTTATATTCTTTAAATCCTCGTGATGACGATGATGATGATGAAGATGATATTATTTCTCGTATTCACGTTGTTCGTGAATCTTCCGACATATTCGAGCCCGTTTTAGGTTTACCACCTAAACGAGCAATTGAGTTCAGAATTAAGCTTGTTTCTGGAGCTTAACCTATTACTCGTCCTCCTTATCGCATGTCCAATAAGGAAAATGAGGAGATGCGTAAACAATTATCCGAATTGGAGATGAAGCAATTTATTCGCTCTAGTTCCTCACCTTGGGGAGCTTCGGCTATTTTCGTGAAGAAATCCGACGGTACGCTTAGGCTTTGCGTTGACTATCGCAAGCTTAACGATCTGACTACTAAAAATAAATATCCTTTACCTCGGATTGATGATCTATTCGATCAGCTTAGTGGTGCTAAGGTCTTTTCACAATTGGACTTGGCTACCGGTTTCCATCAGCTTGGTATCGCTGAGGATAGCATTCCTTTGACATCATTCCGTACTCGATATGGATCTTATGAATAGCTTGTTATGCCATTTTAGTTAACGAATGCTCCAGCTTATTTCGTTGACCTCATGAATCGAGTTTTCAAAGATTTCCTCGATCGGTTTGTTCTCATATTCATTGATGATATTCTTGTGTATTCAAAAACCGAGGAGGAACATGAGAAACATCTTCGGATTGTATTGGAAACTCTTAGGAGTAATCAATTAAAGGCAAAATTTTCTAAATGCCACTTTTGGCAATCTCGTGTGAAGTTTCTCGGTCATATTATTTCCGAATCCGGGATTTCCGTGGATCCTTCAAAGATTGAAGCGATTCAAGATTGGAAGAGACCGGAGAGTGTGACAAAGATTCGTAGTTTTCTCGGTTTGGCGGGCTATTACCGTCGTTTTATTAAGGACTTTTATAAGATTGTCGTGCCTCTTACTGGCTTGACTAAGAAGGGAGTTAAATACATTTGGTCGGACAAATGTGAAGCCTCTTTTCAGAAATTGAAAGAACTCCTTTCCGATGCTCCTATTCTTGTTATTCCCGTGGGGAATCAAGATTTTGTTGTTTATACTGATGCTAGTCACGTTGGTTTAGGTGCCGTTCTTATGCAAAAAGAACGTGTTATTGCTTATGCTTCTAGGCAATTAAAGCCGGCCGAGACTAGATATGCCACACATGATTTAGAACTCGCGGCTATTGTTTTCGCCCTTCGGATTTGGCGTCATTATCTATTGGGAGAGAAATTTATTCTTTATATGGATCATAAGTCTCTGAAATATTTATTTTCTAAAAAAGAACTTAATTTACGTCAACAGCGTTGGCTCGAGTTTCTTGCACCTTATGATCTTGATATTCTTTATACCCCCGGTAAGGGTAATCGTGTCGCCGATGCTCTTAGCCGTAAACAACAAGCAGTTGTTTCTATGATGATATACGAATGGAACGATCTCGAGATTTTATCCACTTGTGAGATTCGAGAGCGCGTATCCGATTTATTCTCATCGCTTGTTTTATGTAGCCCTGAGGCTCATCCCTCCCTTTTAGACCACATTCTTGAAGCTCAAGGGCTAGATTCTGAATTGGCTCTTCTTGGCTGTTAAGGATAAAATTGATACTGAAGGTTTGAAAGACTTTGATATTGATTCTCGTGGCAGCATTCGAAAATTTGGTAGACTTATCGTACCAAATATTGGAGATCTTCGTAAAGATATTTTAGAAGATTTCCATCGTTCTAAATTCACCATTCATCCCGGTAGAAGTAAAATGTACGCTGATATGAAGCGACTTTATTATTGGGAGGGAATGAAATCTGATATTGCTAACTTTGTTAAGTGTTGCATGACTTGCCAACTTGTCAAGGCCGAACATCAAAGGCCTGGTGGGTTATTGCAACCTTTAGAAATTCCAATTTGGAAGTGGGATCAAATTTCCATGGACTTTATAGATGGCCTTTCCCGTTCTCTTTCGGGTCATGATGGCATATGGGTGATCGTTGATAGGCTTACCAAATCCGCCCATTTTATTCCCGTTCGGTCTAACCGAACCGTTCCTCTTTTGGCCAAACTCTTTATCAAAGAAATTGTTAAAGTGCATGGAGTTCCTACTTGTATTGTTAGCGATCGAGATCCATTGTTTACTAGTGGATTTTGGAAGTGTCTTAAAAAAGCTTTAGGAACGAAGCTTAACTTTAGCACTGCTTATCACCCCCAGTCCGATGGACGAACCGAGCGTGTGAATAAAACTCTTGAAGATCTTCTTCGTGCTTGTTTGCTTGATTTTGGTGGAAGTTGGGAAGATCATATTTCACTTGTTGAATTTTCCTATAATAATAGCTTCCAATCTAGTATTGGTATGGCACCTTTCGAGGCACTCTACGGAAGGCCCTGCCGATCTCCTTCTTGTTGGCTTGAGGCCGGTGAGAAGCTGGTTTTAGGTCCAGATTTTATTCGAGACTCCACAGAGAAGATTGAACTTATTCGACATATGATGAAAGAAGCCCAGAGTAGACAAAAATTCTATGCCGATAATCGAAGAAGGAAATTAGAATTTTCTGTTGGAGATCCTGTTTTTATTCTTGTTTCACCTATGAAGGGTGTTGTACGTTTCAGTCGGTCGGGGAAGTTAGCGCCTCGATATATTGGGCCATTTCCTATCACTGAACGTATTGGTTCCATGGCTTATCGCCTTGCATAGTCGGCTCAGTTTTCTGCTATGCATGACGTATTTCACGTTTCTCAATTACGGAAATGCCTTCGAGATTCCGATTCTATTCTTGAGCCTGCTGTTGTGGAAGAAATTGAAGTTTCACCGAATTTAACTTATGAGCAGCATCCTATTCGAATTATAGCTTCGGAGGTTAAACGACTTTGAAATAAAGATGTTCCGCTTGTGAAGGTTCAATGGTCCTCAAATCCTAAGGATTGCTCTTGGGAATCCAGAGAATTCATCGAGCGAACACATCCGGACTTGCTTACTCCTGCTCTTTGAGGTGAACTTCCTATTTCAAATTTCTTTTGTGTTAATATGCTTTTATGGTTGTTACTTGTTATTTCCATCTTATATATTGCGAGGACGCAATTTCTTTTAGGAGGGAAGTCTGTAACAACCCGCATATTTATCGATTTTATATTTAAATATTTTGTCGTTAATCGGATATTGGTCCGAAAAGCTACTTTTGCAAACGGTCAAATTAGGACTCGAGACCACTTCCATTGAGTTTGAAATGCCGTTTACAATTTTTTTAAGTATAAACATTGATATGATTGGAGAGAGTAGAATTTCACTACTTTTTCACTTGAGACTTTGGGTTGGGCTTTTAGCTTATTAGACCCAAACTTCATCCCTCCTCTTCATAACTTCATTTCTATTTTCCTAAGTCTTCAAGCTTCTTCAAAAATGGTGGAGGGAATGGGAAATTAAAATTCCAAAACTCAAATTCAATTGCAATCCATCTTTCTACTCCAAATTCAAGAAGACATTGGATTCAAGCTTCTTGTGCTTAGATTGAAGACAGATTGATTCTTGCTTGCTTAAAACTTCATTTTCATTGAATTTGTGCAAAGGTGAGATTTTTATCTCAAAATTCTAGCCTATAACTATATTGGACTATTTGGAATGATTCCCTATCATGTTTGCACGCACATTTGCATTTGGTTTGGATTGGATAGGCGAAAAACTCCAATTTTTAGCGTTTTGTTGAATTTCCTGCATTTAAGTCGTTCTGCCCGGATTTGGCTCGCTCGGAGTTAGGTCGTAGGTCGCAAGGTCGCCAGGTCGTGGATCGTTTGGGTCTAGGTCGCTCGGCATGACTCTGGGTCATCGAAATGCTTGTTTAAGTTAGGTCGCGCCTCTTTTAGGTCGCGTCTCCTTTACGTCGTGCCTCTTTTAGGTCGCGTCTCCTTTAGGTCGCACCTCTTTTAGGTCGCGTCTCCTTTAGGTCGCTCTCCACTGGAACCCTTAAGTCGTTTGGCCTTAGGTCGTTGCACCGTTAGGTCGTTGGAAACCACTTGATCGTACGACCTTGTTAGGTCGTTAGGTCGCGATGGCTTTAAGTCGCGCACCTATTAGGTCGTTCGACCCATTCATCTTTAGGTCGTTCCACTTTCCTATCTCGTAGGTTGTGTTCCACCTAGGTCGCGTGAACCTATAGGTTGTTGGACCCTTAACTCGTAGGTCGTTGGACCTTATCCCGATAGGTCGCTCCCTTCACTAGGTCGTACCGTCTTGGTCGGGGGGCTGCTCCCTGGACCCCCGCGACCTGACCAGGCAGGTCGAACCCCGTAAGCGGTGGAGTTGCCCCCGCACCCCCACCTTGGGGGGTTGCCACCCCCCTGGACCCCCCTCCTTAGGGGATCTTATCTGAAAAACATTGAGCTGATTTCCTTGGATTTTATTTACATCTCCGTATGCGATCTTTATGACTGATTGTTTCTACAATTGCTTCTGTGTTTTGTCACTTTATAATATAAAGGTTTCAATACTAGTAGTAAATATCAAAACTCTTTTAACAAACAATTTCAACTCTATTTTTAATAACAAAGCTCTTTTCTTAAACCGTTTTCCAATCTATTAGTATATACAAACCTTTACCTCACTCGGATGAGAAATCTAATTAAAGGACTTAGTAAAACAAGTGCTATGAAACGCTTGCATTCACTTCGTCGGTTAATTCATGGACTTGTTCGATTGAACCTCTTGTGACAATTTTATTGGTGAAGATTTACAGTTTGTTCGTAAATATTTAAGTTAAGCAAGTGGTTATGGGACATGAAGCTAAACTTCTATATTTACTAGCTTAGTGTAATTGACACTTCTCGTAGATCATGACGATCATTCTAATGCTTTAGACTAGCAACTATGCGATGTCTCTTGTTGCGAGGTTAGACTAGACACCACTTGTGTGATTCTACTCACACATACCTTTTTGCTTTTTGGTTAGTCTGGACCTTAATCTGTGTGATTCCATTCACACATGTGGGGTAGCTCCCCTTGGTCTTCAGACCGTCATGTGATAGGCCTCTTTCTCTTTTCTATGATTTCTGGACTTCTTGCATTGATTTCTAGAATTTATGTCATTGACTTGTTATGAGTACAAGTTTGGGGTATGATGCCATTTCCGAATCTTTGAGAAGATTCTTGTGATATTGATTATCTCTTATTGATTGATCTTCTGTTGATCATTATTTACATACTTATAGTGGTATGTCATTATGGATATTTTATGTTTATGCCATATCTTTTGTGTTATATCATGTCATCTGATATTTATAGCTAGACTGACCCGTTTATTATTTTCTTAAATAATACTCGGGTCAGACCGAGATATTACAGGTGCTTCTGCTTGACTTCTTCCCAGGGATTCATCACTCTGACTTTTGGATAACTGTTTAGATTAGCAGTTTTTGTTGTATACACTTGAGTTATAGACTCATAGTTGTATTCTTTTGTATAGCACGTGTTGCTATTCTTTTGTATTATTGTGTATCTTTTGACCACTACTCTGATGTACACTTTCATGTGTTAGTTATATATTCATATCTTCTTCCGCCTTTGTGATATGGATGTCTGTGACTGATTTGCGTTATGTTTATTTCTATGTTTGTTTCCGAAGATTATTTATAGCCACCGTGTGATAAGCAATTACATGGATGGTCGCTCCTCAACAGCCTTATTCTCCGTGCTAGTTGACAGCACTACTCCGTAGTGTTCTTGGCTAGCGTGGGTATAGAGGTGGGGCGTCACACCTAACAAGGTCGTTAACACCTCCCTAAGCAATTCGTCCTTATGACAAGGTCGCTGACACCTCTCAAAGAAGTTCTGTTAGGTAAACATCGTGAATGTGTCACAAACTCACGGATAGGAATCCGAAAAGTGTTAACGTGTGTCCCATACCACTCGTTCGCACTTAGCGATTTACTAGCCGCTAGTTGGTGCCAAACTAGGAACATCATAAAACTCATAAAATCATATCTCGTCTCATCTCATTGGCGAGTGATAAAGAGACACCATACTCGTCTCATCTCATCGACAAGTATTAAATAACATCGTAACTTGTCTCATTTCATCGACGAGTGAAAACATCATGATGGTTCCTCATAAACCATAAATCTCAAAATATGAAATCGTATACTCAAGACTTGCCTTATATCATTGACAAGTAAATAAAACATCGTGATGGTTCTCATCGACCATACTCTGACATAGGAGATCTCAAACCATAATACTTGTCAAATATTGGCTATCTTAAATAAGTCCAATAAATAGGAATTATAAAACTCAAAATACGCCATAAAATAGCAGAACATCTCAGAATCAATAATCTCAAATAGCTTCGATCGTACAAGTCTGGAATTAACTGAAATAGTGAACGCACATGTCTCATACCACGTGTTTTATTAAATCGTTTAATTCTCTTTCTCATAGGTTCGAATAGTATAAAAGTGTGTTTTATATTTAAAATGGTTACTAGAGAAAACAAGCTTTTAAAACTATTTCTCGAAAAGATTATTAAAACCAATATTTGAAATTCCTTTATTATAGGAAATAAATAGATTTTATATTAGAAAAACAAATTTAAAACTATCTAATGATAATTTTAAATATTCATTTCAAAAATCACTTTAAAAATGGTTTAGTGAAAACTGTGCTCAAAAACAAAGAAAAACAAGAAAGATAACTCAAGACCGGTAACATGAATTCAATACGAATTCAATTCAAATTTAACCCAAAACCAATTCAAATTCTATCTAAATTTGAATTTCAAATTCTCCAAATATAGCTAGCTTATTGATAGGAATCATCTCTCTTAAAACATTTCAAAACCACATCAAATTCGAACAAGAATGAGGGAAAAAATAAACCAGTACAGTTCTCAAGTCAATGATTTATTGCTGTCGTTTTACTCCCGGGACAACAACAAACAAATCTAGTTTTGACCAAGCTAACTTCAAAATTTCAGAAAACTCAAAACAAGAAAGATTTATAAAATAATCCAAGTTTTCTAAAACATCAAGAATTATCTAAATCCGACAAGAAACGAGAATGATACATCTATGTTACTAATTGTATTTAGTTTAGATAATGTAATTATCAAAGTGACAGAGCTGAGATTTTGCAATAGAATTTTGATCAAGCTATACTCCAAATATGCTAATGTCTTCAATATGAAAGTTGTCGCACACAAAATATGCTTTCCAGAACTTCAAAACTCATCCAAATTGGATAAGGGACAAGGAAGATATGTCTAATTTACTAACTATGTTTAGTTTGGATAACGTAATTACTAAAGTGACAGAGCTAAGAGTTTGCAACAACATTTTGATCAACATATGCCCAAAATATGCAAATTTATTCAACTGGAAAGTTATTACACATAAAATAAGCTTTCCAGAACTTCAAAAATCATCCAAATCCGATAAGAAAAATGGAAGTATGCTCAGTTTACTAACTGTATTAAGCACAGTTTTACAGTTACAGGCCAGTGAGTTTGTATTGGGGTTTTCGACCTTCTATGTTCAAAATTTTCGAGAGTGTTTAACAATAAAGTTATCTCACTCTCTTCATGCTTTCCATAACATCAAAAAAAATCGAATTCTGATTTAAAATGAAAAAGTTATGCCCAATTTACTGATAGCGGTTTACAAATGAACATGCAATAAAAATCAAATTGAGATTTCTAACCTTGAAATCTCAAGTTATGCTAGAAAATGTGAGTTTTCAACTCACCTTTGATTTAGATAGCAAATACACGAATTTTTGAAGAATGATTGAAGCTTAAAGGTGAAATTAGTCTTCAAGAGCCTTTCAATTTACTATCATTTGAAGAAGTTTCATCTTGAATTGAAGAAAATTAGCCTGAGATTTGATTTTGAAAGAAGGGTTTTCTTTATACTGTTTTTGTCATAGGGAAGAAAGAAGAAGAGGAGCTGAGTTATGAACGTACAGGTAACTAAATTTCTTCTTTTCTTACCTGGTTAAGACTATAATGGGCATTGGACCCAAAATGAACAAAAGAAACAATAAGTCCAGGTTTTAATTCATGCTTAAATTAAAATGCATATATTTATATTTAAACATATGCAATTAGCAAATGCCACTATCTTTCAAATTTTTACACAAATAAAATTCTAAACTTACACACTTATAAACTAGATCATTTTCCACCATATAAAAAGATAAATATATATTTATAAAACATTTTTATTATTAAAATCTTTTATTTCACAAAAATGCACTATTTCCACAATTAAATGCAAAAGCATACATTTTTTACTTTTAAAATTCCATAAAAATTATTTTCTTACTTAGAAAAATATTACAAATGGTATCCAAACTTTATTTATAACCAACACTCATTTTTATACCAATTTCCATCTTTTTACTTAATTAAACACCCTTCAAAAAATCAAATACTTCATTTAAAGTTATTAAAAGAAGTAATTGACAATAATTTATAAAAATTATTTTATTTTCTCTAAATAAAGATCATTCTCCATCACTATTAATACAAATAAATAAAATGAATTTCCAAACATTATTTTTCTCATTTTATTTTCAAAATTCATTGTTTATTCCAAATAAACAATATAAAACTTCCAATTTTATTAAATTTGCAATATTAAATTATAACTACCGTTACAATTTAATATTAACAGGTAATCTCCAAAAGCAGGGTTGTTACACTTTCTTTTCTCCTTTCTATCCCTTTCTTTCTTCAAGACGATATGATTTTCTGTGTTAAGAAAGTCGGGTCGTCACAGGTGGTAACAGAGCACTGGGTTGAGTGAATACATAGGCTTTGAAGTAATTTCTTTCTTGAGAGAGCGTATTTGTAATTTTAAATATATATTTATATATATACATACATAAATCTACTTCTACCTATTTGTTGGGTTACCTGTACAGCTTTTCCAATATAAGTTATATGGTAGATGAGGTAGTGGGGTGTGTAACTCGATTACTAGCGATGGTTGGAGTTTGAGTGTTGAGGTTGGAAGTGTATCTGTCGAGACTGTAGACCGAATGCCGTCTCGAGTAAGTTGTGAAGAGTGTAGAAATTTCATCAATCTCTGAAGGTAACCTTTAAAGGTTCGGAGTCTATCTTTGAAGTTGGATGAGTAGAGTTTGGATCTGTCGGCTAGGCAGAAGAGAATAATGGTATCTTGATACCTTTGGAATTAGTAGTTATGTGATGAGACACAGTGACTATGGATGTCTCCGAAGATTGTTCTTTAGAACAAGTTTAGGAAGTATGTCTGCTTCGATGTTGTGGCTGGGTTCAGCAGGATGTTTCTGTCTGGTTTGAGGTCCGAGTTTCTCGAAGAGAATTGGATTAGGAAGTCTTTGGCGTCGGTGTCAGCAGTGCAGCTTGGAGTGTTCTGTGCTAGCAAGAAGATCTTCTGGTTAGCAGTTTTTCTGAAAGTGGAGTTCAGAAGCAGCAGAGTGGATTCATTTCTTCGATGGGTTAGTTAGATAAGCAAGCTGTTCTGATTAGTGAAGAGAGATCAGTTTTCTTTGGATATTGGACTAGTAGATCGCAAAAGTGACTTGCGATAGTTTGAGTGTTCTCTTGAGTTATCAGAGGATTGTCCGTGTCTGGAGGTTGAGTTTCCTTATCAACCGGATTCCACGAGTGATACCGGTGGTTCAGTTTAGTAGAAGGATTAGGTGGGGCATCTGAGTTTTCTTTTATGGATTTGTTGAACCATATTTCCGAGATGTGTTGTTCAGTTTGTGCTCAAGTTTTTCTTCTACTTCAGATCAGAGTTGTGCAGTGGAAGCAGTTTTGAAGTGCTTTTTTTTATCTTTTCCGAATAAGGAGAAGTAAATTAGTCTTTTGATGTTTGTGGAGTAGAGCTGGTGTTCTTGGTTTGGAATTGATCTTGAGGAATCATTCTGTTGGGTTGTTTTGGTTCTGTTTGTTTCTAGAGACATCAGCGAAGGTTGAGCTTATCGGGAGAGATGAAAGTAGCCCAGGATCGTCAGAAGTATTCTGTAGATAAGAGACGAAGGAATTTGGATTCCGGAGTCAGAGATTTGTTTTTGGGTAAGTTTTCTCCGATGTAAGGAGCTATGAGATTGAGTAAGGCTGGGTAAGTCATCTCCGAGGTGTTTTGGATCTTTTCTGTATCCTTGAGAGGATTGGAGTTTGATTTTCAAGGTTGAATTGCCAGTTTGGATAACTGGGATTCGATGTGTTTTACGTATCTCTGAGGGAGTACGTATATGGTCTATCTCTGGTTGTGGAACCAGCAGTTCAGGAGGATGTGATTGTTGAATCAGACTCGTCTGTAGTCTGATATCCTGTTTAGTTTTGTAGATCTAGTTGGATAGGAGCTCTATAGCTTAGTAGTAAAGATTGTTTGGGTTCTATAAAGCGAGTATCCCGATATTTATACCGGGAAGATTCGTGGAAGTTCTATCCATAATTTTGTCCGGATAATTAGATTTGTTTGATTGGATGAATTGGTTGTTATAGTTGTTAGCATATGTTGATATATGCTTGTGTTTTTAAACAAAATCTTAAGATAGATTATTAAATTACCTTTGCTTTTAAATTTCGGGGACGAAATTCTTTTAACGGGGAGGAATGTGATATCCTAGAAATTTGGCAATATAAATTTAATAATCTGTGTTTAAAATTGAATTAATTTGATAAATTTTGATAATAAATTATGAATTGGTCTAATAATCATCTTTTAATAAATATTTAAATTTGTAGATTTTATCCTTTTAGAGCTAATAAATTGTTTTCTATTTATAATATATATAATTGTATATATTGTAAATTGATGAACTTTGATTTTGAATTTAGTAAATGAATTAATTTTCTAATTCTAATTTATATTTGGTAAATTGGGAATTTGATTTAAATTTAACATTTAGCTTTTCAAAGTAATTCAGTAAAAAATTATATGGTTTATACTTAGAGTAAATCTTATTTGTTTAAATTTATATTTTTAATTAGCTTAAATGTGAATTTAAATTTGATTAGCATTAAAACTTTCTTTTGTTTTCTTTTTAAATATTGCTTGAAATTTATATATAAGAAATTAAAATACAATTTACATATCATTTTAATATATTGAGTAATGGAAGTGATTTATAATCTCTTTTTTAAATTATTTAATTTGTTTAATTTTTTATTTTCAAATAGTAATTATAATACTTAGTTTTTATAATTATAAATATATTTTGTAAGAAATAGGATTTGTTATTTTTAATTTTAATAAGAGTTATATATGTATCTATATATAACTTGATTTTTGAAAAAATGGATTTGACAAATTAATTTAAAGATGAATTTAATGTTTTGAAATTTTATAGAATAAGTATTTAAAAATATTTGATTAAGCTTATATTTATAATTTGTTTGTTTTCATTTCGTTTTAATTTAAAAAGGAAGAAATTTATTTAAATATACATAAGAAGGAATAAGTTAAGGTTTTAAAGCTTTTATAAAACAATTTAGATAAAAATTAAAATACTTAATACATGTGTAAGTTTCTTAAGATACTTGTGCCATGTGTTAAGGCCTAAAATTATCAAAGTGACAAATGTTTAAAATAGAAACAAGTGTAATTTTTTTTTATTTTTTTTCTTTTATTTTTTTTGAAATCAAAATTTTTGTTATATAAACACATTTTTTTCCTCACCTCGTTTTCTTTTCTATTCATCTTCTAATCAGAGCAAAATCTGAAATCTAAACTCATACTTCTTCAAAACAGAAATCTGTTCAAAACAAACTTGTTAATTTCCCCTCAAAATAAATCTGAAACCTTCTTCCAAACTGAAATTCAAATATAACCTTTAGCTCCTCAAATACATTAACCTGAAACTCAACTTGAATACATCCAAAAACCTGCATGCAACTTCAAAGCTCAATTCAATTTTGAAATTCATAAACCTGGAAATTATTTGTAACATCAAATCCTGCATGCATTTTCTTTCTGAAGCCTGCATTTCTTTCTCTGGAAACATGCATGCATCAGGGAGCAAGTTGCAGGGAGAATAGGATGAATGTTTTAAAAACAAACTGCAGTTTAAAAGCAAAATAAAAGGAGAAATGTGAAGCTTTCAAAGCACCATTCAAGTTCTTCATAAACACATGTGCTCTGCTCAGGAAAATCAGTGAGTAACATTTTATTTTAAAAATAATTTAAGTTAATATTTTTGCTTGATTGTTTCTGATATAGTCATGATTTGTGAAAGAATATGATGAAATTTCTTGTGGTAGAATGCATGCTTAATGTTGATCTACTTTTTGCATGTTCTAGTATTCCAAGTTTAATTACTGATCAAAATCATCTAAACTATGTTAAGAATTAGGATTTAAAAAAAAATTAATAGCTGTGAACATAAGTTAAGTTTGATGCTTTATTTAATATGAAAAGATATGATCAAAATCTGTAATGCCTCTGGAAAGTACAAATGAAACAGAACAAAACCTTTGGAAGTAGAGATTTAATCATCCAAATTATTTGATTTAATATTATCAACTGATTTCATTAACAATAACTTGAATTTTTGAACTAAAATTAGAATTTATAGTTTGTAATTGATTCAGAAATTCTAGTTTAACCAGAAATCATATTTTTGGGTGGTTCTGTCAATCTTGATGGTCGAAATGACCAGTATTGATTCTGGTGAGGGATTGGTGAACAAAGTTTCTGGGAAAATTATTGTAAATGGATTAAATGCATTTAGGCAGTTGTGATTTAGGATCTAAGATTTTAACCCAAAGTTTTCAGTTCATCTGAAATTGATCACCGCGACTAGTATAAGTGATCGAGCTTACCCTGATTTGAGCCGGTGAGAGATGGGGTGTGGATGAAGAAGGTCCGGAGGCGGATCTTCCCTGGAAGTCCGAATTTGGTGATTGAGGCAAATTCCTATAGCGACATTGCTACTATTTTGAGCTTGAATGCTCGATTTTGAATTTGGGGTTCTACAATGGATTGGATGGTCGGAATCGTGTTGGGGGATGGCGGTCGACTTGCGCGGATGGTCGCGAAGGGCCGGAGGTGATGGCCGTGGCGGTGCAGGTGCACGGCGTTCTTGGGTATCAGCTGGTTTGGGAATGAATGGGTTATCGAGTTTTTATCGGGTTGAAGTGTGTTTGTAAAGCAGTGGGTCTTTGGTCTCGAAGTATTTTGGTTGAGCGCTCAGGTATTTGAATGTTGCAGGTTTTAGTTTAAACCTGTCATAATGTACGTTTTGTATAAATGCAATGAAAGTTACTCGAGTTTTACTCGAGTTTATTTAGTGTTTACTCGAGTGAATCATTTGGGTTCGGGTTAGTTTGCAGTTTAGAAATTTGTCATGTTTTCAAATTTTAAAACTGAAAATTTAAAGTACTAAGCAAAGATTTAAATTAAGATTTAAATCTAATTTTAAATTATGGATTCAAGTCGATTTGAATTTTACGCTGGAAATGATTAAATTTTTAAATTCAAATTTGCTTTAAAATAACTTAACAGGAGTTTATTGTTTAAAAATGTTTTTAAAGAAATTTGAATTTAAATTTGAAATTGAAATGTAAAAGGATGTTTTAAATAAAGTTTGAACTAATTCAAATCTGAATTTGAATCTTTTGGTTTAAAATAAATTTAATTTTTGTAAATTTAAGTGTTTAAAACAAATTTGAATGATAATGTAAAATTTAAATGTTTTGAATTTAAAGAGAAATTTGTTTTTAAAACTCTTGTAAAATTTCTTTTTAAGTGAACGTATTCTTTATCATATAATTTAAAGGTTTTAAATTGATTCTAAAAACTTGTTGAAGTTAAATTATAATTTAAATGATGTGTTATGCATTTAATTATTAGGTTAATTAAATGGATAATTAATTTATTTTATAAATTAATGAAATGAACAATTACTTAAAGTAATTATGGGATTAATCTTAAAGGTTTAAGATTAATTATTTTTTAGAATAATCAACTTGTAATTTAAGAATCATTAATTAAATAATATTGGTTTTTAATTAACGATTAATAATTTATTAATCAAGTAATAAAGGATTAATTAAATTATAGTTAACACTTTATTAATTAAATAATTAGGATTAATTAAATGGGTTATTAATGATTAATTAATTTGTAATTAATAATGATTAAAATAAGTTAATTATTTTAGAAAAATAATTAATGAATTATTAAATAGTTAATGAAGGTCATTAACTAAGGATTATTTGATAATTAATTAATGTGATTAATTTAAAGATAATCATTGTGTAAGTTAATAAGTATAATTACGTATGGAAGTAATTAAGGAATTAATTACTGATTGTAATTAATTGAGTTTAATTTGATTTGATTAAGTTAATTAATTCAGTTTAATTAATTTAAAATAATAAATTGATGATTTGAGAAGTATAATTACTTAATGTAATTAAATGAATAGAAATTACTTAGGGAAGTAATTTATGGGTAATTACTGTATGTAATAAATAGATCTGTTGATGAAGTAATTTGAGTATAATTACTTTGTGAATTAATGAAGTGATTAATTAGAGATAATTAATTATTGAGTAATTAATTTATTTTGGTGAAGTAATTAAGGGTAGTTAATCACTAAAAGGAGTTAATCAAGGGTGATCAACAATTATGGTTTAACTGTAGATTAAGTACTTAATGTAATTAATTTGAATGAAAAATGTAATTAGAAATCATTAATCATTAATTAATGATGTAATTAAGAATAGATTTATTTGGAAATAATTAATAAATGAAGGGACTAATTAATGTAATTAATTAAGAAGTAATGTAATTAATTATAGTTAATTAATTAAGATGTAATTAAATATTAATTACTGTATTTGGTTAGTATAATTAATTTAAGAAATTAATTAGTGGATAATTACTTGAGTGTAATTAAAGGTTAATTAATCAGGGATGATTAGTTAAAATGAATAATTTGTGGATGATTAATTAATTGATAATTAATTAATAGTAATGTAAGCATGATTTAAAATGATGAAGTAATTAATTTAATTCGCTTTAAATTAATTTGAAGGATATAATTAGTTTAATTCATTTTAAATTAATTATATTTGGTGTGGTTAATCATTGCTTATATGGATGGATGATATTGTTTTCCTTGATTGTTTGAATCTCAAATATGAGATAAGTAATGTTGAGTGATATGGATGCATTGGTTGCATTGTGACGTTGATATGGATTACCTAGTGATAATGATAATATGGATTATCTAGTGTGATAATAATGTTGATTACCTATTGTGAATTCTATGATTTATCTATCTGTGTATATAGATAATTTAATTGTTTTAAACCTTTAAAATAACTTGGCCTTAAAAGACACACTTTGGATTTCGATGAGACCGGAATCTGGTTTCCATATTTGGATATCCGAAAACCACATCGACCCAAATTAACGATAAGTCGTGAATCTCTTGTGAAGAGTGAAGACTCGAGGTGTAAGAACTATACGTCAGTAAACTCTGGGGGTGATTCCATGATGAGTTTGACGGAAATAGTTCTTATAGGTTCGAGATGGTGATGTAGAGTGCAAGGGCTATGGTCATTGACTCTGAGGGTGATTCCAAAATGAGTGCAACGAGATAGTGCCTTCGGTTTTGTTCGAACCCGGAACGAACTTGTATGGATTGAATGCTTTCAGAACATCGTCAGGTGGACGATGAACATTCTAAGAGATGGGTTCTCTAAAGGTAATCATAGCCTTAAGCCTCATCAACCGGGAATGGCTAAAACAGGGGAGGTGCGGCAAGGCTAAGTGGGTCATGCCCAAGTTGGACAAGATTTTCGCCTGTTTAGAGGTCCCTTTTTATTTCGACTGTTTGGGCAGTTGGACGTACGCCAACTGCGGGGTTGTCTTTTTCGATACTGTCCAGTAAGGGATGGTTCCGGTCTTGTGTTGCAGGGGAGCGGGCGTACTCCTCGGTACGTTGATCTAGGCTGCGTAGTGTGACGGGCGGTACCCCAGTAGCCCTGCCATTGATGGAATCCAAAATCCAATAAGTGCCAACGGTTTTGATTGTATTACCCACTTTTGTGGCTAGTAGCTGGAATTTAGTGAATGTAACAATTTCTGCTATTTCATATTTACATGAAAACCCTAGACCTATTATAATATCACTGGATTTCCTATCAAATGTTTTGGTTAGCGTAAGGTAAAAACTTTTCCATGTTTATGTGTGGGAAGTCTTACGTGATACCTTTCTTTTCAAAGGTTTTTCAAAGTTAAGAAACTTTAACCTGTTACTCACACCAGACCCATGTCTGACCCAGAGTTTATCTTCTGTTTTCTTAAAACTCTTGGGTACTCAAATTTTTACGAGTAGCCAAGGGAATTCGGGTTAGATTTTGACGAATTATGGAGGAGCAATGGAGCAAGAGGCTTCGGCGTTAGATACATAGTTCTGTTGTGTGTTCTTGGTGCTGTTATCTCTTTGTTGAGTTGTATTTAGTTGTAATAACTAGACATGTGTTTATAACTGTCTAGTATGTGATGATATTCTGTGTAACTCTGATTAGTGTTGCATACTATGAAATATTTATGTTACTAATATAATTTATTCTTTCCGCTGTTGAGATTCTGATGTTGTTTCTTCTTCCTTCTCTTTCTTTTCTCTTTTCTATCCCTTTCTTTCTTCAAGATGATACGATTTTCTGTGGTAAGAAAGTCGGGTTTTCATAACCCTTTAAATCATACTTAAACAAGTAAAATATACTTTGGCTTTACTCAAATATCTTTTCCATTATATATGCTTTTCGCAAACATTGTTGAAGAAAACATTCAAAACCTTTGTTTAAAAGCTTTAAACAATCTCCTTTGTAACCTTTCAAAGTACCCCTTTCGAAACCAGTTAGATACTTTACTTTGAACTCTAGGCCGAAAGGCTAAAACATACCTTTTGAAACTATTTATAATAGACCTTTCGAAACCATTGAAAGTGTCCTTTCGAAAGCATTATAGAACCTTAAACATCCTCTTTTCAAAACATTGCAATCTTTTCTTTCGAAAACATTGGGGAATCACCCCCTTCGAAACCCGTATCATATACCTTTTGAGAACATTAGGAAACCTCTCCTTTGAAACCTTCTTTAGATAAATTACAAAAGCATTAAAGTCCTCTGCTTAAAATAAACCTTTCGAAAGCATTGGGTTCAAGTAAAAAATGTATGGAACATAGTTTCAAAATAATTAAAAACCATTCCACTCGAACCCTATGGGTTTAAAGGGTCTTAAAACAACAAGGGCGAAAAAAAATCTTTAGAAAGCAATTTCTTAAATAAATGAAAGTGGATAGCTTCGAAACCATCCCCTTCGAAAGCATGGAGAAGCGACTTCACTGTTAAAAAAAAGAACCATTTCGAAGGCATTGCTTCGAAAGGTTGAATGCGGCAGCAGGGGCTTCGACCCTATCGAAAGCTTATTTTTAAAATAAATGCGACAACCTCCTTCGAAAGCCCTTCTTCTCTAAAACATCTGACCAAGTCGAAAGCTAATTCCATCGAAAGCTTCATTTGTAAACAAAATGATTCTAAGTTTACAAAAGCAACTTCAACCCCTTCGAAAGCCTGTTTCGAATCCATACATTTCGCCTAATTCCAATTCACTATGTACCGAAGCTGATACCATGTGCATTGGTTTCGACCTGTGTAGTCAATGCCCCGCTATTACCCCTCCATAACCCCTCTATATCTCATTAAGGATTTTTACCGTTACGATTTTTTCATATAGCCCCAAAATATAGCATTTCCGCTTTAAGCCCCGCTATTTCTGCTATATCCCGTTATTTCCGCTATATTCCGCTATTTCCGCTATATCTTCTTTAATAAAATGAATTGAAATTTTGCATTTATACATTATAAAAATTATGAAACTAATTTATTTGATTTAATTTTTAATATATTTTCAGAAATGAAAATACTCTAATATTCTACTAAATTTAATTATGTTATATATAACAATTTTACGTTTGTTTAAAGTATATTCACACTTGTTTTTTCTTAAAACTATTTATGTATTAATTATAATTCAATTGAATGATAATTTTTCATTTAATTATCATTTATATATTTGTAAAAGCATTAAGTACGAGTTTTACATGCTATTTTAGAGCCATCCGCTATATCCCGCTATTTCTCGCTGTATCCCCGCTTTGACTTTTTGCACCTCCACCGCTTTGAATCCATCGAGCGCATTAACTGCACAGGTTTCGACTTAGATGGAGGCGGCAGTATGAGGTAGAAAGGTAGCTGCTATTAGTGGCAATGTAGTATAGTTTATAAAATTAATTTTTAAATTTTTAAAGCAATTTCTTTCCAATTAACTTGCTTATTTGACATCATATAATTGGTTGCCGCTTTCTTTTCCAAAATCTTTTTTGAAAGTGCTGCCTAAATTTAGAAATTAACATTTAAAACATTTACAATTTGTCCCCTTCTCTTTTACAAACATATAAAACATTTAAGTCCCATACCTTAAATAATTTTATATACTTAATAAAACGCTTAGGAAAATTCTCTAAAAATTCCCATAAATCACATTTATTATGTTTTCGAACATATTTAAATTTCTGAGCCAAAGAAAATATGTATAATAGCCGAAATTAATTTTAAACCCAATTTAACCATTTTCTTCACTAGACAATTTGTAATAAATTCACGATAATTTAGAAAATTATGAAACTTAAAACCCATCTCTAAAATAATATTTTTGACCTTATATTAAAAGTGCAATGCACGTCGATGTCATTTGATTGGTTTTTCAAATCAAAAATTGTCATAAAAACCTATATAAACAAACAAAATTCATCAACAACCATACATATTTATTTAACATTCAAAACATACATATACTTTGCGAAGCATCCTCGGATCTAACCTAGAATCAAAAATAAGAAATGTGAGATGTAACATATTATTTACCTTAGCTTATTGTTAAGGAGTATGAAATTTTCTCTTGAATGAATTTGATAAAGCTTCTTCCTTTTGATTCTTGCTTATCTTCCTCTTGCTTTCTCCTAATAGTGGTCGCTTTTACTTGGTTTAATATTATTTTGTATTTGGATATGTGAAATAAGAGTGCATGCGGGTTTAGTGTATATGTATGTGACCTATTTCTATTTTTTTCCCTTGTCTATTACCCTTACTCATTTCATTTTGATTCCCTTTTGTTTATCAGGCACGGCTACCTTCTAATATTAAAATCTCAATTCACTTAACCATCTATATTATTTCATTTTTGTTTATCTAGTTAAATGTCCTAAATAATGTTAATCAAAATTAGGGTCATTATAGAAGCTCCTCTGGAAGGCATTGTGGTTCATAATGTAGGATAAAGTGTTGTATTGGAGAGGGTTCTCCGCCCCATTGCTCAGGTGTGTAACAAAAGTTGAAGTTAGAAAGATCCTCATAGAAATTCATTAAGGCAGCTGTGGTGATCACATTAAGGGAAAACACTGGTGAAAAAGGTTCTCCGCTATGGATATTTCTGGCCAACAATAAAAAAAGATGCAGTAGACTATACCAGATGGTTGATTGATGCCAGAGTTTTGTGAAGATCTCGAGAGCCTTGTATATAGAACCTATGCAAATGTTCAGCCCTTTTCCATTTGCGATATGAGGAATCGATTTAATCGGAGTACCACTAATAGCAAAACGAGGAGCCAAATATGCTATCGTTAAAGTTGGTTAATTTAAAAAATGGGTTGAAACGAAACCACTTCCATGATTACTAATAAAAAAAAGTGATTTACTTTGTAAAGAAAAATATTATTTGCAGGTTTAGAGTATAGTAGAAAATAATCAAAGACAACGTAACTCAACCTTAGAGCATTAAATTCAAGGAGTTCTGCAAACATTACTAGATCGAGAAGAGATTTTCCATTGGCGTGCATCCGTAGGCAAACATGTAGGTGGAGGTGGTGAACAAAGTCATCAAACCCACCAAACAAATAAGCTGGCAAAAGATAAAGGAAATTGGGTTGATGGGCTTTCGCTTGCACAATGGCCTACAAAATGACACACAAATCTACGACCAAACACTCATCGTTCACTTTGGCATATTGTTCAAAAGCTATGATACTAGTGGAATTGGAAGTACCCTCTAACTACAAAAGAAATTTTAATCAAAGAGCCGACAAGCAGCTCCTACTCTAATTACTCGAACAGACTGATGGGAAGTGGGAGAAAGACGAATTAAGGACCGATGCTCACCAAAAGAGAATGGCATGATGTATCAAAGCCAAGGTTCACAACCACACCTTTGATGTGGGAGATCACATCCTAATATGGATCTTTTCTAATATGGAGCGCTTGGCGTGAACAAGAAACGACCCTACGTAATCGACTAAAAGCATGGAGATGGAACGTTCATGCTAGCAACAGTCGATAGAATCCCGATTCCACATTCTTGGAATAGTGACTCGCTGCGACACTACTACATTTGATGTCTATCTTTGTATTTCCTATTTTCAATAATAATCCATCTAACGACAGCGAAGGCATTGTAAATAGGCCGGACTTGGCTTCTTGCCTTTCTACTTCTACAATAAACCTAGCTATTTGAAGGAACCACTTTCTTGTAAGCAAACCACCAAGTACAAATAAAAAAACAGGCTCAAAACGTCGGGTCGATGTGGAAAATTGATCCAAACCGCTTATGAATCGACATTGCTCCGGCAACATCAGAAAGATACAAAACTATCGAGTCGATAGGGGAAATCGACTTGAACCACCGGATTATGAGGAAAATCGAGCCAAATCTTCTAAGAACTGGCGTTGCTTTAGCAACGTTGAGAAGGCTCAGACCATCGATTCGATGTGGAAAATCGACTCAAACTATCGAATCGATGGGGAAAATCGTTCCTTATTTTCTAAGAAACAGGGTTGTTCCGACAACGTTGGGAAGGCCTATTTCCCAACGCGCCACACAATAAGCTGCATGACACTTTTTAAACCAATGGTACCACGTTATCATTAGCAGTTACCCAGTGTGTTATTAAATAAACCAAATGATCGAGAAGATGATTCTCAATCTTCAGATAAGAAGTATGACTTCCAAAACCATCGAGTCGACGATACTCAAACTGTCGGAATCGATGGAGAAAATTGATCCCAACTTCCAAAGTACTAGCATTACATCCAACAACGTCAGGAAACACCTCGATTTTCTAGTTATTGGTGCTGCACTGGAAATACCGGCATACCATCAAACTTCCTAAATATCGGTGTTGCCCTGACAATACTGAGAAAGTTTTGAAATTTAGGATTAGTGGAAAATCAATCCCCACTTTCCAAGGACCGACATTACTTCAGCAATACTAGGAAACTATAGATCACCAAGCTGATTTTGAAATCAACTCATAACTACCAAAACTTAACATCGTCTTGAGACAGTTGACGTTGGAGAAAAATCTAAGGACTTGAACCATTTATGTACAAGTTTCCAAAGATAGAAGTTAATCTCAATACTGAACTTGGAAACTGTCGATTGTGGTCAAGGATCTAAACGCTCGAAACTAAGCAACAAAACTATAATTTCCTGAAGATAGGAGCTATGGCACAACTTAGACTAAGAGATACCAGACAGTTGCCCAAGATAGCCAGTCTCTTCTCAAATGGTTAAATCTGGCATTTGGATTAGCCAGCCATGTGGAGTGGGGGGCACAAACTAACGCTTGGTTAAGATAAGCTCTATTGAGCCTAAATAGAAAATAGCCACAGAGTTGGCTAGACCGAGACACACCATAGTTCTGTTACATCGAATAAAGTATTTTGGTAGTCACAACAGAACTAAGTAGTATGTTATGCTAAATAACAGCAGGAATATTATTTATAGTCACAAAGTTGCAGTAAATAAGCAAGTTACGCTATTAAACATGCATAGATTTGGGTAAATAAACATGTCGCATCAGAGAAAACAATAATATACAATATGGAAATTGTAGAGTAGGCAATTGTATTATATATATAAAGTTTTGCACAAAAAGGCATATAAAATGTTGGAAAAGTATACATAAGAGATTACAAAAGTAAAGAAAATCTTTCATTACTACTAATATCTTTATACATGAAGAGACAAATAGTAGGGGTCGTTCCTGCATAATACAAGCCTGTTTCAGACATCCCAAGGCAAAAAAGAGAAAAAGTACAAGCTCGGTAAAGACTCGATCACCACAAAAACACATGAAAACCAAAGATGATCCACTCCATTAAGACTTACTCAAATCTTCATTTCTTGCTACCCTCGCAGCCTTTACCGTCATTGCCCGAATGGATCGGGTTCTTCTTTCTCCTCACGCTCTTCCTACCAAAATTAGTCTTTATGGATACATCGATGGGCACTTTTATAGACTTTGACTTGTTGGTCTGGATCATGAATGTGAGAACCTTGGATTGGGTGATGCCTGGCTCTGACTTCAACTTTACTTTTTCTTCCTTCTCTTTGTGTAATAACTCCGGCTACGGTCTTCTTATCAGTTAAGTCCGAACTGCCTGTGATCATTACATCATTTTCTTGAGTTACGGAGAGATCCTCCAAGTTCTACAGTGCTCCTATCTGCTCGAAGATTGATCTAGGGCCGAAGCTCGAAAATGAAATTGAACTTGAACGCGGTACGGAGACGGTGGTGGATGTGGTAATGATGTTAATGGCTCCCGAGCCTTGGGTAGCAGGAAGTAGAGACAAGAGTGACATTGACCTATATGTTAGGAAATACAATTGTATAGTTTAGCAAAGGACTCTAGAGTAAACTAAAGCTTTTTCAGCACTGGTAAAATGAGAGAAATACTTGAGCTTAGAGTCTGATCATGAACTTCAACTTTGAATTACCTTTCGTCGATTCCTATTTTAGGGGTCTCTCAACATCTAGAGAAAGGTACGACAAGCGTAGATCTTTAAAATCTGAAGGAGTACTGGAGGTTGTAGGACCTACCCCTAAAGAGGTGGGAATGATCACTACTGGTTCATGAGGTTTGGAAGTGGAAGTTTTTCCTTGACCCAAAAAGCTCTAGCCAAAAAAGGCCTTAGCATCGGCCTCAACAGCGGCATATTCCTCTTCTTTTAGAATCCCCCTAATAGAAATCCATGTCCATAGAACTAAGATTGGTAGCCATGAGTTCTTCGGAGAGCATGTCCCCGGCTTGCTCTAACCTAACCAACACATCTTCCCAGATTATGGCAAGAGTCCGGGTAGTTATCTCGTTGCCACCATAAAATTCCCTTGTTCACGATGGTGCAAGCATAGAAATATAGCATGGTAGCATCCATCCGGGTCGTCAAATTTTTTGTTCTTTCTGATGATCCGAAAATTCCGACCAAGTAACGAAGAGATCAATTTAGACTGCCAAATTATCAGATTCAATCTTTTATTTTTCCTTAGCTATTTTAGCAATTTTCTTATGGAGTCGAGTAAGTTCTATGGCCTGCTCGGCAATAGTACCATCCTAGGCTTTGATGGCATTTTCTCCCTTAGTAATCACTCTTTCAATTTGAATGACTCCTTAAGAGCATCTTTGAGCTAATCTTTAATTATAAGGAGTGCTCTTTCATGTTCTTAGGTCACTTCCTTTAGAAAATTGTCATTTACGGTCTTTCATTTCATGGCTGTGTCTCTACTAGTCTTTAGCAAAGCTTCTTTTTAGTGATCCTTGAGCATTCGGTCATGAACATCACTTTCAGCCTTAAAAATAATGAATTTACCGGTAGTATGCTATAGTCACAATAGAAAGAGTTCGGACCAGAAGTTGCCACTCAAATCCAACTTCCAAGTCCTCATGGATTGTCTTAAGATTTCGAAGTGAGTCAACTTTGTTCATGGGCTTTATATTCTGATCAAACTTAACCCATGCAAGAATAGATGTGGGTAAGAAGTCTAAAGCTGAGGTGGACACGGTGGAAGTGTATACTTGTCACACATTTAGAAGAATTAGGAGGAGTAGTAGTGGTTATGGCCCAAGAGGATGGGATTTCCTGTGTTTCAGTAGTATGAACCTCGGTGCAAGGAGGAGTGATGGATGATGTAGTTTTGCGGCGATCGTGGAAGTTCTTGTGGTGCTTATGAACATCACCAGGGGCATCACCTTAACTGTTCCTTCATCTCTTCTCTCCTCTATTACGGTCTCCCTTGACAGAGTAAGCCTCATTTTCAACTTCTCTATCTTTTCTTCTCCTTTTCTCCTTATCGGTTTCATGGTAAGGGCACTGGGCTGGATATAGAATTCGATCTTGGTACGAGTTGGAATTTTGATATAATCAATTAAATAGTTCGCGAACCATGGAACTTGAAAAAAGAAGAAAAAAACAGAGTTAGCATTATAACTTTTAAACTTTAATTAGTGTAGAAATGTGTGTCTATGATCTTAAAGTAGAGTGTGTAGCGCCGATGACCCACTATATACTCTACCAAACGTATTGGCATGGTTTCAAAGTTGGAGTCTCTCCACCATCACTTACAAAATACTCAAAGACTGGGACATATCTAAACCAACCTTTCCTATCATCTCGCTAATTGTTACGTCCCCAAATTCGCCCAAATTAATGGAGACATCTCTTAGAGGGCACGAATGTGTTATATCTCCTATCGAAGTTTCTAAAACTTGGCCTCCAGTTGATCGAGAAGTCTCAACGATTAACTATTCTGGTGTAAGTGAGATAGAAAGTTCAGGATTTGGTGCTTCATCAATTAGTTTTTGTGGAGGAAGCGAATGGGGAAGATCGAGGCTCATTCTCGGCGATTCCACCATAAGATTCATCCCCTTCATTGGTGGTGTGAAAATCACGATCATTGTCATCGTGTGCAGCCTATTCCTCCTCCTCTATAACCATCTATTGTTTCCTTTCTATTCTCTACATCAGTTCGTCTTCCTCTAGGTTCAGATACATCCTACATATCTCATCCATATCCCTAGGGATATCTTCTACAACGAACAAATCAATCTCAATGTCGGGGGTTTCTCCAAGTTGTAATTAACCTGATGGACCAACTACGCCTCCCTAAGCATTCTCGTTGGATCAACAAGATGGAGTAGAGGAACGGGTTTGCATTCTTGAGTCATTCGAGGTTGGAGACTAAGCCACGATGAATCTTTCCAAGTAAAGTAGGCCACATGCTGGGAAATTTTCATTAGTCAGAACCACAAAGCACTAAGAAGCTCTTACTGCATTTATGGTATTGAGTGTCGCCTCTTGCTCATTGCTCTTGTTTTTAGTTGGAATGTCTACAATTAAACGTGAAGCAAGTTATATACGTCGAACTCATGAAATAGAGAGAGGTGAGAAATAGAAGCTTACTCTCAGACAGCCAGGGACAATTGAACGCCTCCAGACGTCGAGCGAAGAAATATTTGTTCTTAATAACCAAGCATTTATTATGAAGGTTTTCTATTAGCTTGCTTCCCTTCCATGCGTAGATAATCACGTAGGAAGGAAAATCTCTTCTTCTTTTAGAATGGAGAAGACAAGTTAACTCATTGAGTCTTGAAGGCCGATTAAGCCTATTTATAAACAAGATGTACAAAGAACTTTTTAGTGCATAACCCTTTGGATGTACTTGAAACAACACCAGTCCAAGATCTTGCAACACTACCATCAAGAATCGTTTGAACGGTGGCATGGCACCACCTAAGTACATATGTTGGTTGCAAGCGTAAAGCCCGATGGGGAGTTGTATACAAGTTTGACTCTTGACGACAAAAGTACATCATCTTCTGGAATGCCATGCGGAAGACTTATGTTACTAAGCTATCTAGTAGAAAGGACCATAGGCATCTGTTCGGGCGAGTCATGTAGAATTCTAAATCCTAAAGGCAACTGATTTGGTATAGGTCCCGCTGGAACTAATGGATCGAATTATTCAAAATTGATTGGTTGTCTCAGTCAGAAAAGGAATAGATGGTGATGATGGGGCTGTCATGGAACCAGCTTCTGAAGTTGTTGGTGCTCCCTCATCGGGGTTAAGATGAGGTAGCCGACATACCATTTTAGATATTAAAAAGTTCAACACGGTCGGGTATGTTATATTTTAAATGAAATTCTTGTGTAGCCAACGTTCTAAATCTAAAGGAAGTCGACGTGTGTTGACCAAACACTGAGCATTGACTAAGTCAAGTGTAGTGTGCTATCTATGCAAAATGAATCTAGTTCGCATGCACCACGAACGGACCATCTCATGTAGATAGCTCGCTCACGTAAGAAAAATAATTCATGTCAATTTTTATCTCTTTTGGAAGTTAACTGTTATCAATTGGAAATTGAAAACGGATCCGTTATCTGAGTGATGTGGAAAATATTTTCTTTTTAGGATCATTAGAAGTGCAAAAACAAAAAATGGTGTTAGGACATTATCTAGAATGACCGATTTTTGAATGAATCATTGTATTAGAATCAGTTTGGCGATCGGGACTTGGTCGGATTTCAAAGAGAATCTATTAAAGAAGAAGAATATGACTTAGCTCTAGCACAAACTACTCAACCGAGTCAACACTTAGCCTCACCATCGTTCAAATGCAATCCAAGAATTCATCAATTCCCTTCAAACTACACTCAGCTAAAGCTCAACCGTTGTAACAATCCCGTTTTTAAACCAAATTTAATTTAGTAATTGATAAAAAGTTTGGAATTAATTTGAATTTTTTCCAAAACAAATAAAATTTGTGTTTGTTTATTTATGTAGATTGTAAATAGAATTTGGATTTGAATTTGAAATTCAAATATAAAAATCTTAAAACAAATTTAGATTTAAAAATAATATATGTATGATTTTTATTAACGTGTAAATTAGTTTGAAATCATTTTCTTTTAAATTGTATAAATATAAACAAAGGAAATGTATTTATAAAAATAGAAAATATAATTTAAAATCATACAAACATATTATTAATATGCAAAAAGACAAGTGTTAAAATTATAACACATAATTTAACAAGCGTAAATCATTTAACATAGAAATTAACAAATGTAACTTAATTATAATCATGCAAAATACAAGTGTCACAATTTTTTTTCATTTTTAAAAAATAATAAATAAAGAAAACATGGTTATATATACATCTATCTTCCACTCTTAATTTTCTTTTCATTTTCAAAAGAACTACAAAGTAAAAGAAAATCAAAATAAAACATGTTAGCTCAAACCAAGAAATAAAATTATAAAACAAGTTAAATTCATCTCAAATCTGAAGCAAACCAGAAGATTAGATCATCTCAATCATCAAGTAAAGAAAATCAAAGTAGCAGTTCAAAAAAAATTCCAGTTTCAAATTTTAAAAGCTCTGCTCTCTTTTTCAAACTAAAAGGTGAGTAAACTATTGTTTTAAAACTTGAATCTGGGTTGAATCTGGATGCATGTAACGAATGATTGATACAATGTTGTGGGAAATGCCTGCATGTATATAAATATGAAGTGTGTGTGTGTGTCTATATATATGCATGCATGTACATATGAATATATGGCCTCTATTCTAGGTTTACAATGTTTAAAACCAAACTCAAAAATCGAAATCTTTTCACCTATCCTCTTATACGCTTCAATTTTTAAACCAAATGTTTTTAAATTAACATGATTTAAATTTTAAAAATTCTTTTAAGTATAAGTAATAAGTGGATTTACTGGAAATCAGAAAATATAGGAAAACTCAATATATGTTGGAAATTCAAGCATCCTGATTTTTGGTTTCAATTATATCATCTAAAACAATTTCGAAAACGATGATTTTTAAAAGAGGAATCATGATTTTTTAGTATGTATTCATGGAGAAATCGTGAGTTGAACAGAAATCGAACTTTCTTCAATTTCTGGTGATCGAAGGGTGGTGGGGTCTCATGTTCATCACTGAGGGTAGCTTGGAGGTTGGCAAACCTAGGAAAAATACTAGGTGGATTTTTAAACCACCATGGTAGCTGAACGTTGGCAATGTACGGTTTAAACCCAGTTTTTGGTCAATCCTATTCTCGAAGCAATTCCATCGTCGATGGCGAATCGAACTTGACCAGGGCAAGTGGAATCGAAGCGTGCGTTTTCGACGAAGGGATGAGCGTGATGGCGATGTTTTAGATGGTCAGGATGGACGAGGCGAGTCGATTTTGTTGATCGGACTTTGGGTTCAAGCTGTGTTGAGTAGCTCAATCTCAAGTTCGTCATCGATTCAAGGTTCTGGATGGTCTGAGGGATCAAGTAGATTGTCGTCGACATGTTGAAGGCGAAGAGGTCGATCGGAGTTGGTCGAAACTCCTGTGCACGTTCATATATATCTGGGTTTGATTTGTACTGATGGTTTTGGGAAGAAGGTGATTGACTCAAATTTGATTTTGGGGAATCGTGTTGTTGGCTCGAGTAAGTACTCGGCTGTATTCATGTGGGTAAACACAGGTTTTCATGTTTTTAAAATAAAACAAAGTATAAAAGGAAGGGGAAGTGATTTACTTGGGAAAGAGTGCGGGAAATTGGGTATCTACCACGGGTAAGGGCTCCAGTTAGTCTCGGGTCTGAGTCTTTAAATTTTTAAATAAATCAAGTTTTTAAAGTTTAAATGAATCAAGTTTTAAACTGTTTTCTTAAATACATTCCTTTAAATGATTAATGTTTTTTAAATATTTTGGTTAGAGAAAAATTATATAACTTATTTGACTTAAATTAATTAAGTTAATCCTTAAGTTTATTTTAAATTTAGATCAAAAAAATGTAATTAAGAAATTAATTAAAGAAGGTAAATGTTTTTAATTAACTTAAAGGATCTTAAGTTAATATATATGCTAATGATAAATCATTTCCAAAATTTATTAAATAAATTTAAATGGTAACTAAAATAATGGTTTATCTTTTAATTAGTTAAAGTTTTGAGCAGTTAAAGATTAATTAATTAATTAATGAAAGTAATTAATGGTTACTTACTTAAAGGATAATTACTTAAAGAATAGTTACTTAATATAAGTAATTAAAGAATAATTAAGGTTAATTAATATTTAATTAAGGTTAATTAATTAATAATTAACGTTAATTAAATAATAATTAAGGGTTAATTAATCGATGATTAAAGTATAAAGAATTAATAATTTATGATAATTTATTATAAGTGATCATTAATTAAAGGATAATTAATGAAAGTAATTATGTGATTAATTAATTAAATAATTATTAAAATGGTTGGTAATTACTTAATGTTGATTAAGTAGGGTTAAGTAATTAATTTATTTTAAGTTAGTTATATTAATTATAATCATATGATTAATTAATCCTACTTATAGACTGTGTAGTTAATGCACCGCTATTACTCCGCTATAATCCCGCTATATCTCATAGCAGATTTCTACCGCTACTCCATATAGCCCCAAAATATAGCCTTTTTGCTATAATCCCCGCTATTTCCGCTATATCTCGCTATTCCCGCTATATTTTTCTATTTCCGCTATATCTTTTGTAATAAAATGAATTAAAAAATTGCATTTATACATTATAAAAATTATGAAACTAATTTATTTGATTTAATTTTTAATATATTTTAAAAAATGAAAATACTCTAATATTCTACTTAATTCAATTATGTTATGTAACAGTTTTACGTTTATTTAAAGTATATTCGCACATATTTTTTGTTTAAAATTATTTATGTATTAATTATAATTCAATTAAATGATAATTTTTCATTTAATTACCATTTATATATTTGTACAAACATTAAGTACGAGTTTTATATGCTATTTTAGAGTCATCCACTATATCCTCGCTGTATCCTCGTTGTATCCCCGCTATGACTTTTTGTACCTCCACCGCTTCGAATCTGTCGAACGCTTTAACTGCACAGCTTATAGATAACTGGATTATCATTGAATGCCTGGAATTGTTTGATATCTCTGATATGTGATTTGTGATATTCTGCAATATGAATTGCTTTGGATTGAGCTATGACATTTGTGATATATTGATATGTGAATGTGAACTTCTAAATTGAAGTAAAATTGTTTACTTCAACTTGGCCTTTAAAACGACATTTGAATTTCGATGCGACCAGGGTTGGATTCCAAATGATTAACCGAAACCCACATCAAACCTTAAAGGTGGATCTTTGTTTAAAAGATTATAAATGGAAATTGGTTATGATTGAAGTATCCACATGTTTTTAAAATAAGCGCTCATCATTCGGTTAAGCCGGGAGAGGATATTGAGTCATAAAACTCATTCCGAATAATTATACGACGAAATGGGAATGCATTTGAAGATGGTGGTGAAGACCAGGTATTTTTGAGAATGAAAGGATTACTTGTCGATTGTCTCTGCACTAAGTGGCTCTGATAGAGAGATTCCGTATGTGATGGGAAGTCTGGTCGGGATTGTGGGTATCCGGACTTACAAGGACTTCTTCCTTAATTGGACGAACTTACTTCGGTTCCATTCAGACCCAGGATGGACTTGTATGGATATATGTCTGACGTTACACTTTGAGATGTAAAGCTGGTTCTTATCAAATACATTTCAATTTGGTGGCAGAGAATTTATTCTCTTAGCTTAACACCCTTCTCTAAGACGTACGAGCTCAGAGGTTATGTAGTTGATGGTTATTAGTGATATATTCCTAATTTGGTAATGTAGTATGCTAAGTATTGATCATTGGTTGATCGAACCATGGATTTTTAGAAAAGCGTAGCTTTGTAGGATGAGACTTCATCGAACCTCACACCCCGGAAATGGTCGAAACAGAAAAGGATGCAGCAAGTTTATGGGGGTCGCGCACCTCAGGGTATGTGCATTTCCTTCTGGATAAAAAGTGGTATTCTAGATGGAGCCGAGATAATTTGATTATGTGGTTATTGGTGCCGAGGGCCCTCGATAAAGGTCGGTAACGATAGGGATGGTATACTCGTGACAGTTAGTTACCTAGTTACAGAGGTAACCCGGCCTTGTGTTGGCAGAGATCTGGTTAGGTGGGGCGTCCCTCTAGAGGAGTACCCTTTTGGATTACGGAAGTTCCTTAGCCTTGACCATTTGTTGGAAATCCAATAAATCGTTACGAGCCTTATATGATTTTCAATTGTATAACCTGCCATTCTTAAATGGTAGCTATAGTAGGCATACTATAATGGTACGTATGCTGGCTAAGATTAATATTATACTTTTGAAATGTTTTTCACATTATGCACTAATAATAATCATATCAAGAGGATTTTTGCATATCAAGCATGTTTGACTATCATAAGGAGAAATCTCCCCCAAGTGTGTGATCGCATTGTGCTATATTACAACATGATACGGGGTTCTCGCTTCATGTTTGGTGGCGAGCAATTTTGGTTTGGAAGTCTTTGGAGCTTTGGAGCTTTTGCATTGATGTCGCAGTTTGTTGGATTCTCGCTCTCGCTCCCTTTTCTTGAAGGCCCTATTGAAGTTATTGTTATCCTGTTGTTGTTTATGTTATTGTTCTGTTGTTGTATCATATATATTGATCTCTGATGTTGGTGGTCATTGTTGTAGTATGTTGTATCCATGTGTTGTATATCAATGAAATTATCATTTTTTTTCTACTGTGTTGTTAGTCATTTAATGTGTTATAAGCTCCAGCGAACTGGACCCCGACGTTTGAATCTCCGGCATTCGAATACGAGTGAGGTATTGGATATCGATTTTCGAACGCTGGATTCGGGTCGTCACATTTGGTATCAGAGCTAAAGGTTGAGTAAGAACTTTAGCATTGGAGTATAACTCATTAGGTGACTCATTAGAGATAAGGTTAGAAATGCCCTATAATGAGTAGATTCCCTAAGATATCTTGTCCTTTGGCCTAAATAAATTTTCTTACTATTTACAAATAGTGAGATTGAGTGCAAGAAGAGGACGAGGTAGGGGATGGAGGAGTGCCACTACCAATGGTCAAGGCCCTGCAACAACAGCAATGGAAAGAGCAGCTCTTCCCATCCAGCCCCAGCTAAATCTGGCGAATTTATATCGGAGTTTCTCAAGACTTGGGGGAAAACCATTCACAGGAAAGGAGACTATTATAGAAGCACAAGCATGGATTCAATCTTGTGAAAGGATTTTCTAAGGATTGAAGTTGGAGGTTGATCAAATGAGGTTGATAGCTTCTTGGCAGCTCCAGGAAGAAGCTTAGGCATGGTAGGAGACTATTACTTGGCTGAGTCGGAGGACAGGTCTACTTGGGGTAGATTCAAGGAAGTGTTTGAGCAGCGTTATATGCCTTCTGCTGGTATCTCCAGGATGTGATGAACGTATTTTTCTACATTTTAAACCATTTGCTTCATATATTTTTTTATTTTTTTAAGGGGTATTATACGTGTATTTTATTATGGTTTTTCAGATTATAGACACCGAAGTGCAACTTTGAAATTAATCGGTTGTGTCGTCCATTGGTTCAAGTGACATGCAGCAAAGAGTGCAACATTTTGATCACCAAATAAATCAAAGCTCGGCACATTTTAATCAATAAGCACAGCTTACATGGACCAAGTCAAAAATAAGCTCACTAGCATGGTCACGTAAAAGAAGAAAATCAAAGAAGAAAAATAAACATACATCATCACACAAACAAAAGGCTAGCTCACGTTTGTAAGTTCAAAAAAAAAGTGGGATCATTTCGAAGTAGCAAAGACCAAGCATACTATTCTCAAATGCCAGCTCACCTTAGCATTGTTCTATGCAAATTCAATTTTAGCGCATATATTTTCTGAGCTTGGTCAAGAGAATACTAATTCAAACAATGACGTGGCCACATATATTTTCTTTCACCAATTCATACATGGGACCTATTCTTTTGGGAAAAGGTGGACTGATATTTTCAGGTTTAGAAGTCTATATATAGAGAACTGATAGCAATGTCAAAGGATCATCTCTTACCCCATCACTCTTCTTCATCTTTAATTTTAAATTCAGCAATTTTTTTATTTTCGAACGGGATGCGTAGGATTGTTGATTAGATTTAGCAATTTATTTATTCTTGTTCTTACTTTTTTCTTCCAATTTTCAGTTAGTTAATAAATATTTCATTTCTTTGCTCTATTATTTTCTTTTCCACAATTTCAATTTCTGTTCTGATTTTTACAATTTTATATTTTGGTTGCAATTTCGATTAGTTTCGGATTCGATTTGAAGTATATTATTATTTTTATTTTTTGTTCAAATTCATCGTCGAATTTGTTTAACACGCCTAAGATTTAACTACGAATTTCAATTTTTTAAAAATACAATTCCCAGTGTTCGACCTGCATACTACACACTTGTGCGCTTGCAAAATTAATTAAAATTTATGCTTTTCTAATCAATAGAAAAGTCACAACAAGTTTTTGGCGCCGTTGCTGGGGAATTGCTATTTTGAAATTTTCGATTTTTCATTTTTTAAGTCTATTCGTGTTAATTTATTATTTTTGCATTAGTTTTCAAAAAAACTGCCCACGAATTTATTATTGGCCTTCTCTTTTTCGTGATGCCCATGAATTTTGCTCCAAATGCGCTAGATGTCAACAAACATGTCGTATTTCAAAACATAACATGATGCCCCTAAACCCAATCCTTGTCATCAAATTCTTTGATATTTGGGGCATCGATTACATGTCTAAATGGGTTGAGGCCATTCCCACCAGAACAAATGACAATAAAGTTGTTGTCAAATTTTGGAAAGAAAACATATTTTCCCATTTGGCACACCTCGAGCCATTATAAGTGATAACGGTTCTCATTTTTATAATCGTGCCTTTGAATCTCCTCTTTAGAAATACTCTATCACTTATAAACTATCTACTCCATATCGTCCACGGACCAACGGTCAAGTCGAGATTTCCAATAGAAAAATTAAACAAATTCTTGAAAAGTCGGTTAACTCGAACAGAAAAGATCGATCATCTAAATTGATAGACGCCCTTTGGGAATTTCACATAGCTTATAAAACAAATGTAGGAATGTCACCATACGATTAGTCTTTGGAAAAGCATGCCATTTACCCGTTAAACTCGAGCACCGCGCACTTTAGGCAATCAAATACCTTAATTTTGACATAGAAGAAGCCGGATCGTAAATTACAATTGTTAGATTTAGAAGAACTAAGAAATAAAACGTATGAAAATGCAAAGATTTATAAAGAGAAAGCTAAATTTTATCATGATAAATCCATACTTCGTAAGACATTCGATGTAGGTCAAAAAGTTCTCTTATATTATGAGCATTGACTAAGTCAAGTGTAGTGTGCTATCTATGCAAAATGAATCTAGTTCGCATGCACCACGAACGGACCATCTCATGTAGATAGCTCGCTCACGTAAGAAAAATAATTCATTTCAATTTTTATCTCTTTTGGAAGTTAACTGTTATCGATTGGAAATTGAAAACGGATCCGTTATCTGAGTGATGTGGAAAATATTTTCTTTTTAGGATCATTAGAAGTGCAAAAACAAAAAATGGTGTTAGGACATTATCTAGAATGACCGATTTTTGAATGAATCATTGTATTAGAATCAGTTTGGCGATCGGGACTTGGTCGGATTTCAAAGAGAATCTATTAAAGAAGAAGAATATGACTTAGCTCTAGCACAAACTACTCAACCGAGTCAACACTTAGCCTCACCATCGTTCAAATGCAATCCAAGAATTCATCAATTCCCTTCAAACTACACTCAGCTAAAGCTCAACCGTTGTAACAATCCCGTTTTTAAACCAAATTTAATTTAGTAATTGATAAAAAGTTTGGAATTAATTTGAATTTTTTCCAAAACAAATAAAATTTGTGTTTGTTTATTTATGTAGATTGTAAATAGAATTTGGATTTGAATTTGAAATTCAAATATAAAAATCTTAAAACAAATTTGGATTTAAAAATAATATATGTATGATTTTTATTAACGTGTAAATTAGTTTGAAATCATTTTCTTTTAAATTGTATAAATATAAACAAAGGAAATGTATTTATAAAAATAGAAAATATAATTTAAAATCATACAAACATATTATTAATATGCAAAAAGACAAGTGTTAAAATTATAACACATAATTTAACAAGCGTAAATCATTTAACATAGAAATTAACAAATGTAACTTAATTATAATCATGCAAAATACAAGTGTCACAATTTTTTTTCATTTTTAAAAAATAATAAATAAAGAAAACATGGTTATATATACATCTATCTTCCACTCTTAATTTTCTTTTCATTTTCAAAAGAACTACAAAGTAAAAGAAAATCAAAATAAAACATGTTAGCTCAAACCAAGAAATAAAATTATAAAACAAGTTAAATTCATCTCAAATCTGAAGCAAACCAGAAGATTAGATCATCTCAATCATCAAGTAAAGAAAATCAAAGTAGCAGTTCAAAAAAAATTCCAGTTTCAAATTTTAAAAGCTCTGCTCTCTTTTTCAAACTAAAAGGTGAGTAAACTATTGTTTTAAAACTTCAATCTGGGTTGAATCTGGATGCATGTAACGAATGATTGATACAATGTTGTGGGAAATGCCTGCATGTATATAAATATGAAGTGTGTGTGTGTCTATATATATGCATGCATGTACATATGAATATATGGCCTCTATTCTAGGTTTACAATGTTTAAAACCAAACTCAAAAATCGAAATCTTTTCACCTATCCTCTTATACGCTTCAATTTTTAAACCAAATGTTTTTAAATTAACATGATTTAAATTTTAAAAATTCTTTTAAGTATAAGTAATAAGTGGATTTACTGGAAATCAGAAAATATAGGAAAACTCAATATATGTTGGAAATTCAAGCATCCTGATTTTTGGTTTCAATTATATCATCTAAAACAATTTCGAAAACGATGATTTTTAAAAGAGGAATCATGATTTTTTAGTATGTATTCATGGAGAAATCGTGAGTTGAACAGAAATCGAACTTTCTTCAATTTCTGGTGATCGAAGGGTGGTGGGGTCTCATGTTCATCACTGAGGGTAGCTTGGAGGTTGGCAAACCTAGGAAAAATACTAGGTGGATTTTTAAACCACCATGGTAGCTGAACGTTGGCAATGTACGGTTTAAACCCAGTTTTTGGTCAATCCTATTCTCGAAGCAATTCCATCGTCGATGGCGAATCGAACTTGACCAGGGCAAGTGGAATCGAAGCGTGCGTTTTCGACGAAGGGATGAGCGTGATGGCGATGTTTTAGATGGTCAGGATGGACGAGGCGAGTCGATTTTGTTGATCGGACTTTGGGTTCAAGCTGTGTTGAGTAGCTCAATCTCAAGTTCGTCATCGATTCAAGGTTCTGGGTGGTCTGAGGGATCAAGTAGATTGTCGTCGACATGTTGAAGGCGAAGAGGTCGATCGGAGTTGGTCGAAACTCCTATGCACGTTCATATATATCTGGGTTTGATTTGTACTGATGGTTTTGGGAAGAAGGTGATTGACTCAAATTTGATTTTGGGGAATCGTGTTGTTGGCTCGAGTAAGTACTCGGCTGTATTCATGTGGGTAAACACAGGTTTTCATGTTTTTAAAATAAAACAAAGTATAAAAGGAAGGGGAAGTGATTTACTTGGGAAAGAGTGCGGGAAATTGGGTATCTACCACGGGTAAGGGCTCCAGTTAGTCTCGGGTCTGAGTCTTTAAATTTTTAAATAAATCAAGTTTTTAAAGTTTAAATGAATCAAGTTTTAAACTGTTTTCTTAAATACATTCCTTTAAATGATTAATGTTTTTTAAATATTTTGGTTAGAGAAAAATTATATAACTTATTTGACTTAAATTAATTAAGTTAATCCTTAAGTTTATTTTAAATTTAGATTAAAAAAATGTAATTAAGAAATTAATTAAAGAAGGTAAATGTTTTTAATTAACTTAAAGGATCTTAAGTTAATATATATGCTAATGATAAATCATTTCCCAAATTTATTAAATAAATTTAAATGGTAACTAAAATAATGGTTTATCTTTTAATTAGTTAAAGTTTTGAGCAGTTAAAGATTAATTAATTAATTAATGAAAGTAATTAATGGTTACTTACTTAAAGGATAATTACTTAAAGAATAGTTACTTAATATAAGTAATTAAAGAATAATTAAGGTTAATTAATATTTAATTAAGGTTAATTAATTAATAATTAACGTTAATTAAATAATAATTAAGGGTTAATTAATCGATGATTAAAGTATAAAGAATTAATAATTTATGATAATTTATTATAAGTAATCATTAATTAAAGGATAATTAATGAAAGTAATTATGTGATTAATTAATTAAATAATCATTAAAATGGTTGGTAATTACTTAATGTTGATTAAGTAGGGTTAAGTAATTAATTTATTTTAAGTTAGTTATATTAATTATAATCATATGATTAATTAATCCTACTTATAGACTGTGTAGTTAATGCACCGCTATTACTCCACTATAATCCCGCTATATCTCATAGCAGATTTCTACCGCTACTCCATATAGCCCCAAAATATAGCCTTTTTGCTATAATCCCCGCTATTTCCGCTATATCTCGCTATTCCCGCTATATTTTTCTATTTCCGCTATATCTTTTGTAATAAAATGAATTAAAAAATTGCATTTATACATTATAAAAATTATGAAACTAATTTATTTGATTTAATTTTTAATATATTTTAAAAAATGAAAATACTCTAATATTCTACTTAATTCAATTATGTTATGTAACAGTTTTACGTTTATTTAAAGTATATTCCACATATTTTTTGTTTAAAATTATTTATGTATTAATTATAATTCAACTAAATGATAATTTTTCATTTAATTACCATTTATATATTTGTACAAACATTAAGTACGAGTTTTATATGCTATTTTAGAGTCATCCACTATATCCTCGCTGTATCCTCGCTGTATCCCCGCTATGACTTTTTGCACCTCCACCGCTTCGAATCTGCCGAACGCTTTAACTGCACAGCTTATAGATAACTGGATTATCATTGAATGCCTGGAATTGTTTGATATCTCTGATATGTGATTTGTGATATTCTGCAATATGAATTGCTTTGGATTGAGCTGTGACATTTGTGATATATTGATATGTGAATGTGAACTTCTAAATTGAAGTAAAATTGTTTACTTCAACTTGGCCTTTAAAACGGCATTTGAATTTCGATGCGACCAGGGGTTGGATTCCAAATGGTTAACCGAAACCCACATCAAACCTTAAAGGTGGATCTTTGTTTAAAAGATTATAAATGGAAATTGGTTATGATTGAAGTATCCACATGTTTTTAAAATAAGCGCTCATCATTCGGTTAAGCCGGGAGAGGATATTGAGTCATAAAACTCATTCCGAATAATTATACGACGAAATGGGAATGCATTTGAAGATGGTGGTGAAGACCAGGTATTTTCGAGAATGAAAGGATTACTTGTCGATTGTCTCTGCACTAAGTGGCTCTGATACAGAGATTCCGTATGTGATGGGAAGTCTGGTCGGGATTGTGGGTATCCGGACTTACAAGGACTTCTTCCTTAATTGGACGAACTTACTTCGGTTCCATTCAGACCCAGGATGGACTTGTATGGATATATGTCTGATGTTACACTTTGAGATGTAAAGCTGGTTCTTATCAAATACATTTCAATTTGGTGGCAGAGAATTTATTCTCTTAGCTTAACACCATTCTCTAAGACGTACGAGCTCAGAGGTTATGTAGTTGATGGTTATTAGTGATATATTCCTAATTTGGTAATGTAGTATGCTAAGTATTGATCATTGGTTGATCGAACCATGGATTTTTAGAAAAGCGTAGCTTTGTAGGATGAGACTTCATCGAACCTCACACCCCGGAAATGGTCGAAACAGAAAAGGATGCAGCAAGTTTATGGGGGTCGCGCACCTCAGGGTATGTGCATTTCCTTCTGGATAAAAAGTGGTATTCTAGATGGAGCTGAGATAATTTGATTATGTGGTTATTGGTGCCGAGGGCCCTCGATAAAGGTCGGTAACGATAGGGATGGTATACTCATGACAGTTAGTTACCTAGTTACAGAGGTAACCCGGCCTTGTGTTGGCAGAGATCTGGTTAGGTGGGGCGTCCCTCTAGAGGAGTACCCTTTTGGATTACGGAAGTTCCTTAGCCTTGACCATTTGTTGGAAATCCAATAAATCGTTACGAGCCTTATATGATTTTCAATTGTATAACCTGCCATTCTTAAATGGTAGCTATAGTAGGCATACTATAATGGTACGTATGCTGGCTAAGATTAATATTATACTTTTGAAATGTTTTTCACATTATGCACTAATAATAATCATATCAAGAGGATTTTTGCATATCAAGCATGTTTGACTATCATAAGGAGAAATCTCCCCCAGGTGTGTGATCGCATTGTGCTATATTACAACATGATACGGGGTTCTTGCTTCATGTTTGGTGGCGAGCAATTTTGGTTTGGAAGTCTTTGGAGCTTTGGAGCTTTTGCATTGATGTCGCAGTTTGTTGGATTCTCGCTCTCGCTCCCTTTTCTTGAAGGCCCTATTGAAGTTATTGTTATCCTATTGTTGTTTATGTTATTGTTCTGTTGTTGTATCATATATATTGATCTCTGATGTTGGTGGTCATTGTTGTAGTATGTTGTATCCATGTGTTGTATATCAATGAAATTATCATTTTTTTTCTACTGTGTTGTTAGTCATTTAATGTGTTATAAGCTCCAGCGAACTGGACTCCGACGTTTGAATCTCCGGCATTCGAATACGAGTGAGGTATTGGATATCGATTTTCGAACGCTGGATTCGGGTCGTCACATTTGGTATCAGAGCTAAAGGTTGAGTAAGAACTTTAGCATTGGAGTATAACTCATTAGGTGACTCATTAGAGATAAGGTTAGAAATGCCCTATAATGAGTAGATTCCCTAAGATATCTTGTCCTTTGGCCTAAATAAATTTTCTTACTATTTACAAATAGTGAGATTGAGTGAAAGAAGAGGACGAGGTAGGGGATGGAGGAGTGCCACTACCAATGGTCAAGGCCCTGCAACAACAGCAATGGAAAGAGCAGCTCTTCCCATCCAGCCCCAGCTAAATCTGGCGAATTTATATCGGAGTTTCTCAAGACTTGGGGGAAAACCATTCACAGGAAAGGAGACTATTATAGAAGCACAAGCATGGATTCAATCTTGTGAAAGGATTTTCTAAGGATTGAAGTTGGAGGTTGATCAAATGAGGTTGATAGCTTCTTGGCAGCTCCAGGAAGAAGCTTAGGCATGGTAGGAGACTATTACTTGGCTGAGTCGGAGGACAGGTCTACTTGGGGTAGATTCAAGGAAGTGTTTGAGCAGCGTTATATGCCTTCTGCTGGTATCTCCAGGATGTGATGAACGTATTTTTCTACATTTTAAACCATTTGCTTCATTTTTATTTTTATTTTTTTAAGGGGTATTATACGTGTATTTTATTATGGTTTTTCAGATTATAGACTCCGAAGTGCAACATTGAAATTAATCGGTTGTGTCGTCCATTGGTTCAAGTGACATGCAGCAAAGAGTGCAACATTTTGATCACCAAATAAATCAAAGCTCGGCACATTTTAATCAATAAGCACAGCTTACATGGACCAAGTCAAAAATAAGCTCACTAGCATGGTCACGTAAAAGAAGAAAATCAAAGAAGAAAAATAAACATACATCATCACACAAACAAAAGGCTAGCTCACGTTTGTAAGTTCAAAAAAAAAGTGGGATCATTTCGAAGTAGCAAAGACCAAGCATACTATTCTCAAATGCCAGCTCACCTTAGCATTGTTCTATGCAAATTCAATTTTAGCGCATATATTTTCTGAGCTTGGTCAAGAGAATACTAATTCAAACAATGACGTGGCCACATATTTTTTCTTTCACCAATTCATACATGGGACCTATTCTTTTGGGAAAAGGTGGACTGATATTTTCAGGTTTAGAAGTCTATATATAGAGAACTGATAGCAATGTCAAAGGATCATCTCTTACCCCATCACTCTTCTTCATCTTTAATTTTAAATTCAGCAATTTTTTTATTTTCGAACGGGATGCGTAGGATTGTTGATTAGATTTAGCAATTTATTTATTCTTGTTCTTACTTTTTTCTTCCAATTTTCAGTTAGTTAATAAATATTTCATTTCTTTGCTCTATTATTTTCTTTTCCACAATTTCAATTTCTGTTCTGATTTTTACAATTTTATATTTTGGTTGCAATTTCGATTAGTTTCGGATTCGATTTGAAGTATATTATTATTTTTATTTTTTGTTCAAATTCATCGTCGAATTTGTTTAACACGCCTAAGATTTAACTACGAATTTCAATTTTTTAAAAATACAATTCCCAGTGTTCGACCTGCATACTACACACTTGTGCGCTTGCAAAATTAATTAAAATTTATGCTTTTCTAATCAATAGAAAAGTCACAACAAGTTTTTGGCGCCGTTGCTGGGGAATTGCTATTTTGAAATTTTCGATTTTTCATTTTTTAAGTCTATTCGTGTTAATTTATTATTTTTGCATTAGTTTTCAAAAAAACTGCCCACGAATTTATTATTGGCCATCTCTTTTTCGTGATGCCCATGAATTTTGCTCCAAATGCGCTATATGTCAACAAACATGTCGTATTTCAAAACATAACATGATGCCCCTAAACCCAATCCTTGTCATCAAATTCTTTGATATTTGGGGCATCGATTACATGTCTAAATGGGTTGAGGCCATTCCCACCAGAACAAATGACAATAAAGTTGTTGTCAAATTTTGGAAAGAAAACATATTTTCCCATTTGGCACACCTCGAGCCATTATAAGTGATAACGGTTCTCATTTTTATAATCGTGCCTTTGAATCTCCTCTTTAGAAATACTCTATCACTTATAAACTATCTACTCCATATCGTCCACGGACCAACGGTCAAGTCGAGATTTCCAATAGAAAAATTAAACAAATTCTTGAAAAGTCGGTTAACTCGAACAGAAAAGATCGATCATCTAAATTGATAGACGCCCTTTGGGAATTTCACATAGCTTATAAAACAAATGTAGGAATGTCACCATACGATTAGTCTTTGGAAAAGCATGCCATTTACCCGTTAAACTCGAGCACCGCGCACTTTAGGCAATCAAATACCTTAATTTTGACATAGAAGAAGCCGGATCGTAAATTACAATTGTTAGATTTAGAAGAACTAAGAAATAAAACGTATGAAAATGCAAAGATTTATAAAGAGAAAGCTAAATTTTATCATGATAAATCCATACTTCGTAAGACATTCGATGTAGGTCAAAAAGTTCTCTTATATAATTTCAGACTTCATTTATTTCCGGGAAAATTAAGATCCCATTGTACCGGTCCATATATTGTGAAAACAGTATACCCTTGTGGTGTAGTTGCAATTGAAAATCCTAGGGACAGTTCCATTTCAAAGGTCAATGGACAACGCTTGAAGCCATTTCTAGAGTTTGAACAACACGAGGACGACGAGTTCGTGGATCTCCATGAACCTAGCTACTCGGCATAAGCCGCTCACTATCTTGTACATATCAGGTTGTATATTTTTTGTTTTATTTTTCTATTTTGCATTTGCAATATGTTCGATAGTTGGGACACTGTCTCATTCTAGTGTAGGGGGACGCATATCTCATACTGTTTGTTCATATTTCACAGTGTGGCATCATTTAAAAAAACAAAAAGAAAAAAAAATCATCTCATTATTTATTTCAAAATTTTTTCGGTTTTCAAGCATCGTCTCATTTTCCCTTTTTTTAAGACATTGATTTATTTTTAATTAATTAAGACAAAGTAAGTAAACAGTTGAAGTCAATTGATGAAAATTTTCGTGAATCACTAATTTTAAATGTAAAATATAATGAAAAGTTGAATTACAAGCGATAACAGTGAGGTTAGTATATAGGGGGATTCGTAGGTGATGGTTATGAAATCCTTTCCAAAATGTAGTCTTTGTTTAAATAAAGGCAGATTTAAAGTATATGCGTTGACATTTCAAATCATTAAAGTTAAGTGGTGCTAAGTTGATTTGCATAACTCTCTTTAGTTAATTTCAAAAAAAAAACTAATAAGAAACACCTAGAGTCAATAGGTGTGCACACTTATGAAAGTGTGTGCACTCGCCACGCTTTGTACTCTTCTCACGTAAGCCTGCAAGGCAGTGCATGGATGGTATATCTGGCCTCAGCATTCTGAGTTAGGTGTATAAAGAAATTAAATAAATAATTACCTAAGGATTACCGACCTTTTCTGACATAGTCAGCGTCGGTTTGCACAATCCGCCAAGCCCCGTCCCAACTCTCACGTAAGCCCGCGAGGCAGTGCATGGGTGGTATGCCTTAGTCCAAAAGTTAGGTGTATAAAAAAAACTAGTAAAGAGAGACTAAGATTTGAAACCCAAACACTTCTTGACTTTATTGATTTGTCTTGTTATACAAATGGAAATGAAAAATATAATTTTGAAAAAATACTGTGATTAACAGTGAAGAATTTATTTCATAGCTGCACTATGCTATCGACCGAAACAACTGGTCAAACTAGAATCTAATGTATGAATACTTGAGTTATATTGAAATTTGTAATTAACGAGGAACCAAAAATTTGAAGAAGTTGAATAAAAATGATATACATTATTTTTTTGCAACTATTCTGAAGTAAATCGAGTCTCCATTTGTTTAAAATTTTGCATTCATGTAGTACGTTAGAATCATCACATACTGCATTTGGATTTTGTGGGTAGTATCCGCTAAAAACCCTCATGAGACACCACTCGTCCTACTAGGGACACGTAGAGGTTTGTTGCATATGCTCAATGCAATCCTTTTTCCTATGAAAAAGGATTTAGTTAGTTTTTATTTTCTTGTTTATTAGAGGACGAATAAAGTTTAAGTGTGGGGGTATTTGATGAACGTATATTTTTGCATTTTAAACCATTTGTTTCATATATTTTTTATTTATTTTTCAAGCGGTATTATACGGGTATTTTATTATGATTTTGTGGATTATAGATTCCAAAGTGCAATGTTGAAATTAATCGGTTGTTCCGTCCATTGGTTCAACTGACATGCAGCAAAAAGTGCAACATTTGAGCATCAAATAAATCAAAGCTCAGCACATTTTAATCAATAAGCACAAGTTACATGGACCAATTCATAAATAAGCTCTCTAGCATGGTCATGTAAAAGAAGAAAATCAAAGAAGAAAAAAAACATACATCATCACGCAAAAAAAACGCCATCTCACGTTTGCAAGATAAAAAAAAAGTGGGATCATTTCAAAGTAGCAAAGATCAAGCATATTATTCTCAAATGCCAGCTCACCTTAGCATTATTCTACGCAAATTAATGTTTAGCACATATATTATCTGAGCTTGGTCAAGAGAATACTAATTCAAACAATGACATGGCCACGTATATTTTCTTTCACCAATTCATGTATAGGAACTATTCTTTTGGGAAAAGGTGGACTGATATTTTCATGTCTGGAAGTCTATATATAGAGAACTGATAGTAAAGCTAGAGGATCATCATTTACCCCATAAATCTTCTTCAAGTTTAATTTTAAATTCTGCAATGTTTTTATTTTCGAACAGAATACGTAGGATTGTTGATTAGATTTAGCAATTTATTTATTCTTGTTCTTAGTTATTTTTTGCACTTTTTCAGTTAGTTAATAAATATTTCAGTTGTTTGCTCTGTTATTTTATTTTCCACAATTTCAATTTCTGTTCCGATTTTTACAATTTTATATTTTGGTTGCAATTTCGATTAGTTTTGGAATCGATTCGTAGTATATTATTTTTTTTATTTTTTGTTCAAATTCATCGTCGAATTCGTTAATCACGCCCAAGATTTAACTATGGATTTTAATTGTTTTAAAATACAATTCCCTGTGTTCGACCTGCATATTACACGCCTGTGCGCTTGTAGAATTAATTAAAATTTGTGCTATTCTAATCAATAGAAAAGTCACAACAGGATGTATCAGGAGTTTACAGATTTGAAGCAAGGAAGTTTAACTTTTGAAGAATACTTGAATAAGTTTCATGAGTTATTTCGGTTTGGTCCGGAATTAGTGAATACCCCTCTTAAGAAAAATGAGAGATTTATCAAAGGAATGAACAAGAAGTTCCATGAAAGGATGACAAGCCATGTGAAGGAATCTTTTGCTATTAAATATGGGATATAGATACACTACCTTGGATTAACAAGAGGTTCCAAAGGAGAAAGGAAGCGGAAGCAATTCAAGTTGGAAGAAGAGGAAATTTGGAGGAAAGAAACCATGGAAAGGCAAGGAAAAGAAGAATATTCAGGAGAATAAGGTGAAGGATGTTACTTGTTTCTGCTGTTTGGAGAAGGGATATTACTCAAGTAGTTGCAAGAAGCCCAAGAAGCAAAGGAGCAAGGATCAACCTAGGAAGTCGGGTCAAGAAGCCAGGGAGTGCTATTATTGCCATAAGCCAGCTAGTTAAAGATTGCCCAACAATGAAGTAGGCCCAAGTAGCGAAGGTTTATGCAATCAAGGATGACCCCTCAACCTCAAAAGCGGATAAAGGAAAAGGAGTTTTACACGGTAACCTTCTTGTTTGTGATAAAATTGTTAGAGTTCTCTTCAACACTGGAACCACACATAGCTTTATTTCCAGCAAACATAAACGAGTTAAAACTTGAAGCCGAATTCGTAGACGAACCTATATGTGTGAAGAATTCGGTAGGAGGCCCTGCGAATCTTTGTTTACATTGTAGAAAAGTTCCTATCTTGCATTCTCGTCATAAATTTCCTGTCAGCCTTTTCGTTCTTGACTTTAATGAATTTGAAATCTTGCTTGGAATGAATTGGTTAACTAAATATGAAGCTAAACTAGACTGTACCAATCGAACGATTTCGGTCAAAACCAAACTTGGGAATTTTTTTGTGATTTCTTGTGAGGATCCAAGTCCGAAAAGGGATAAGTAATATATACCGAGTTTGGAATCCATACCTATTATTCGAGAATTTCCTAACGTATTTGAAGAGGTTAGATCTTTACCTCCACATAGGGAAATCAAATTCAGAATCGACTTGGTTCCTAATGCCCGTCCTGTTGTGCATGCAAAACATAGGATGGCACCAAGGGAAAAATAGAGCTAGTCAAGCAAACCCAAGATTTACTGGAGAAAGGATTTATTTGACCCAGTTGTTCAAGTTGGGGATCAGCTGTTTTATTTGTACCGAAGTCTGATGGATCCTTGAGATTGTGCGTAGATTATCGTGATCTCAACAAGTTAGCTCTAAAGAATAAATTTCCTTTGCCCCGAATCGACGACCTGTTCGATCAACTACATGGCGCTCGATTCTTTTCTAAGATGGATCTAGCCCAAGGATTCCATCAACCGAAAATTGCTGAAGATTGTATGCATTTGACTGCTTTTAGGGGTCCTGATACATTCTACGAATGGTTAGTTATGCCATTCGAACTAACCAATGCCCCTGCATATTTCATAGACCTGATGACCTGAGTATTCTGTGAAGTGTTGAATAAATTTGTTCTAGTATTAATTGATCATATTCTGGTCTATTCCAAAACTGAAGAAGAGCATGCCAAACACTTAAAGATAGTTTTGGAAATATTGAGGACGAATATTCCTTTTGCCAAATTTACTAAATTTCATTTTTGGGTTAAAGAAGTTAGATTTTTGGGACATATTGTTAACGAAGAGAGAATTTCTGTAGACCGTGGCAAGGTTTCCGCTATCCTAGATTGGAAGCAACCCACAACTCCAAAGGAGGTCAGATGTTTTCTGGGATTAGCCAGATACTACTGAAAGGTTTTCCAGGATTTCTCTAAGTTAGCCAGTCCATTCACTAAGCTGACTACGAAGAATGCTAAATTTATTTGGACTCCGAAGTGCGAGGAAGCGTTCCAGGAATTGATGAAAAGGTTGATCACTGCTCCTGTTCTTGCCATAATGAACAGGAATAAACGTCTATCAGTTTACACGGATGCGTGTGGTGAAGGTGTGGGTGCTGTTCTAACGCAGGAGGGTAGAGTGATTGCCTACGCGAGTAGACAATTGCGACCATATGAGGAGAACTACCCGACCCACGATCTTGAGCTTTTGGCAGTTATTTTTGCTTTAAAAATCTACTATCATTATCTTCTGGGTGAAAATTTTGAATTGTTCACCGACCATAAATCTTTGAAATACCTCTTTACCCAGAAGGAATTGAATCTAAGGCAGCAACGTTGGTTGGAATTCCTAGCGTCATACGACTTGGATATTCAGTATACACCTGGTAAAGCTAACGTGCTAGCTGATGCTTTGAGTAAAAGTCATGTCGTTCTTGATTAACTTGTTGACACTCCTATTCTTCTTAAGATGATTGGAACTAAGCAGAAAGAAGATAAGTTTCTTCGAGAAATTTATAGAAGAATACGTCATGGTGAAGATTCCAGCTTTGAAGTCGATAAAAGTAGAATTATAAGGTTGAAAGGGAGGATCGGTGTTCCAGACATCCCCGATCCCAAACGAGAAGTATTGGACGAGTGTCACAAATCCAATTTTAGTATCCACCCAAGGGTTAACAAAATGTATCGAGATATTAAGAGTACTTTCTGGTGGAAAACAATAAAGAGAGATATATACATTTATGTTAGTCGATGTGCAACTTTTCAACAAATAAAGAGTGATCAAATGAAGATGGCAGGTTTACTCCAACCACCGGAACCGCCAAAATGGAAATGGGAACAAGTGTCTATGGATTTCATTGATGGTTTGCCACGAATTCGGAAGGGTAATGAGGCGATTTGGGTTATTGTGGATCGTCTGACCAAGACTGCCCACTTTATCTCAGTGAAATCCACCTGAATGGTGGTGAGTTTGGCAGAGTTATATGTGAAAGAGATTGTTCGACTCCATGGAATACCAAGTAGTATAGTGAGTGATCGTGACCCGATCTTCACTAGCAAATTTTGGGAGGCATTTCAAGCCGCACTAGGAACCAAGTTGAACTTCAGTACTGCTCACCACCTTCAGTACTGCTCACCACCTGTAGTGTGATGAGCAAACTGAAAGGATAAAACGAATCTTGGAATATCTTTTGCGTGCATGTATTCTTGATTTTGGAGGTCCATTGGAGTACCACTTGCATCTGGTTGAGTTTTCGTATAATAATAGTTATCAGGCCAGTATTAGAATGTCTCCTTTCGAAGCATTGTATGGTCGTCCTTATAGATCGCCTACATGTTGGATTGAGTCAGGTGATAGGATTGTTCTTGGTTCGGATATGATAAGGGAAGCTTCTGAGAAAGTTGATTTTATTCGGAAGAAGTTGAAAACTGCTCAAAGTCGACAGAAAAGTTATGCCAATCTCATGAAAAGAACTTTAGAGCTCCAGGTTGAAGATTCAGTTTTCCTAAAGGTTTCTCCAATGTGTGGAGTTTTGCGATTTGGAAAGATGGGTAAGTTGGCACCGCGATATATAGGTCATTTTCCTATACTTGAAAGGATTGGTCCTTTAGCTTATTGAGTGCAGTTACCTAATTGGTTAGCTGGCGTACATGATGTGTTCCATGTTTTTCATCTTCGGAAATATGTGCATGAACCAGATCATATTATTGAAGAGGCCGCTCAACAGGATTTAGAGATCACACCTAATTTGGCAGTGAAGAGAGAACCATTAAAGATTATTGATCAAGATAAAAAGAGATTAAGGAATAAAGTTGTGAAATTGCTAAAAGTACAATGGAGTGGTGACCCGAATGATTGTACTTGGAAAACAGAGGAGAGCATGCAGAAGTCCTATCCCAAGTGTAGAATAGATATTTCGGCTTGATTTAGTAAGTCATTTCTCTATCTCTTTATGTATTTGTATATTCTTTGTTTGTCTCCCTGTCTTTCAAATTTCAAGGATGAAATTTTCGTAAGGGGGGAATCTGTAAGATCCCATTTTTAAACCAAAGTTAATTTAGTAATTGATAAAAAATTTAGAATTAATTGAAATTTTTCCAAAACAAATAAAATTTATGTTTGTTTATTTATATAGATTGTTAATAGAATTTGGATTTGAAATTGCACCTCAAATATAAAAATCTTAAAAATAATTTGGATTTAAAAATAATATATGTATGATTTTTATTAAGGTATAAATTAGTTTTAAATAATTTACTTTTAAATTATATAAATATAAACAAAGGAAATGTATTTGTAAAAATAGAAAATATAATATAAAATCATATAAAAATATTATTAATATGCAAAAAGACAAGTGTTAAAATTATAACATATAATTTAACAAGTGTAAATCATTTAACATAGAAATTGATAAGTGTAACTTAATTATGATCATGCAAAATACAAATGTCACAATTGTTTTTCATTTTTAAAATTAATAAATAAAGAAAACATGGTTATATATATCTATCTTCCACTCTTCATTTTCTTTTAATTTTCAAAAGAACTACAAACTAAAAGAAAATAAAAATAAAACCTATATGCTCAAACCAAGAAATAAAAATATAAAACAAGTTAAATTCATTTCAAGTATGAAGCAAACCAGAAGATTAGATCATCTCAATCATCAAGCAAAGAAAATCATAGTAGTAGTTCAAAAAACAATTTTCAGTGTTCAAATTTTAAAAGCTCTACCCTCTGTTTCAAAATAAAAGGTGAGTAAACTGCTGTTTTAAAACTTGAATCTGGGTTGAATGTGGATGCAAGGATGAATGATTGATATAATGTTTTGGGAAATGCCTGCATGTATATAAATATGAAGTGTGCATGCCTGTACATATGAATATATGGCATATGTTCCCGGTTTATAGTGTTTAAAACCAAACTCAAAAATCAAAATCTTTTCACCTATCCTCTTATAGGCTTCAATGTTTAAACTAAATGTGTTTGAATTAACATTATTTAAATTTTAATAATGCTTTTAAGTATAAGTAATAATGGATTTACTGGAAATTAGAAAATATAAGAAAACTCGATATATGTTGGAAATTCAAGCATCATGATTTATGGTTTCAATTATATCATCTAAAACATTTTCGAAAACGATGATTTTTAAAAGTGGAATCATGACTTTTAAGTATATATTCATGGAGAAATAGTGGGTTGAACAGAAATCGATCTTTCTTCGATTTCTGGCGATCAAAGGGTGGTGGGGTCTCGTATTCATCACCAAGGGTAGCTTGGAGGTTGGCGAACCTAGGAAAAATATTGGGTGGATTTTTAAACCACCGTGGCGGCTGAACGTTGGCAATGTAGGGTTTAAACACAAATTTTGGTCGATCCTATTCTCGAAGTAATTCCGTCGTCAATGGCGAATCAGACTTGACCAGGGAAAGTGGAATTGAAGCATGGGTATTCAACGAAGGGATGAGCATGATGGCGATGTTTTAGATCGTCAGGATCAACGAGGCCATTCGATTTTGTTGATCGAAGTTTGGGCTCATGGTTGTGTTGAGTAGCTCGATCTCGAGTTTGTCGCGGATTCAAGGTTCGGGGTGGTCTGAGGGTTCAAGTAGATGGTTGTCGACGTGTTGAAGGCGAAGAGGTCGACGGAGTTGTCGGAACTCCTGTGCATGTGCACATGTATCTGGGTTTCATTTATACTGTTGGTTTTGGGAAGAAGGTGATTCACTCGAGTTTGATTTCGGGGAATTGTGTTTCTGGCTCGAGTAAGTACTCGGGTGTATTCGTGTGGGTAAACATGTTAACGAGTTTTAAAATTTTAAAATAAAACAAAGTATAAATAGAAGGGGAATGCATTTACTCTGGAAAGGGCGTGGGAAATTGGGTATCTGACTCGGGTAAGGACTCGAGTTGGTCTCGGGTCAGAGTCTTTAAATTTTAAATAAATCAAGTTTTCGAAGTTTAAATGAATCAAGTTTTAAACTGTTTTCTTAAATACATTCTTTAAATGATTAATGTTTTTTAAATATTTTGGTTAGATAAAAATTATATCATTTGTTTAACTTAAATTAATTTAGTCAATCCTTAAGTTTATTTTAAACTTAGATTAAAAAAATGTAATTAAGAAATTAATTGAAGAAGTTAAATGTTTTTAATTAACTTAAGGGATCTTAAGTTAATACATATGTTAATGATAAATCATTTCCAAAGTTTATTAAATAAATTTAAATGGTAATTAAAATAATGGTTTATCTTTTAATTAATTAAAGTTTTGAGTAATTATAGATTAATTAATTAATTAACAAAAGTAATTAAAGGTTACTTACTTAAAGGATAATAAATTAAAGAATAATTACTTAATATAAGTAATTAAATAATAATTAAGGTTAATTAGTTAATAATTAAGGTTAATTAATTAATAATTAAGGGTTAATTAATTGATGATTAAATTATAATTAATTAATGATTAAGGATCAATTAATTAAAAATTTAGGATAATTAATCATTAATTAAAGGATAATTAATGAAAGTAGTTATGTGATTAATTAATTAAATAATTAATTAAAATGGTTGGTAATTATTTAATGTTAATTAAGCAGGGTTAAGTAATTAATTTATTTTAAGTTAATTAAATTAATTATAATCATATGATTAATTAATCCTACTTATAGATGATTGGATGTTTATTGAATACCTAGGAATGGTTGATATCTCTGGTATGTAGTTTGTGATACTCTCTAATATGAATTGCTTTGGATTGAGCTGTGCCATCGGTGACATATTGCTGTGTGAATGCGAACTTATGAATTGAAGTAAATTTTTTTTACTTAAACTTGTCCTTTAAAACGGCATTTGAATTTCGATGCAACCAGGGGTCGGATTCCAAATGGTTATCTGAAACCCACATCGAACCTTAAAGGTGGATCTTTTGTTTAAAAGATTATAAATGGAAATTTGTTATGACTAATGTATCCACATGTTTTTAAAATAAGCGCTCATCATTTGGTTAAGCCGGGAGAGGACATTGAGTCATAAAACCCATTCCGAATAATGATATGACGAAATAGGATTGCATTTGAAGACGTTGGCGAAGACCGGGCATTTTAGAGAACGAATGGATTACCTGTGGATTATCTCTGCACTTAGTTGCTCGGATATAGAGAATCCCTATGTGATGGGAAGTCCGGTCGGAATTGTGGATATCCAGATTTTCAAGGACTGCTTACTTAATTGGACGAAGTGCCTTCAGTTCCATTCAGACCGAGGAGGACTTGTATGATGTATGTATGACGTTACACTTTGAGATGTAAAGCTGGTTTCTATCAAATACATTTCTGTTTGGGGGCAGAGAATTTATTCTCTTAGCTTAACACCCTTCTCTGAGATGTACAAGCTCAGAGGTTATGTAGTTGATGGTTATTTGTGATATATTCCCAATTTGATAATGTGGCATGCTAAGTGATAATCATTGGTTGATCGAAGTGTGGATTTTCTGAAAAGCGTAGCTTTGTGGGACGAGACTTCATCGAACCTCACACCCTGGGAATAGTCGAAACAGAAAAGGATGCATCAAGGTTACGGGGGTCGCGCCCCTCAAGGTATATGCATTTCCTTCTGGATAAAAATTGGTATTCTGGTATGGAGCCCTGATAATTTGCTTATGTGGTTGTTGGTGTTAAGGGCCCTCGATAAAAGTCTTTTATGACCGAAGGATGGCATACTCGTGACAGTTAGTTACCTAGTTATAGAGGTAACTCGACCTTGTGTTGGCAGAGATCGGGTTAGGTTCTCGGAGAGTCCCTCCAGAGGCGTACCCTTTTTGATTAAAGAAGTTCCTTCGCGTTGGCCATTTGTTGGAAATCCAACCACTAAATACGAGCCATGTATGGTTTTTATTCGTATAACCTGCCATTTTTAAATGGTAGCTATAGTAGGCATACTATAATGGTACGTATGCAGGCTAATACTAAAATTATACTTTCGAAATGTTTTTCACACTATGCACTAACATAATATTCGAAGGATTTTTACGTATCAAGCATGTTTGACTACCATAAGGAGAAATCTCCCCCAAGTGTGCGATCGCACTGTGTGTTTGCCGGGAGGTCTTATGGTAGTTTCATTTTCCAAAATTCATAACGGATTTCGTTGTAATTTGTTTTTGTACAAACAACTGTTTTATGTTTACTCATACCAGTCCCATGACTGACCCAGAGTTTATTGTTCCCTTTCCTAAACTCTGGGTGCCCATAATTTTCCACACGGGCAGCCTAGAGTCAGGTTATCCGTGTTTTGGAGCTAGTTCAGATAGTAGATGTAGATTCGAAAATCTTTGAAGTCCTTGGTTTTGAAGCTGTTGGGTTTTGGAAGCTTTTGGTTTGGAAGTCTTTGGAGCTTTGGAGCTTTTGCATTGAAGTCGCGGTTTGTTGGATTCTCGCTCTCGCTCTCTTTTCTTGAAGACCTCATTGAAGTTATTCTTATCCTGTTGTTGTTCCGCTGTTATGTTATTATTATGTTGTTGTATCATATATATTGATCTCTGATGTTGGTGGTCGTTGTTGTAGTATGTTGTATCCATGTGTTATATATCAATGAAATTATCATTTTGTTTCTGCCGTGTTGTTATTCATCTAATGTGTTATAAGCTCCAATGAACTAAACTACGACGTTTGAATCTTCGGCATTCGAATATGAGTAAGGTATTGGATATCAATTTTTGAACATTGGATCCCGAGTCGTCACAACCATCATCACATTCATCAAAATTGCAAAGTTCGTCATTGCCAACCTTAGATTTAAATGATTTGGGTACTAAGGTTTGAATTGATTCAGTTCCAAATCAATTTGAGATGAGAAGAGGTAGTTGGAGATGGTTCTAGGTGGAGGTGGCGAATTCAGGTAGTGACGAAATTTGGTGGAAGCGGCGGCGGTCAAATGAAGTAGGGTCGGAGATAGGAAGATGTGAGAAAAGCATGTTAAATCAGAAGATAACGTTAAGGACTCGGTAGCAAAGTCAAAGCAAGTGAAAGCAAAAACTAAATTTTTACTAAATATTCAATTTACAAGAAATAAACGTTAAACATGATACTGAGCAAAATGACTTAGTATTGAGTCATTTTTCTTTTACTCTAATATAAAATCATAATAGAGGGCCCATACGTCAATCTAGAGCACAACTTCATTTTGAAATGTAGATTACATTACCAATGCAAGGAAATGAAATTTCAGTTGAAGCTAAGACGAACGATTAGTGAAAAATTGAGTATGTTAAAGAAACGTCTAGAGACGATATTCAAACTACCAATTGGACCCCATATGACAACAGCTTAGGATTTGTCTTGTTCTAGAGCACACTTTTTTTCAATAAAAGCATACTCTAGGGTAAATATTAACTAGGTTTTTTATCCAAGAAGAGATCAGAAGGAGTTAGAATATCGAGATGAAGACAAAACGACTTGAAACTAGGCAGGATGCTTAGGAGAGGAAAATAAGAGATGCTAGAAAGTTTTAACCTAAAATTTCCTACGGGAACCACTCAGTTTTGACTCATTTTCTCCCGGTACTGACTTATTTTCTAACCTCGAATAAAGTCTCCAACTTCATACGAGCTATCCTGTACTTCTCCATGGTGTATCCAAATGTTTCCATGAGATTTTGACAACCTATCATCAAGTTTAAGGAGAGAACAACTCAAGTGGAAAAGCAATCCAAGTGATCAAGGAACAATCACCAATGCTAACAAAACACTAAAGCAAAGGTACAAAGCGCATCTACTCGAAGATAGGAAAGAAGTAGAAAGGGGGTAGTGTCATTTCACTTAAGGAAATGACTAGCTTTCGACTCAAATGACTTTGTACCAACTCATTTATTTGACTCGGATGACTTCGAGTCTCATTGCACAACCCTGGTCCAACATCGAGACTCTACTTCAATTGAACTTCTGGCCCAATACGACTGCTACCTCTATAAAAACAAACCATGGAGCAACCAAAGCAGGATCTGGTTTCTTCCATCACTATGCAGAAGCTTTGTCTCTTCTTCATCTTCGATCTCCGTATAATAGCCATCATAGCAGCTATTTTGGTGAATTCTATGTTTTAGAATTTATGCAACCCTTGAACTTTTGACTTATTCTCTACCGATTCTCTTATAATCTCAAACAAATTACATCAAATCTATAAGAAACAACGCTATAAAGTGGACGTAGGCCATATAATACCGAACCACTATAAAATCTCGTGTCTCTACTTTATTTTTGCTATTTCCTCTTATTTTAAATGTTATTTGCTAGATCTAGGTCTTACAGGTTCTCTACAATCTATTCTTGGGTTTTGATCCATTTTTGGCGTTAATAGCGCCCAAAATTATCCAATTGATTTTTATCAGGGTCGTAGTTTATTTTATGTGTATTTTAGAATAATGAGAGATGTGTATCTATTTTAAAATTATGTTACCGTTTTATGTTATATGCATTTAATGTATACTAATTCCTTAAAACTATTCATTATAATCATAGTTGTTGATTTTGTATACATTTATAACCAATCGGATTAAAAATAAATTTATGTTTACTTATAATTTCCTAATTTTGTTTCTTGATTTAGAGATCATTAGTGGATAGGATAATTATCTAATATCCATCTGTATTCGTAGATGTAGATATCCTATGTCCGAAAATGATTTCATATGCGGATGTGAAAATGACACTGTAAGCATCTAAAAGTATCCACTGATATTAGCACTTATAGATGAGATCTATGGTGTTAAGAGGAATAGAGTGATTGTATCACTTCTTCCCGCCTATTACCAATGGTGGACTTATTTGACTAGCCCAGGAGACATGCTCTATAAAAATTTAGCCCCTATACAAATAGGAGCAAAGGTGAATCATGCATTCTCTTTGGGAATGCTCATCATGATGATGTGATGTGCTTATTATAACCTAGATGGGGGTCCTATTACGAGGGCTTATGTACTCTCTTAGATGCTTCAAACTGATTAGTGGCTCTGATAGGAGTCAATGCTTCATGGAGATCATTTTCTCTCTCAAAAAGAGTAAATATACTTCACTTATCCCTTGCATAGGCAGGTGAAATTGAGTGCTCACAACCTCAGATTGGCTTTCTCTGATGGTTTCCTCTTCTTATTGGAGCATGAACACTACTTTATATTGTTTTAGGGAGATGTTATAACAGTCGTTAGGCTTGTTTATGGTTGTGGATGCTACAGACTTCCCTCTTGATGACATGCCACGGCTACATCTAGATTGACTAAAGAGTGACTACCTATAAGAATGTTATATGAGATGGGTAGTCCAATGCAATAAATTTTACCTGTATTTTAGCAGATCGTGGATTTTCTTTGAAGATGACTACATGAAAGGTCGAATTTAGAGGGATGAACCTGACATCGTCGAATTCATAATGGGAAAGATGAAAGAAGTGAAAATTGGCCATGAGAGCTTCATATGGTTAAAGAACTTCTTGATCATGTCACTCTCATAAATACTCATAGACTCGATGCACGTTGGTTTTTGTAATCTTGATATAAATGACCATGTGGTCATGGTGAGGATAGTCGATGCCTCTCTTGCCTTCAGCTTTGAAGGTGATGTCAGCATCATCTTCCTCTACCCTTAATTATTTTGAAGCTTCGGTTTCCATTGAATATTTTAGTTTAATAGTGTGAGCTCCCTTTTGTACCTGGATTGGGTCTCACTACTGCTTCCAGTCATGTATAGGCCACTGCATATTAAAAAGAATTATATGTTGATGGCAACCACGTTATATCCCTATACCTATTTCGGTAGGGCTAGAATATTTTGTCATTCAAACTTTTGGTCTATCTGCTGTATTACATATTGAACAAATATTCCTTTGTGGATCAACCACCCTATCTCATCGTTTAGGTGATGATACTCATTGGTTCCATAACCAATAAGTTGATGAAATTCACAATATTTTACTCTACCATTCGGCTACTCCTTTTTGCCTGATCAGGCATGTGAATACCTTTGGTAAGGGGAGTGATCATTGGTGGCAAGAAAGATGGTTTCCACATTATGAGTTAATGAGGCATAATTGTCATACTTGGGCTTGAATTGGGATCCATACCTGAAGAGATTTTGTTTTGCTCCTGATGGGTATTTCTTCTACGACCACTCTCATTGTGTGATTTATGCTTATCGTCGTGCTTATCTTCCTTGTCACTGTCAAACAATCTGCCTCTTCCACCTTTATAATGTTGTTAGGTCTTTGAAAAAAGTTTGTAAAAGACAGGGTGGGTTGCTTCTGTAACCCCTTCCATTACATGGAACGGTACCTCACTTCCGAACATACAACGGCCATGAGGCTTTTCTTGTCTCCTCCCCTTTCTTGTGTTAATTGTTAATTGAATTATTTGACACCTGAGAGAAAAGACTAGGTTGGTCCTTTATGCATATTACAAATCTTTCTAACCATCATGGTTCTGGATCGCAAGGCAAATAAATGGGTTTTTAAGTCAGTGCACAATTAATCCTATGAGTTGATTTCTCGCATGGTGTTGCTGGATAGTTGGCTGAATTGGGTAATGTGGTTGAAAGGTGTAACATGATCAAAAGAGTCAAGGCTTCCGTAATTTTTTTCAATGGGAGGAAAAGCACATCATTGATGAACATAAGCTCTCAGTATCTGCTCTTAAATTGGTTTCCTATTCTCATTATTAGAGTAGCACTCACCTCCTCGATATCAGTTTTGAATTTTAAGCATCTACCGCCTGAGCAGATCTATATCTTTCATAGGACCTACGTCCGCATTCTACGGCGATACGAGGCCCTTTATATGGAGAGGCTTCTTATGTGTCTTACGAGGGAAGGAGGTTTATGATGTTAATATAAAGATGGCAAGGGAAGATGGTGGATAGGTACGGGCAACATTTTGTCTCTATAATGGAGGTTGAGTATTGGCCCTGCCTACAACGAAAGGGAAGTCTTAGGGCTTTTTGTTGGGATTGACGATGAAAATATAATTTCTTGGGTTCATTATTTCTTTCTCATCCTTCACCATGCAAGTGGTCAAAGAGCAAATCATACCTCTCGTTTGCTGCCCTAAATCGTGCAAGGGCAGGTAGCTCTTTGGAAGAGGAGCGATGAGTAGTATGAACCTAGATAGTTGGATGGGCCCAGGCACATGGGCATTATGAGCAAATCCATAAGCATTTGTGGCATGCATGTCCTTACTACGTGTAAAAGATACCGCAAAAGGGGTCTCTTAATAAAAGTTTCTTGGCATTTGGACAAAGAGGTCTCATAATCTAGTAGTATGTAGAATACTGGTCATATCCACTACCATCAGGACTCTTGGACTATAATCGAAGGTTTCTTTGCATCTACTCATGCATGGATAAATTTTAGATAGTGAGTTATTTTCTCAATATTTGTGATCATAATTCCTATATCGAGCTACATATTGTTTCTCATGTAGGGAATGAAGCTAACGCATTGGCCCTTTAAGGCCATTGTTGTTGTGGCCATCTATCGGCCTTAGTCTTTCTGTTGTTAATTTGTATAGTTAAGCTTTTGAGTAGCATATATATTTTGAAGGGGAAATGAAAAACCTTTATATCTTTTTACGGAAGGCCCTCCTTCTAGCACCAAAATATTAACTAGATTTCTAAACAACCTTGAAAATATAGAAGGTGGATTTTTTTTACAAAAGCACTTAACAAAATCATGGTTAAAAGTATAAAATAATTATTAATTAGAAGTGCAATCAATAATGCAATTAAGTAAATGACATATGTTATAGAGTCTTTCGATATTTAGACAAGATCTATGTCAATTATGGTGGTTATGATTTTAATTTATTTTACAAGAGCTTTATGCTAGATAGCATATCTTGTGAGAGTAGGAAATTTGATTCTTGTACAAGTGCATAAGGAACTCTATTTATTGCTGCAGAGATTATGCTTTGAGGGAATCAGATAGATTCCTTAGATGAGAAGTTTTGACGTGGAGAGAATGGCTTGGACGCATGCAAGTTGGGGCATGTACCATGGAATACTTATGTTAGAGGGACATCATGGAGCAAGGTGTGGTTACTGTATAATGGCACTTTTTTGAGCTGCAAAGCGATGTACAGATAGTGTGAAACACCTCACACCCCTTAGAATAACAAAAAAGGACACACTAAAAGATGTGGTGCGTTGTAGGTATAGCCAAAACTTTACAAAGACTAAGATTTACAAGTCAATTAAATAAAAACTGTAGAAACATTTAAAAAATAACTCATTTAAAAGTTAAACTTCATAGAATAAGTCATAACCAAAATAAGTATCATGAAAAATACTATCCATTCACAATATCAGAGTACAAAATCATCCCTCTCAAATAGTACTGGTACATAAAAATCCAAGTGAAAACTGATACATGAAGAAGAACTTCGCAGCTGAATCTCCAAGAAAGCCCAAAATCTACTGTCCCTGCCTCTAATGGCCTATGGCGGAAAAAGGGTAAATAGAAGAGTGAGTTAGACTAAAAGTCTGGTGAGTGGAAGTAATTACAAGTATCAAGCAAGATAAAGATAATAGACTTAGCAATAGTTCTAGTATAACAGGAAATAAAAGAAAAGATAAAGCTGGAATAAAATACTGTTTAACTGGTTGTTTTGATAGTTCTAATTATTTCGATTTTTTGCATTTGTCTTAGATATCTGCTTTGGTTAGGCTGAATCCCTAATCCTATTTTAGTTAGGCTGAAATCCTAATTCTACCCACTGATCGACTTCTATCTCTGTTGTGCCACGGTGAGCTAGTCCCATCCTATGTGTCCCACAGAAAAAGAAACCTTTTTAGCGCTTTGGAACTCAATAGCGACTTATCTCCCTGCATCGACGCCACACGCTCGGCCACAATTAGGCCCGCACTATCCGTTGCTCCCTCTTTTGACCATTTACCTATCCTAAACAGCATAAGCGTGCCCAGCCTCGCCTGACCAATTATGAGACCATCAATCCTAGTTTGAAAAGGTCACGCCCAACCTCACCTAAGTGTGTTATGAGACCATCGGTCCTAGTCTGAAAAGGGAATGCTGTCGATATGGGTCCTAACAAACAAAATCTAGTTGCGCCCTTGCCCAAATGCCCTTATTTGAGATTCTATCTATTGGCCCTTTAGTTACCCTAGTTAGCATAAGCGTATCCTAGCCTCACCTAATCTATTATGAGACCATTAATTCCTGACTGAAAGGGAATGCTATTGGTTATGGGCCCTACTTCTATCTTTTCTTATTAGCTTAGTATAAGCCTTTAAAATAAGCCTCTTCTGTAAATTTTGCTCTATTTCCTTATTAACTTATTCCAAGTCTTTAAAATAATCATCTTCCATTATCTCTGCTATATTTGCTTATTAACTTAGTGTAAGTCTTTAAAGTAAGCCTCTTCTGTTTTGTCTCTAATTGTAACCTATGTGTTATAACTTTGCTTCTGTACTTAACCCAAGGCCTAAGTTTAAAAATAAGCAACTTCTGCTATTTCTTCTATGTTCTCTTTTTAGCTATTATTACAGGTTATAACCATGCTTGCAAATGTCTTGAATTTTCCTATTTCAGTGTATGTCAAATTTATTACAGTTCTTCTTACTTTACATCTAATTTTCTATAAATTCAGTGTTCTTATATTCTAGTCATATTAGCGAATTATTCTCTTTTGTTTATTCCATTCATGTAAAAAGGGAATTAAAAAGAAACTAATATTTAGGAATAAATTCCAACGTAGAATAGATGTAAATAAAATGTAAATAACTGTAAATACTGAAAATAACTATAAATAATTAGGAAATCCATAATTAACAGTGAATAATTGCAAATAACTGAAATAGAGTAGCTAAAAGAAAATAGACTGAAAAGAAAGTCTAAATTTTACTTAAAAATTGACTATAAATAAACTTGCATAAAGGTTATCCCAAAATTGTAGAAAAACTGCAACTATGGAAAACCGTATTATTTTAAGTTACTTAAAAATCTAAAATAATTGCTTAAACACTTACCTGTGCTCCTTAGCTCTTTTCCATGGGCTTCTCGGATCCACTTAAGGAGTATAAAATATTTTAATTAAAAATATCTTCTCCTTGGAAAAATATTCCTTTTAGGGTCCAGCCTCAAGCAATGAATCCAGATGGAGAAAATCTGATTGAGCAAAATAGCCAGGTCTAGGGTTTTATTCATAGTACCACTTGTGGATCTCAAACCGTTGGATTTGAAGGTTAAATCTAGCACAACCAAGTCATGGTTCAATGGGAACCGTCGGATGGAAGCACGAACGCACAAGATCAAATTAAAATAGAAAAACACGTTATTTTGCATCAGGACGAATTAACTTCCAAAATACTATGGCGGGTGGATCTAGGGGTCGACCCTTGTAGAAGATAGGTCAACCTAGCTGATGGGAGGGCTGACCCTAGGGTCAACCTAGGCCAACATACATACATACACGCACGCGAGCAAACACACAGACACACATATATATTCTTTTCTTCTTATTTTCTGATTTCTTCTTTCTTTTGTAACTTCTTCGTTCTAGATCAGATTGTAACGATCCCGATTTTTAATCAAATTTAAATTGATAATTAAAATAAATTTTTGAATAAAATTGTAAATTAATTTGAATTTTTCAAATTTAATAGGAAATTTATTTATTTGGACATTGATTTTAAAATTTTAACTATCAATTTGAAATTCTATATTTAATATCTTATGAAAAGATAACATCCCAAAAAAATTATCAATTAAAATTTATAATATATTTTAAACATTTGAAATTTAATTTGTAAGTATATTGAAAAATCTCAAACAAATAAAATAAGTAATAAACTATATATGGATAAAACTCCAATTTCTTCTGAGTTTAAAATCTTGAAATAATAAATATTTTAAAAAGTCATTTGAATTTAAAATTATATACATATACATATATATACACACATATGTATTGCATATATAAGTAGAATTGTATATATATATATATATATTGAGATTGAATTTAAATTTATTCAAGAGATGTGTGTGTATATAAATGGACAAAAATGGTTATACTTCAAGTTTGAATTGAAATTTGGATTTAAATTTAAAATAAATATTTTCAAAAAATAAGTGGCATTTAAAATCATTAAGGTGAAATTTATATAATATAAATATTTGTTAAAAACAATTATTCTTTTAACGTTGTATATACACATATACAAATGAATAAAGAGGTATATTCATTTATAAAGTAAATATGATATAAAAATCTATTTAAAAAAATCTTTGTCTTTGTAAATTATAAATGTTAAACATATACAAAAGGAAGTAAAGAATATAAAGGGGAGTAAAGATTTACAAGTGTTACAATATAATAAGGAGAATGAACAAATGGCACATATATTTAATTGAAAAAAATAATGAAATATAGAATTACAAAAAAAAATTCACATCCCCATGCTCAATCATCTAATATCTCAGGCAAATCTGAAAGCACGGTAAAAAAAAGATTGGGTATCTCATATCTCAACACCCAAGGAAAAATAAAGTAGAAAGAAAAAAAATCAAGATCTATTTGAACTGCGATCTGGAAATAGACTGAAGACGGCAAGGAACTCAATAAAACTCATCAATCTGGAAGCTTCAAACAAATTCAAACTGCAACCTGAAGATCAATTCAGTTTCAAAAAAACCATAAGATTTATAAAAAAAATCAAAAGATAGGATGCCAAAGCTTTCAACCTGGAAGCAGATCGTTCAAGGTCAGATGCAGTTCCAGGCCTTGCTTTTCTGTTCAGAGTCAAGTGAGCAAACTTCAGATCAACATATTTAAATCAAATTACAGATGCAGAAGGGAAACTAAACTAAAGAGAAATTAAATCTGAAGCTTCGAAACCTGGAGTGATCAACTCAGGTAATTCACACAAACCCATAATTAAAATTTAAAATCTGAAGCAATTAAAAACCATAACTAACTTTGGTATTTTCAACCTGAGGAAATGATGATCAACTAAACAAATTCAAGTTCTCAAAACAAGTTCCAGATCATTTCAAAGTCCAGGCTCAAAAATTTTCTTTCCAGGCTCAAAACCCTTCTCTGTCCCTCTCTATTAAACCACAGGTGAGCAAATCTGACCTATTTAAATTGGATTTGTGAACTATCTAAGTGCTTTGTGAAGTAGAATAATGAATGTCTGTGGATATGTTGCATATATGCAAATAGGTGTACATACCCTTGTGCAAGTTTGATTAAGTATGTCCCTCTGTTTAAGATTACAGGTTATAAAACCTGTTTCAAAATTTAAAGAATTCTTCCTTAAATTTTTTAGGCTTTAAGATCTTAACAAAATTTGTTATATATTATTAAGTGCCAAGTTTTATAATATTTCCGAGCAAACATATTTGAGTTTCTTTTGGAAATTAAGAAGTGCAGATAAAATCCAAAATTTATCAAAAATTTGGCTAGTAAGATTTCTGGTGTCACCTATACTATCTTGTTCATGTTCAAAAATTATAAATTTTAAAAGAAGAATCGAAATTTTTAATATCATATTGAGTGAGAAAATTGAGTTGAACGAAATTGACATCATCGTCAAAGTTCTGATGATCGACGTAATGTTGGTTGTCGAGATTTGGCATGGGGGTAGGGCGAAAAGGGGGGATTCAGGGAATAATACTCACTCATTTTCTAGTTGATCGTGGTAATGGCGTGATGACATTTTAGGGTTTAGAGTGAAATTAGTGGTGGTCGGAATTTGAGTCGCTGCGTTATCATAGACGAACCGGAGTTGATCGCTTTGGTGGGAAATGAAGCCGAGGACTTAAGCGGAGGTCCTGGTGGCGTGGCTTGGTCTCTGGCGCAGGGTAGCATCGTAGCGTGGCAATTCTGGATGATCAAGTTTAGTTCTAGTTTGATTAAAATGCTCGAACTCGATTTTGTGGTTATTGCGTGGATCTGGATGTTTGGGAAGTTTGAGGGGGTTGTCGTAGGTGTGACGCGGTTTGCGACATCGTTCGGAGGTGGGCCGATTGATGGTGCACATGCACCAAGTATCTCCGATGTCTAGTTATTGTGAAGTTGGAGAAGAAGATGGGAACTCGTGTCGGTCTCGAGTAAGTAGCGTGAGTGACTCGAAGGTGAGAGGGGTGTGGGTTCAACCCGAAGTTGGCTTCGGGTAAATCCAGAAATAGCTTGGGTCACTTAACATGTTTAACTGGTATTTTAAAATGTAAAGTAATTTGTTACAAATTAGTATTAAAATTTGAGAGAAAAAATATTGTGAGTCTCAGACAGTTTTATTTAGCCAAGTTTAAAACATGCTGGAATGGTCAAGATTGGAAAGGGATTGAAATAAGAAGGTTTCAAAATGAACCAAGTTTTAAAATGTGCAAATAGGTTATTGAAACACCTTTCTTTCCTAACTTAATCAATGTTTGTTTAAATTGAAATTACTTGAAGGATTAAAAATAATTTGTTTCAAATTTATTAAGTTAAATTATATAACTTTTGAGTTTGAAGTTTATAAACTTAATTTTTGAAATTAAGTGAATGATTGAGGGAACGAGATAGTTTTGTAATCTTTAATCTAACTTAAAGATCTTAAGTTGATAATATATGGATGGCGGTCTATTTCCAAAAGATTAGTAAATAAGAACAAAATGATGATAATAATAATAATAATAATAATAAAGATTAACGGCTATCTTTTCGTTGATGAAATTTTAAATAATTTAGAAACGATTAACTAATTATAATGATTGAGGAAGAATTGATTAATGAAGGTGATTAAAGGATAATCATAATTAAGAATAATTACTTAATTAAAGATTAATTAAGGTTAATTAATTAAAGGCTCATTAATTTATAATTAAAAGACATTTACTTAATTAATCGAAGGGTAATTAATTACTTAAAGATAATTACTAATTAAAAGTAATTAATTAATGATTAAAAGTGGATTAATCAAGTGATTAGACAATAATTAATTTAAGTATAATTAATTAAGGTGGTTAATTTAATCAAGGTAATTAATTAAGAATAATTTAATAATTAAAGGTTAATTATTTAATAATTAAAGGTTGATTAGTTATAATTAAAGGTTAATGAATTTATTATAAATGGTTAATTAATAAATGATTAAGGGGTAATTAATCAAAATGATTTGTAATTTATTACTGTTAATTAACCAAGGTTAGCAATTCATAAATAATTAATCTGATTTGAATTAATCAAGCAATTAACCGATTTTACTTATGGATGTTGGATTCTATTGGATGATTTAATTGTTTGATATCCCTGATTGTGATGATCTGTTTTGATTTGAGTTGTGTTTAACGTAATTTATTATCTGTGACATATATCTGTAACGACCCATAATTTCTGTCATTTGAAATTCGTATATTTAATTGATTTTTTAAAATTAACAAGTAAAGTTTGTAAGTCGAATAGATTATATTTCGAAAATCTAGATTTAACTGGATAATTAAATCAATAATTTATTATTTGAAATTACAGAAATAATTCAAAATTGGGTTTAATGTGATTTAAATTGATTTGTAAAGTTGTATTAAATCATGTTGGAGTTAGAATGATGTTATAGAACTTCTAAAATTGAATTAAAAGTTAAATTTTAGAAATTGAATATTTTAATATTTAATTAACGAGTAAAAATAGTCATTTTTCAAACAGTCTCGGATTTCGATGAAACAAGTTTCATTGGATCCGTAATGTTAAATTATTGTAATATTTTAAATTTCGTGTCAATCGGAATTACGGTTTGTCCGGGGCAAGCTAAAACGCATAGAAATCGATTTAAATGAATTTTAAATTTAAATAGTCAATTTAAAAACCTATCTTCGAAATACTTTCGAATTGGCCTCCGATATATATTCCATTGCATTCGGAATAGGGGTAAAACATTATAAACGCCAGGCGGCACGCTTCATTTGGAGTTCGGAAAATTTCGGATGAATAGTGTTTTGAGTATTTTCTATAAAAGGACTTCATAATTCATTATTTTAACCAAATCCTAGTTCTAAGCCCTAGCCGCCACCTTAAGATTTAATGGCCGAAAATATTCCTCCTTCTCCCTCAATTTTCTTCAAATCCATAAATCGATTCGGAAAACTCTCAACTGCAAAAATGAAGAGCATATCGAGCTCTATAATCTCAACGGTGGAGATCGTTTAAAACGTAGCCAATCGGTGGCGATTCAAGCTCACACTCACCATGGTCGCGCATGTTTTTCAAGGCACAGGAATGACCGAGTTGCATAAGATTCACGGTGAAGATGTAGCTCGGCTTTGGCTTCGAAATGGTGGTGGTTGATCGACCTAAATCGATCGTATATGGAGCGAGCATTAGGGTTTTGCGGCGGCTCGTTGGGCTTGTTCGTACGTGAGTTACGTGAATGATGGAAGAAGGGAAGTGCGGCCCAGATGCAGAGTAGTGAGATGTGTGGCACAGACTAAAGGTTAAAAATAATAAATAAAAATTGTGGAATTAGTTATATAAAAATTCGTATTAACTTCTAAACGCCGTATCTTGTCCATACGAGGTCCGTTTCACATGAAACGAGTTGCGTCGGGTTCGTATTGACGAGCATTACGCATTGGAGCTGGATTGGGATTGATTGGAGCTAGTGTGAATTTTAGGTAAAATTAAATGCTCGTTTAATTTTATTCGGAATAAAACACTGCAACTGTATTTGAAACAAGGTGAGAACTTCTCACTCAATCAAATTTGTTTCGATTTAAATTTTAAATAGTTAGATCTAAAATTGCTTGATTGTGTTGATTGTATGCTTGGATGATAAATTGCTATATGTTGTATTGAAATAGACCCTATACGCCGCATATTAAGCGGAGGCTATTCTATTAAACACATGTACCGCGATATTCCACCTTGAAGTGGAATTGGTATTATATATATACTTGGAGTTGATTTCCCGCACTATATAGCGAATAAGACCCTATTGCGCCCATAATAGCAGATGATATTTTATATAAACCCGTGTACCGCGATATCCCGTCTTATAACGGGATTGGTATTGTGCTAACATCTGTGAATGTAGGGAAACAGGTTGGAGGGATCCAACTGGATTCCTCAACAGTATTGATTTATTTCCAGATATTTGCGATATATTCTGTTATCATATTGATATAAGATGTTTGGATGCCGTGGTTGATGTATTGGTGCTGTGGCAGCATTGGGCTATTTTTGGGGTTTCAAAAATGTTAAAGTAACGATTTCGAATTTAAAAGGATTTTCAAGTGATTTTTGAAAGTATACATTTTATTGAATTTTGGAATTGATTCATTTTAAATAAATAAACGTTATAATTTTTATGTTATAAAAATTATGATTTTTGTGAAATATAACCGAAATGTGATTTTTCAAATAAGTAGTTGATTAATTTGTAAAATGGTTTAAATTAGGATTTTTGAATTATTATAAACGGTTTTAATAAAAAGATTTATAAAATTCATATTTATAAATTAAAATATTGGAATTATAAAACGGTTTTTGTAAGTGTTAAAATGAAGTATAAATGGATTTCATAAGTGAATGAAATTTATAGATTTATAAATTGTGAAGTTATAAAATGAATAGATTTTGTAAAATAAAATATTTATAAGTAATTAACTTATAAATTGGAATTAAGGGATTTGTTAATTAAGGGATTTTATAAGTTGAAGTTTTTATAAAATATATGTAAATGTGAATTTATAAACGTTGTTTTATAAATCCAAAACCAATTGAATTTGATAAGTAAATATAAAAGCTTATTAAAGGAGATATATCCACGATTTTGCACAGTAGATAATCCTTTAAATTAAAATATGTAGAAGTGTTGAATTTGGTAAACAATTTATATTCACGATTTTGGACAATGAATAATATATTAAAGAAATGTCTTAGGAAGTGACCTTTTAAATAGAATTAAAACGATTTGAAGTCGTTTTAAAATGTGTTAAGGATCGAAACCATAGATTTCAATATTCATTGTTGAAATAGACGTTTTCGAAAAATAGGGAAAAGGTGGACTATAACACTGTTGGTATAGTGAATGATTTTCAAAAGGAAATGTTTTTGTATAGTATTGGGATTTATATATCTGTCGTATTTTCGAATCCCTATGCTACTGATTTTCGGTTGTCGTAAGGAAGTTTTACGCAACATTAATTTTGACCCAAATAAATGTGTTTAAAGAGAACGTTTTCCTTAAAAGAATAAAATATATACTTAATCGTGTTTTAAGTATATAGAATATTTTCTAAGTATTGAAAATAAATAGGTTTGTGAATTACTTATTGTTAAATAAGTATTTGGAAATGTTTTCCAATGTAGAAATTGAAATGGTTTAAAGAATATATATTTTTAAAGATAAATTGAAGTGAACATTTGGCAAGTTATTTAATTTATGGAAGGTTAATAAAAAGGGCCTAGTGATTGTTATGGTGCTGACTATTTGTTTGTTAGCTTTGATAGTTAAATAACTGACTATCAATATTTACCTTTACATGGGTATTTGTTGTGATTTGCCTGAATTTGGATGCTACACTTATTTTAAAATAAGCGCTCGTTATTTGGTTTAGCCGGAAGAGGACCTTTGGGTTATGAATCCCATTCCGAATAGTGATACGTTGTAATGGATAGCATTTGAAGACCGGTGTTGAAGACCGGATATTTTCGAAAACGGAAGGATTACCGTCGATGTCTCTGCATCGGCCGATCCCCGATATGGAGATTTTATCACCCTTTGTGATGGGAATTCCGAACGTGATTAGTGAATATCCGGATTGCAAGGACTTCTTTGGAAGTGCCTTCGGTTCCGTTCGATCCCGGAACGGACTTGTATGGATGTGTGTCTGACGTTACAATTTGAGATGTAAAGCTGGTTTCTATCAAATACATTTCTGTTAGTAGCGGAGAATTTATTCTCTTAGCTTAACACCCTTCTTTGAGATGTACAAGCTCAGAGGTTATGTAGTTGATGGTTACTAGTGATACATTCCCAATTTGGTAATGTGGCATACGAAGTGCTGTTGATTATTTGTTGATCAAAGCATTAGCTTTTGTGAAAAGCGTAGCTTTGTGGACGAGACTTCGTCGGACCTCACAACCCGGTAAAGGTCAAAACAGGAAAGATGCAACAAGGTTAGAGGGGGTAGCGCCCCTTAGGGTCTGTGCATTTCCTTCTGGATAGAAGTGGTGTCATGGTATGGAGCCCAGATACTTAACTTATGTGGATGTCGCAAATATATATGACTTTGTGATTGTTGTTGGTTGAGGATCCTCAGATAAAGGTTGTTTACAACCGGGGGATGGTATACTCGTGTCAGTACTTACCTACTTTTGCAGAGGTAACCTGGCCTTGTGTTGGCAGAGATCCGGTTAGTTTCTCGGGGCATCCTTCCAGAGGCGTACCCATGTGGCAATGGGAAGTTCCTTGGCTTGACCATTTGTTGGAAATCCAAAGAAACAATACGAACCCTTTACGATTGCAAATTGTATAACCTGCCTCCTCAGGAGGTAGCTATAGCAGGCATAATATAATGGTACCTATGCTGGCTAAGATTTATATTATACTTTCGAAATGGTTTTCCACACTTTGCACTTATAGTAATAATAATATCAAGAAATTCTCTCGTATCAAGCATGTTTTACTATCATGAGGAGAAATCTCCTCCAAGTCCGTGATTGCATTGTGTGTGTGGTGGGAGGCCTTATGCTAGTTACATTTTCTAAAAGCATTGCGGATCTATTTTAAAAATATTTCTTTGTTTGTTTTTAAAGATAAATTGTTTTAAGTTCTCACACCAGTCCCATGACTGACCTGGAGTTTATTGTTCCCTTCCTAAACTATGGGTGCACACCAATTTCCACACGGGCAGTCTAGAGTCGGGTTATCAGGTCATTTTGGAATTCAGGAGTTGGTGTGGAGATCAGGAGCAAGCTGGATGGCGAAGCCTATCACTTGTATATGATATTATCTTTTCCACTGTGTATTCAGTTGTGAGGACAGGTTTATATAACTGTCCATTATTGTGTTGTGATGTAAATTGAATCTGATGTTGTAATGTATAAAATATACAGTTCTTTTGATTTAAAGATTATTCATTTATCTATTATAAGTTGTTCCGCTGCGATTGTGAGATTCTGATATTGTTCTGTTGCTTCTTCTTTCTTACTTCTTCTATCTTTTTCTTCTTCTTAAAACTCTAAGGGCTCGGTTTTTCTGCATTCGATTGTTCGACAGTTGATACAGTGGACGTATAAATGTCGATTTTTGTGAGTCGAAAATCCTTATCCTCATAATATCTGTGAATGAAAGATAAGCGTCATAGTTTATACCGCTTATCAAATATATTGCCATATTTGAATCTGTGCTGATTGATGATGTTGCACTTTTATTGTGTAAAACCCACGGACCACACTTATACACACACAAATATGGGTTGCACATGGAAATGGGTTAAGTCACAGATTTTTGAAATTGTTTTAAAATTGAATTTTTTGGAATCCAAAAGGTTTTGGAAATGGGTTGGGATTAAACAAAAAAGTTTTTGAAAGGGAATTTCAGAGATTAAAGTTATTTTTGAATAACTTAATTTAGTTTTGAAATTTGATTTAGTTTGAATTAAAATTTGAAATTGAATTCTATTTATGATTTGAAAAGGGGTTATACAAGTTTATGTGGGTTTTAAACCATTTTAAAAGTGTTGTTTTGGGAATTTTAATTTAACCCAAAGGTTTTAACTTGTATAAATATAATTGGATTTTTTGAAACGAAAACTGTTTGTTTTCAAATAACAAAAGCTTTCGCATAAGAAATGAACTTCTAGTTTGTGTTAAAAGGATTCCAAGTCTAAAATGAAAATGGTTTTCTATGTTATGAATAAATCTTTGGAAACGGGTTTGAAAGCTATAAGTTAAGTCTTTAATTTAAAGATTGAAAAAGTTAATCCAATTGAAATGGAAATTGTTTTAAAATCTATAAATCAATCTTTGTGAAACTAGGTGAACTTTGTGAAACGAATCTTTTTGTTAAAAGATTTGAAATGGTAATTTGTTTAACCATTTGAAGAAAAGTTTTGGATTTTAAAAGTTGTGACTTGACTAAAAATCCCTTATCCATATGTTATTAAATATTGCGCTCACTATTCGATTTAGCCGGGAGAGGACCTTATGTCATATAACCCATTCCGAATAGTGATACGACGTTATGAATTGCATTTGAAGACCGGTGTTGAAGACCGGGTATTTGAGAGAACGATAAGATAACCTATCGATTGTCTCTACACCCACTAGCTACGGTATAAAGATTCTCTAAGTGGTGGAAAGTCCAATCGGGATTGTGGATACCCGGATTGCAAGGGCTTCTTCGAAAGTGCCTCTGGTTCTGTTCGAACCCGGAACAGACTTGTATGGTTGTATGTTTGACACTACACTTTGAGCTACTAAACTGATCCCTATCAAATGCATTTCTTCTTGGTGGCGGAGAATTTATTTTCTTAGCTTAACACCTTTCTCTGAGACGTACAAGTTCAGAGGTTATGTAGTTGAAATTTATCAGTGATATACTCCCAATTTGGCAGTGTGACATGCTGAGTGCTACTATGTATCACTTGTTGATCAAAGCATGGCTTTTGTATAAAGCGTAGCTTTATGGATGAGACTGCATCAGGACCTCACACCCCAAAAATGGACGAAACAGGAAAGATGCGGCAAGGTTATGAGGGTCGCTACCTTTAGGGTGTGTCATTACCTACTGGAAAAGGGTGGTATCTTGATATGGAGCCCAGATACTTACTCATGTGGACACTGCAAATCTATTACTTTGTGATTGTTTTGTGATTTAGAGGCGCCTCGGATAAAGGTCCCAAAGGACCGGGGGATGGCATGCTCGAGTAGGAGTTACATAGTTACAGAGGTAACCCGGCCTTGTGTTGGCAGAGATCCAGTTAGTTTCTCGGGACGTCCCGCCAGAGACGTACCCATGTGGCAGTAGGAAGTTCCTTAGCCTGACCGTTTATTGGAAATCCAATCTTCAATACATGCCTTGAACGGTTTTAGCTGTAGAACCTGCCATTTACTTATGGTGGTCACCACTGTTTCGATGGTAGCTATAGTAGGCATAGTTCGAAATGTCTATGCTGGCTAGGATTATATTATACTTTCGAAATGGTTTTTCTACACTATGCACTAGTAATAATATCAAAGAAATTTTCTCGTATCAAGCATATTGACTATCATAAGGAGAAATCTCCTTCAATTCTACGTTTGCATTGTGTGTGTGGCGGGAGGCCTTATGGTAGTTTCATTTTCCAAAAAGCATTGTGGATTTATTTAAATTCTTTGTTGTTTGTTTTAGAAGATAAACTGTTTTGTTTGCTCATATTAGTCCCATGACTGACCTAGAGTTTATTGTTCCTTCCTAAACTCTGGTTGCCTACAATTTTCCCACACGGGAAGTCTAGAGTTGGGTTTTTCAGATAATCGAATAATAGGTGTAGATTCCATAGCTTTCAGCCGTAGGATTTGGCTATCGCATTTGGATTGAGTTGCTTCACTTCATCTTGATTGGGAATTTGAGCTATTTCTGCATTAGTGCTTCGGAGATGGACATTACCGATGTTGGATTTCTCTCTTGAAGACCATATTGGAGATTTTGTTCCGCTGCTAGTGTTATCTTTTCTTTCCGTTGCTATTGTCTTGTATCATATCTCTGATATATATTGATATTCATTGTATCATCATTGTATCTGGATATTGTATCAATGTTCTATATATATATGTATTATTCTTTTCTTCAGCTGTGTTGTTATACTTAATGTGTTATAAGCTCCGGTGAACCAGACTTGACGTTTGGATCTACGGCATTTGAATACGAGTGTCGTATTCGGTGCTGATTTTCGAAGGTCGAGTCAGGGCCGTTACATTTTGGTATCAGAGCTAAAGGTTGAACTTTAGCTCAGGAGTATAACACATTAAGTAACTCATTGGAGATGGAGTGAAGTGTACCCTAGAAAGAGTATATCCCTAAGATATCTGTTCGAACGCCTCAGTAAATCCTTTTACTATCCACTGATAGTAAGTATGAGTGCAAGAAGAGGACGAGATAAGGGACAAGGGAGTACCACTACAAATGGTCAATACCCTGCAATAGCGAAAATAACTTTTTCTATCAATCTCCTATGATTCGATTCCAAATTCTTTTGATTGCTTCGTGACAGCTCCAGAAAGAATTTTTGGTGTAATGGTGGCCCTACGAATCGTTGTAGAAAATTCTTACTTCGTATCTTCATCAGTTTCTTATCGGTTTTTCCATCTAAACTTTAATGAATTTGAGATTTGAAATTGAAAATTTTAAATAAATTGGAAATTTTAAATTGAGATAAATTGGTTAACAAATATAAGGATAAATTTGAATTGTATAAATAAAACGATATCGATTAAAACCAAATTCGAAATTCTATTGTAATTTCTTGTGTAGTCTGAAGTCCGAAGAGGGAAAGTTGGTATATACTCTGGGGTATTCCGACCTGAATTTGGAATCCATACCTAGTATTTGAGAATTATGGAAGATTAAGTCCATCTATCTATCCTCTGGGATCCGATATATTCTACGAATGATTAGTTATACCTTCGAACTAATCGATGCCCTTGCATATTTATAGACCGGTGGACCCGAGTATCTTGTGAAATAAATGTATGAGTTTGTTCTCATATTGTAGATATTTTGATTTGGTAAACCGAATGCAGAATAAATATTTCGATCTGATCCGATCAATCATTTCTGTATCTATCATCTTTTCTTTCTCGCCTCCCTAGCAAATTTCGGGGACAAAATTTTTTGAAGGGAGGAATCTGTAATGATCCCTTTTTTAGTCATATTTAAATTGATAATTGAAATAAATTTTTGAATAAAATTGTAAATTAATTTGAATTTTTCAGATTTAATAGGATATTTGTTTATTTGGACATTGATTTTAAAATTTTAACTATGGGTTTGAAATTCTATATTTAATATCATATAAAAAAATAATAACATCCCAAAAAATTTGTCAATTAAAACTTATAATATATTTTAAACTTTTGAACTTTAATTTGAAAATATACTGAAAATTCTCAAACTAATAAAATAAGTAATAAACTATATATGGATAAAACTCCAATTTCTTTTGAGTTTAAAATCTTGAAATAATAAATATTTAGAAAGTCATTTGAATTTAAAATTATATACATATATATATATTGCATATATGAGTAGAATTTTATATATATATTGAGATTGAATTTAAATTTATTCAAGAGATGTGTGTGTATATAAATGGACAAAAATGGTTATACTTCAAGTTTGAATTGAAATTTGGATTTAAATTTAAAATAAATATTTTCAAAAAGTAAGTGGCATTTAAAATCATTAAGGTGAAATTTATATAATATAAAGATTTGTTAAAAACAATTAATATTTTAACATTGTTTATATACACATACAAGTGAATAAAGAGGTATATTCATTTATAAAGTAAATATGATATAAAAATCAATTTAAACAAAATCTTTGTCTTTGTAAAATTATAAATATTAAACATATACAAAAGGAAGTAAAGGAATTAACATACATAGGGGAGTAAAGATTTACAAGTGTTACAATATAATAAGGAGAATGAACAAATGGCATCCAATATATTTAACTGAATAAAATAATAAAATTTAGGATTATAAAAAACTTTTCATCTCCCCATGCTCAATCATATAATATCTCAGCTAAATCTAAAAGCATGGTTAAAAAAAAGATTGGGTATCTCATATCTCAACACCCAAGGAAAAATAAAGTAGAAAGAAAAAAAAATCAAGATCTGTTTGAACTGCAATCTGGAAATAGGTTGAAGACATCAAGCAACTCAATAAAAATCATCAATCAGGAAGCTTCAAACAAATTCAAACTACAACCTGAAGATCAATTCATTTGCAAACAAACCAGAAGATTTATCAAAAAAAAAAATCAAAAGATAGGATGCAAAAGCTTTCAACCTAGAAGCATATCAAGTTCAAGGTCAGATGCAGTTCCAACCCTTGATTTTCTGATCAGAGTCAAGTGAGAAAACTTCAGATCAACATATTTAAATCAAATTACAGATCAAAGCAGAAGGGAAAACAAACTAAAGAGAAATTAAATCTGAAGCTTCAAAACCTGGGGTGGTCAACTCGGGTAATTGAAACAAACCCATAATTAAAATTTAAAATGTGAAGCAATTAAAAACCATAATTAACTTTATTATTTTCAACCTGAGGAAATGATGATCAACTAAAACAAATTCAAGTTCTCAAAACAAGTTCCAGATCATTTCAAATTCCAAGCTTAAAATTTTTCTTTCCAGGCTCAAAACTCTTCTCTGTTCCTCTCTGTTGAACTATAGGTGAGCAAATCTGACCTATTTAAATTGGATTTGTGAATTATCTGAGTGCTTTGTGAAGTAGAATAATGAATGTTTGTGGATATGTTTGCATATATGCAAATAGGTGTACATACCCTTGTGCAAGTTTGATTAAGTATGTCCCTCTGTTTAAGATTACAGGTTATAGAACCTGTTTCAAAATTTAAAGAATTCTTCCTCAAATTTTTTGGGCTTTAAGATCTTAATAAAACTTGTTATATATTATTAAGTGCCAAGTTTTAAAATATTTCTGAGTAAACAGATTTGAGTTTCTTTTGGAAATTAGGAAGTACAGATAAAATCCAAAATTTATCAAAAATTGGCTAGTAAGATTTCTGGTGTCACCTATACTATCTTGTTCATGTTCAAAAACTATAAATTTTAAAAGAAGAATCAGATTTTTTTAATATCATATTGAGTGAGAAAATTGAGCTGAACGAAATTGACATCAACGTCAAAGTTCTGATGATCGACGCATTGTTGGCTGTCGAGATTTGGCATGAAGGTAGGGTGAAAAGTGGGGATTCAGGGAAAAATACTCACGCATTTTCTAGTTAATCGTGGTGAGGGTGTGATGACGTTTTAGGGTTTAAAGTGAAAATTTAGTGGTGGTCGGAATTTGATTCGTTGCGCCATCATAGACAAACCGGAGTTGATCGCTTCGGTGGGAAATCAAGCCGAGGACTTATGCGGAGGTCCTGGTGGCATGGCGTGGTCTTTGGCGCAGGGTAGGATCGTAGCGTGGCAATTCTGGATGATCAAGTTTGGTTCCAGTTCGATTAAAATGCTCGAACTCTATTTTGTGGTTATTGCGTGGATCTGGATGTTTGGGAGGTTCGAGCGGGTTGTCGTCGGTGTGGTGAGGTTTGCGATGTCGGTCAGAGGAGGGCCTATTTATGGTGCACATGCACCAAGTATCTCCGATATCTGGTGATTGTGAAGTTGGAGAAGAAGATGGGAACTCGTGCCGGTCTCGAGTAAGTAGCGTGAGTGACTCGAAGGCGAGAGGGGTGTGGGTTCAACCCGAAGTTGGCTTCGGGGAAATCCAGAAAAAGCTCGGGTCACTTAATATGTTTAACACGTTTTTTAAAATGTGAAGTAATCTGTTACAAATTAGTTTTAAAATTTGAGGAAAAAAATGTTGTGAGTCTCAAACAGTTTTATTTAGACAAGTTTAAAACATGCTGGAATGGTCAAGATTGAAAAGGGATTGAAATAAGAAGGTTTCAAAATGAACCAAGTTTTAAAATGTGCAAATAGGTTATTAAAACACCTTTCTTTCCTAACTTAATCAATGTTTGTTCAAATTGAAATTACTTGAAGGAATAAAAATAATTTGTTTCAAATTTATTAAGTTAAATTATATAACTTTTGGGTTTAAAGTTTATAAACTTAATTTTTGAAATTAAGTGAATGATTGAGGGAATGAGATAGTTTTGTAATCTTTAATCTAACTTAAAGATCTTAAGTTGATAAATATATGGATGACGGTCTATTTCCAAAGCATTAGTAAATAAGACTAAAATGATAAGAAAAATAATAATAATAGTAGTAAAGATTAAAGGCTATCTTTTAATTGATGAAATTTTAAATAATTTTAAAACGATTAACTAATGAAAGTGATTAAGGAAGAATTGATTAATGAAGGTGATTAAAGGATAATCATAGTTAAGAATAATTACTTAATTAAAGATTAATTAAGGTTAATTAATTAAAGGCTCATTAATTTATAATTAAAAGACATTTACTTAATTAATTGAAGGGTAATTAATTACTTAAAGATAATTACTTAATTAAAAATAATTAATTAATAATTAAAAGTGGATTAATCACGTGATTAAACAATATTAATTTAAGGATAATTAACTAAGGTGATTAATTTAATCAAGGTAATTAATTAAGAATCATTTAATAATTAAAGGTTAATCATTTAATAATTAAAGGTAGATTAGTTATAATTAAAGTTTAATTAATTTATTATAAATGGTTAATTAATAAATGATTAAGGGGTAATTAATCAAAATGATTTGTAATTTATTACTGTTAATTAACCAAGATTAGTAATTCATAAATAATTAATCTGATTTGAATTAATCAAGCAATTAACTGATTTTACTTATGGACGTTGGGTGCTAATGGATGATTTAATTGTTTGATATCCCTGATTGTGATGATCTGTTTTGACTTGAGTTGTGTTTAATGTAATTTATTATCTATGATATATATCTGTGATCTGTGAATGAATGATAACCATTATAGTTTATACCGTCTATCAAATATATTGCCATATTTGAATCTGTGCTGATTGATGATGTTGCACTTTTATTGTGTAAAACCCCCGGACCACACTTATACACACACAAATATGGGTTGCACATGGAAATGGGTTAAGTCACAGATTTTTGAATTTTTTTTTAAAAATGAATTTTAGGAATCCAAATGGTTTTGGAAATGGGTTGGGATTAAAATAAAAAGTTTTTCAAAGTGAATTTTAAAAATTAAAGTTATTTTTAAATAACTTAATTTAGTTTTGAAATTTGATTTAAATTTGAATTCAATGTTTGAAATTGAATTCTATTTATGATTTAAAAGGGGTTATACAAGTTTATATGGGTTTTAAACCATTTTAAAAGTGTTGTTTTGGGAATTTGAATTTAACCCGAAGGTTTTAACTTGTAAAAATATAATTGGATTTATCTGAAACGAAAACTATTTGTTTTCAAATAATAAAAGCTTTCACATAAGAAATGAACTTCCAGTTTGTGTTAAAAGGATTTCAAGTCTAAAATGAAAATGGTTTTCCAAGTTATAAATAAATCTTTGGAAACGGGTTTGAAAGCTATAAGTTAAATCTTTAATTTAAAGATTGAAAGAGTTAATCCAATTGAAATGGAAATTGTTTTGAAATCTATAAATGAATCTTTGTGAAACTAGGTGAACTTTGTGAAACGAATCTTTTTGTTAAAAGATTTGAAATGGTAATTTGTTTAACCATTTGAAGAAAAGTTTTGGATTTTAAAAGTTGCGACTTAACTAAAAATCCCTTATCCATATGTTTTTAAATATTGCGCTCACTATTCGGTTTAGCCGGAAGAGGACCTTGTGTCATATAACCCATTCTGAATAGTGAAACGAAATTATGGATTGCATTTGAAGACCGGTGTTGAAGACCGGGTATTTGCGAGAATGATAGGATAACCAATCGATTGTCTCTGCATCGAGTAGCTACGATATACAGATTCCCTAAGTGATGGGAAGTCCGATTGGGATTGTCGATACCCGGATTGCAAGGGCTTCTTCGGAAGTGCCTTCGGTTCTGTTCGAATCCGGAACAGACTTGTATTGTTGTATGTCTGACACTACACTTTAAGATATTAAACTGATCCCTATCAAATACATTTCTGCTCGGTGGCGGAGAATTTATTCTCTTAGCTTAACACCCTTCTCTGAGACGTACGAGCTCAGAGGTTATGTAGTTGATATTTATCAATGGTATACTCCCAATTTGGTAGTGTGACATGCTGAGTGCTGCTGTGCATCATTTTTTGATCAAAGCATGGCTTTTGTATAAAGCGTAGCTTTGTGGACGAGACTGCATCAGGACCTCACACCCCGAAAATGGTCGAAACAGAAAAGATGCGGCAAGGTTATAAGGGTCGCGCCCTTTAGAGTGTGTGATTCCCTTCTGGAAAAGGGTGCTTTCATGGTATGGAGCCCAGATACTTACTCATGAGGACACTGCAAATCTATTACTTTGTGATTTCTTTGTGATTTAGAGGCGCCTCAGATAAACGTCCCAAAGGACCGGGGGATGGCATGCTCGAGTAGTAGTTACATAGTTACAGAGGCAACCCTGCCTTGTGTTGGCAGATCCGGTTAGGTTCTCGAGACGTCCCGCCAGAGGCGTACCATGTGGCAGTAGGAAGTTCCTTAACCTGACCATTTGTTGGAAATCCAATCTTCAATACATGCCTTGTACGGTTTTAGTTGTAGAACCTGCCATTTACTTATGGTGGTCACCGCTTTTTAGATGATAGCTATAGTAGGCATAGTTCGGAATGTCTATGCTGGCTAAGATTTATATTATACTTTCGAAATGGTTTTTCTACACTATGCACTAGTAATAATATTAAAGAAATTTTCTCGTATCAAGCATATTTGACTATCATAAAGAGAAATCTCCTTCAATTCTGCATTTGCATTGTGTGTGGCGGGAGGCCTTATGGTAGTTTCATTTTCCAAAAAGCATTGCGGATTTATTTTAAATTCTTTGTTGTTTGTTTTAAAAGATAAAATATATTTTTTGTTTATACCGGTCCCGTGATTGACCTGGAGTTTATTGTTCTTTCCTAAACTCTAGGTGCCCATAATTTTCCCACACGGGCAGTCTAGAGTTGGGTTTTTCGAATAATCGAATAATAGGTTTAGATTTGATAGCTTTCAGCCGTAGGATTTGGCTATCGCATTTGGATTGAGTTTCTTCACTTCATCTTGATTGGGAGTTCGAGCTATTTCTGGATTAGTGCTTTGGAGATGGAGATTACCGATGCTGGTGTTCTCTCTTGAAGACCATATTGGAGATTTTGTTCCGCTGCTAGTGTTATCTTTTCTTTCTGCTGCCATGTCTTGTATTATATCTCATATGTATATTGATATTCATTGTATCATCATTGTATCTAGATATTGTATCAATGTTGTATATCTATATGTATTATTCTTTTCTTCCGCTGTATTGTTATACTTAATGTGTTATAAGCTCCGACGAACCAAACTTGACGTTTGGATCTGCGGCATTTGAATACGATTGTCGTATTCGATGTCGATTTTCGAAGGTCGAGTCAGGGCCATTACACAGATTTTGACAATCTCTATATGAGAATTGACCAAAAAATTACCACGGACATAGTGGTGCAACTTCCATGGCTTAATTCTAAAAATTTCACAAAGTTACTTTATTATTTAGTTAATTCGTTAATTATTTATTACAGCTTAAATTTCGGGTTGTTACAGTCTCCCCTCGTTAAAGGATTTCGTCCCGAAATCTCTAAGGATTGAAGAATTAAATAAATGTTTTCATCCAAGTTCTACACCAACTACTTTAACCATCATCGATTACATCCATTGTCTTAAGTTTTTCAAATACGATTTGTTAACGCTAAAATGTGAACGCTAACACCCCGGTGTGTAAAGTGTAGTTGTGAAAGCACCACTCGATAGATCGGGAAAGAATTACAAGCAAGTAATAGCAGAAAAGCAGTAAATAACAACGATTTTATAGTGGTTCGGCTTAAGGGTATAGCCTACGTCCACTCTAAGTACTTTTATTAAAAATCCCGTTACAAACTGATACAATTCTTCTCAAGTACAATACACTTCAAGCTACAAGTCTTAAGCTTCAATGTCGATTAAAGTTCTTAGATTCATGTTGAAGATGTGTGGTTTCTTCGTGAATTTCTTTGATGTATTCCTCTAATCTTGGAAGCTCTAAGTGTTGATGAAGTTCTCAATGCAGCAAGGTAACGGTGTGTGAAGAGAATGCGCGAAAAAGACCTTTGAATGTTGGAGGTGGTTGCCTATTTATAGAGAATTCTGGTCTGAAATTGTCAAGTCATGAGTCGTTACCGACTCAATATGAGTCGTAAGTTGTGACCGACTCTCGATGAGTCGTATGTCATAGGCGACTCAGCTGGTTGAGTCCTGACTTCATATCAGAGATTCTCCGATCCTCTGTATACAGCACAAGTCTTAACTCGTCTGCGAGTTAATAGGTAATGGTCCAAGATGAGGCAGCGCTGGATTTCTTCATAGTAGCTTTAAGTCGTGGATGACTCAAGTTAGGTCGTGAACGACCTACCGTAAGTCGTAGGTCGGCCCTTTGTTGTTTTGGGATTTTAGTCAGTTAGCTTATGACCCGTCTTATCTGGTCCTAAGTCGTTTACGAGTTATTAGGATGCAGCTATCTTTCTGTCTTCATGAGTCATGCACGGCTCATAACAAGTCGTAACTCATCAACGAGTCAACCCCTTGCAGCATGATTCTGAGCTTGTCTCTGAGTCTTAGGTTGTGAATTGACCTATCTTTTGAGTCGTAGACTTCCCTGAGTCGTGCCATCCTTAACTCGTAGAATTTCCTTAACTCGTCAGGTTCCTTAAGTCGTAGACCACTTAAGTCACAGGCTTCTTGGGTCGTTGAGTCGTTAACGAACTTGAGTCGGCCTTTTCTTATGAACCGTTAATCCCTTGAGTCGCAAACCCATTGTGATACTTAAGGACCTTAAGTGGATGAGTCGGGATCAGATGAGTCGGTCTTTTATGAGTCGAACCTAGATCAGATGAGTCGGTCCTTGATGAGTCGAACCTCGATCAGATGAGTCGGCCCAGGCTTTAGTGGGGTTAACATTTGCCCCTCGAAGCACACGCCTAAGTCGTAGGTCGTGTGCTTCGACTTATCTTAACCGGCATATGCCGACTCACGTCCTACTACCTTGGTATAAAAGGCATGACTCGTCACTTTCATCTTCTTCTCATACCAATCTTGTGAGTCGTTTTCTGCCATTAAAATTTCTCTGAGCTCCAAAAGCAATTTCAACTTGATCCACTTTCAATTCTCTCGAGCATCACACCACGTAAGCGATCCTGCTTTCCCTCTGATTGTCGATCACCATTGATTCATGCGTTTAATTTTTCACTTCCGGTTCATTCCTTCGAGCCTTACGAATTTGGTTGGATTGATCGCCGATGAATTTGAGCTCGCCTGATTTGACTTGCGGCGATCCACCATTCGAGGCGATTCTGTATCGTGATGGGATTAAAGTTGCTATTTTTGGAGATACCATTAGGCTAACGGGTTATGGGTTAGGATCCGAAGATAGGACTTGGAGATAGGTCATTGGGTTAACATGGGGTAGGAGGGAAACGGGTTTTGGAGTTGTATGGTAGATAGGCCAATCAGAGTAAAACACTACCCCTGATGCGACTTAATAATCTTGAACGACCTAAAACCCTTTGCGATTCAACTCTGGACCGGCTCACCAACCTTCACGACACAAGACTTGAGTCGGGGCCGAGACATCACGACACAATGCTTGAGTCGGGGCCGAGACATCACGACACAATGCTTGAGTCGGGGCCGAGACATGTCTTGATGAATTTTTCGTAATTCTGAGCTGACATCTATTCTTTCTTTTATGACTCGTGACCTAAGTATTGCTGAGTCGTCTTCGACTTAGTCCTTGAGTCGTCTACGACTTAGCACTTGCACTTTTAAACTCCACTTGAACCTTGAACTGCTGCTTGAATCTTTTACAGATTGCTTTAACTTGTAAGCTAATAACCTGTTTAACATGATATTTACAGAAAATTGGGACGAATATACTGCCATCGACTTCCCACATCAAATGACAGATTAGTTAATAACAGATAATTAACTTAAATAAATTGTGTGAACGAAGTGCTATCGATTTCAAGTAGAATATTAAAGCAGCACTGGATTAGTCAATTGAAACTGACCAGCCCGCATTAATATTATGCTTGAGCTTTAAATAACAAGTTCCGAAATTACCGTAGTCAATCAATCGTCAACCAGTTTAATTCCAGTTATCTTTACTTGTTATTTATTTTTTATTATTTTTTTTTATTAGCTTTGCACGACACTTCACACTTTTTAGGAAACGTGCACCTTCGCATTTGAACATCCAGTTGCTTGTGTAGAATGACCTCTCATCAAGAAGAGCCGATGGGCCAGGCTGAAGATGTCTTCCCATTAGCCATCCCTGTAGACAACCCTCCGGAGAGAACATCCACAACTTTGAGTCAGCGGGTGTTTAACCAACTGCGCGTCCAGTTTGGCATTGATGATGCTGACATCTTACTTCCGGGGCCAAATGACACCGCGGATAGGCCCCCTCTTGGCTTTGTTGCTGTTAATCGCCAAATGTGCTTGAACGGCGCTATTCCTCCCTTTAATGACTTTCTTCAACAGTTCCTGCTTCGGTTGTCTATCTCTCCATTCCAATTACACCCCAATGGCTACGCCATTCTGATGGGGTTATGTGTTTTATTTAGGAGAGTTTTGGATCGATTACCAAGCTTCGGGGAGATCTGCTATTTTTGCTCATTCACGAAAATTAAAGACCATCCCTCCATCGTGGTTATAAGAAGCGCTCGAAACCGCAAACTTATTACTGATCTCTCCGAAAGCGCTCACGGATTTTTGAATCAGTTTTTCTTTGTTCGCTGCCCTCCAGGGTTTTATGCCATCTGGAGAGTGGGAAGTAAGATTTCCTGTCTTTACTTTTTCCGTTTTGAAACTTTCTCGAGATCTGAACTCTCAATTGCTAATTTCATTCTTTTCCTGTTTTAGCACTTCCACCCCCTGCTAGGGACCCAAGTCTTAAGCAAATTTTTGAAAGATTAAATGCCGTGCCGGTAGAAGAGAGGAGCATAAAGTTTCTGCTAAACGATGAATTTTTACATCAATACGGACTCCTCCATCCCTCTCGCTTTACTCAGCCTCATGAAGCTCCAACGGAGGTTCCTGATTCTCCGGTGAAAACTCCTGATCTTCCGATCTCCACTAAAGAGCACATGCGAGGAGAAATTTCTGCAGAAACCTTACTAGTAAAGTGCTCTACTCCAAGAGACGATGCGGGACCCTCCGAAAAGCCCGCACTTGCTCCCATAATTGAAGAAGAAGAGGAGCCCCTTTCCCAAACCAGGAAGAGTGCTGACAAAGGAGCTGATGGAGGGAATCAGGTTGGGCATGACGGTGATGACGTCTTTGGGGATTTAAGTGACATAATCGTCACTTCCCAAGAGCTCTTTAAAGATGACCCTGCCTGTGGTAAAACTGTACCCCCGATGATTGAAGCGACATCTGCCCTCCAACAGACTCCAACTCCTTTATCCCAAGAATTGTCACCGACAGTGGGACCTATTACTTCCCCCCAACTGAGGAGTGGTTCGTTAGTCCAACGCGAGTAGTTTGCACTTCACACACAACTAAGGATTTTCCAGCACATTTATGCACTTATCTTCTCATACTTTAAAGATTTCTAAAGCTTATCTTTTCTTATTTCAGATCCTTCAATGACACGCGGCGGATCATATTATCAGGATTTCCAACGCTACGGGGGGCGTGGTCAATACGATTATAGGCGTTACTTTCCCTCCTACAGAGAATCTGACGAAGAAAGGGCTGCCCGAAAGGCTCATGAAAGGAGGACTGAAGAAGAACGTCGCGAAAGAAGGGAGAGAGAAGAGCGCCATGATTCTTGGCAAAAAGGCGATGACTCCCACAAGAGAAAAACTCATGACGATCGAGGAAAAGGTCACATGAGTGAAGACTTAAGCAAACGAGCCCGTCACAGTGAAAAGCAGGCCTCTACTACTCCTGAGAAAGTTACTACTCCTGCCTCGCTCGACATTCCTTCTGACTCTCCCGCTCTTGGGAAATCAGACATTCAAACGATAATTAGCAGGCCCAAATTTCAAGTTGGACCGGGTCCTGCCACTCTGCAGAGCCGATTTCCTCAATGGTGCCTTAAGGGGGTGAGGTTCGACCTAGATTTGGTCCCCATCGACAAGTCTGCTATGTTGCGCAATCTTGATGCAGTCAAGCTCGATATCGAGAGGATGTCAAACTGGCAGAAGCTTGTCGATGAGCTTCAAAGAGTTAACCGTGCCAACATAGAGGCCATGCTTACTATGGAAAACGATAAGGCCGAATGGCAAAAGGTCGTTGAGCAACACGACACCGAAATGAGGAGCATTGCTTCCTACAATGAGGAGCTCGAAGCAAAGGTTGAGAATTTGAAACATGAGCTTGCTGCTTCCTCTACTTCATATTCTCAGAAAGAAGAAGTGCTCCTGAAACAAGTGAGAGACGCTCACGCTAGCCAGAGGGATGCCGAAGACAGGCTCGAAGCACAAAAAAGAATCAGTGAAGGCTATGTCTCTGATATTGCTGAACTTCGAAAGAAAAACAACTCCCAGGAGGTGGAGATACAAATGCTTAAGCTTCAGCTTGCCAAAACTGAAAGGGAGCGTGATGAGGCTGTCGCCGGCAAAATCGCAGCCGAAGAATCTCATGAGGCGACCAAAAACAGCTTCGGCTCAACATTATTCGACTTCTACTTGCATAGCGTCTTGGGGCGTGGAAGCCTCGCTTTTCTTGGTCCTAAGTATGAAATCACTTTAGCTGAAGTATGGGAGGCCGCTCTTGAGATGCTTGGTGCTGAAGGTGCCGGTTACGACGAATCAGCCCTGGAAAGGCATTATTTTGATGATGACGCTCGCGCTGCCCTTGCCAAGGGAAAGGAACAACTTGCCAAATTAAGAACTGAAGTGACGGAAGGGGACCGGCTGGGGAAAACCACTTCAACTACTCTAGTCCAGCCACCTTCTTCGTCTGAAGTCGACATTATTGGTTCCAGTTCCCATCTTGCGTCTCCCACCAAAGTTACCACTGAGATTACAAGCATACAAGGTGGAGACGAGGGTGATGAGAGCGCTGATGCGCAAGCTTATGAAGTCGATATCAGGAAACCAGCTTCTCCAGGTAATTTCACTGTTAATCTCGCTACTGTCAATTCTGCTCAAGCGGGTTACTCATTTATTTCGCATGAGTTTCATGAGCTCCTTGGCTATTTTCTCAACCTTGACGAGCCTTCATCTCCTCTCTTTACTGACTTCATTGGTGAACCTTCATCTCCTCTCTTTACTGACTTTAACCTCTTTTCTTCTGTAGAAAAAGTATCAAGCACTGCTCAAATCTCTACTTCTCCGGTAATCCCTCCTCCATCTCTTCAGGTGGCTCCTCCTTCTGCTTCGCAGCCTGGATCACAGGAGGAACAAATAGAGACTCTCCATGGCCTGGATGATCCCATTGCTTCGCAAGAGCAGAAAGATGAGGGACTTGAGGGAGGCGACATATCTCCGGAGCGGACTCCTTCTGACGACATAACTCTATCTAAACTTGTCACTCCAGGAAGTGAGTCTTCCTCGAAGAGGAGAAGGAAGCAAGGAGCATCAAAGAGGAGAGGGAAGATAATCACTGCCACTGAAGAGGAGCCAGAAGTTGGGCCAGCTGCGCCTACTTCTCCTTCCTCCCTTATACCCACTGGTCGACCTGAAAAGCTGGTCATTCGGCCGGGTAAAGGGTCCAAAGGCAGTAAAAAGAAGTGAAGACTTTAGCTTCTTGTCTTTTGTATGAACTGGCCGAGAGTTGTGCGGGTACCGGCCCCCGCTTTTATTTTGAAACCTGTATCTGCATTATAGTTGAATAAAATGATTCTTCGTTTGTACAAACTTCTGTTTGAATTTGAGAACGCATTCACTATTTATTTTTTTTGCACAAGTTTATTTACACGATATTGCAGCGGGCTTATGGTATGTTGTTTGAGTATTACTTTACTGATGCAGCTATACTATTATACCATGTTGCCCCCATACCTTAAGCTTGCTGCAATATTTTATACTTTGAGGGGACTTGCACTCTTATTTGCTAAAGAATAATTATTTTATTCTTTAAAGAAAATTTTTGTAGAGTACAACTCTCTTCGTATAAGTTTCTACGCTTTGTCGTTCGAAGAAATCACTTTTTTCTTTTGCTTATGTGCATATTTTACCAAGTGAATTCCTCTATGTGGTAAAGCGGACCTCTGAAGGGTACTTTAACTTCTTTTCTTTCTTTTTTTTTTTTTTTTTTTGACGATCATTTTCCATAGTAGGTAAATTACTCTTCCTTTGAAAGTTAAAGTATGCTTTTGATGAGGATTTTTTTTTTTATACAAAGTTGTACCTCTGAGGAGGGATTTCTCACGTTTCAACACTTGGAAGTTTTATTTCGATCTCGGTGAAACGTGTACCTCCAAAGAGTTGTGCCTTTGAAGAAAGCCTTTTCACGTTTCAACATTTGGAAGTTTTATTTCAATCTTGGTGAAACGTGGGCTTCCGAAGAGGTCTTTCTTCTTGATTGTGTCCCCGGGAGGGGGTTGTACCTCTAAGGAGGGATTTTTCACGTTTCAACACTTGGAAGTTTTATTTCAATCTTGGTGAAACGTGTACCTCCAAAGTGTTGTGCCTTCAAAGAAAGCCTTTTCACGTTTCAACACTTGGAAGTTTTATTTCAATCTCGGTGAAACGTGTACTTTCAGGAAGGTCTTTATTTTGTTTTTGCATTTCAACTTTGGTGAAGTGAAATTCCGAAGAGCGGTTGTTACACTTCAACTCCTGGCGAAATGTGCCTCCGAAGAGGGCTTTTATTTTGTTTACATTTCAACTCTGGTGAAGTGAAATTCCGAAGAGCGGTCATAATACTTCAACTCCTGGTGAAATGGGCCTCCGAAGAGGGCTTTTATTTTTTGGCATTTCAACTCTGATGAAGTGAAATCCCGAAGAGCGGTCATAACACTTCAACTCCTGGTGAAATGTGCCTCAGAGAGGGTTTTCATCGCCTGGAAGTTACTCTCTCATGGTTGGGGGGTCATGACTCCTCCAATCTTTTTTGTTGAGTAGAGAACTTTCTTTTTTGTGGCGTATGACCCATTAGAGGTCTTTTATCCTCCGAAGAGGACTTGTGCTGCTGATGGTAGCTTTGGTTGTTCCTCTGTCCACTTGCTTATGCCTTTTCAGCGATCCTCTCTTTTTTTTTTCTTTTCAAGTTTTCATTCCCCTTTTCTCGCAAGTGGCTCGTTTAATCCAAGGAAGCGTACTTCATTGTCAGGCAAGTTCGTGAGAACGGGCACTAGCTTCCTAATTGGATGTTTGTTCGTTCAAACAATCTCAATTTATTAGCAAGGGCTCGTTTCTATCGAAATCATAAGCCGTTCAATTGAAGTATTTCCTATCTAGGATTTGAATTCGGGGCCTTTATGACTTGAAATTTGTTTGTTGAATGATGGTGAGAATCACTCGGTCTTATTATGCGCAAGTTTTATTTCCATTGTCTGCAAAAATTTAAATCGACATTTCAGCAATACATTTTATGTATTTTTATATCGAAAACAAAGCAAACATATAATAATAATAATAAGGAACACAAGATTTATAGTGGTTCGGCCATGAAATTGGGCCTACATCCACTTTATATTCTTTCATTATTTACTTGCATCAGTTTCACAATTGCTTTCAATTACAAGAATCATACATTCATAATTCTTTTTACAATGTTTCAACAAAATTTTCAAGTAAAGTATGGACGCAAATGGTTGCTGTTCCATGCCCTTGGAATTTGATCTCCATCAACAGTGGTGAGCTTGAATGTGCCGTCAAGAAGTTTCTGACCTATTACATACGGTCCTTCCCAATTTGGCCCAAACACACCTGTCGCGGTCATAATTCTTTCCAAGACTAGATCTCCAATTTCAAAGCTGCGTTGACGAACTTTAGAATTGAAATGTCTGGCTATCCTTTGCTGATGAGATGCAACTCTGAGGTTAGCTTCATCTCTTTTTTCATCAAGGAGATCTAGTGCTTCAAGTTGTAGCTTCTCATTTTCTGCTTGATTGAAATGGATTCTTCTGTGTGAAGGGACCTCTGTTTCAACCGGGATCATTGCTTCCGATCCGTATGCTAATGAAAAAGGAGTATGCCCAGTTGCAGTTTTGTGAGTAGTTCTGTATGCCCATAGTGCAAGTGGTAGTTTATCGACCCAACCACCTTTTGCTCTTTCGAGTTGCTTTTTGATGGTTGATTTGATGATCTTGTTCACTGCTTCCACCTGCCCGTTAGCCTGCGGATGAGCTACTGCCGAAAAGCTTTTCTGGATTTTGAATCGTTTGCAAAAATCCTGGAATTCCTCGCTTTCAAACATAGTACCATTGTCTGTGATTATTTTCTGAGGCACACCGTATCTGCAAATGATATTCTTGGTCACAAAGCTTATCATTTTCTTAGAAGTGATAGTAGCCAATGGTTCAGCTTCAGCCCATTTAGTAAAATAATCAACTGCAACAATAGCATATTTAATCCCTGATTTAGCAGTTGGTAGCGGCCCAATGAGATCCATTCCCCAAACTGCAAATGGCCATGGACTGACCATCTGTGTGAGTTCGGTAGAAGGTGCTCTAGGAATTTTGGCAAATCTTTGGCATTTGTCACATTTTCGGGAGTAATCTGCAGCATCTCGATTAATTTCTGGCCAAAAATATCCGTATCGGAGAATTTTCTTTGCTAATGTTTGACCACCTGAATGATCACCACATTCTCCTCCATGCACCTCGGCTAGGATTGTTTTGGACTCTTCCCGGGATACACATCGAAGCAATGGCATTGAGAATCCCCGTCTATACAATCGGCCATCCTGAATTACATAGCGAGAGGCTTTCCTTAGTAGCTTTCGTCTTTCTATCGAATTTTCTGGCAGAGAACCTCTGAGTAGGTAGTCCAGTATTGGAGTCATCCATGACTCTTGTTCTTGAGATACATTCATAATCTAGTCTATATCCATCTCGTCTATACTTGGTGCTGAAAGGACTTCTACAGGGACCAATCCCAATAGTTGGGCTTCACCAGAACTTGAATACTTTGCGAGGGAATCTGCCTTCATATTCTCTTCCCGAGGAATGTGGCTTATTGAATAGTGATCGAGTTCACATAGGAGTTCCCAAGCCTTTGACAAGTAGGAAGGCAGGTTTCCACCTTTTGCTTGAAATTCCTTCTTGACTTGGCATACAATAAGCTGAGAATCACTGAAGATTTGTAATGCTCGAATGTTTAGCTCTTTAGCGATTTTCAGACCTGCAATAAGAGCTTCATATTCTGCTTCATTGTTTGTTGAAGGAAATTCCAATCTTAGTGCATAACATAATGATCGACCCTCAGGAGTTTCAAGTACCACTCCGGCTCCAGAACAGTAGTCATTTCTTGCGCCATCAACATACATCTTCCACTGGACTGGGGAATCGTTGATCGTTTCTTCCTCACCATTATCTTTCTCTATGAATTCTGCAATGAAATCAGCTAAAGCTTGTCCGTTGATTGCTTTTCGGGGGTGATAGGTGATGTCATATTGACTGAGTTCAACGTTCCATTTTAGAAGGCGACCCGACGTTTCAGGGCGAAATAGGACTTGCTTTAGAGGCTGATCAGTGAGTACTTTGATAGGATGAGCTTGGAAATATTGCCTCAGTTTCCTTGATGCAACTAGTAGGCAATAGGCGAGTTTTTCCAACTTGGAGTAATTCAGCTCTGCCCCAGTGAGTCTTTTGCTGATATAGTAAACCGGATGTTGAATCCTTTTGTCTTCCCGTATCAGCGCTGCACTCAGAGCATGAGATGATACTGCCAAGTATATAAGAAGATCCTCACCATTGCCTGGCCTAGAAAGTATTGGAGGCGTTTCCATATGACGGATCAACTCATCGAAGGCTTTTTGGCACTCGGAAGTCCATTCAAAATTCTTCTTTCCTTTCTTCAGGGCGTCAAAGAATGGGATGCATTTATCAGTGGCTTTGGAAATGAACCGACTCAAGGCGGCGACCTTTCCGTTGAGACTCTGCAATTCCTTCTTTGTTCTAGGAGCTTTAACTTCTTTCAAGGCAATAATTTGAGCTGGACTAGCCTCAATGCCCCTAGCACTGACAATGAAACCTAAGAACTTTCCGGACTCGACCCCAAATGTACATTTCAGAGGGTTAAGTTTCATTCTGTATTTCCGGAGGACTGCGAACATTTCTGCTAAGTGTTCAATGTGATCCGCTGCTTTCCTGGACTTCACTAACATGTCGTCGACGTAGACTTCCATAGTTTTGCCCAATTGCGGTTTGAACATAGCATTAACAAGTCTTTGGTAGGTTGCCCCTGCATTTTTCAATCCGAAGGGCATAACTCTGTAGCAATAAAGTCCAACATCTGTGATAAAGCTTGTATCCTCCTGATCCGGCTCGTGCATCATGATTTGGTTATAACCGGAGTAGGCATCCATGAAAGATAACAATTCATGTCCCGCAGTTCCGTCTACCAGTTGATCGATCCTGGGTAATGGGAAGCAATCTTTGGGGCAAGCTTTGTTTAGATCAGAAAAATCAATGCACACTCTCCATTTTCCATTAGCTTTCTTGACCAACACAGGATTTGAAACCCAATTCGGATATGTAGATTCTTTGATGAAGTTATTTTCCATGAGTCGATCAACTTCTTCTTTCAATGCTGCTGACCTTTCTGGACCTTGGGTTCTTCTTTTCTGTTTAACTGGCGTAAACTTTGGGTCAATATTCAGAGCGTGTACTGCAACTTCTGGGGATATTCCACACATATCGGCATGAGTCCAAGCAAAGACATCCAGATTTGCTTTCAGGAAAGATATCAAGATATTCTGAATTGACACATTAAGCTGTGAACCCACATTTAACACCTTATTTGGGTCCTTCGGGTCAACAGGTACCGGAACTGTCGTTTCCACCGGTACCACTCTATTCTCCCCTGCACTGGCTTTTCTGGGATCCATTTCTTTCCTTGCCCCGCTGTGCTCGCCAGTGCAGGGTCTGCCCCGTAATTGCTACAAGGCTGGTTCTTTGATGCGGACCGGGGTTGCCGCATCCTTCCCCATTTCTCTTTTTCTTGACTCTCGCAGCTCTGTCAAATAGCACTCTCGCGCAGCATTTTGATCCCCTTTTATAACTCCTACTCCATTGTCAGTAGGGAATTTAATAGTGAGGCACCACGGGGCTAGGATAGCTTTGAATGCTGCGAGTGTTGGACGGCCAAGAAAAGCATTATAAGCAGAAAACTCATCGACAATCACAAATGTTTGCTTGCGGACCACTTTCCTTTCTGCTTCTCCAAGTTCTACAAGCAGATCGATGGTCCCAATTGGTTGTTTTGGCTCCCCAGTGAAGCCAGCGATCTTCTGTGATGAGGCTTGTACATCAATCATAGGGATTTTCATCTGGTCAAATGTCTTCTTGAAGAGGATATTGCATGATGCTCCGCAGTCAATGAGGACTCTTCTGACAATGGCCGGTCCAATACCAGCCGAGATGACCAAGGGATCTAGGGTAGGAGCTTCTATACCTGTGGAATCTCTGGCTCTGAAAACAATATCATCGCTGAAAGTTTTCTGTTGTTTTAGGGGCGTAGTGTCTTCTAAAACAAAGACGTCTTCTTCGGCTGGAGCATATTTCAAAGCCCTGGAATATCTCTCCATCTCACCCCAGCTTTTGCCAGCTGGGTGAGGCCCTCCTGTAATGACATTGATAACGGGCCTTCCAGATTCATGTCCCGTAGCTTTCTCACCTGTCCTGGGCTGATGAACAGGAACCTGTTGCCCCTGACTTGACGATGCAGGATTGTTGCTATTCTTCTTCACAAATTGTTGCAGTTTGTTCTCTCTTAGCAACTCTTCAATCAGATTTTTCAACTGACGGCATTCATCAGTTTCATGACCGGGTTGATTGTGAAAACGACAGAACTTCCCACTCTGTATGGCTTTTTTCCTGGTCCTCAAAGGGATAGGTTTAGGGAAATCGACGGAATCTTTAGTGGCAAGGTAGATGTGCTCCGGCGTATGTGATAATGGAGTATACTCTGATGTCTTGAAGGATCGGGGCTTCTTCAGATTAACCTGTTTCTTCCCATTATCATTCTCCCTTTTTTGCCCCACCGATTAATTCTTGCGTGGAGCGGCAGTGTTGTCTTCTGCTTTCTCCAACACTGTCTTTACCGGTAAAGGACGGCTTTCCAAGCGAATGAATTCATCTGCTTTTTTGTAGAACTTTTCGAGAGAGGTTGGCTCCTTCATATTTAACCATTTCCCAAATTCGCTTGACTTATCAATAGCCCTCATCAGATAAGTCAATATCATTCGTGGTTCAGCATTGTCCACCTCAGCCAGTGCTATATTAAAGCGGTTCAAGAAGGATCTGATAGACTCCCCAGGATTCTGCTCCAAACTCGATAGTGACATAATGTCCTTGGCCTTCGAAGCATATAGTCTAAACTGCTCTTTGAATTTTCTGGTCAAGTCTGAAAACTGATCGATAGATCGGACTGGCAACTTGGTGAACCATAGTAGAGCCACACCTTCAAGGTATACGGGGAAATATCGACATTTTATTTCGTCAGAGGCCCTGGCACCTGTCATGTGCCAATCATATTTATACAGGAACTCATTCGGATCACTTGTCCCTTTGTAAGCTGGAATAGTCGGAGGGACAAACTTCCTTGGAAATTCCGCCTTCAAGATTTTTTCAATGAACGGAGTTTTACTTGGAGCGAAACCCCATTCCTTCTCATCTTCAACCCTTTGCATACTTTCTTTCATGATCTGCCGGACCATTCCAGAAAGATATTCCTCATCATGTCGAGTTTTAGATCCACCAGCCTCAGGAACTGCCTGCTCAAAGGGACTAGTAGCCCTTTCAGGAGCATTCCTTTCACTAACATCATGAATGTTGCCAGCACAGTTCCTTTCATTACAAGCTGGTTGATTGTTTGCCCCAAGTAAATCGTTCAGTTTATTCAGAATCAGAGCATTCTGGGCACTTTGAGCCTCTAATTGTGCATTTTGGGCGTTTATCTGCTGGTTTAGCCCTAAAATCACAGCATCCAACTCCGCTTTCGTAACTCCAACAGACGGAGTGGGTTGATTAGGTACAAGGGAAGCGGAGGTTCCCTCTTGAATGTTTCCATATCTGATAGATCTACTTTTCCTTCCAGGAGCCATAATCTCAGATAGACTTCTGGTTTTTAAGGAAATTCTTTCTTCAAATCTCTGTGAAGCAATGATGATAGTTTTCCTGAGTTCAATTCTCAGTGAAAGCACCAAAAATGTTAACGCTAAAATGTGAACGCTAACACCCCGGTGTGTAAAGTGTAGTTGTGAAAGCACCACCCGATAGATCGGGAAAGAATTACAAGCAAGTAATAGCAGAAAAGCAGTAAATAACAACGATTTTATAGTGGTTCGGCTTAAGGGTATAGCCTACGTCCACTCTAAGTACTTTTATTAAAAATCCCGTTACAAACTGATACAATTCTTCTCAAGTACAATACACTTCAAGCTACAAGTCTTAAGCTTCAATGTCGATTAAAGTTCTTAGATTCATGTTGAAGATGTGTGGTTTCTTCGTGAATTTCTTTGATGTATTCCTCTAATCTTGGAAGCTCTAAGTGTTGATGAAGTTCTCAATGCAGCAAGGTAACGGTGTGTGAAGAGAATGCGCGAAAAAGTCCTTTGAATGTTGGAGGTGGTTGCCTATTTATAGAGAATTCTGGTCTGAAATTGTCAAGTCATGAGTCGTTACCGACTCAATATGAGTCGTAAGTTGTGACCGACTCTCGATGAGTCGTATGTCATAGGCGACTCAGCTGGTTGAGTCCTGACTTCATATCAGAGCTTCTCCGGTCCTCTGTATACAGCACAAGTCTTAACTCGTCTGCGAGTTAATAGGTCATGGTCCAAGATGAGGCAGCGCTGGATTTCTTCATAGTAGCTTTAAGTCGTGGATGACTCAAGTTAGGTCGTGAACGACCTACCGTAAGTCGTAGGTCGGCCCTTTGTTGTTTTGGGATTTTAGTCAGTTAGCTTATGACCCGTCTTATCTGGTCCCAAGTCGTTTACGAGTTATTAGGATGCAGCTATCTTTCTGTCTTCATGAGTCATGCACGGCTCATAACAAGTCATAACTCATCAACGAGTCAACCCCTTGCAGCATGATTCTGAGCTTGTCTCTGAGTCTTAGGTTGTGAATTGACCTATCTTTTGAGTCGTGGACTTCCCTGAGTCGTGCCATCCTTAACTCGTAGAATTTCCTTAACTCGTCAGGTTCCTTAAGTCGTAGACCCCTTAAGTCACAGGCTTCTTGGGTCGTTGAGTCGTTAACGAACTTGAGTCGGCCTTTTCTTATGAACCGTTAATCCCTTGAGTCGCAAACCCATTGTGATACTTAAGGACCTTAAGTGGATGAGTCGGGATCAGATGAGTCGGTCTTTTATGAGTCGAACCTAGATCAGATGAGTCGGTCCTTGATGAGTCGAACCTCGATCAGATGAGTCGGCCCAGGCTTTAGTGGGGTTAACACGATTTATGGCACATTTGCAATTAGTGTAGTGCCAATGTCCCTAACTAATACAAATGATTAGGCGGTCTACTGATTCAGTTGACCTCCTTTTATGCAATCATGTTCGTGTCATGTATCCAAATGAATGTAAATTCACTAATGATAACTGATAGTTCTATATGCATGCTAAAATCATCATCCAAATGCCAGAATCATGTGATAATCGTCCATTTATAGCAACCATGGAATAAAATAAAAAATAAAAATGCAAATGGGCACACATCCATATGCACATGCCCTACTGTCCAAGTTAGGCCGATCCCTAAGAGATAACAGTGCCTAGTGTAAGTATATGCGTCCATTAGCATCCACTAGCAACCACTTGCAACCACCAGTATCCATCATACATAACATGTTCTAATAACATGTTTATATCAAATCCTATTATCCATAGGTTAAATCCTAAGTTCTACCCTCCCTAAGGGTAATAAATAAAAGAGCCTAATCAAAACTAAAGATGGAAATAGGAAATTCAAATTTTATTATCAAAAAGATGTGGATAAGACTTATTCTTTCCTAATCAAATCAATCTTCACTGAGGTCTCTCTAACCATGTCGGAACCAAATAGAAATCTCTATGTACACTTTAACCAACACGAAGGCGACTTGCACAGTCTTCTATAAAGAGCTTTGAAAGGTGCCATTCCAATGTTAGTCTGAAAGCTATTATCATAAGCGAACTCTACTAAGGGAAGATGCTCCTCCCAAGTTCCTCCAAAATCAAGAATATACATCCTCAACCATGTGTGTCTTACCATCTTGCTAATATCACTTTACTATTCTTCTACAGTCTACACACATGAAGTAACAATCCTAAGTTCTCACTAGTGTCCTATACACTTTACGGAAACTTCTATTTTTACTTCTAAAAGTAATCGCTGCTATCTCCTTCATCGCCTTACACTTTTTCAACATGCCTAGGAAACGATTCCTATCTACTCCACATTTAAAAGTTTGGTTTGGTATTTATCATTTCATTTCAAAAATTAAAGTTCTAAACTTTTAAAATATCAAATCCCAGATATTTTTTCTTTAAAAGTGTTATTTTTAAATTTTCATTAAATTAAATGGTACTTGGTTACTTAACATTTTATCTTTCTAGACCTGCATCCTTATAGCCTTTTTGAATTTACATTATTCCCCAAACCAAGAGGGGAATGCTTACAAATTCTAAGTTCAAAACTTATTGCTCCTTTTCTTCTAAAGACCTTTACAGCTTTCCATAAAAATTTGGAATTTTAAATTTAACTGTTACAAAGTTGTTCGCTTCCAAAAACTTATTTACTTTTTCACCAAACCATTTTTCTTCAAAATATCTGTAAAATGCTCTTACATGTTTTCAAAACATTTTCTTTTCATAGATTTCAATTTTGCAAAAACTGGAGCAAATAAGAACAATTATTTTATTAAAAACTTCTTAACTTTCCAATTACTTAACCTTGGAGGAGTTCCTAACTACAAATCGGGACTTCCTACAAAGGCCCTCTATAATATCTCTCCTAACCAACTCTGTCTCTAATTATACACTTCTTATTACACCTAATACTTTTATGCCTTAATATATTGGAACTACTTTCTTAAGAAACTATTAACGCTAAAGCCTTCAATGAATCCTTTACAAGAGGACTTCATGTTTATGTGAAGTTACAATGGATTTATTTTATTATTTTCAAAATAGGCTATACAAAATATGGTACTTCCCATACCTTGTATATCTCATTCACGTATTCCTTATAACTTTCCCAAAACATCTTTATTTGCGATTTAGTTTTATAGAAATTTTTACCATTGTTCATTTCATTCCAATAGATTAAAGTATATTTAATCTATATTCTCTTACAATAGACACTTTCTATGAAATTTATTAATTTCCTAATATTTAAATTACACTTCTTTTATCAGGAAAACTCATTTTCAAAACTGTTTTAATATATCCATAACTTGGAAACATTTCCTTATACTTATTTAAATAATGAGTATACTTACAAACCATTTTTTCTTATACTTAAAAATTATTTTCAAAATACATTTTTATTTGGGTAAAAGTAGATGTTGCTTAAAACAACGTTACTACAACCCAAAAATACTAGTCTATGGATTTGATTAGAATAAATACTAATAAATCTCGCATATTATGTAAAAACTTTTCCCTTGGGAGTCACCTACTATTAATAGTGTTATAGTCTATGCTCCACTTATTTTTCACAAAAACATCCATTGCAACAATAAATGATGTAAAATATGTTTTCGATACTTAATGCACTCTAGGTTTTTATATTTAAAATCTTTGTTTACCTACAAAGAAACTAACGAGCTATATATGCTCTATGATTCTTCAAAAGGAATTTCAATTTTAACAAGATCATAATAACCAATTTAAATCTCATACCTCTTTTTTTCTCAAAAACCCAATATTTACTTTCTATAAAATATTGTCAATTGCATTTTTTAACTTTTCAATTCTAACAATTTCATTTTATTGTGCTAAACATAAAGTGGATTTTCTTCTTACTACCCTAGGAGTACGGTTCCTAAACATTGGCATTTCCTTACTAAAGTATTTTGTTCCCAGTCCTTTTTTATGCTTATATTCATTCTGTGACGAGTCGGATTTTGCCCGCTCGAAAATCGACATCCATACTTCATATCGTATTCGAATGCCATAGATTCGACCGTTCAAATCCGATTCGCCGGAGCTTATAACAACATTAAGTAAATAACACAGCGGAATAAAAGAATAATACATTGATATACAGCTTTGATACAATATCTGATACAACAGATGATCCAATAGATATCAATATACATCAGAGATATGATACAATAAAATAGCAGCGGAAAAGAAAATAGATGACAACATCTAGCAGCGGAACAAAATAACTCTGAGATAGTCTTCAAGGAAGAACTGCAACTCCATTTCCAAGAATCAATCCAGCAATAGCTCGAACTCCCCATAACAATGCACCAAGCTAGGCAAGACTGGTGCGATCCAAAGACTGAACTAACTCCAGATAATCCACTATATCTAACTATCTGAAAAACCCAACTCTAGACTGCTCGTGTAGAAAATAATGAGCACCCAGAGTTTAGGAAAGAAACAATAAACTCCGGATCAGTCGTGGGACTGGTGTGAGCAACAAAAACAGTTTATCTCTTAAAACATTCAACAAAAGATTTTCAAAGTCAATTCGCAATGCTTTTTAAAAATGAGACTACCATAAGGCCTCCCGCACACACACACAATGCAAACGCAGAATCGGAGGAGATATCTCCTTATGATAGTCAAAGATGCTTGATACGCATTAAAAGGAAACATTTGATATTATTACTAGTGCATAGTGTAAGAAAATTTCATTTCGAAAGTAGAATATAAATCTTAGCCAGTATAGACATTCCGCACTTATGCCTACTATAGCTACCATGTTCAATAGCAGGTTACCGCCACATTCCATGGCAGGTTATACAACTAATACTGTACAAGGTTCGTATTGTTTCTTTGGATTTCCAACGAATGGTCAGGCCAAGGAACTTCCCATTGCCACATGAGAATGCCTCTGGATGGACATCCCCGAGAACCAAACCGGATCTCTACCAACACAAGGCCGGGTTACCCCTAACTGAGTAACAACTGACCGAATATGCCATCCCCCGGTCCTTTGGGACCTTTCAACCGAGAGCTCTCTAATCAATTCACACAATCATAACAAAGTGTTTTCAACATGAGTAAGTATCTGGGCTCCATACCATGATACCACCCTTTTCCAGAAGGAAATGCACATATCCTAAAGGGCGTTACCCCTCATAACCTTGCTGCTTCTTTCCTGTTTTGACCATTCACGAGGTGTGAGGCTCGACGAAGTCACGTCCACAAAAACATACTTTATACAAAAGCCATGCTTTGGGTCAACAAATGATCATAGAAATGATCACCAAGATAGACGATCAAATAAATGATCCTATCATAAATAATCAACACAATGATCATTTCACAGCAACACTCAGTATGTCACATTACCAAATTGGGAATATATCGCTGATAACTTCAACTATATAACCTCTGAGTTCGTACGTCTCAGAGAAGGGTGTTAAGCTAAGAGAATAAATTCTCCGCCACCAACAGAAATATATTTGAAAGAAATCGGCTTACATCTCAACTTGTAATGTCAGGCATACAATCCATACAAGTCTGTTCTGGGTTCGAACAGAACCGAAGGCACTTACAAAGAAGTCCTTGAAATCCGGATATTCACAATCCCGATCGGATTTCCCATCACTTAGGGAGTTTCTATACCGGCGCGACTCGGTGCAGAAACAATCGATAGGTCATCCTATCGCTTTCGCAAATACCCGGTCTTCATCACCGGTCTTCAAATGCTATCCATAACGACGTATCACATATTCGGAATGGGTTATACGACACGAAGGTCCTTTCCCGGCTAAACCGAATAGTGAGCGAAAATATTTTCAAAACATATGGATATGGGATTTCAATTAAGTCACAACTTATTTCCCAAAACTTTCTTTCGAATGGTTTTAATCCAATTACCATTTCAATCTTTAACAAAAAGATTCATTTTCACAACCTTTAATGGTTTAAACAATTTTCACATTTTTAATCTTTTAAACAAAAGATTCATTCACAGGTTTTCCAAATCAATTTTCATTTCAATTTGATTAACTCGTTAAATCTTTAAATCAAAGATTTAACTTATAGCTTTCAAAACAACCTCATTTCTATTTGATTTAAACAAATCATCAATTTAAATCTGTTAAAAATAAACAGATTTAATTCATAGCTTTCAAAAAGAATTCATTCATAACTTAGGAAAATCATTTCTCTATTCAATCTTGAAATTCCCCTAATTAACTGGAATCTCAGTTCTTATCTAAAAGTGTTTATCATTTGAAAACAACAGTTTTCATTTTGGAAATCTGATTCATTTATACGAGTTGAAATCCTTGGGTTAAATTCAAATTCCCAAAAAACAATACTTAAAAGTGGTTTAATCCCTATATGACCAGTATAACATCTTTAATCCCTAATTTCAAATCATAGAGTTCAATTTCAAGTATTGAATTTAAATTTAAATCAAATTATTTAAATTCCAAAACTTAATCAAGTAATCTAAAAATAATAAATTTTATTTTGAAATTTCATTCTAAAAGCTTTTCACATTTATTCCGATTCCATTTCCAAAACATTTGAATTTAAAAATTCAAATTTAACTATTTCAAAAATCTGCGACTTAATCGATTTCCTCGTGAAATCCATATTTGTGTGTGTATGTTGTAGTCCAGGGTTTCAACACAATAGTGTAACATCATTCAATCATCACAGATCAAAACGCAGAAATATAGTTGATAAGCGATATAAACTATAACGTTTATCGCTCATTCACAGATTCACAGATAATATGCACATGCAAATAAATATACACAACTCAATCTACAGAACAAAATATCACAAATCAGATAGGATAATCAATTCAAGGCATTTCATACAGTACAATCATTCATAAGAATTCAATAAACATTTATAAGCAGGACTAATTCATTATTAAATCCTGATTTATTCAATTTATTTCCAATTTAATTCAATTACTTATGAACTAATCATCCAATTCCTGATTTATTAATTTCAAATCATTTGATATAATTAGTTAATCAAACACTTTAATTAATTATATTATTTATAATTAATCATATTAATTAAATTGACCTTTAAACCAATTATATAATTAATTAACTTCTTAATTAATTATTTCAAGAAATTTACGATTTAATTACTTACCCCTAAGCAATCATCTCATAATAACAAATCATTAATCACCAATTTATCTTTATCATTGATTTAATCAAAATATTCAATTTAATTACGATTAGTAATTAACCCCTTAATTGCTTTCATTAAGTAATTAACAATTGATTATCTTAATCTATAAATCCAATTAATTATCAAAATTAATCACATTAATTTAATTACTTAATAATCTCTAGTTAATTATCTTTATTAACTAATAACATTTCTTTAATTTCTTTCTTAAGAAATTATCTTAGATTAATTCATTATTAATCATTTATAATTTTTAAATTAATCTAATCATTTATTTATAAAATAAATAAGTCATTCTTAATTATCTTACTAATTAAATCACTTAAATATCTTAATTTTTTTTCTAAGATAATTCATTTACTTTATTAATGACTTCATTAAAGTGGATTTAAACATTTCGTTTTCAAATTTAGATTCAATTTCCATTTTAAATTTAAGATTTTGATATTTAATTTTAACCAAATCTAAGTATCAATTTATAAACCTATATAAGAAAAGTCCTAACTAATTTACTTGAATTTTTATTTGAAATTTAAGTCTTAACATACATTTCTTTTTAACTTGTCAATTCCAGTGAAAACCAATTATTTAACTTTTCATTGGAAATTCTTTTTATAAAAGAACTTAAATCAAAATCTAATTCAAATATGTATTTTAGTTCATATCTAAACACTTGATTAAATTTGGCTTTGAAACTTTGATTTAAACCTTTTATTTTATTTATAATTTGAGGTTAGGTTTTAAAGTATATAACAGAAAACAGGTTTAAACCTATTCCAGTCTTCGACCCGAGCCAGAAGCAACTTGCTTCGAGTCCCAAAACTACTTTACTCGAGCAAAACTCGAGTTCTTCCCATTTTCCCCGTGTCACTCACCCTTCCTACCTTCTTCTTCTTCTTCAGTACTTATCTTCTCCTCTCTTTTTTCTTTAAGTTATAAAACTGCTTCGAGTCTATTCGTCGTTCTCACGCACTCGACCCCGAGTTCCAACCCCACATGCTCGAAAACGTCACCGAACCCAAAAACTCGGGCGTGCACACGATCAACTGTGCACGTGCACTCGCCACTGGCGAACTTCCGTCACCAGAGTCGATCACCCAGCAGTCGACTAACGACCATCCATACGATCCTGATCCTCAACCTGAGATTTCATAGCCTAAATCTAAAACACCCCTTCCAATCGAAACAGGAAGTCTACCCACTCGCCAGAAACCACCCCGCTCAGGCAAACTCGACCACCGAAACCCTCAGGACTTCGCCGACCCCTACGTCTACGTCTCAGGCACCTTCCCTCCAAATCCGGTCAAACTCGATCATCCCACGGTTACGCCATCAAAAATTTACAGAACCAGAAAAACAACTGGAACTGCAACCCTAATGTGACCTCGTACTATCAATTCTTGCAACAAAAAAATTTGTTTTCATTTTTCCTAAACCCATTGATAATCAAGCAAGCTTCCATCAAAATCTCAACCCTCACAGATTCTTCGATCGCAAGAAATTGGTTAAAAGGCATTTTTAGTTCAACAAGGGTCTGCTCTTAATTCTTTGATCTAAAAATTACAATTTTTGCTTTAAAAATCATATTTTACCATAAGAATTCAGTTTATAAACCTGAATTCGAGAATTAAGAAGTTCAATTTCTGACTAATTTAAGCTTTGCTCAGTTTCTTTCTTCCCAGGGTTATAAACAAGTTTATTTGATTTAAATAAAATTTAAATCTTGAATATATACAATAACAAACAATTCTTGCTTTACCATTAAACCCAATCATCAAGTAAATCAGGTGAAAATGATTTTTGAATCAAAGTCTGATATTTAAAAATATTAGAACAGATCATGTATAACAATAACCTGTATTTTTCTTACTTACAGGAAATTTTCAAACTAAACTACTTAAACTTGTTTTCAAAATCTAGATGGTGTTTAAGTTTCAACTTATCATGTTTGAAATTTTAAAAGTTATCAGGAAATAATAATAGTAATAAACTTTGAATCAACTTCAACTTGAAAACTGGAACAGTTTGTTCCAGAGATTTTGTTCCAGAGATTTCAACAAGTGTATAACATCCATCCATATATGCAGAGAAACATACATATATATCACAAAAATAATTATCATAGAAAATGTAACCATATTCATTTTTAGATTGGAAAGGTGATGTTACTCACCTGGCAAAAGAAATTAAACAGAGCTGCATCTTTTTGAACAGGCTGTAAACTGCTAGCTTGATCTTCTTGTTTATTTTGTTGAGAAGTTTAAGTTTGAAAAAAATGAAAATGCTTGCTATATTTCTCTGATTTGCTTAGTCTTGGGAACGAACTGAAATGAATTTTGTTTGAAGTATGGAAAGAAACTAACAATTGATATCCCTTTGTACAAGGTGATATCTGGTTTGTACAATACAGCATGGGTGAAGATAATGTTTGGATGTGTCAAAGATTTCTTGCATTAAATATGCACATGCTCCTGCCTTACTTACAGCCCATACTTACTTTATATTTGCCTGCATACTTGTTTCCAGGTTTTAGGTATATTACTGTATACTATAAATACTTCTATTTTAATGTGTTGTTAATTATTGTTATAAGATGGCATTTTGTTTAAGTAAGTATATTTAAGATTTAATGAGATTTACTTTAGATTTCCTTAGCTTTGGAATGGTTGAATTGAAATGAATGGATTTATACATATATTTTTGTTTTAGTCTATGTTATAAATCTTAACTTATGTACAGTATATACTTTTTAACTTAAGTATTTATTTTATAGTTTAATTCATTTTATATTTAACTTATACTTTGGAATATGAATAAATTTCTATTGTTAAAGTAAAATATTATTTTACTTGTTTTGTAATATGAATGACATTAAATGTTATTATATTTTGTTCAATGTGTTTAATTTATATTTTATAATTCATCTTGTATGGATTTATTTACACTTCTAACTTAAATATTTCATTGACTTGTATGTCTTGTTATACATAGATTTATATTATAAATATACTTTGTTTGTAGTTCATATTTTCTATATATTAAATTCAAATTTACTCAAATATTTATTTCTTATTTTATTTCAAATCCAATATATACAAATTTTCAATTTCATACGACTTAATAATTTATTTCTATTTGAATCGAGGAAACTCGCATCAATCCATCTATACATTTCACAATTTTAATTCAAAAATTCGATAAATTATCTATTTAAATTAAATTAAAATCTAGGGTCGTTACACATTCTAAGGCACGACCTTTAAATCCACTTATATGAAACAATTATAATCTTTGCAATTATCTACACACGGGCTTTCTTCTTTTCAACTGAATCTATTATACATCTCCAAAGCTTGCTTTCAAATCTTTGGATTTCCAAAATCCAAACCTAAATGTACAAAACAGTTTCTTAAACTCTTTTCATGTGTTGACATTCTCTATGCCCCAAGAAACACACTTCCTTAAGCCAAAAATGACACATCAAGAATTTTGCCTTCCACTAATGAATAGCATGCTCTTTAATACTCTTGGAAAACAGCAAAATATCATCCACGAAATCTACTACAAACTTATTTAGGACATCTCGAAAAAAATATGGCTCATCGAATCTACAAAATATGTTGGTACATTGGTTATCCCAAATGGCATATCCAACCACTCAAAGAATTCGTTGGGTGTCCTAAATGTTTCCTTATCGATGCTATGATCAGCGACTCCAAGTTGATGAAATCCAGTAGCTCAATCAAGCTAAGAAAATGCTAAAGAGCCAACCTACTGATCGAAAAGGTCATCTATCCTAGGAAGTGGCTAATAGTTCTTCTTCGTGAGCTTATTCAATTCTCTACAGCCTATGAAAAGTTGAAGGGAACCATCCGTCTTTGTAGCAAAGATGATTGGCTCTCCCTACTTAGATATACTCCTTCTGATGAAGCCTTCTCCAATAGCTCACGAATCTTCTTGCTTAACTCCTTCCTTCCCTTAGGTGCAACATGTCTTACGGGTAATGTCATTAGCTTAGCATTGTCATTCAAATAGATCCTGAAAGTCGATCTCTCTCTTGAGGAGCAGTCCCCTAACCTCCTTAAAGATGTCTGGAAAATCTCAGACGACTGGAACTGAATCTAACTCTGTTGATGATGACTCGAGGGAATAAAGGAAGCACAATATGACTGACCCCTATGGGTCACAAGAAACCTCAAGAGTCCTACTGATACATGTCTCTAGTCTAATGACTCTTCTCTCGCGGTCTAATATCGCTTCATAAGTGGATAGTTGATCAATTACCAAAATCATACCACACCTCAAAAATCCCAATATGTAGGTGTCACAGTCAAACTCTACGCCTAATATAAAAAATTTCAAACCCCTACAAACCATAGATAAATGTGTCGATCCTCCTATAGGGTTTGAAACAACTATGGGCTCTACTACTAAAGATATCTAAGTTCACATAATCGACTAGAATAAAAAGAATGCGAGGCTCTAGAATCAAAAAGAGTCCGAACAGGAAAATCCAAAATAGAAATCAAACCTACTACGGACACTTTCCTACCTCTATCCGGTCCACTACTAGAAGGTGCTGCATACAAAGCCTATACCTGCGTTGTAGGTGCGCATGCTTTCTGCCCTGTTCTCTAAGGACAAGCTCTACTAAGGTGACCAGGCTATCCACAACTATAACACCTTCCCTTCATCATCTTATTCTTACAGTCCCTTGTGTAATGACTAACCAATCCACATCTATTACATTTCCCGCTTTTCTTGATCCGCTTTTGAGGTCCTCCTTCTTTCATCTTATCCTTTTTATTCTTACTCTTCCACCATGGCTTATTAGAGCTCTTTGACTTAGGAATCTCTTTTGGCTCTCCCTTCAACTGTGAAGATGTAGGCTGAACTCTCTATCGGTCCTCCAATCCTAACAGCCCAAACATTCGCTTCGTGTCCTTGAACCTAACTCGTGCCTCCTCCAAATCCTCTATGTCAGAAAATGTTCTGCATCCTAGACTAGCGAAGTCCTTGCATAGCTTAGAAAAATTGGCTGATGTAGGTGGATTAAAGGAATATCTACCTATCGGTTTTATATTGGGTGCTTGCCCTTGCACCTCCAGTACCGTAACTCTACGGAACCAGTCAGCCATACTACACAAAGATTAGAGAATTTAGGCTCGAAGGAATCAAAAGACGGTTTAACTAGATTTTAGGGGATTTTTAAAAAAACCTTGAAAAACTATTTCTAAAATAAGTGTTTCTTGCTAAAAAATACTTCTAGTTTGAAGATATGCTACTTTTAAAAATAGGTTACTTTTGTAAAAATATTTTACTTTTAATACAAATTTTGGGAATCCTATAACCTTAGGCTTTGATATCAAGTGAAACACCCTACAGTCCTTAGTATACCCAAAAAAGACACATTAAAAGATGTGGTGTGTTGTACGATAGCTAAAACTTTACAAAGACTAAGATTCACAAGACAATTAAATAAAAACAGCGAAAACATTTAAAAATAAGTCATTTAAAAGTTAAACTCCATAGAATAATCGTAACCAAAATATGTCTCATGAAAAATACCATCTCAATCATAATATCAGAGTACAAAATCATTCATCTCGAATAGTACAAAACATAAAAATCCAAGTAAAAATTGAAAAGAAGAAGAACTCCATAGCTAAATCACCAAGAAAGTCCAAAATCTATTGTCCCTACCTCTATTGGCCTATGGGGAAAAAAAGGGAAATGGAGGAGTGGGTCGGGCTAAAAGTCTGGTGAGTGGAAGTAATTACTAGTATTTTTAAGAAAGATAAAGATAATAGACTTAGCAATAATTCTATTATAAAAGGAAATAAAAGTAAAGACAAAGCTGGAATAAAATACTGTTTAACTGGTTTCTTTGATAGTTCTGATTATTTCAATTGTTTGCACTTGTCTTAAGTAGCTGCTTTGATTAGACTGAATCCCTAATCCTATTTTAGTTAGGCTGATATCCTAATTTTACCCTTAGCTTTTTATCTCTGTTGTGCCATTGTGAGCTAGTCCCAACCTGTGGGTCCCATAACAAAAGATGCTTATTTAGTGCTTAGGAATTCTTAGCGCTTTGGAACTCAATAGCAACTTATCTCACTGCACCGAGGCTGCACACTCGGCCACCGTTAGGCTCGCACTATCTGTTGCTCCCTCTTTTAACCTTTTGCCTACCCTAAACTGCTTAAGCATGCCCAACCTCACCTGATCTATTATGAGACCATCAGTCCTAGTCTGAAAGTGTCAAGCCCAACCTCACCTAAGTGTGTTGTGAGACCATTAGTCCTAGTATGAAAGGGGAATGCTATCGATATGGGTCCAAACAAACAAAATCTATTTGTGCCCCTTGCCCAAAACCGCTGATGTGAGCTTCTATCTATTAGCCCCTTAGTTACCCTAGTTAGCATAAGTGTGTCCCAGCCTCACCTAATCTGTTGTGAGACCATTAGTTCATGACTGAAAGGGGATGCTATTGGTTATGGATCCTTCTTCTATCTTTGCTTATTAACTTAGTATAAATCTTATAAATAAGCCTCTTTTGTTAGTTTTGCTCTATTTGCTTATTAAGTTATCTAAGTCTTTAAGACAAGCCTCTTTTATTATCTTTGCTATATTTTCTTATTAACTTAGTGTAAGTCTTTAAAATAAGTCTCTTCTTTTTTTCCCTAATTATAACCTGTGTGTTATAGCTTTGCTTATTAACTTAACCTAAGGCCTAGGTTTAAAAATAAGCTACTTATGCTATTTCTTCTATTTTCTCTTTTTAGTTATAATTACATGTTATAATTATGCTTGCAAATGTCATGAATTTGCCTATTTTAGTGTATGTCCAATTTATTACAGTTCTTCTTACTTTACATTTAATTTTCTGTAAACTTTCTGTGTCTTATATTCTAGTCGATATTAGTGAATTATTCTCTTTAGTTTATCCCATTCGTGTAAAAAGGGAACTTTTTAAAAAAAACTAATATTTACAGAATAAATCCGAACGTAGCATATACATAAATAAAATGTAAATAACTGTAAATACCGTAAATAACTGTAAAAAATTGGGAAATCTTCAATTAACAGTAAATAATTGCAAATAAATGAAATGGAGTAGCTGAAAGAAAATAGACTGAAAAGCAAGTCTAAAATTTACTTAAAAGTTAACTATAAATAAACTTGCATAAAGGTTATCCCATAATTGTAGAAAAACTACAACTTTTGGAAACCCAATTATTTTAAATTACTTAAAAATCTAAAATAATTACTTAAACACTCACATGTGGTCCTTAGCTCTTTCTCGGCCTTCCCGGATCCACTTGTGGGGTATAAAATATTTTAATTAAAAAGATCTTCTCCTTGGAAAAATATTCCTTTTAGGGTCTAGCCTCGGGTAATTAACCTAGCTGGAGAAAATCTAAATGAGAAAAATAGCTAGGTCTAGGGTCTTATTTATAGTGTCACTTGTGGATCTTAGATCGTTTGATTTAAAGGTTAAATCTAGGGCAACCACGTCATAGGTGATGGGAACCGTCGAATGGAAGCATGGAATACGTCATTTTGCATCTGGACGAATTAATGTCCAAAATACTAAGGTGGGTCGACCTGGGTGTCGACCCTTGTAGGAGGTAGATCGACCTGTAGGTCGACCTAGCCGATGGGAGGGTCTTCCTAGCCCCATACACACACACACACACACACATATTTATATACTCTTTTTTTTTCTTCTTAATTTCTGATTTCATCTTTCTTTTGTAACTTCTTTGTTCTAGCTCGAATTCTGACAATCTATGTATGGAAATTGACCTGAAAATTACCACAGATATAATGGTGCAACTTCCGTGGTTAATTCCGATAATTTCACAATGTTATTATATTATTTAATTAATTTTTTAATTAATTATTATAGCTTAAATTTTGTGTTTTATAGAGTGGTTGTTTCATAGTGATGTTTTTATCAGATGAATAGTGTTGTTTAACGATGTCTTTCTTAGGGGAATAGTGTGAAGTCATCGCATCTTTTTGCAAGGACAACTAAGGGATACTGTTAGAAATTTATCAAGCACGAAAAATAAAGTGAGAATAGAGACTGGTTGTATAGAAAGGTGGCAACTATGGTGGGGCATGGACAGTCTAATGGGATGTTAAGGGATCCGGGAGGTGAGGTTACCTTGCTAAGACATAGACGCTGAATGATAGGGCAAGGAGGCGATGCCAGCGAGGCTTGAAGCTCTTGTTTGTTGATTTAGTGGATAAGGCGAGCAAGGTACTAGAGTTGGGGAAAGCCGGGCGGCCAATTCTTTACGAGTTGATGATGTTGGAGGTAGACTTGCTAGTGGGCTAGAATTGATAATGACTTATTTGTGCTCTACAGGTCTATGTTGTTGGATATTGAACTAATGTGGCCATTTATAATTTTTGCTAGAAAATTGCGCAACAATTAGTATTCTTAGTATTAGAATTTGGAAAAGACTTGTAGCTGATTAACAAGTGTTGAAGTACACAATGGAAATTACCAGTGGTAAAATCCAGTATGAGAATTACTTATGTGAATCTCAATAGGAGTTTCTTGTAATAAAATCTAGTAAGATAATTACTTTTGTTGAAGTCTCAATAGGAGTTTCATGACTTGATGCTGAGTTGAGCGGTTCAACTTAGTACCAAATTAACACTTAAAGTCATATTTGGCAATTTTGGCTTTTACCAATTGGTTCATCTAAAGATTGTCAAGGTGTCTTCAAGTGGGAGCAATGTACTTCATCAATTCTTGGACTTCAATTGGAATCTGGGTTTTAAAATTAGGTTAGATTTTTGGTTTACTTCTCGATCATTCAATGATTCTAGCTCATCTAGTTATTTCTTGGTTCAAAGTAGGATAACACACTTGGACCTAAGGCTTTAGTAGATGTTGGCGAAGGAGGTAGTGATGATGACCTATGACTTCACAAATAGAACAGTATAAATTAGTGATTCTCAAGTAGGAATTGAAGTTTCTAGAAGAACAGCGAGTCAAGAGAAATAATTTAGTCAGATGGAGTGTCTTTGATTGGTAATTCGATGATTTCTCCCTCCTTGACAGAAGATTTAGTTGATTGAATGGCTAGAGGAGTGAGATATGGAACTTCGACACTTGATGCATTAGGGTGGGAATTCCAGTAAGGGCGGTCTCAAAGGTTGCCACAATGGAAGTGACGTTGTTTATTCCAAGCTCTTTTGAAATGGGAGTGGATGATTCCACTTGATCCATTGCGCTAGAACCAGCAAGAGCCTTTATAGCTACCTTCCTTGCCGTTGCCTTCTCTACACTTCTTTTTGTGCTGCTAACATACCCTTTCCTTTCTCCAGAGCTATGATGTCCTCCTTATCTATAAAAAGTGATTCCAACTCACCTTCGGTAATGCCATGGATAAATTCATTGGCCTTGCGGAGGATCTTTACTCAAGCATCTGCCAGCATGGTCTGGTTATTCTATCTGAGACATAAGAATCTTGTTTTCAATAACATTAGTTGGTGGAGAGCGATTTCCATCTCTTTAGTTTTTGAGTGGCCTTTGCTTTGAGCTGTATAATCTCTTTTTTGTCGCTAAAGAGATCAATTTAAGCATAGACATTTGATTCTGACTTAGGCTTCAAATCAGCTTTTGGTTTACTTATTTTAGCCTAAAGCGCTGCAAGTTGCTTATCCTTAGCTTTGAGCCATTCTTTATATATAGCGTTTCAAGCATGAGCTTTCACCTATAATCATTAATAACATTGGTACCTTGAGTGTCGGCTAAGCATAGCTCGGCTATTCTATTCTTGGAGTCCCTAGCCGATTTCAATGTGTATCCCTCTCTTTATTGATGTTAGTCAGCTCTATCTTGTAGCATGCAACAATCTTATTATTGTTGGATCTTTCTAAATCAAAAGAACAGATAATCAACTGCTTCACCCAATTGACATCGGAAAGGCCCTTCGCTAACTTATTCCATTCAAGCACCTACTCTACAACCTCTTTGTTGTGAAGGCCTTCACTAGCTTTCTTTTTTGAGATCCTTCTGACATTATAATCGAACATCGTCCCCTCTTGATAGAAACCAGGTACAATAGTCTACGTCTTGGTGGTGATAACTAAAGATTAGCCTTCGAGGGGTGGAAGGGGAACATCATGACTTTGATGTAGGGGAGAGAGATGGCAGTGGTAGGAGTTTAGTCTATGGAGGTTGTTATTGAGAAGGTTGAGACAGGAAACAGGGCTGACTAGGGTTAATCTCACACGTAGTGGACTCACATGAACCCCGTAGTTCATCTGAGCAAACTTTCTTTTTTCACTACCACGGCGCTCTTGTGCTTCATCTCGATGCCTTTATGTATCCTCTTTGTCTTAGCGCTCTTTATCCTTTCTTATTTTTCTTTCAAACTTTAGAGTCATGATGTAAGCTTGGGCTTTGATAGTAAGCCTTTGGAATTGAGGAGCGATATTGAAATATAACTAAATAAAGATTGCATAAATGATCTTTTCCCATCATACGTGAAAAGAAGTAGGGATATATCAAATCTTAGACATTGGATTAAGAGCTAGAGCTAGAGCTAGAATCCTCTGCTCGTGTTCCTAAAAGTGCGTAGTGCTAATGTTTCCATAAGTAATCTACAGAATGTGCTCGAGGGGCCCTAGCGATAGAGTTCCCTCATGCTTGGCTAGAATATCGCTAGTAGGGAGTTGATTTCATGAGGGATGTTATTGAGGGTATCTCCAAATCATGCTTCCCCAGAGCCAAAAGTAGATAGGTTCCCAAGATCACCTAAGGAGCTAAAGAGTTTCTCAAAGAAGCCCATAGTAAAAGTAGCTTCTTCTATTGCTATAAGGCTTGGAACATGCCTGAGCTGTGAAGACTTAATGATCAATCACTTTGGTCGGGAAGGTATTGTGGCAGTGGTGCCCTTAGGAAACGTTTGTTAACTTCACATTTAGGGAAATCTGTTAAGAATATGTCTCTCATACTACTCATCCCACCGAGATTGAAATCTTCATCATCATCCTCTTCTTCGTCTCCATCTCCTCCTTCTTCCTCTCCTCCTTCCTCTCCTTCTTCACCTCTTTCCTCAATAACATTCTCTTCCTCTCTTCTTTCCTCCTTCCCTTTATTTGCATCATTGCCTTGACCCTCTACATCCCCTCATTCTTCATTGTTAGAACCATGAGCTGGATAAATGAGTCGATGGTGGTTAAAGATTTATTGGTGGGGAGTTTGTTTGGAATGACGCTCTTGCCACTATAAAGAAGGTGCTACAAGTGGAGGAAAGTGTTCATCAGAGGATAGGAAGTTGTGTAGTGTTTATACTCAAATCCCTTTAAGAACTTTAGAGTATAGGCTTGCTCATCGCTAACTTGTCGTTTAGATTTGTGAAGAATACAGAACGGAAGTTAGATGCTTGGGTGAAGCAAACCCAAGTATGGAGGAGCTATGTAGTTAAAGCGCTTAGCGATTTTATAGTGGTGGAGGTGCAAAAATGTATAGAGGGGATAAATCAAAGATATAGCAAAAAATAGTAGAGGTGCAAAAGGCTTCATTAGATATCAAACCAAATATTTAAAGTTAATTTATTCTAATTCTCGCATCATTTATGTAAAAAAAAATATTGTTTAATCTTATATAACAAAACCAAATAATATCATGATTTTTGCAGACTGGATTTGGTGATTACAATATGTTTCAGCTTATATTAAACACTTATTCTTTAAAATTAGGTCTTTACATTAACTTTTTTATTTTTTATAAGAGAACTAGTCAAATCAAACTTTGTATATTACTTTTGCTGAAGAATGTGCTAAAAAGCCTTGATTTAGTGGGTGCAGTGGAAAACAGAAAGGCTTAAAGAGGATCTACTTTTTAATAATGCTAAATTGAAATGGCATAGCGGTTGAAGAGCGCTATGTGCTATAGTGGGTATTTTGCATGACTTTAATTGGGATTTAACTGCACATTGGAGGAGAAATCAAATAAGAAGAATTACAACCAGACAACCATAGCTACTTGAAGCCTTGAGGATAACAAACAAAGAAATACTCACTCTTGAAGTAGTTATCCTTATTCTGATGTGCCTTAATGACCCTTTAGTGGTTGAAGGCTTCAATTATAGATAATGAAGGCGAATCTTGCTTCTTCTTGAAGCTCAAGGTAAGTTAGCACTCCAAAAGATGGAGGATAGTTTAATTGCATACTAAAAAGAGAATATACAGAGAATTGAGCAAGGCATAACCATTCGGATGTACTTACATAGAGCCATTCTAATTTCTTAAAGAAAGAATTTGATCTAATTGTTAAATGGCGGCATAGTGTTTCGGACAAGCATGCATATTTTTTACATGCTTTATAGCCTAAAGGCAAGAGATGAGTCCGTTGTTCGATCATTTAAAGAAGAACTTCATCCTCGGGAATCCTGTGCTTGATCAAGTAAATTGACTTTGCTATTAGCATAGATTGTGTCTGGTCTGGGGGATTGTCTAAGACCATCAGAATAGGTCATTCATTTACTGGAGGAGCTTGGCTATGAGATTGCGTGACCGGAGCATCCTGTAGTTGTCCTGATTTATAGAACGCCGAGATTTGGATAGAGCCGATCTAGATGCTTGGGCGGTAGAAGAGCTTGCCTCTTAATGGGTAGAAGGCCTGGAGTAGACCTTGAAATGGGGAGAATGTCTTGTCATTCTAAATTGAAAAGCTTGACGGTGAACATGAGCAGGTTTGTTTTATCTTGATGAAATATTTTTGTTAATATCTATATATAATCTAATTGATGTCAACGTGTGTTGACCAATAGGATTCTGCATATCGATTGAGGCATTGTGAAGTGTTAGTTGGTGCAGTGTATGGCCTATGTTTAAATCATAGTTTATGTGAACATCCTATGTAGATAGCCCGCTCATACCGGCAAATGGGCTCTATCGCATGATGGAACTATGTGTCGGATTTTTTTTGTTATCGCAGAGTGCATGGTAACATAACCGTTGTCTACAGCGACACGAAGCCTTCTTTGCAGGAACATAAGATCATTATTTATAACTTGAAGTGTTGACTTGTGCATTTGATACGAATGCTGAAGTGTATTCGATGCAACTGTTACATTTTTTCCTCATCGAAACTGGGCTATCGAATCACATTTGACCAAAGTTTAGTGTCATCGCACCACTATTAATTTTGCGAGTGTCACACGTCCAGGGTTGAGAGCAAGCCATAGAAAGAACTAGGGGTAAGGATTGTGAAAACCCAAACTTAGCACAAAATTTTGAGAGACGAAGAAACGTTGGGTGAATCCAAGGTTTGCTTGGTGTCAACCTCATGTATGGCTCGAATTATCCCCATGCCCTTGCCTAAATCTCGACCTTATGAGGTGAAGCGATGAACTATGGCAATACTTTGGATCATCGATGATGGCCATTGTCGACCACTGCATCAGCCATGGTGCCAAAACCCTAGGCCGAAAACCCACCTTTGTATTCGATAGATCTAGAAAGAAAACGGCAAGGCGAATAAACTCGGCACCTAACTGAACTTGATAGCAGCAAAGTAAGTAATGGTGATGTTGTAGATAGCGACAACGCTGATGCTGCAACGTTTGCAATGAAGGCAGAAGAATGGAAGCGGTTGGAAGTCAATGGTCGCTAAGAGAAGAAAATAAAGTGCTAACAAAAGGATATTGATGAAGAACTTTTTTGGCTATGTGTTGTATTTGTACAACTCTTCGTAAATCATGTCAGTACCGATATATTTATCAAAAAATAATAGAATGGGAAAAGGAAAGACGGAAGGCTTACCTATTCGAGATATGGAAAAATTTCCAGATTGATGGAAAATTCAACTTGTTTGTAGAAGAAAGAATGGTACGCCAACTATTTGAAGTGGCGAACGGATGCTTTTGGAATGGACACGATGCTTCAAGATGATGGTTGATTAGCCAACGAATTTCATACGGCTGACTCTGCATCGCTTTTCTTGATTCAGAGCATGCTTTTTTTACGAAATCATACTTTATGGAGCAAGTGTTATCCAGCATTTAAACCAAGCATCTTCTAAGTAAATCAAGACGTCGAGATGAAAATGATCGAGAACTTGGGGACATTGCCCAAAAGGATTAGGAAGCAACACGGCAAGTCTATAGAGAATTGGAGCAAACCCCACATGGTCGGTGCCATCCACAATTTTGGTCACTACCAGCTTGATTTTCTAAGGAGGGTGCACCTATGAACTTGGAGGCTCGAGAATTAAGAAAGTATGGGATGGCATGTAATACATTGATAAGCAAACATGCTTGGTACATATCTTAATTTGGTTGATACCAACATGATTTGATTACTTAAATTATCTCCCTGACTTTGTGTATCCGATCTTCTACCTAGGCTTCTATGGTTAAGTAGTAATCACGGAGGATTTCGAGTGTAAATATGGTAGTCAAAGTAATGTGAAAATGACTTTACTCCCTTCAATCTTGGAGCCACCATTCTTCATTCTAACTTAATCACGCATAGTTACCAAATTAGAGATTACTTTTCCTTCTGGATTAGAAATCATTGTAAATCATTTTTATTCTTGACAAATCTGAAAGCAATAATATTAAGTGCATGTTGGCACTTGATTTAGCCGAAGCACTATATAAACTTGTATGTTTTTTGCTATTATTATCAGTTTTTTATTGATATATTCTCATCTTCATTTGATTGGGGTCTTGTACCATTTTTTGATCCAAAGAAGATATTATATCATTTTTTTAGGTTTTCTAAAATTCAATATTTTTAAGCTGCATTTAAAAGCTTTCAAAACCTTCAAAAAATATAGTTTAGCAAGATGTTATTGATGAAGATTTGGTAAACATATTTTCTTGGATCGTTTTTGGAAGCTTTGCCAAAGTTTGTTAGCGATGGCATTATTATATGTTGAATTTCCCAATTAAAAGTCTAATGTTCGATTGAAAAGCTGCAATCAAATTTTAGTTTGCAAAATAACGATTTATTGTTCATTAATAAATCATTGAATGTTGAAATGATCTTATTGTATTTAGAAAGATTAAATTTTTAAATGGATCTTAATTGAATTACAATGGTATTTTTCCAAACAAAAAAAGACTTTAGAAGCATGGACAACTTATGTGTGATCTATAAACTTAAATGATGCACCCCTACAAAAGTTTGATAGTCAAGTAATGAATATTATCATGTTTTCCCATCTTTGATATTATGGTAATTGATTACAATTGAATGAATATGCTCCTTAAAGGTAATTAATTCATTTAATAATTAGCATCAGACTTTTCTAGAAATAATACGTGATTAGTTATCTAATTCCAACTAGAATCAAACTTAAGAGATGTAAACAGAAATTAATTAGGGTTAATTGTAGTCAACTCTCTATTTATTTTGAACTCAAATTTAATATAATAGATATATTTTCCATAACCGATCCATTGCATGTAACATTGAATATATTCATTCTCACGCGGTCCTCACTTGATTAGTATTGGAATAATTCAATCGTTGTCATTTATACTTATCAACAAATTGGAGTAAATTTAATGTCATTTATTCCACATACAAATATATTCACCATTTTAAACTTAAGTTGGAAATAAATACACTTAATTTAAAATAATTACTATTTTTGCTTCTCTAATTCAGCTCCAATTACTATTTTCACATACTAAAGTAGATAAATAATATTATCATCCCAGTATCCAACTAATAAAAGATGTAAATCCAATTAAATAGTTCATTCAGCCACCCACACCCACCTTCTTTTATTTTTTAATTTTCTCACAAACAAAACTCAACTTCTCTCTCTTTAAGCAATGAAATCAAAATTTCTTCTTCCAATTTCTCCATATTCCAATCTTTTTTTCCATCTAATGCTTCATCAATACATATGAATCGTCCAACAATTTTTTTTTTCTCTCGTGATTATGGTCTTATTGAATTTAGTTATACATAGAGCTCATTATTTTTTTTGTAAATTATGCAACCCTAACTAAGTCTAATATAATAAACAATAATTTACAACTCAAATTTCATGCTACTGTATAATAGAGTAATCATTATTAATTTTGTTGTTGTTTCAATAAGAAAAGAATAAAATGGACTACTAAGCCAACTATAATAGAAAACAGTATGATATAGTCAAATATATTTAATTATCATTCCTATAACATTAATGGGGTTACAAAAATATTGGTTTACATGCATGTTCTAAATATAATCAAATTCCTTAATTCATCCACCCTAACATGAAATTGATGATCTATTTTTACTTACATTATTTAACTCATTTTTCTGTTATTGATAGTCGAGAGGAATAAAAATATTTATGTTTGAGATTTATATTTTATTTTATTTCTACATTGCTTAGTTACGCATAATCTTTCGTGTTTACTTCTAGATCCACTTTAAGTTTAAGGTGAGTTTTTGAGTATTTTTGTGATTTAATTTTATTATCTGTTTAAGTGGCATTAGTAAGTGTTTAAGTGTGTAATAGAAGTACCCTTAATTAAATAGTGGGTATTGACAAGGTGGCAAAATATAGTTGCTCTACTTATCAAAAGCGCTTAATAAATGGTCAATACATTTTTGTGGAATTTTATTTTGGCATTGCTATGTTATATTTGATTCAATAAATTTTGAAAGGTTAATTATAATTAGCATATATGCATTAAGATAATTTAAATGATCTCTTCAAACTTAGAAATCTTCTCAAGTTAAACTTCGACTTGACTTCCCAGTTCCTACTCCACATGTATGCCTTCATATCATATCCATTCTTTATCAATGTAACATGCCCCCATACATACATCCTCATCAACTGAAATTAGCCTTCAATTATTTAAATAATAATAAAAATCATACTGGTTTCCTCCTAAAAGAACTATGCATCACCATCTCTCTCTTTCTTATATTCCCCACTCAAACAATCCATAAACATTCCTAGACATAGCTGTTCCTTAAATTTTCAATACAAAAAATAGTTACTTAATTTTAGGTTTTTGGTGCAACAGGTATGGATGCTTCTCAATGGGCTCAGGTAATTACTAAAACAACAAGATCTGTTCAAGATTACATACAGGAATTTGCTTCTAATTTCCCCTTTTTTATTTTAATTTTTCCTTTCAATATTTTGTTCTGTTAATTAATAACTTTTGAGAGGTATACTTGCTACTTATAAGAATTTTCATCTACTTTTTTTATTTTGCTTTTAGGTTTGGTGTTTACTTGTTAATTGTATATGTGTGCTAGGTTTAGTTTGTTGATGCTTAACTTTTTAGTTTTTTGTGCATTGTTCCATCAACTCCATCTCTTCCCCTTTAGCTTTAATGATCATGTCATCTAATCAAGTCCTTTTGATTCTTATTAAAAGCACCTTATCACCCTTTTTTCTGCTTTTTTTCCCTTGCTTTTGAGCTTTTGCGAAGAAAAGCAGTAGCATAAAAAGAGGAAATATACTCAGTATGTCCTTTCTTATTTCATGCTTATTAGTTTGTCATATTCTCTTTCAACCAACCTCTACCAAAATTTCAGTGCTCCAATTTACTCCTAGTATTTTGTATGGTCGTATTTATATTACTACAATTAACACCATCCAATTTTTGCAGTGTTACCCATTTCTTCTCTTTGAGATTCGTTTGCCCGTATCTATAAATTAATGCTAATTGATTTTGTTAGGTTTTCTCCAATAAAAGAATTGCGCAATATTATTATTTTTAATTCATCCTCTTGTTTATCATCATATACACTGCAATATTGTCCAGTAAATGAGTATTTCTGCTTAATTAGTTAGTTTGTTTTTTTTTAGTCTGAATCTAACTTAAGATCTATGTTTAAGGCTTATGTGTCAAATTTCCTTTACTGCATTGCATTCATATGATTTTAATTTCATTCATTCTCTTTGTTTTATGCACACTTTGAGTTTTAAATTAAATATACATGAAAACTAATTGTTAATAATTTCTACTCTATTTTTTTAACATTTATTACTATCTAATCTTCATTCTAATTTGCATCTTCATTTACACAATGAAATTTGTAGGTTTCCTCAACCACAAACACCACAGCACAACCACAACCTCTCGTCGAGAGGAAGTCGACAAGGCCACTCAAAGAACAGCCTCTCAACTGTCCAAGGTAGGTAGAAAACGTTATTTTGTGTGTGTGTGTGTACGTACATTGTTTAATTCAGTTGATGGTATTTTTAGTGTTTATATATGGAATAGTATAATTTTGCCCACACATGTATTGATCATATACATACTTCTATTTAGATGCAACTCAATAAACACCAAATTTTGTTACTACAACAACTATAGCCTAAGTCAACCAAGGTACTATTGCAAGTCTTGCAAGCGATATTGGACGCAAGGTGGTTCACTTAGAAATGTCCCAATTGGTGGTGGCTCCAGAAAAAACAAGAAGCACTCTTCTACTACTTCAAATCCTTCACAAATACCATCACCTATTGCAACTTCTCAAATCTTAGCAAAAGCTAACCAAGGTCACGACCTCAATCTCAACTTACTCGGTCTTCCAACCATAGAAAGTGTTATGAATCACAACAATAATATCAACATTGGTAGCGCAATGTATAACAGTAATGGTGCTTTTGGCTTTAACGATTTCAGCTTGCCTTCGTACATGAAATTACCTAATTTGGATGGTTTAGGTAGTGCTAATCTTGGTGTGCAAGAAGGGGTTGATCATGGATTGTTACTTCCTAACTTTGGAGAAACGAAGAATTTCTACACGAAGTCTAGCAATGACCCTAGTGGTCATCAAAACAATCCCAGTTCTTCTTTGTTTTGGAATGTTGATTTTAATGGCAGTTGTGGATCAAGATAGAAGTGAAATTTTTGAGGTGATCAAGAATTCGATGATGGTTAATTTGATATAGTATATAGTTATCGACCATCTTGCTTGTTTATTTGTTCACAGCTCACCCGGATTAAAAATCAAGTAAGAAGAACAAATTTCGGCATTTATTCGGAAGATTATATGTACGCGTAACCATATATATATTTCTTTCAATGTGCATGGGACATGAATATTCATGTGATATAAGCATTAGTGTTTGATTGTTTGGGAATGATTCTGTTGTGTAAACATATTATATGATGTTGTGATTCGAGGTTTTCTTACGAAAGATTTGTAGTTTATATTATTCAGCTTGTGATATGTTATCATGAGTAAGTTATGGACTGAATACTGTTTACAATGCTAGAACATTTTATACTCATTGCTGTTTTTATATATATCTTATAAGGGAACTCTTGAGAGATATATAATCAATCTTACACTTCATTTTGTAGTTTCATCACATAACATTGATTTTAAGACTGTACTATACTAGAGATCTAAGGCTAAATAAAAACATATAAATGTGAGATGTACATACACAAAGAGAAGTGAGAGTACCTATCATTATTGGCATATAGGAATGCATGCCAACAAAGATATATACTTCTAAATCATGAAAGCACTATTGAAGGAAGCATGGGGAATAAGTAGGTATAAGTAAGCCCACTACAATCTATCAATCATGCTATCACATGGCTTCCACATTATTATATCTAATATCTAAGTTCACTTTTTTTCACTTAGGGATTGCTGCCCTTGTTTTTTATTTCTGGGAAAGTGAAGGGGATGCACATTCTACCCAGTTGATACTATTTCACATTAACTCCTTCATAAAAAGCAACTGTGTAGGATTTTTCACTGAAAAACACAAATATTTATGTTTATTTATTATTGTATTATCACTGTGAAGCTTGATTCTTCAAACATTTTGTTTGAGTGAACTAAATCTGGTCACTGGAACTAATGGTTCAAATTATTTCACCTATATTGAGAAAAACACAATGCTTGGATCTATTCCTTAATATCAATACCATGTAAAATCATTTATCAGTACCTCATTTGTTTTATTCATACAACTGAACACACAACTCAGATCTGCAACCGCTTTATAAACAATAGTTTATAGTAATATGTGGGACATGACAAACATTCCATTTCCTTAAAGAATTGACAAGAAGAATAATTTCTCCATTTATAATTAATGATGCCAAACACCTCATTAATTGTATATTATTTGCTTGAACCTGCCACTTTGGTTAGTGGGTTGTTCAATGCTGATGAGATTGATATATGTTAGTTACATTTTGTAATTTTGTGAAGACTGGGATTTAGAATTTTGAACAGGGATTGAAATTTTGAACTGCTCAGTTAAACATTACAAGCTAACTGAAATAGGCATTACTTTATGTTTCCAATCAGATTCTGCAATTTGTAGAGTAGATAGATACTGATTTAGGTATTATAGCTGTAGGCATCAATGGTCTTGTGCAATTTTAGCTCATTTAGGGTTCGCAAATGATAGTTAATATTAATCGACAATATTGTTAACTAGTATATAATTAAATATGCGATGCAATCACAACATGAAATTAAAGAGGACTTTGTCTTAATCATAACCAAGTTTTAAATCTCGGATTTCATTTCTTCACTAATTTTCATGAAAGTTATCTCATGTCGGAGAAGATCTTGGACGAGATGAGTGTATCTTGAAAGTATACATCTCCACTTAACATCTCAGATCTCAAAGTAAATCTTGGAGATTTCTCGGAGTAACTTATGTGCGTAAAATTGATGTTTCAATGATTTATTTAACAACTATTTTTTTCAAAGTAAAAATAAAGATTGGGTAGAGATAAGAATTAAAATAAATGTTTAGGAGAAGAGTGGTGGCTTGTAGCATAATTTATTCTATAAAGATCGAATAAAATCGTCTTATTTGAACATTAAAAAAATGAAGACGTTTGTCGTGAATCATCAATATAAGAAGTAAAAATATGTTCATGAAGTTGGCAAATAGTAATCGGACTAAGTAGTTTGTTTTGACTCTATATGAAAATTAAAAAAATATCATGTAAAAGATGAAAACGATATAATTTCGGGTGAGATCACAGATTGAGATTTTGATCTATATTTTGGACAAGATTTGAATATTTTGACGAGATGAGTGTCAGGAGAGATATTGTAACGACCCGTAATTTTTGATAATTAAAAATAGTTAATAAGTTTTGTGATTTAATATTGGAAGAAATAAAAAAAAAATTGTGATTTAATAATAAAAATATAACTGAACATGAAATGCAATAGTATTAATTTAAAGAAATTGATAGTTGTTTTACATGTAATTCCAATTAAATGAAATGATTAAAAAGTTAAATTGGTTATAGACTGTCGATTTATTGTAATTATGTGTGTCAATTTATTGTAATTATGTGTGCATTAATAGATAATTGGATTAAAAAGGTAATTGATAATTTAAATGTTTTATTAATTAATGAAATAATGTGTAATAAATTGTAATTGGATAAAAATTAGTGTTGTGTAAGTATTCAGAACATTTGTTTGTAGATAAATAATTTATAAATGTGATTAAAAGTTAATGGCGACAATTATTATATGTTACCTATTTATTTAGTCTGTTAAATTAAATTGAAAATCAGTTGCAATTAAATGTAATTAAATATTACGTTAATGGAAATTTAGATGAAATTGGAGAATATTAATGTAATGGGGTATAAAACAATGTTAACCAATGTCCTTAGAGAAATGATTGATTTAATAAAAAGATTTAAATCAAGTTTGATCAATTTATTAGGATTAAATTTTTATAACTAGTTTTATTGCAATTAATGTAATGAAATATTATGTTAAAGAAAAATTAAGATGATAACTGTAAAAGTTCGATATGTTATTCATTCTTATCGGCCTTCGTTAGTATATATTGTTCTGTTCTAACCCTAGCAGTCTTTCTATTTCTTATTTCTATACGTACAGCAACTTCTGTTTGCTATTTTTTTTCAATGGCAGAAGCAAATTCCAAATGCTACAATTCAATCTCTAAACCAATTTCAAAATCAAATTCGTCCGAAACATATCAAATTATATAATATTTCGAAGCTCTCGACGAGCATAACCTAGATCTGCAATTCGTTTTTACCATCGAATCACCGTTTGCCCAAAACTCGAGGATGAATCTCAACCGTCCATATTGGGTTTTTCACGGTCCAACGGCGGATCGTCGTCAGATCGACGATCCGAAGACGGCGTTGGAAAGAGAAGGTCGAGCAGATGTTGGGGATGATGATCGTTCGTGCTGGAGGTTAAGGAGTTCACCGTAAAATGACCTTCTTCATGGCGGTGGCGCGTTGATATAGGCTGCGCCGTTTGTGGTCGCGAGTTGGCCAATGGGGCGATCTGAGGTGGGGATGCTTGCGGCGGTCGCTGATCCGAAGGAAGATGATTGTGGCGACGCGTATAATTGGTCAAAGTTGCGTGTGTGGCGGCTATGTCGTGTAGCAGTTGGAATCGCGATGTTTGGCTATGGTTCATTCGTTTTCAACTGTGCTGATGTGGTGAATTTATTTTATTCTACTTATTTCAATTTTAAATCGTTTAACGTTCTACTATGCAAAACTTTTTAATACGAGGTCAGAATTCCGTGCTGTTTTTTTCGTGGGAATCTTATTGAAATTTCGGACATTATGAAACTGGTTTAGACAGATTCTGAAAATGTTGAATTTTGGGGTTCTATTTGGATTCCGAATCAATTTGAAATCAAAAGATGAGTGTTTTAACCAACTCACAACTACTAAATTATCTTATATTAGTTAAATTAAATTTATGATATGATTTAAAATTAATTGATTGAGGTTTGGTGTGTTTAAATTGTCTTTTTAGTTAAATTCGACTTTTATTGCATTTAATCATTCTTTAATTTAACATTGAATTTAATTGTCAATTTAATACATATTAATGGTAGTCAGTTATCTATTGATGTTTATTGGTTGATTTGGATTATAATTGTGATGGATGTTTGATTGTTGATATTGGATGACTAGATGTTGTATTTTTATATTATTATAGCACTGCAAGTTCACAATGGGTTCAAATAATAAATACCCGAACGATCCATAGATTAGGGAAAAATGGTTATGGGTTGAAATAATAGACTCGAGCGATTTTACGAATTTTTATTTAGTTTAGGATTGCGGTTTAAAATGATATATTACCGTAAAATTTTAAATTGCGGATTGAAATGATAAATATCCGTATCACTTGACCATAGGGTAGAAAATTATTTACGAACACCAGATTGATTAAATTAAACGATTTTTAATTCTTTAAATTTGAATTAAGTTAACTGGCATTTTGAAATAGAAATTTATTTATATAAACTGAATTATTTTCGATAATCCAAGTGTTAATGCTGAAATTGGAATTGATTTAATGAATTGTTCAAAGGATCTAAATTGGAATTTCAAAGTTGAAATGTCAAATATAAATGAATTTATTGGAATTGATTATCGAAATGTTTAGAAATAACTTTGAAATCTATTTTAAACTAATTTAAACTATTTTAATTAAATTAACTATTTTAATTAAATTAACTATTTTAATCAATTTAAAACTATTTTAATCTATTATAACCTATTTAATCCAATTTAATCTATTTTACCAATTTTAAACTATTTAAATTTATATAGTCAAATTTAAATCTATTTAACATAATTTATATATATTTTAAATTTATTTAATCTATTTTAAATCTATTTATTAAAAGTTAAATCTATTTTAAATTTATTTAATCTATTTTAAATTTATTTAATCTATTTTAAATCTATTTAATATAATTAAAATATATTTAATCAATTTTAAATTTATTTAATCAATTTTAAATCTATTTAATATAATTTAAATCTATTTTAAATTTATTTAATCTATTTTAAATCTATTTAATATAATTTAAACCTATTGAATCTATTTTAAATTTATTTAATCTATTTTAAATCTATTTAATATAACTTAAATTTATTTAATCTATTTTAAATTTATTTAATCTATTTAAAATATATTTAAGATAATTTAAATCCGTTAATCTATTTTAAATCCATATAAATCATTTTAAATCTAATTAAATCAAATTTAAATCTATTCAAACTATTTTTACTATTTAAACTATTTCAGTCTATTTTAAACTATTTTTAAAACTATTAAAACTATTTATGATTACCTAAACTATTTTCTAAAATTTCTAACTTTGTAAAGTTGAAGTATTTATATTTAAATCCTTGATGATGATACAACTTAAGTTGGAATTTGGAATTGACACCTTTTTGTGAAATAACATATTTGAGTAAATATGATTTTGAGGGTAAATATGATTTTGGAAGTGAATGTGATTTTGAAAGTGAATATGATTTGAAAATGATATGGTTTTGAGAATATGGTATTTTGATACAAATTGTGAGTTGACTTTTTGAAATGTAAAATAACCATCTGGCGTGAAATAAGCGTTTGGTTGTTAAAAAGACGGGATTAGATATTGCCATATTCTTTGCCAATACCGAAAACCTCTTTAACAACTGTGTACATGGTGGAGATTCTAGAAATGAAGTAGGATGGTTTGATATACGATTCTGTATGAGGTATTTACGTGACCCTGACTCCCGTGAGTCAGCTTAGATGTGACTAAAATAGGAGCCATGTCGGGCCAAGTGAGGTCACACCTCCAATTGGACACATTTCTTCGATACCATATTATGACTTTGCGATGATTTGGTGGCCACCCCTCGATTTGATTATGAGAGTGTGTTTCGAGGTGGGAAGTAGTAGCTACTATGCGTTACCACCAGTCTGGATCCGCAATTGGTATATCTACCCTGGCATTGCATTGAGTGCCGTGTTCACATGCCTTATCGCGCCTTCTACGAGATTGCTTTATGTCATACATATGGAGCGCTCCTTGATAGCTCACCTGTGGATGGAGTTTATAGTATCTGTATAGACAACTGCACTATATAAAATGTGTTAAGGGAGATATGGGTAACGCCTTAATGCTATTTTAATACTTTACTTTACTATAGACATATTATAGTAGCGTATTGTACTACATATTAGATAGTTTAACGGATCCTTAGGAGATGTAAATTTCGAACATCTCTTAAGTTATTGCACTCACGTAGACATTGGATAGGAGATGTCAAACCCCGTAAACATCTCTAACACTGTTACACTAATGTTTATCCGTTGTTGATTTAACCTATTTAAGATCTTTAGTTCTAACTCAAGTGTTTTATCTTTTAAATTCACTCGAGTCAGCCTGAGCTTTTTAGATTATCGAAGAATGCTTTCTGGAGGATGAAGACAAAGATTTTGTACTATTATTAATTACTATATTTATTCCACTACATCATGTTGGAGTTGGTATCAGAGCTTTGCTTTAGCGATAACTTTAGCTTTGTGGGGTCTAACTCATATAGAATAGGGTAATATATCCTAGAATGAGTCGCTAAGCATATATGTATGAGTGAGCATATTTGTTAGTGTTATAAAAGTTTTTTTATTGTGTTAATTTGTTCCGTTTAATATTTATAAATTCTGGTCGGTACATAGGACGCTATGACATCGATAGTAGTTTCTAATTAATAGGACAAACCGACACAATATTTTTTTGAAATATGGGTAAATGAAATAATTTTGCCTATTATGTATTTTGTATATAAAATAATAGATTTTATAAATGATATAGTTAGATGTAATATAATTGTTCGTTAGGAAGTGAAATTCCATGAATAGTTGATTGGAAATAAGATTCACAAATAAAATGAATATAAATTGATAATTTAAGAACTTAAGTTTCGTAATTTTGAAATTTTCCTTCGAGAGTTTTTGGAATATATAATATTAGTATTATTTGGAAGTATTTTCTGATATAAATATTTCAATATGATTTGAAATGAATGTTTTAAAGGATTTTGGAAGGAATAAGGTCTGTACTCCCCTCTTTGTCGTTGGAAAATAATTTTAGTGATGATTGCATGCATCATCGACGTTCGTTTTCGAGTTTCAAAATGGGAAGGCTGGTGTAATAGTTTACTACACATTTTTTTATGAATAAAACCTTAATTTTGAATTTCTAAATATGATTTGATCTATAAAGGATAAATATATATTCTAAAATGAACCCGGAGTTTAGTTCTTAAATTTTCTGATAATTAGTAGTTTTCAATTATTAAAATGAAAGATATCTTAATTATCTTAATAATTGGAAGTTTCTTGAGTAAAGAAAAATATAAGTAATTAGATGGTAGATGATTAATAGTATATATGAGAAATTGGAAAATTTTAAACTTAAGAATAATGAAAATTTAGAAAATGAATTATTGAACTTTGAAAAAATTAAACAAGATGGACTTGTGTAACTTTCAATTGCATCCTTAAGACATATATAACTTACCAAAATGTAAAAAAGTTGTAATGTTAATAAGAATATGTAATGGAATGTTATACAAGTGAAACTTAAATAATTAAAATGTTCAATGTAATAATGTTTTAAAGGGAGAATTAAGATGTATAAGCTTATTTCAAACCTAAGTAAATAATTTGATTGCTACTAATTAAGGTAATGAAAAGGCGAACGCTATAAGTAAATAATTATAAACTAAATTTAATGTTGAAGCCATTTATAATTAAAATGAGTATTACATTAACTAAATGGTTATAACTTCAAAAAGCATTGAAATGTTTTAGAAATGGATTTAATATTCAATTATACTATGTATGGAAGAATGAATGTGAAAAAAGAAATAATCCATTAATGGTGAATTAAATTGTAAAGAGATTTGTATAATAAATAATCTAATAATTGAAATGGAAATAACTTATGTAAGTGATGAATGTAAAGTAATGAAAAGAAAAATGATATTGTATAAACGAATGGAAAATTAATTTTTGTAAGTGATAAATGTAAAGAAATTAAACAAGCATCGTATGAAGAAATGAAAATGAACAGTGAATAATGTGAAAATGAAAGAATAATAAGAATAAAACTTAAATATTATTTGAAATTATTGTTTGTTTGATTCATGGATTGGTTGGGAAATGATACTTCTATTGTGTAGGATGTATAAAAGATCTATTGAGTTTTATCTAAGACGGTTGAGTGTATGGTATACATAGAAGTTTATTTATCATTTTATACGATTAAAAGTTTCTAAACCGAACAAACCCGTTTTTTGACTGCTAGGGATAAATGGTTGATTTCTTTGATTGCATGTGATGATTGTATGGTTTTATTGCTTGTGACTATTATATACTATGTTGATTTGGCTGTGACTAATAGAGATAACATAAATATTCTCTTTTATATAATTATTAACTCTTTTGGGTTATATAAGTGAAATACAGGTTATGGAAGCAATAGCTGCTGCTTTTGTTTTCATAAAATAAGCTTTGTTTGGCCGGCAAATAGGTACATTTTCGGATTACGATTTTCAAGTGGTATTATATTGTTTTCTCATGGTGTGGGATATTTTATTTTGAAAAATATGATATATATTGTTATTATTGATATTATTATTTCTCCCTGACCTCTCTGTACAAGAGAGACTCTACGAAAATTTTCCATGAATTTTGGACTTAGAAAATTTTGTAAAATGTTTTCCAAACTTTTACTAAATTCAATATAAAGGATTTAATTGTTATAAATTGATATATTTTATTTAAGTTATTTAATTATGTGAGTTAATTGTTTATAAATTTAATATTTTGAATAAGATATATTGATTTTTTGGTTTCTTCTTTTCCCTTCTTTCCCTTTTCGAGGACGAAAAGTTTTGAGTGGGGAAGAGTACAACGACCCATAATTTTTTATAACTAAAAATAGTTAAGTTAATAAGGTTTTGTGATTTAATGTTGGAAGAAATTTAAAAAAAATTGTGATTTAATAATAAGAATATAAGTGGACATGACATGTAATAATATTAATTTAAGGAAATTGATAACTGCTTTACATGTAATTCCAACTAATTGAAATGATTAAAAAGTTAAATTTGTTATAGACTGTAAATTTATTGTAATAATTGTAGGATCAGTTTCACCCTAGAGGAGGGGTGAATAGAATGATATTAATATTTATAAAAATTTAAGGTGGAAGTATATAAAATAATTTCAACATAGATATAGTAGAACAACAGCAGCACAGATAATAGCAGAATAAAAAGCAGAAAATAGAACACACAGATTTACCTAGCTTCGGGAAAACCCTGCCTACGTGCTGCTCCCAAGATTTCTACTTGAAATAAGAAATCAGACACTTACACACGTAAACTCACGATATCCGCTATCGACTAACCTAACTCTACGCTCAAAAACTTGCCACAATTCAGCACCGAGTTGCGAATTCTCGGACTACACCACCGTAGTTCGTCCCCTAGTCACACGACTAGAAATTACAACGCTTAAAAGAGAAAATACAAATTTAAAAGACAAATTAAAATCAAAACCCTAATCTTAAAAATAAAGCCCAAACTATAAGTAACCGGCCTAAATTAATATAAGAGAATTTATTATTCTTCAGTCTTCCCCTTTTATGGCCCGTATCCTTTGTGTTTGTGAGAAAAAAATGTCTACCACGTTCGCTCATTCCTCTTCAACAAAATTAGGGCTATTGATAATTGAATTAGCCAATTGTTTGTTTGTCGATTACAATGACTATTCCTCTAATTTGCTTCGACAATCGACTGTTTCTTCAGTTTGCAGACGACTCCTTCAATTTGGTCGATTTCGACTAAAATGGTATGTGTTTTATTCTTTTTTCTTTACTGGTTAGCTTGCTTGAACTTGATGCTTTTTCTACGCCGATGATGAATGGGTTAAATAGGGTTCAATCCCTTATAATCTCGTTTGTCTGGTAATTTTCTTCAGCTACTTGATTATGTTTGAATGACTGTGATTTCTTTAGACTAGTTCAATTTCATATATTTTGTTTCTTGATTCTCACGACTTTGATTATGAACTTGCTCGATTCCTTGGTCATCACGGCTTTGATCTTCTGGCATTTGAACTTTGATTCTGTTGACTTAGGTTTGAAATCTGCTGTTGACATCAGTTTCTTAATTTTTTTCTTTGTTCTAACTTGTACCCTGTTGTTCCATGGCTTCGACATTTAACTTGACTTTGTTCAAAAATACTGTGTCACTTGGTTGTGCTCTGTTCACTTCAAGTTGTCTATGTATATACACATCTATAGTTGTATTTCATTGTTCACTCTTTTTTTGCATCGTGTGGTGAGTTGCTTGTACATGCCGAGCCACTGATTTTGATCTTGTTCATCAATATGCTCCAATGTTGAACTGTACTGGTATTGAAGCTTGTGCACACTCAAGTTTTATTGATCATCATGTCATTGCAATTGAAACTTTGAGCTATTGTATACATGTATATACGTATGTGTGACTCGGCTTTTATTGAGTTCATCATAATTTGTTGTATTGAGTTAGCTGTATTATTTATGAATGTATATTGATCATAGCCACTTGCTTTGAGGCAGAAATGCTTGTAGGCTTGGAGTCTTTGTACATTTGATGTTTGCTGTTCCTATAGTCATAGATGCATCCCTTATTGTCGCTGCCTGGTTAGACTTAGTTGGATATTGAACTGCTGATTTGTATGCATGCATATAAGTATGGTCATTATTGAGTTCCTGCATATATTGTGATCTGGTATCACAAGCTTCATCATGTCTGCATATGAACTTGTGCATGCTTTGGTGCCTTTGAGTCTGTGCTCGGGTTTGGTTGTCTTTGACTTTTGGATTATATCAAGTACATGTCCACATGCCTGATATGTGTACCTGAACTTTTTTTGGTTTCTTTTTATGTCTCTTGTCTTGTGCATGCCTCTGATTGTTGCACATGCCTTGAGCTTGAGTTGCTTTCATGTGTACTCGAGTTTGGTATGTGCCTTTGTGCCATGCTGTAGCTTGATTGCTTGCATATCGATGTTGCCCCTGCTTGTGTAGTTAGTTTATTGATGATTTTGGAATTTGCACTGAGTCGAATCCAGCTTATAGATCGGGTTTGACCTTTTTCTCACTTGTCCCTACAGTCTTGTCAAGTATATATTGGTGTGCATGTCCTTGTGGCATGTATAGTGATACATTGTGCATGTCACAAGCTGTTCGTGTATGATGAATTCAAATTTAAATGATGACGAACAACCCAAATAACTGAGGTAAATAATATTTTCAAAAATCATTTTATTTTACACTGCAGAAATATATTTTTTCAATTTTACTACGTCAATGTTTTCTTTGCAGATAATTCAGATGCTGGATTCAGTCTGGAATAGAGTTGAAGATAAAATACGAGTGAATGAGTGAAATGTATTGAGTTGCATATATAAATGATAATTGTAATGTAATTGAAATTGTATTGTAAATGAAATTGTATGTATATAGTGAGAACTCAAATTTATACTATTCAAAATTGTAATAAATATTTGTTTGAGTAAAATATCCGTTTGAATTTAAATTCTGTGTTACTTATTTTATTCAACCAATATTTATTTAATTATGTGAAAAATAAAATAGTACATTAACAAATATATTTAAATGAATATATATATATGTGTGTGTGTGTGTGTGTGTGTGTGTTTATTATCATCAAACAAAAATCATATTCTCATATTCAATAATATCCCCCTTTTGATGATAACAAACATATATTTAAGATTTTGAATTTATTAAATGCATTTGATCATTCAATTTACTTCCCCTATTTGAATGCTCCCTCTCTAGACAAGCTCCCCTTCATATAAGCATTAAATAAATAAAAATATGCAAATGAGCCTATATGCAAATAGAAAATACATAATAAATATTTGACCTTTGTTTTCCAAAATCCTAGCTTTTCTCTCTCATTTTATATTAGCAAAAGAGTAATAGTGTTAGAAAAATAGAGATAAAGTGATACGTTAATACAACGTTAATTTTTAATCAAGTATAAATATTAAATTTCAATAAAAAAATCAAACAAAAATCTAAATCCTCTCTTTGATGCATATTTCCCTTTACAATGATCGGAATGAAGTCATCATATAAAACCATATAGTTGTGTCTATTTGTGGTATATTCATATCAGGAATTTGATTATCTACTAACCATGCGTAACCGTTAGGACTTTTAAATGAGATTAGTAGTAGTATTCCCAATTTTTTCAAAAAATGAATTCAAGTATCTTCTAACCACGCATAACCGTGAGGACTTTTAAATAGGATTAGAATCAACTTGTCTATTCAATCAATTATTTTTTATATGTGTTCTATACGTTTATAATTGTGAGGAATTTTAAATGAGCATGGAAGCATATAATTAAATATTCCAAGTAATTTACCCATGAATAACCATGAGGACTTTTAAATGAGAGTGAATACATTGGATGTCTTTATTTCTTAAAAATATAATAAAATGAAAAACGAATGATTTCCCCTTTAAAATAGCACATATTGACATACTATATTGGATTTGATGAGTGATGGTCGATAGAAATATGATAGAAATGAAAATGGTCATGGAATTTTTACCAACAAAAAGTTTTTATAACTCTTGTTTAAATTTCTGAAGAAATTTACTACGTATATTGTCTCAAGTTATAATATATGATTAATATCAACACTCACCACTTTTTCAATCACTATTTATCTTTTTGATAATTAGTAGGGAGTCAGATTAGTTAATGTAGTCATTTAAAACCAAATCCAAAGATAATTATAAAATCAAAATTTTCAAAAATGGCTAATCTGATATAATGTTAACAAAAATGATTTTCTAGAAGAGGTTTTATAAAAGAAAAATGTCTGCTAATTGAAAATTATTTGAGATGAAAAATATGCATATATTTTCTTTGAAAACGATGCAATTACTGAATGTCTCAACATAAATCACGTTCTACTAGAAATTTTTCTACCAACTAGATTACCCGTGTAATTTGCATCTGAATTTTCCTTTGACTCAAGATTATCATTAATTAAAATTTCTAGACCAAAATGTGAATTTGCAACAAATTTCCTTAAAATCATTTTTTCATATTTCAAATGAAATTCTCTTGAATTTGAATTAAAACCATATAAACAAGCAAACAAAAAATATAATGCCAAGTTAAATATATCCACATGTATCATGAGTAATCATCAATCAATAAAACACCATCATTAATCCAAGAAAATCTATTTGAAATAGTTCAAAGATGGTTGTTCAACACTTTGAATAAGTCAGAATCAAAATCAGCATTTATTTCTTTATCAGTAACTGGCTGAATTAAATTATGATGCAGATTATCACATTTAATAAACCGTTCAAGATAAGTATACCATTACCTATTTTACCTTTACCGATAATTTTTTGTTGTTGCCCATTGTGATTTTTCCACCTTTATACTAGGCTAAGGAACTTTGACTTGATGCCCGTTATGTTTTTTAAAAAGCCAGAATCCAGATAACACTGTTGTTGTTTCTTAGCCTGCCACACACGTACACGATAAAGCTTTTGTGACATTTGTTTTTATAGGTCCATAATTGTTAGTGGAAAAATATTTCGAAAAATATGTCCATGGAGACCCAAAACTATTTATATTTGTTCCTTTGGCACCTTGATTTGTTTAACTGTAAGGGATTTTATATTCATGCCTTTTGGAACCCAAAATTGGAATGGTTTTTACAATTTTGGGTCTATACCAGCAAATGTTTTGATTGTGTCTAGTTTTTCTACAAATTGTGCACTCAGATTTGACTTGATTAATTTTGCTTCGAACAAGTTCTGGTTGATTATATCAAAGTCCTTGTCTATCTCTATTAACGGTTTGTTTCCTTTATAGCATATTTAATAATCTTTCCCTTTTTGGAAAATTTTCTGATAGCGTAGACAGTTGTTGGACTTATTTTTTGAGCGATTCATTTTCCTTTAATAATTCTATGCACTTTTTAATAGAATTTTCCCTCCTCGTATTTTTACTCTATTTCAAAATCAGAATTTCATTTTTAAGCGATTTAATTTTAATTTCTGATTTTTTTAATTTCTTCTTCAAATGTTGACACTTGTCACACTTAGGGCTCTTGCTTTGATAGTTTTTAACCAATTGATCAAGCTGTTTATTTAAATCCATCAACGTATCTCTTTGTGATTCATTTTTAGCATATTTTTCCTTAAGTTTTTCAAAACAGCCATTTACTTCGTGGAAATATATAAATACTTCTGAATGAGTGAGTTTTGATACCTCGCTTGGTTCGTCATCATCGTTATTAGTTATATCACCTCAAAGGAAAAGGTTTGCTTTTTCACTCTCACTGCTAGTACTTTTATTATCTTCATCATTTGTATTCCACGTGGCTGCCAAACTTCTTCTTTTTTATCTCTTTTCTTGGCCGTGTTAATTCTGAGACAATTGAGCTTGATATGACCGGGTTTGTTGCACTTATAACAAATAATTTCCTACTCTTCTGAATTGTTTAGTTCTTTGACTATTTTTCTTTTCAATTTTTGATTTGGAGCTGGATTTCCGTATTTGTGGTCCACTTTTTGAATCTCTTTTTTATTAGTGCCAGCTCAGCTGCTCCATCATCATCATCATCATCACCATCATCATCATTACTACTGCCTTTTGCCAATCTTGTTAAGCCAGTTTTTAAGTCGATTATGGGGGATCTCTCATGGTTGTTGACTTTTGCATCATATATTGCATCAAAAGTATTCTAAATTTCCTGTGCATTTTGACAATGAGAGAAAGTGTTAAAATTATCTTGATTAATATGGGAATATAATATATGCATAGCAAGAGCATTAATCGATGTATTTTCTCATCTATTATATCACAATCATTTTCAATAATTTCCCAACATTTAACATCAACATATTTTAAATAAAATTCCATTTCCAATTTCCAATTCAAAAAATCCGTTCCATCAAAAATAGGAGGAATAATATTGGACCAACCCTCAACAAAAGTATTATTAAAAGAAGCCATTTTAAAATTTTAATTTTGTAACACAAAACTTGGTCTTTGAAAAATCAAACTTTAAAAAAAATAGCTTTTGAACCTCGCTCTGATACCACTTGTAGGATCGATTTCACCTTGGGGTTGGGGGGTAAATAGGGTGATACTAATAATTAGAAAAATTTAATGCGGAAGTATGTAAATAATTTCAAAACAGATATAGCAGAATAATAGCAGCACAGATACTAGCATAATAAAACGCAAAAAATAGAACACAAAGATTTACCTAGCTTCGGCAAAACCATGCCTATGTGCTGCCTCTAAGGTTTCTACTAGAAATTAAGTAGTCAAACGCTTACACACGTAAACTTACGACACCCACTATCGACTAACCTAACTCTACGCTCAAACCCTACCACAATTCAGCCACTGAATTGCGAATTCTCGAACTACACCACCGTAGTTCGTCCCTAAGTCACACGACTAGAAATTACAACATTTAAAAGAGAAAATACAAATTTAAATGACAAATTGAAATCAAAACCCTAATTTTAAAGATAAAAGCCCAAACTATAAGTGACTGGTCCAAATTAAAATAAAGAGAATTTATTATTCCCCAGTCTTCTCTTTTTATGGCCTGTATCCTTTGTGTTTGTAAGAAAAAATATCTGCCTCGTTCGCTCATTCCTCTTCAACAAATTAGGGACTTTTACAATTGAATTAAACGATTTTTTGTTTGTCGATTACAATGACTATTCCTATGATTTGCTTCGCAATCGACCATTTCTTCAGTTCACACATGGCTCCAATTTGATCGACTTCGATTAAAATGGTATGTGAATCATTCTTTTTGCTTTACTGGTTAGCTTGCTTGAACTCGATGCTTTTTCTACTGCAACGACCCGTAATTTTTGCTAATTAAATTTGGTTCGTTTAATAAGTTTTGATAATTTAATTCGGAAAGAAAATATAAAGATCTGCAATTTAATAATGAAGTCACTGAAATAAAGGTGATAATGTTATGCAGGTTAATTGTAGGATCGATTTCACCCTAGAGGGGGGGTGAATAGGGTGATAGTGTAAATTATAAAAATTAATCGCGGAAGCTTATAAATTAATTTCAATTCAGATCACAGAATAGCAGCACAGATATCGCAGAATATAAATAACAGAATAAAACAGAACAACACAGAATTTACCCAGCTTCGGCAAAACCCTGCCTACGTGCTGCCCCCAAGGTTTCTACTAGAAATTAGATAGTCCCTCGCTCACACACGTAAACTCGCTATACACCGCTATTGACTAATCTAACTCTACGCTCAAAACCCTGCCACAACTCAATTACCGAGTTGCGAATTCTCAAGCTACACACCGCAGCTTGTCCCCTAGTCTCACGACTAGAAAATTAAACGTTTTAAAGAGGAAAATACAAATTAAAAACAAATTAAAATAAAATAGCCCTAATATAAACAAAAAAAACTTTAAGAAAAAAGTAAAACACGCCGGCCCAATAGTATTCTTTAACCCGAATCTTTTTATTTTATTTGTGACAATGTCGGCTTGTTCTTCAGATGAGATTAGGGCTTCGGCTCTTGTTTGTTCCTCTTCCTTCAATTAATTAGGGCTAGAATCGAAGATGCCGATATTATTTTAGTCGATCGATTTTGTGATTTTCGTCTTTGCCCTGTCGATCGACTGCCTCCTTGTACCTTGCTTCGGCTACTTCGATTGATCGAGTTCGATTTCAATTTTGGTGAGTACTTTATTACTTTTTCTTTTTCTGGTTGATGCTTGAACTCGATACCAATAATTGCCGATGATGATGTCAATTTATATAGGGTTTGTAACCCTAGATTTGCGTCGTATATTTTAATTTGAATTTGTCTGCTGATATTGCTTTGGCCATTCGATCAAACTTGAATGCTCGTGATTTCACTGACTTTGTCAATTTCGTATTTTTGGTAGCTTGATTCACACGGTATTGATTTGATTTCTTTACCACCACATTTCTGACTTGATCAACATACTGACTTGGTTCAATTGTGACTTCGGCACTGGATTTGTGTATGCAAATCCATGTCTTTGAATTTGTTACGTGGTCACCACGGTGTTGAATTCATTTGACTTCGGTTTTGATTGAATTTATTGTTGTAGCATACTTGACCTGTTTGACTGTCATGTGTTATCATCTTGTACATCTCCATCTCGAGTAGCTCTGCATTGTTGGGGCTATGCATTTGTTCGCACTGTAGTATTTCTATTATTGAAATCTCATCTTTTTGATTCTAGTATTTGCATTGATAAAGCGATAGATGGTTTATTAGTGCGTACCGCACTAGCATTCAGTTCATTTCCAGTATCTTCTTCAATTGCTAAAACTGATGAATCTTGTATGCCAATAAACAAAATATTCTTTGCAAAACCATTGTGATTGCAGCTTTCAAATTGCAAAGAGATAATCCCAGTATGAAGTTGGCTAGGAAATTGCTTTTGGTATAATAATTGGATTATGCTTCTGTGCATATTGTACTCATCCCTGTAGTTGGTGGTCTTTCTGAACTGTGCACATTGTTGCATGCATTAATTTAAATGTTCATGTTGCATTCATGCTGGTTTAGTCTTGCACTTGCTTGAGTTTCACTGAACTTGATATCCTGATGTATCATTGCACTTTGCACTATCCATACTTCAGTTTGGGTTTACTTGTTCATACCACTGTTTCATGTGTGCTTGCATACTGCTGTTTGCATTTGGGTTCTTTGTTCATTGGACTGGCCAGTGGTGTTCAGAGCATGTTGCTGTTGGGTTGTCATATTGATGCCTCTGTTCATTTGCCTGGTGGTCTTGTGGCACTGCTCACAGTCATATTGTATTGGGTTTGTTTATGTTGCATCGACTTTGCATACTGCTTTGATCTGTAGTTTGCATTCATGATTGTACTTCACTATACATTATATGCAGCACCACTGTGTCATTGTGCACTTTTGTGCTTTGCCCCATTCACTGTTGCTCTTGAGTTTTTGCTTGCATTGTCACTTGATGTTGCTGCAATCTTCACTTCTGGTTAGCCACTGTTGCATTACTATGTCTTGTGGCATGTTGTCTTTGCTATCCACTGCAGTGATGATGCTGTGCACTTTTGTGCTTTGGTTTGAACTTGCTGTTAGGTCATTTTGTACTTCTCTTATGTACACTTGCACCTGTACTTTGACTGTTTGCAACTTGACACTGTTGTACACTTGCTCTTGTTGGCTGCGCATACGAGTTGGCGAGGCAGTGCACACGTGTATGAATGTACACGTGTGTATTGCAGCCACTTATGGTTACCTGTCCCTGTAATATCTATCAAGTGTATATATCGGCGTGCACGGCCTTGTGGCATATACAGTAATATACTGTGTATGTCACAAGTTGTTCGTGTATGATGAATTCAAATATAAATGAAGACGAACAACCCAAATAACTGAGGCAAATATCATTTTCAAAATTCACGTTTTATTTTATATCGCAAAAATATTTTATTTTCAATTTTACTGCGTTAGTTTATATTTTTGCAGATCGCTCAGATGCTGGATTCAAAACTGGAATGAAGTTGAAGATAAATACGAGTGTGAGTGATATGTAGTGAGGTGAATTGTAAATGTGAAATGTGATGTAATTGTAATCAAAGTTGTATATTTATAGTGAGAGCTTGAAATTGTACTATTCAAAGATGTAATAAATATTTGTTTGAATAAAATATTCGTTTGAATTCAAATTTCGTGTTATTTATTTTATTCTGCAAATATTTATTTAATCTGTGAAAAAATAAAATAGTAAATTATCAAATACATTTAAACGAATGTATATATGTTTATTATCATCAAACAAAAATCATATAAGCGCATATTCAACAATCTCCCCCTTTTGATGATAACAAACATATATTTAAGATTTTGAATATATTAAAAGTATTTGATAATTTCAATTGCTCCCCCTATTTGAATGCTTCCTTTCTATATGATACTCCCCCTACATATATGACTCCCCCTACATATATGCATACAAATAAAATGTGTGAATGAGTCTATATGCAAATGGAAAATTATTTGACCTTTGCTTGATTTTATTTGACAAAATCTTAACTTTTCTCTCCCCCTTTTGTTATCAGCAAAAGAATAATAGTATTAGAGAAAATAGAGATAAAGTAATCGATATCAATCCAACATTAAAACTCAATTGAATATAAATATTAAATTTCAATAAAAAATCAAACAAAAATCATAAATATTTTGTTAGGCGCATATTCCACTTTTAGAATGATGGAAGTGATGTCATCATATAAAACCATACAGTTGTGTCTATTTGTGGTATATTTATATCAGGAATTTGAATATCTACTAACCATGCATAACCGTTAGGACTTTTAAATGAGATTAGTAGTATTCCAATTTTATTTTTAAAAATTAAATTCAAGTATCTTCTAACCACGCATAACCGTGAGGACTTTTAAATGGGATTAGAATCAACTTGTTTATTTTAAAAATCAACTTTTGATATGCGTTCCATACATGCATAACCGTGAGGACTTTTAAATGAGCATGGAAGCACATAACAAATTCCAAGTAATTCACCCATGCATAACCGTGAGGACTTTTAAATGAGAGTGAATACTTTGGTATTTATTTATTTATTATTATTATTATTATTATTATTATTATTATTATTTTTTAAAAAAAATGTGAAAATGAAAAACGAACGATTCCTCTTTAAAGTACCACATATTGACAAACTATATAGAATTTTGATGAGTGATGGTTGTTAGAAATATGATAGTCATAGAGATGGTCATGGAATTTGTACCAACAAAAAGTTTTATAACTCTTGTTTAAATTTCTAAAGAAATTTTCTATTTATACTTTCTCGAGTTATAATATATGATCAATATCAACACTCGTCACTTTTTCAATCACTGTTTTTCTTTTCGATAATCATTTGGGAGTCAGATTAGTCATAATAGTCATTTAAAATCAAATTCAAAAATAATTATGAAATTAATTTTTCAAAAATGAATAATCTGAAAATATGGTCAAAAATGATTTTCTCCAGGGGGTTTTAAAAGAAAATTTTCTGCTATTTGAAAATTATTTGAAATGAAGAATATGCAGATATTTTCTTTGAAAAAACGATGCAGCAAATGAATGTTTCAAAAATTAATCACGTTACACTAATAATTTTTCTATCAACCATATTACCAGTGTAATCTGCATCTGAATTTAAATTTCACTCAAAATTCACTCGTTGAATGTCAAAGACCAGATTAAGAAATTTCAACAAATTTTCTCATGATTATTATCAACAAATTTTAAATGAAATTCTCTTGGATTTGAAATGAAAACCATGTCAACAATCAAACATATATTAAAGTGTCAATTTTAGAAGCCATCAAACATTATTTTTATTTCAAAGCAATTTCTTAAAAGTTTCAACACTTTCAAAAAAAATTTAAAATCCTTTTTACAATTTTTAAAATAGAATTCATTAGGATTTTAAATCGAGGCCGTGTCAAAACATGAATATAGATTTAGCCAAAAATATTATAACAACAATATTATTATCCAATCAAAACACTATTTTTCTCTCAAACTTATATATCAAGTAATTCTAGAAAATTTTATAGTGTTTTTGGCATAAGAATATAAATGGCTAACAATTTTGAATAAAGTCAAAATCATCATTAAACCATCATCATATCATAATTGGCTGATTTTATTCAGAAAATGGTACAGATTATCACATTTAATATATCGTACAAATAAATATACTTTTACCTGTCTTTACCTTTACGATATTTCTCGTCGTTGTTCATTGTGATTCTGTCACCCTTATACTAGGCTAAGGAACTTAGCTTTGTCTCCCGTTGTGTTTCTGAAACAGCCAAAATCCAGAGAACACTATTGTTGTTCCTTAGCCTGCCACCACACCTACACGGAAAAGGATTTATGTGACCTATTTGTTTTTATAGGTCCATGGTTGTTAGTGGCAGAAAATTTTGAAAAATAATTTTGTGTAGACCCAAAACTATTTATAATTGTTCCCTTTGGCACCCAAATTTGTTTAACTTTGAGAGATTTTATATTTGTGCCTTTTGGAACCCAAATCGGTATAGTTTTCACATGTTTGGGTCTATACCAACAATTATTGTGATCGTGTCCAAATTTTCTACAAATTGTGCACATAGAATTAACTTGATTAATCTTGTTTTCAACAATTTTCGAATTATTAAATCCAAGTCCTTGTCTAACCGTATTAACAGTTTGCTTTCCTAATAGCATATTCAACGATTTTTCACTTTTTGAAAATTTATCTAAAGTCGCAGACAATTGTTGGACTTTTGATTTGAGAGATTCATTTTCGTTTAACAACTGTGTGCACTTTTTAATAGAATTCTCTCTCCTAGTATTTTCATTCTCCTTTAAAATCAGAATTTCATTTTCAAGCGATTTTATTTTAATTTCTGATTTTTTAATTTCCTCATCAAATGTTGGACACTTATCACACTTAGGGATCCTACTTTGATAGGTTTTAACTAATTAATCAAGTTGTTTATTACATTCTATCAAAGTATCTTTTTGAGATTCAAGTTTGGCGTATTTTTCCCTAAGTCGTTCAAAACAACCGTTTACTTCATGAAAATATATAAGCAACTCAGAATGGGTAAGTTTTGATACCTCACTTGGCTCGTCATCGTCACTGTCAGTTGTATCACCTCGAAGACACAATTCTGCCTTTTCGCTTTTACTGCCAGTGCTTTGATCATTCTCGTCTATTTCATCCCAAGTGGCTGCAAAACTTTTCTTTTTCTGTTTCTTTCCGTGGCTGGATTTAATTTGTGGACAACCGTGCTTGATATGGCCGGGTTTGTTGCAATTATAACAAATATACTTTTGTTCTTCTGAGTAGTCTAGTGCTTTGGCTATTCTGCTTTTTGCTTTTTGAATTCGAGCTGAATTTCCATGTTTTTGATTCCATTTTTTGAATTTCCTCATTAACAGCTCCAATTCTGCTGCTCCATCATCTTCATCGTTATCATCATCACTTTCGGTTGTTCCTTTGAGAGCTATTGATTTCTTTTGAGTGTCACCTCCTTCACGCTCTTCTTTGAATTTCATTTCAAGCTCATAAGTGGTGAGATTTCCGATGAGTTCCTCAACTTTAAGTTGTTTTAAATCTTTCGATTCTTGTATGGTAGTAACTTTTGCTTCAAAGCTTCGTGGAAGGACTCTGAGGATTTTCCGGACTATTTCTAATTCGGTGTATGTTTTTCCGAGAGCTTTTGATTTGTATACGATATTGGAGAGTCGTCCGTACATCTCTTTGACATTTTCTTCCTTCGCCATTTTGAAGTTCTCGTATTCGCTGCTTAGCATTGCAAGGCGAGATTCTTTGACTTGAGATGTTCCTTCGTGAGTCACTTCTAGTATGTGCCATATTTCCTGCGCAGTTAGCCAATGTGAGACACGATTAAATTCAAATTGATCCAATGAACAGATAATAGAATTCATGGCTTTGGCATTAGTATTCTGTAATTTATTTTCTAATTCTGTCCATTGTTCCTTTGGTTTCTCTATTTCCTGATTATCTACAGTTATAGTTGGTATACTATAACCTGTCTCAACAATATTCCAAGCATCAATGGTTTTCAGAAAAATTTGCATTCTATTTTTCCAGTAAGCATATTCACCATTGAACATTGGTGGTCTAACTATGGATTGCCCTTCTGCAAAAGCATTATTAGAAGAAGCCATTTTTAAAAAAATTCAAATTTTTAAAACAAAAAAAAACCGATTTTTGAAACACGAATTTTTAAAACAAAAATTGATTTTTGAAACACGAATTTTTAAATTAAAAATTGGTTTTTGTAAAATCAAAATTTTTAAAACGAAAATGGCTTTTGTTCCTAGCTCTGATACCACTTGTAGGATCGATTTCACCCTAGAGGGGGGGTGAATAGGGCGATAGTGTAAATTATAAAAATTAATCGCGGAAGCTTATAAATTAATTTCAATTCAGATCACAGAATAGCAGCACAGATATCGCAGAATATAAATAACAGAATAAAACAGAACAACACAGAATTTACCCAGCTTCGGCAAAACCCTGCCTACGTGCTGCCCCCAAGGTTTCTACTAGAAATTAGATAGTCCCTCGCTTACACACGTAAACTCGCTATACACCGCTATTGACTAATCTAACTCTACGCTCAAAACCCTGCCACAACTCAATTACCGAGTTGCGAATTCTCAAGCTACACACCGTAGCTTGTCCCCTAGTCTTACGACTAGAAAATTAAATGGTTTAAAGAGGAAAATACAAATTAAAATAAAATAGCCCTAATATAAACAAAAAAAACTTTAAGAAAAAAGTAAAACACGCCGGCCCAATAGTATTCTTTAACCCGAATCTTTTTATTTTATTTGTGACAATGTCGGCTTGTTCTTCAGATGAGATTAGGGCTTCGGCTCTTGTTTGTTCCTCTTCCTTCAATTAATTAGGGCTAGAATAGAAGATGCCGATATTATTTTAGTCGATCGATTTTGTGATTTTCGTCTTTGCCCTGTCGATCGACTGCCTCCTTGTACCTTGCTTCGGCTACTTCGATTGATCGAGTTCAATTTCAATTTTGGTGAGTACTTTATTACTTTTTCTTTTTCTGGTTGATGCTTGAACTCGATACCAATAATTGCCGATGATGATGTCAATTTATATAGGGTTTGTAACCCTAGATTTGCGTCGTATATTTTAATTTGAATTTGTCTGCTGATATTGCTTTGGCCATTCGATCATACTTGAATGCTCGTGATTTCACTGACTTTGTCAATTTCGTATTTTTGGTAGCTTGATTCACACGGTATTGATTTGATTTCTTTACCACCACATTTCTGACTTGTTCAACATACTGACTTGGTTCAATTGTGACTTCGGCACTGGATTTGTGTATGCAAATCCATGTCTTTGAATTTGTTACGTGGTCACCACGGTGTTGAATTCATTTGACTTCGGTTTTGATTGAATTTATTGTTGTAGCATACTTGACCTGTTTGACTGTCATGTGTTATCATCTTGTACATCTCCATCTCGAGTAGCTCTGCATTGTTGGGGCTATGCATTTGTTCGCACTGTAGTATTTCTATTATTGAAATCTCATCTTTTTGATTCTAGTATTTGCATTGATAAAGCGATAGATGGTTTATTAGTGCGTACCGCACTAGCATTCAGTTCATTTCCAGTATCTTCTTCAATTGCTAAAACTGATGAATCTTGTATGCCAATGAACAAAATATTCTTTGCAAAACCATTGTGATTGCAGCTTTCAAATTGCAAAGAGATAATCCCAGTATGAAGTTGGCTAGGAAATTGCTTTTGGTATAATAATTGGATTATGCTTCTGTGCATATTGTACTCATCCCTGTAGTTGGTGGTCTTTCTGAACTGTGCACATTGTTGCATGCATTAATTTAAATGTTCATGTTGCATTCATGCTGGTTTAGTCTTGCACTTGCTTGAGTTTCACTGAACTTGATATCCTGATGTATCATTGCACTTTGCACTATCCATACTTCAGTTTGGGTTTACTTGTTCATACCACTGTTTCATGTGTGCTTGCATACTGCTGTTTGCATTTGGGTTCTTTGTTCATTGGACTGGCCAGTGGTGTTCAGAGCATGTTGCTGTTGGGTTGTCATATTGATGCCTCTGTTCATTTGCCTGGTGGTCTTGTGGCACTGCTCACAGTCATATTGTATTGGGTTTGTTTATGTTGCATCGACTTTGCATACTGCTTTGATCTGTAGTTTGCATTCATGATTGTACTTCACTATACATTATATGCAGCACCACTGTGTCATTGTGCACTTTTGTGCTTTGCCCCATTCACTGTTGCTCTTGAGTTTTTGCTTGCATTGTCACTTGATGTTGCTGCAATCTTCACTTCTGGTTAGCCACTGTTGCATTACTATGTCTTGTGGCATGTTGTCTTTGCTATCCACTGCAGTGATGATGCTGTGCACTTTTGTGCTTTGGTTTGAACTTGCTGTTAGGTCATTTTATACTTCTCTTATGTACACTTGCACCTGTACTTTGACTGTTTGCAACTTGACACTGTTGTACACTTGCTCTTGTTGGCTGCACATACGAGTTGGCGAGGCAGTGCACACGTGTATGAATGTACACGTGTGTATTGCAGCCACTTATGGTTACCTGTCCCTGTAATATCTATCAAGTGTATATATCGGCGTGCACGGCCTTGTGGCATATACAGTAATATACTGTGTATGTCACAAGTTGTTCGTGTATGATGAATTCAAATATAAATGAAGACGAACAACCCAAATAACTGAGGCAAATATCATTTTCAAAATTCACGTTTTATTTTATATCGCAAAAATATTTTATTTTCAATTTTACTGCGTTAGTTTATATTTTTGCAGATCGCTCAGATGCTGGATTCAAAACTGGAATGAAGTTGAAGATAAATACGAGTGTGAGTGATATGTAGTGAGGTGAATTGTAAATGTGAAATGTGATGTAATTGTAATCAAAGTTGTATAGTTATAGTGAGAGCTTGAAATTGTACTATTCAAAGATGTAATAAATATTTGTTTGAATAAAATATTCGTTTGAATTCAAATTTCGTGTTATTTATTTTATTCTGCAAATATTTATTTAATCTGTGAAAAAATAAAATAGTAAATTATCAAATACATTTAAACGAATGTATATATGTTTATTATCATCAAATAAAAATCATATAAGCGCATATTCAACATTAATAAATAACCAATTTAGTGCAATCCCAATTAATTGAAACAATTGCAAAGTTATAATTGATTGTATTTAGCAAATTTGGAAATAAATTTCAATAAGTATAGTTAAATATTATGTTAAGGTAAATTAAGGCGATATTTGAAATTAATGCCAATTCCATTTATATTATGACAATTGGTTGATAAAAAGAATGGGAAACCAAGATTTATTAATTTATTGGAATTTATATTTAATAATTAGATTAATTGCAAATAATTGAAATTTAGTATTTAAATATTGCGTTAATGGAAATTAAGTTGAAAATTAAGAATATTAAGGTAATAGATCATGAATCCAATGTTAAATGCATCCATTTGAAAACAATGAATTGAATAACAGAATGAAAAGTAAATTAAATTGAATTATTGGAAATTAAATTTCTAATTTGTGAAGTTAATGGAATTAAGGCTAACAATGAAATTGATAAATTAGCCAACTCTAAATTGACATTTAAATTTGGTTAAATTAGTGTAAATGATTAAGAAATTTAAAAATGACGAAATTTGTTATTTATGGAGTTAAAATTGAAAACTTGATTTAATTAATCAATTATTAATTTATTTAATTAACTAGAAAACAGTCATTTTGGCCATTGACTCGGATTTCGACGAAACTAGTTTCATCGGATCCGTAACGGTGAATTATTATAGGATTTCAAGTTTTGTAACGATCGGACTTGTCGTTTGATCGTACAGACTCAAAACGCCCAGAATTCAATTAAACTGAAATCAATTGAAATAAATTTGAAATAACTTGATTTTTGCATAACTTCTTCATACGATAGGATTTGGCCCTGAAACCTGTTCCTGTGTTTAAATTTTTTTAAATCATCTATTTTGATATATGCGTTGACCCAATTTCGTTTCGGAGTCAGAACGGACTTTTCGGGCCATTTTATCGTTCAACGCACATATCAATCGTGTCCATCCATTCTAATTTCAGCTTTGCATATATATACCTCGTTATAAACCCTAGCATATTTCTTATGTACATTTTTTTACGTACAATTCCAATTGCTCCTCTTTCTCAATGGCAGACAAACCCTAAATTATCTAATTCAATTTCAATTTAAATTTCAATTTAAATTTCAACTTCAGAAAATAAATTCTCCTCAAACTATACCAAATTATATATGGATTTAAAGCTCTTGACGAGCGCAAGTCAAATATATGATTCGTTTTTCAATTTGAGTCTCCGTCTGGCCAGAAATAGTTTGTTTATTCCCAGCTGTCCATTGGTGGGAGATTGATCGTACGGTGGATTCGCGATGTTGTGACGATCGAGGGATGGCGGTATGTAGAGGAGAATCGGGGCTTTGCATCAATGGCGTTCGCTTGCTTTAGAGTGGCCATGATTTCGTCCGAAAATTCACGAAAGTAGGCGGCGGAGCCGTGCGCAGGGGTGGCCGTGGGGGTCTCACATGGGGCAAATGGGGGTCGGCCTGAGGTGTGGTGTCGTGTGGCGTGCGTGGATCATCATAAGTTTTGCTTCACCGTTGATACCTGGGTGCGTTTGTGACAAAGCACACTAGGGTTTCAAACATGTTGGTGCGGTGTCGGGTTTTTATTAGTTTATAATTAATTAATTTTTTTAATTTCAATTTCAATCATTCTATACGAGGTCCGTTTCATGTGCGATTTTTGTCGCTAGGTTCGTTTTGGAATTCTGGACATTTTGGCGCTGATTTAGATGGATTTTGAGATTGTTCAAATTTTGGGTTTAAATTGAATTTAAATTCAAAAGATGAGTGTTTTAACCCACTCACAACTTCTAAAGTTTCTTATGTGTGTTGAATTAGTTTCTGATGTGATTAGAAATTTACTAATGACTGTTTGGCATAATTTTATCATCATTCCAGTTAAATTGAATTTATTGAATTAAATTGTTATTTAATTTATTATTGAATATAAACTGCCAGTTAAATTGTTATTAATTTATTAATGAATATAAACTGCTAGTAAATGCCTGTTATTTATTATCTGTTTATATTGATGTTATTGATTTAATTGGATGATGATTGTGATAAATGGTTGATGATTGATATTGGATGAATGGATGTTGTATGTTATATTGTTATAAACTGCAAGTTTTATGGATTTTTATTTCATTTGGAATTATGGTTTGAAATGGTATATAACCGTATTTATATTTTAAATTGCGAATTGAAATGATAAATATCTGTATCACCTGACCATAGGATAGAAAATTATATACAGACACCACGGTCTATATATAAAAATATTTTGAAATGATTTCTATGATTTTGTAAAGAAATATATGGGTTATATAAATACGGATTTTAGATGTTATATAAACGTTATTTTATTATTGGTTTTTATCTATGTATAAAATTGTTTCGAAATATAAAATAAGTTAAATAGTAAAGTTTAACTATTTTATATAATATGGTTAAGTATCTGTTTAAATTATATTGTATATAGAGTCTATAATGACTTAAATAAAATGTAGGGTTGGAAGATAAATATGAAATTGATTTGAGTTAAAGTATTTAAGCGTTATACTCGAATAAAATTGATTCGAAATTAAGATAAAATTGAGATTTTAAAGGGTATGATTTTTTTTATAACTTGATTTTTGTTTTGAGTGATTTAAATGAATATCAAGTTGATTTAAATGAATATATCAATTTAAACAAATTAACAATATCCAGTTATTCGAAGTATAAAAGTTCACTTAAATGATATTGGATATATTAAGTAAACATTTCAAATCTAAATAATAGTAATTGAATTTGATATATATGGAATTATCAAAGAATTAGTTTTGAAATGATGGAACATATAAAGCTTTGAAATATATAGAAATTGAAATGGTTTATTTGGGGGTTCAAATCTGTATTTGGAATTGATTTGTGAAATTGGAGTAGCTATTTTATTATATAAAGTAAATTAATATTTAAGCCATTTAAGTGGTGTAGTTATTTTCAAGTTATGAAATTCAAAGTTTTATGTTTGAAAGGTTATATTTCAAGCGTTTGGTTTTGAAATATTATAACTTTTAAAGTTTTATGGTTTTAGAAAAGGATATATTTGAATAAAAATGATATCGTATTGGTTGGTTTTTGAAATGGAAATGATATCGTATTTATATGATTTTGAAATGGATATTTTATTATGGTTTTGAAGTATAATTTTTTTTGAAATGACCGCGGTGTTATAATAACATTTGGTTGTTAAAGAGACCGGGATCAGAAGTTGTCATACTCTCTACCAACTTCGAAAACCAGTTTAATAACCATGTACGTGGTGGAGATTCCAGAATGAAGTAGGATGGTGACGACGTTCTATTAAGGTATGTACATGGACCCGACTTCCGTGAGTTGGCTTAAGGTGGCTAAAATAGGAACAATTCTCGGGCCAAGGAGGTTGCCCCTCTTTTCGGAAACACTCCTTCTATATTATACTCTGATTTTTGATTTTAGGGGTGTGGCTCGAGGTGGGCGGTAGTAGCTGCTACGCATTACCACCAACCAGGATGCGTAATTGGTATATCCACTCTGGCATTGCCTTGTGTGCCGTGTCGCCTACCCTAGCGCGCCTTGTACGAGTTTGATTTATGTCGTACCTATGGAGTATCCTCTGGTAGCCTCTCGATCAGGAGGTATTACGGTACTATATAGACTAATGGCACTATTACGTGTTAAGGGCTATATGGGTATCCCCTTAACTCTATTTAAACGTAAGTTTATTTTACTATTAGACACTATTATAATAGCGAAAGTAGGCAACGGCGCCATGCGCAGGGGTGGCCGTGGAGGTCGCGCATGGGGCAAGTCGGGTCGGCCTGAGGTGCGGTGTCGCGTGGCGTGCATGGATTATCTTCCGTTTTGCTCCGAGCAGAGGCGACGGTGAGTTTTGGCTGTGGCCGCTGTTATCCGGGTGCGTTCGTGATAAAGCACGCTAGGGTTTCAAACACGGTGGTGAGGTGTGGGGTTGTTATTAGTTTACAATTAATTATTTATTTAATTTCAATTTCAATCATTCTAATACAAGTAACTTTTGCATACGAGGTCCGTTTCATCCATGGTTTTCACCGCTAGGTTTATATTGGAATTCCGGACATTTTGGCGCTCATTTGGATGGATTATGAGAGAATTCAAACTTTAGGTTTAAATTGAATTTAAATTCAATTTAAATTCAAAAGGTGAGTGTTTTAACCCACTCACAACTTCTAAAGTTTCTTATGTGTGTTAAATTAATTTTTGATGTGATTAGAAATTTATTTATGATAGTTTGACATATTTTTATCATCATTCCAGTTAAATTGAATTTATTGAATTAAATTGTTATTTAATTTATTATTCAATATAAACTTCTAGTTAAATTGTTATTTAATTTATTAGTGAATATAAACTGCCTGTAAATACCTGTTATTTATTATCTGTTTATACTAATGTTATTGATTTAATTGGATGATGATTGTGATAAATGGTTGATGATTGATACTGGATGAATGGATGTTGTATGTTATATTGTTATAAACTGCAAGTTGCATGGATTTTTATTTCATTCGGTATTGTGGTTTGAAATGATATATAACCGTATTTATATCTTAAATTGCGGATTGAAATGATAAATATCCGTATCACTTGCCATAGGATAGAAAATTATATACAGACACTGTGGTCTGTATATAAAAATATTTTGAAATGATTTCTATGGTTTTGTAAAGAAATATATGGGTTATATAAATATGGATTTTAGATGTTATATAAACGTTACTTTTTATTGGTTTTCTGCTATGTATAAAATTGTTTTGAAATATAAAATAAGTTAAATAATAAAGTTTGACTGTTTTATATAATATGGTTAAGTGTCCATTTAAATTATATTGTATATAGAGTCTATAATGACTTAAATAAAATTTAGGGTTGGAAGATAAATACGAAATTGATTTGAGTTAAAGTATTTAAGCAATATACCCGAATAAAATTGATTCGAAATTTAGATAAAATTGAGATTTTAAAGGGTGTGATTTTTTTATAACTTTATTTTGGTTTTGATTGATTTAAATGAATATCAAGTTGATTTAAACGAATATATCAAGTTAAATCAATTGAAAGAATATCCAGTTATTCGAAGTATAAAAGTTTACTTACATGTTATTGGATTTATTAAGTAAACATTTCAAATCTAAATAATAGTAATTGAATTTGATATATATAGAATTGTCAAAGAATTATTTTTGAAATGATGGAACTTATAAAACTTTGAAATATATCGAAATTTAAATAGTTTATTTGGGGGTTCAAATCTGTATTTGGAATTGTTTTGTGAAATTGGAGAAGCTATCTTATTATATAAAGTAATTTAATATTTAAGCGATTTAAGTGGTGTATTTATGTTTCAAGTTATGAAATTCAAAGTTTTATGTTTGAAAGGTTATATTTCAAGCGTTTGGTTTCGAAATATTATAACTTTGAAAGTGTTATGGTTTTAGAAAAGGATATATTTGAAATAAAAATGATATCGTGTTGGTTGGTTTTTGAAATGGAAATGATATCGTATTTATATGATTTTGAAATGGATATTCTATTCTAGTTTTGAAGTATAAATTTTTTTGAAATGACCGCGGAGTTATAATAATGTTTGGTTGTTAAAGAGACCAGGATCGGAAGTTGTTATACTCTCTGCCAACTCCGAAAACCACTTTAACAACCGTGTATGCGGTGGAGATTCCAGAATGAAGTAGGATGGTGGCGACGTTCTATTAAGGTATATACATGGACCCGACTCCCATGAGTTGGCATAAGGTAGCTAAAACACGAGCGATTCTCGGGCCAAGGAGGTAACCCCTCTTATCGGGAACACTCCTTCGATATTATACTCTGACTTTTGGATTGATTCGGTGGCCACTTTTGATATTTGATTTTGGGGGTGTGGCTCGAGGTGGGCGATAGTAGCTGCTACGCGTTACCACCAGCCTGGATGCTTAGTTGGTATATCTACCCTGCATTGCCTTGTGTGTTGTGTCACCTACCCTTACGCACCTTGTACGAGTTTGATTTGTGTCGTACCTATGGAGTATCCTCTAGTAGCCTCCCGATCAGGAGGTATTACAGTACTGTATGGAATATTGACACTATTACGTGTTAAGGGCTATATGGGTAACCCCTTGACACTATTTAAAAGTAAGTTTATTTTACTATTAGACACTATTATAATAGCCAAGTATTACTACATAGTAAATAGTTTAAAAGATCCTTAGGAGATGCGAATCCCGAGCGTCTCTTAAGTTACTGCACTCACGTTAGACAATGGATAGGAGATGTCAAACCGTAAACATCTCTGACGCCGTTCCACTCATATTATTTACTGTTGATTTAACTTACATAAGATCTTTAAGTTCTGACTCGAGTGTTTTGTCTTTTCAATTCGCTCGGGTCAGTCTGAGCATTACAGGATTTGAAGACCTTATTTTGGAGGACGAAGACGAGGATATTATTATTGTTATATACTATGTTGTCCCATTGCATCACATTGTTCCGCTGCATTAATTTTTATTCCCTGGTATGTGCAACTCTGATATGTATTATATAAGTATAATCGAATATTTTGTAAACAGCTTCATGAACTGTTTATTTGATTATCATAATTTATTGTTCCGCTGTGAGGTTCTGTTTTGTTTTATTTCTTTCTCTGCTTTTCTTATTTACCCCATAACAATCCACCATTTTGTACGGTTTGAGTCCGACGTGTATGGTTTAACATTAATTTAAAGCTTACAAAAAGGTGGGAAATTTTAGAACATAAATTCCGGGATTTTGAAAATTTCTTTCAAAGGATTTTGGAATATAATAATATTATTAGATGTATTTTTTGATATAAAGATTTCAATATAATTTGAAAGAATTGTTTTAAAGAAATTTTGGAAAGAAATAAGTTCAGTACTTCCCTTTCTATCGCTGGAAAATAATTTCGATGATTAGTGCACGCATCATCGACATTCATTTTCGAGTTTCGAAGTGGGAAGGCCACTGTAGTAGTTTTGCTACAGATTCATTTTGATGAAAAAATGTAAATTTCAATTTTTTTTAACATAATTGGATATATAATTTGTAAGTATATTTATTTATCAATTATTTTAAAATGATTTGAAATTAAATCCGATATTTAGTTCTTAAATTTTCATTAATTAATTGTTTCAATTATTGTAGTGAAATGGAATGTAAATAATTAATAATTGGAACCTTTAATTAAAATAAGTGATAAAATGCTAGGTTGAAAATGAAAGTACAAGAAAATTTGAAATGTGTAACCTCTAAGACAAAAGATATGATTATTGAACATTTAATTTATTTAAAAGAAATGAGATAAACTTGTATAATCTTCAATCGCATTCTTAGAGCATATATATAACTTACCAAATATTAAAAGTTAAAATGTTAAAGAAAATGTAATGGGAAATCTTACAAATAAAACTTGAGGTAATGAAAGTATTCAATGGATTTGCTTTTATAAATAAGAATTTAATGTTATAATTATTGTAAACTTAAGTATGACTGAAAGGCCACTAATTAAATATAGTAAAAAAGTTATAAAGAAAAGATATTAAATTTAAGTAAATATTGAGGTTATTTATAATGAAAATAAGTAGAAAGATTAATACAGTAAATAAATGAAATTAAGTAGTGAATAAATGAATGTAATACAATAAAAAGAAAACTTACATGATATGAAGAAATGAAAATAAATGGAAAATTGCAAGAAGTTAAATGTAAATTAAGAAGATAAATCATTATATGAATGAAAAAGAAATCAAACAACAAATGTTATAAAATGAAATTGATAAAAATGAACTTGATCTATTATTTGATATTGTTGTTTGTTTGGTTTATGGTTGTTTGGGCAAGAATACTATAAAATTGTGTGGATGTATGAATAATCTACTTAGTTTCATTTGGGACTGTTGAGTGAATGGTACACTTAGTAGTTTAATTTTCATCCTGTACAATTTAAAGTTTTGAACCCGAACAACTATTTGTTTTGTTTTGCTTGAATGGTTGATTTGTATATGATGTGCATGTTTTTGGTTGCGAATGATTGTTGTTTTATATTGAATTGGTTGAAACAACTGTAAATATTTCATTTATATAATTATTATTAACTCTTTCTAGATTATATAAATGAAATACAGGTTATGGAAGCAATTGCTACTGCTTTTGGTTTTATAATATAAGCATTAATTGCCCGACAAATAGGTATGTTCTCGGATTACGGTTTTTATAGCGTTATTATATTGTTTTTCCGAGGTTGGGATATATTATATTGAGATATTGTCATATATATGGTTATATTTGATATTATATTTTCTCTAGAGCCTCTCCATACAAATGAGACTGTCGAAATTTTCCATAAATTTTGGACTTAGAAATTTTTTGAAATGTTTTCCAAACTTCACTAATTTGAGTGTAAAAGATTTAATGGTTATAAATTGGTATATTTCCTTTAAATTGATTAATTTTGTAAATTTCTTTATTTATAAAATTGATACTTTGAATAAGATGTATTGACTACTCAATTCCTTCTTTTTCCCTTCTTTTTCCTTTTCGGGGACGAAAAGTTTTGGAGGGGAGGGAGTGTAACGACCCATAATTTTTCCTAATTAAATTTGGTTAATTTAATAAGTTTTGATAATTTAGTTCGGAAAGAAAATATAAAAATCTGTAATTTAATAATGATGTCACTAAAATAAAGGTGATAATGTTATGCAGGTTAATAAATAACCAATTTAGTGCAATCCCAATTAATTGAAACAATTGTGAAGTTATAATTGATTGTATTTAGCAAATCGGGAAATAAATTTCAGTAAGTATAGTTAAATATTATGTTAAGGTAAATTAAGATGATATTTGAAGTTAATGTCAATTCCATTTATAGTATGACAATTGTTTGATAAAAAGAATGGAAAACCAAGATTTATTAATTTATTGGAATTTAAATTTAATACTTGGATTAATTGCAAATAATTGAAATTTAATATTTAAATATTACGTTAATGGAAATTAAGTTGAAAATTGAGAATATTAAGGTTATAGATCATGAATCCAATGTTAAGTGCATCCATTTGAAAACAATGAAATGAATAACAGAATGAAAAGTAAATTAAATGGTATTATTGGAAATTAAATTTATAATTTCTGAAGTTGATGGAATTAAGGCTAACACTGCAATTGATAAATTAGTCCTCTAAATTGATATTTAAATTTGTTTAAATTAGTGTAAATGATTAAGAAATATAAAAATGATGAAATTTGTTATTTATAGAGTTGAAACTGAAAACTTGATCTAATTAATCAATTATTAATTTATTTAATTAACTAGAAAATAGTCATTTTGGCCACTGACTCGGATTTCGATGAAACCAGTTTCATCGGAACCGTAACAGTGAATTATTGTAGAATTTCAAGTTCCGTAACGATCGGACTTGACGTTTGATCGTACAGACTCGAAACGCCTAGAAATCAATTAAATTGAAATCAATTGAAATCAATTTGAAATAAGTTGATTTTCGCATTACTTCTTCATACAATAGGATTTGGGCTTGAAACCTGTTCCATTTCGTTAAAAATATTTTAAAACATCTATTTTGATATATGGGTTAAGCCAATTTCGTTCCGAAGTCAGAATGGGCTTTTCGGGCCATTTTATCGTTCAACGCATATATCAATCGTGTCCATCCATCCTAATTGCAGCTTTGCATATATATACCTCGTTATAAACCCTACCCTATTTCTTATGTTCATTTTTCTATGCGTACAATTCCAATTGCTCCACTTTCTTTATGGCAGACAAACCCTAAATTGTCCAATTCAATTTCAATTCAAAATTCAACTTTAAAAATTAAATCTCCTCAAACTATATCGAATTATATATGGATTTGAAGTTCTCTACGAGCGCAAGTCAAATATTTGATTCATTTTTCAATTCGAGTCTCTATCTGGCCAAAAATCGTTGGTTTATTCCCGACCGTCCATTGTTGGGAGTTTGATCGTACGTTGGATTCGCGACGATGTGACGATTGGGGGGTAGTAGTATGTAGAGGAGGACCGGGGCTTTGCGTCGGCGGCGTTCGATTGCTTCGGAGTGGCTGTAACTTCGCCAAAAAATTCACGAAAGTAGGCGGTGGCGCCGTGCACAGGGGTGGCCATGGAGGTCGTGCATGGGACAAGTGGGGTCGGCCTGAGGTGCGGTGTCGTGTGGCGTGGGTGGATCATCTTTAGTTTTGCTCCGAGCAGAGGCGACGACGAGTTTTGGCTGTGGCGGCTGTTACCTGTATTTGTTCTTGACAAAGCACACTAGGGTTTCAAACACGGTGGTGAGGTGTCGGGTTGTTATTAGTTTATTTAATTAATTTATTCAATTTCAATTTCAATCATTCTAATACACGTAACTTTTGCATACGAGGTACGTTTCACACGTGGTTTTCGCCACTAGGTTCGTATTGGAATTCCGGACACTTTGGCGCTAATTTAGCTAGATTCTAAGATAGTTCAAATTTTGGGTTTAAATTGAATTTAAATTCAGTTTAAATTCAAAAGGTGAGTGTTTTAACCCACTCACAACTTCTAAAGTTTCTTATGCGTGTTAAATTAATTTCTGATGCGATTGGAAATTTATTTATAACTGTTTTGCATATTTTTATCATCGTTCCAGTTAAATTGAATTTATTGAATTAAATTGTTATTTAATTTATTATTGAACATAAAGCGCCAGTTAAACTGTTATTTAATTTATTAGTGAGTATAAAATGCCAGTAAATACCCGATATTTATTATTTGTTTATATTAATGTTATTGATTTAATTGGATGACGATTGTGATAAATGGTTGATGATTGATATTGGATGAATGGATGTTGTATGTTATATGGTTATAAACTGCAAGTTGTACGGATATTTATTTCTTTCGGAATTGCGGTTTGAAATGATATGTAACCGTATTTATATTTGAAATTACAGATTGAAATGATAAATATCCGTATCACTTGACCATAGGATAGAAAATTATATATAGACACTGTGGTCTATATATAAAAATATTTTAAAATGATTTCTCTGGTTTTGTAAAGAAATATATGGGTTATGTAAATATGGATTTTAGATGTTATGTAAACGTTATTTTATTATTGGTTTTCAGCTATGTATAAAACTGTTTTGAAATATAAAATAAGTTAAATAATAAAGTTTGATTGTTTTATATAATATGGTTAAGTATCTATTTAAATTATATTGTATATAGAGTCTATAATGACTTAAATAAAATTTAGGGTTGGAAGATAAATATGTAATTGATTTGAGTTAAAGTATTTGAGCATTACGCTCGAATAAAATTGATTTGAAATTTAGATAAAATTGAAATTTTAAAGGGTATGATTTTTTTCATAACTTAATTTTGGTTTTGATTTATTTAAATGAATATCTAGTTGACTTAAATGAATATACCTAGTTAAATAAATTGAAAGAATATCCAGTTATTCGAAGTATAAAAGTTTACTTAAATGATATTGGATTTTTTAAGTAAACATTTCAAATCTAAATAATAGTAATTGAATTTGATATATATGGAATTATCAAAGAATTAGTTTTGAAATGATGGAACATATAAAGCTTTGAAAAATATGGAAATTGAAATGGTTTATTTGGGGGTTCAAATCTATATTTAGAATTGATTTATGAAATTGGAGAAGCTATTTTATTATATAAAGTAATTTAATATTTAAGCCATTTAAGTGGTGTATTTATGTTTCTAGTTATGAAATTCAAAGTTTCATGTTTGAAAGGTTATATTTCAAGCGTTTGGTTTCGAAATATTATAACTTTGAAAGTGTTATGGTTTTAGAAAAGGATATATTTGAAAAAAAATGATATCGTATTGGTTGGTTTTTGAAATGGAAATGATATCGTATTTATACGATTTTGAAATGGATATTTTATTTTGGTTTTGAAGTATAATTTTTTTCAAATGGCCGCCGTGTTATAATAACGTTTGGTTGTTAAAGAGATCGGGATCAGAAGTTGTCATACTCTCTGCCAATTCTGAAAACCACTTTAACAACCGTGTCGCGGTGGAGATTCCAGAATGAAGTAGGATGGTGGCGACGTTTTATTAAGGTGTATATGTAGGCCCGACTCTCATGAGTTGGCATAATGTGGCTAAAACAGGAGCGATTCTCGGGCCAATGAGGTAGTCCCTCTTATCGGACACACTCGTTCGATATTATTGACGCAGCGGAAATACGAAAAATTAAATGAAACAGTGAAAATGGCAATCGGTGGATTGAAAATACCGAAAGGCCCAAATTCGTTGATCCAAAGATACCGAATTCTGGCTATCTCTGACATGTTGATCGCGCACGATACCGTGAAAAGAGATCTACAATTCTTCGAGCGTTGATCAAGCGCACTTGATTCCGTGAATTGGCTTCAACGAACGTTGATTCGAGCGCACTCGAATACCGTAGGTGGAGATAGGAGATTACACTCAACTACCAATTTAGATGAAAGCACAAAGCTAACAAACAAGAAATTTATTCAACAATCAACAACCCTTTACAAATGACCCGACCATGCCTATTTATAGGCTACAACAAAACATGGTTCAACATTCAAAACACGAGTACACAACCTATATAGCCGCGACTCACGACCTACGACCTAACATAAGTCTTTAACGACCTAACAGGCTCCAACACACACTGGTACGCGACTTACAGTAGTTCGCGACCTAATCAACACGCGACTCAACAACATGACGACCTAAACACACATAACATATTACAGTACGCGACTCAACATATGTACAAGCAACGGCTTACGACCTAAGTCCACAACAAACACGAGTTAACAAACATTATATTGAACGATCTACACAACACGAACGACCTAACACTGGCCGACCTATGACCTACATGAACGACTTAACATATGAAATTACAAACGACACACGACTCAATCATACAACACATAACGACTCAACGATCTACGACTTAAAGTAGCTCGGCTCCAGGAAGGCTTCAGCGACACATGGCCTGAGCGACCTAAACTTCTTCCGCGACTTAACAAATCAACGACCTAAGAGAAAACTTCTGTACAACTTCATGCGACCTAACGGGATGAGCGACTTAACTTAGGTCGTGAGCGACCTACTGGAACGCTTACTCGTTTGGTTGCTTGAAGGTCCGAATGCTTAGCCCGTTGACACACGAGCGACCTTCCCTAGGTCGTGGACGACCTAAAGCTCCTTCCTTTGAACAACTCCAATCCGATGATGTGTTATCTCGTATGCGACCTCCACTAAGTCGTGAGCGACCTAAGGCCTCTTCACTAGGTCGCGAGCGACCTAAAACCTTTGAATGACTGATCTCAATGCATTGATCACTTGCGCTGCTTCATCACTAGGCTGGGCTGCATCATCCTCCCCTGGTTGGGAAAAATTCGTCCTCGAATTTAAAAGTTCTTCCCCATTGGACTGTTCACTCCCATAATAAGGCATTAAATGTTTAACATTAAACACATCAGAAGTATACACATCCTCCGGCAGCTTCAACCTATAAGCATTTTCATTGATCCGTTTCACAATCTCTACAGGACCAATTTTTCGAGCTTTAAGTTTATTATAAGTTCCCACTGGAAAATGATCCTTCGTTAGTACAGCATATACTAAATTTCCTTCATTAAATTCAATATTTCTTCGCTTCAAATCTGCAGATCGTTTATACTTCTCATTCGTCTTCTCCAATCGTTTCTAAACGATTCTATGACACTCGGTTAACCCATTAACGAAATCAGCAGCTCGCTTAATTGTCCCCTTCGGTTGTGGTACTATCGTTAAATCCAACGGCCCCTTCGGTATGCTCGAATATATAACTTGAAACGGACTAAATCCAGTGCTTCGATTCACAGCGTGATTATGTGCAAATTCTGCTTGACATAGTTTTATATCCCAGCTTTTCAAATTATCTTTCACCAGGCATCTCAATAAATTTCCCAACGATTGGTTAACCACCTCCGTTTGTCCATCAGTTTGCGGATGATAAGCGCTACTAAATTTCAGCTTCGTTCCGACCATCTTCCACAAACTTAGCCAAAAATGACTCAGAAAACGAGTATCTCTATCCGATACAATAGACTCTAGTAATCCATGAAGTCGATAGATCTCTTTGAAAAATAACTGAGCAACATGAACAGCATCCGTCTTCTTCTTACAAGCAACAAAATGTACCATCTTCGAAAAACGATCCACCACAACATATATAGAGTCGTTTCCCCGCTGTGTTCTTGGTAAGCCGAACACAAAATCCATGCTCACATCCACCCATGGTTTTGTCGGAACAGGTAACGGCATATACAATCCTGCATTGGTCGCTGTTCCCTTCGAAACCTGACAGATATGACATCTTTCCACAAACCTTTCAACCTCTTTCCTCATTGACGGCCGAAAGTAAGACCGAGCAATTAATTGCAATGTTTGGTCTCTACCCACATGTCCTTCCTCATGCAGCTCCTTCACTCTCTTCATTCGCAAGCTACAATCCGGTATACATAATCGATTTCCTTTAAACAGAAACCATCCACCAACACAAATTCATCAGCACTCCCCTCCTTGACCTTTTTAAAAAATTTCATTAAGTAAGGATCTTCTTCAATCAGCTCTGGTAATAATTCAAACCCTGTCACCTCAACCTTCATTGTTGTCAACAAATGATTCCTCCTGCTCAAAGCATCAGCTACACGATTTGTCACCCCTGATTTGTGCTTTACAACAAAAGTAAACTGCTGCAGATACACGACCCATGAAGCATGCCTAGCTGAAATCTTCTCCTGCCCTTGCAAATGCTTCAAAGCTTCATGATCCGTATAAAGAACAAACTCCTTCTGAAACAGATAATGTCTCCAGTGCTTCACAGCTTGAACAATTGCGTAAAACTCAACATCATAAGTGCTATATCTCAACTTAGCTCCAGACAACTTCTCACTGAAATAAGCAACTGGTCTTCCTTTCTGACTCAAAACTCCACCAACCCCAACCTTCGATGCATCAGTGTGTAATTCAAACAACAACTGAAAATCCAGTAAAACTAGAATTGGTGCTGTCGTCAATAGTGTCTTAATCTTCTCAAAAGCAACCCCTTCTTCCTCTGACCACTCAAACTTCTTTCCTTTCATGCAATCGGTTACAGGTGCCATTATACTACTAAAGTGTGGAATGAATCTTCGGTAAAATGAAACCAACCCATGAAAGCTTCTCACTTCAGTAATTGTCTTGGGTTGTGGCCAACTCCTGACAGCTTCCACTTTACTTTCATCCACTTGAATGCCTTCCTTTGACAGAACATATCCCAGAAACAAAACACTGTGCGTCATGAACACACACTTCTTTGTTGCTGCATAGAACTGCTCTTGTCGTAGAATCAACAGTACTTCACGCAAATGCCAGATGTGTTCTCCCATACTCCCACTATAGATTAAAATATCATCAAAGTAAACAACCACGAACTTCCCAATGAATGGTCTGAAAATCTGGTTCATCACTCTCATAAAAGTACGAGGAGCATTTGATAAGCCAAACGGCATAACCAACCATTCGCATAGACCCTCCCTGGTTTTAAAAGCAGTCTTCCACTCATCACCCGGTCTAATACGAATCTGATGGTATCCACTCTTCAAGTCAATCTTCGAAAACACAACAGCTCCACTCAACTGATCTATTAAATCATCAAACCGCGGCATAGAAAATCTGTGTCTCACAGTGATCTTGTTCAGAGCTCGACTGTCCGTACACATCCTCCACGTCCCATCCTTCTTCGGTACCAATAAGGCTGGCACTGCACATGGACTCAAGCTCTCCTGAACACACCCCTGTTCTAATAACTCCTCCACCTGCCTTCTCAGTTCCTCATGCTCCTTAGGACTCATCCTGTAATGTGGCCTGTGAGGTAAAATTGACCCTGGCACAAGATCAATCTGATGTTGAATATCCCTCAAAGGCGGTAGCTCCCTTGGTAACTCTTCTGGAAACACATCACTGAATTCTTCCAATATCGGTTTTACTTCCTCTGGAACTTCAACGGATTCAGTATCTTCATGTCCAACCAACAAAAACACCTCTAGACTCTCCTCTACTTCTTCGATGAATTCCTACAAAGTCAAAAAAGTCTTCAGCTCCTCAATTTCCTCTGATTTGCTATCTCCTTGCCGTCTCTTCTTTGGAACCAAAATGATCTTAACACCTTCAAACATAAAGCTGTAACTATTGGTCTGACCGTCATGTTGCACTGCTCGATCATACTGCCATGGTCTTCCCAAAAAGTAAGTGACAAACATCCATTTCCACAACGTCACACCAAATTTCATCTTTGTATTTCTTCCCAATAGAAAATGTAACATGAACTCGCCTGTCCACCTTCACCTCTCCTCATTTTCTCAACCATGCTAACTTGTAAGGATTTGGATGCTTCTCTGTTTTCAGCTTCAACTTTCTCACTGCTTCGGTAGAAATAATATTGTCACAACTTCCAGCGTCAATCACAAATTTACAAACCTTCCCCAGAATAGTGCACGTTGACTGAAAGATGTTACTCCCCAACCAACTAGACTCTTCTTCCTGCTTCGGTGTCAAACATAATCTCCTCATCATAAGATTACATCCTTTATCTCCCGACGCGATATCCTGTTCATTTTCTTCAACTGGACTAGAATAATCCTCGCCAACATCCTCAGCTTCAACTTCAGCAATCATAGTTCGTTTCTTTGGCTTCGGACATTCATTACTCTTGTGACCCACTTCCTGGCAATTATAACATTTGAAACTGTTGTTGACCTTCGCCTTTGCAACTTCATTCACAACTGGTTTTGCAACTGCTTTAGAAACATTGGAACTCCCACTAGCGTCCTTGCTTTGAAAATGGGAACTTGGAACCACACCACCTCCTCGTCTTCCCTGCTTCTCCCAAGCCAATGCTTTCTGATGTGCTTCTGCTACAGATCTAGGATCAAACATATTCACCATATCTTGAATCTGCATCCTCAACTCTCCAACAAATCTAGCAGTCAGCTGTTCCTCTGTCTCCATAATGTCATTTCGAGCAATCAGTTGATAAAATTCGTCAGCATAATCATTAACAGTCTTCGTCCCTTGCCTCAGATTCTGCTATCTCTGATACATGAGTGATTGATAATTGTAAGGCAAGAATGTAGCCTTCATTAACTTCTTCATCTTCTCCCATGTAACAATCTTTGACTTCCCCATTCTCTCCCGCGTAAGTTTAGTCTGCTGGCACCATGCTAAAGCTCTTCCCCTCAACCTAGTAGAAACCAATTTCACTCGACGATTCTCCGGGACTTCTTTGAAATCAAAGATCTCTTCAACATTAGACACCCAGTCCAAGAATTCTTCTGCATCCATTCCACCCTTGAATTCTGGAATTTCCATGTTCATACCCGACTCCCAACATCGATCATCCTCAACATCCCGATATACATTTCGTACTTGGTCTCGATCTCAATGATGAATGCTAGCTCTATCACCCTCTTTATTAAAATCATATGTATGTCTATATCGTTCTCGACCATCAACATCCCTTCGATCACGCATGTCTCTTCTACTATGTCTCTCTTCATCTCTATATGGTTCATCTTCAAACTCATGTGGAGTTCTTCTCTCTTCATGACTATAATCATGGTGATCTCTTCTCGATGAAATTGACGTTTCTCTTCTTTTTCTAAAAGATTGTGGCGACACCCTTCTCGCTTCTGTAACCGATGGCAAAAATCTGTTTCCTCCATGGTTCGAGACTGGCGACCTTTGACTTTGATTCAAGTCATTCATCAATTTCTCTAACTTCCCAGTACCTTCATCAAATTTCTCATTGATACGTTGTTCCATTTGCTCGGCTTCTTCCCTTCGATACAACGCTTTAACATTTTGATGGCGGTTAGCTCTTCTCGGCGGCATGGTTGAATCAAATAATCTTCAACACTTCTACACAAAGTGGCGCACGGCCTATACTTAGCTCGGCTTCAACTTCAAAAAAAAAAATGCACGGCTCAAACTTCAACAAGATGAACTTCAACTTCAAACTCTCGACTTGAATACTTCTCAACTCAAACTTCAAACTCGGCTCCAAGACTCGGTTTAGCTATGATTGGCTAAGTCCAGCTCCGATACCAAAAATGACGCAGCGGAAATATGAAAAATTAAATGAAACGGTGAAAATGGCAATCGGTGGATTGAAAATACTGAAAGGCCCAAATTCGTTGATCCAAAGATACCGAATTCTAGCTATCTCTGACACGTTGATCGCGCACGATATCGTGAAAAGAGATATACAATTCTTCGCGCGTTGACCAAGCGCACTTGATTCCGCGAATTGGCTTCAACGAACGTTGATTCGAGCGCACTCGAATACCGTAGGTGGAGATAGGAGATTACACTCAACTACCAATTTAGATGAAAGCACAAAGCTAACAAACAAGAATTTTATTCAACAATCAACAACCCTTTACAAATGACCCGACCATGCCTATTTATAGGCTACAACAAAACATGGTTCAACATTCAAAACACAAGTACACAACCTATATAGCCGCGACTCACGACCTACGACCTAACATAAGTCGTTAACGACCTAACAGGCTCCAACGCACACTGGTACGCGACTTACAGTAGTTCGCGACCTAATCAACACGCGACTCAACAACATGACGACCTAAACACACATAACATATTACAGTACGCGGATCAACATATGTACAAGCAACGGCTTACGACCTAAGTCCACAACATACACGAGTTAACAAACATTATACTGAACGACCTACACAACACGAACGACCTAGCACTGGCCGACCTACGACCTATACATGAACGACTTAACATATGAAATTACAAACGACACACGACTCAATCATGCAGCACATAACGACTCAACAATCTACGACTTAAAGTAGCTCGGCTCCAGGAAGGCTTCAGCGACACGTGGCCTGAGCGACCTAAACTTCTTCCGCGACTTAACAAATCAGCGACCTAAGAGAAAACTTTTGTACAACTTCATGCGACCTAACGGGTTGAGCGACTTAACTTAGGTCGTGAGCGACCTACTGGAACGCTTACTCGTTTGTTTGCTTGAAGGTCCGAATGCTTAGCCCGTTGACACGCGAGCGACCTTCCCTAGGTCGTGGACGACCTAAAGCTCCTTCCTTTGAACAACTCCAATCCGATGATGTGTTATCTCGTATGCGACCTCCACTATGTCGTGAGCGACCTAAGGCCTCTTCACTAGGTCGCGAGCGACCTAAAACCTTTGAATGACTCGATTTCAATGCATTGATCACTTGCGCTACTTCATCACTAGGCTGGGCTGCATCAATTATACTCTGACTTTTGGATTGATTCAGTGGCCACTTTTTATTTTTGATTTTGGAGGTATGGCTCGAGGTGGGCGCTAGTAGCTGCTACGCGTTACCACCAGCCCGGATGCGTACGTAATATATCTACCCTGGCATTGCCTTCTATGCCGTGTCACCTACCCTAGCACGCCTTGTACGAGTTTGATTTGTGTCATAACTATGGAGTAATCTTTGGTAGCCTCCCGATGAGGAGGTATTACAGTACTGTATAGACTATTGGCACTATTACGTGTTAAAGGCTATATGGGTAACCCCTTAACACTATTTAAAAGTAAGTTTATTTACTATTAGACACTATTATAATAGCGAAATATTACTACATAGTAAATAGTTTAATGGATCTTTAGGAGATGTGAATCTCGAGCGTCTCTTAAGTTACAGCACTCACGTTAGACACTGGATAGGAGATGTCAAATCCCGAAAATATCTCTGAGGCCGGTGCACTCATATTATTTACTGTTGATTTAACTTACATAAGATCTTTTAGTTCTGACTAGAGTGTTTTGTCTTTTCAATTCGCTCAAGTCAGTCTGAGCATTACAGGATTTAAAGACCTTATTTTGGAGGACGAAGACGAGGATATTATTATTATTATATACTATGTTCTCCCATTGCATCACATTGTTCCGCTGCATTAATTTTTATTCTCTGGTATGTGTTACTCTGATATGTATTGTATAAGTATAATCGAATATTTTGTAAACAGCTTCATGAACTGTTTATTTGATTATTATAGTTTATCGTTCCGCTGTGAGATTCTACTTTTTTTTATTTCTTTCTCTGCTTTTCTTATTTACCCCATAACAATCCGTCCTTTTGTATGGTTTGAGTCTGACGTGTGTGGTTTATCGTCGATTTAATGCGTACAAAAAGGCTGGATGTTACATCTACGCTAATGATTAATGGGTTATATAGGGTTCAATCCCCTAAAATCTCGTCCGTCTGATAATTTTCTTGGGCCACTTGATTATGTTTGAATGACTATGATTTCTTTAGACTAGTTCAGTTTCTTATATTTTGTTTCTTAATTCTTATGGCTCCCATTTTGAACTTGCTCGATTCCTTGGTCATCACGGCTTGAATTTCTCGCATTTAAACTTTGATTCTGTTGAATTGGGTTTGAAATCTGCTCTTGACATCAGTTTCTTAATTTTTGCCTTATTTAAACTTGTACTCCGCTATTCCATGACTTTGGCATTTAACTTGACTTTGTTCAAAACTACTATGTCACTTGCTTATGCTCTATTCACTTTAAGTTGTCTATGTATATACACTTCTCTGGTTGTGTTTCATTATTCAGTGTTATGTTGCATTGTTCGGTGAGTTCCTTGTACATCTCGAGCCACTGATTTGATCTAGGTCATCTATATGGTCAAATGTTGAACTGCATTGGTTTTGAAGCTTGTGCACACTTGAGTTTGTGTTGGTCATCATGTCATTGCAGTTGAAATTTTGAGCTGTTGTATACATGTATATATGTATGAGTGACTCGGCTTTGATTGATTTCATCATAGTTTGTTGTATTGAGTCAGATGCATTATATATGCATGTACATTGATCATAGTCACTTGTTTCGAGGCAGAAATGCTTGTAGGCTTGGAGTCTTTGTACATTTGATGTTTGTTATTATTTGTAATCATTGATGCATCCCTTATTGTCACTACCTGGTTCGACTTAGTTGGATATTGAAGTATTGAGTTATATGCATTCATATAAGTATGGTCATTATTGTGTTCCTGTGTACATTGTGATCTGGTATCACTGGCTTCATCATGTCTACATATGAACTTGTGCATGTTTTGGTACTTCTAAGTCTGTACTCTAGTTTGGATGTCTTTGAGTTTCTAGATTGTATCAAGTACATGTCCATATTCCTAATATGTTTAGATGAACTTGTTCTGGTTTCTTTTTTATGTCTGTTGTCTTGTGCATGCCTCTGATTGTTGCACTTGCCTTGAGTTTGAGTTGTTTTCATGTGTACTCGAATGTGGTCTATGCCTTTGTGACATGCTGTAGCTTGATTGCTTGCATATTGATATTGCCTCTACTTGTGTAGTTAGTTCATTGATGATTTTGGAATTTGCACCTAAGTTGAATCCAGCTTATAGATCGGGTTTGACCTTGTGCTCACCTGTCCCTGCAGTCTTGTCAAGTGTATATTGGTGTGCATGGCCTTGTGGCATGTACAATGATATGCTATGCATGTCACAAGCTGATCGTGTATGATGAATTCAAATTTAAATGATGAAGAACAACCCAAATAACTGAGGCAAATAATATTTTCAAAAATCATTTTATTTTACACTGCAAAAATATTTATTTTCAAATTTTACCGCGTTAGTGTTTTATTTGGAGATAATTCAAATGCTGGATTCAATCTGGAATAGAGTTGAAGATAAAATACGAGTGAATGAGTGAAATGTAGTGAGGTGCTTGTGTAAATGATAATTGTAATGTAATTGAAATTGTGTTGTAATTGAAATTGTATATATATAGTGAGAGCTTAAATTTGTACTATTCAAAATTGTAATAAGTATTTGTTTGAATAAAATATCCTTTTGAGGTTAAAGTCTGTATTATTATTTTTTTCAGCCGATATTTATTTAATTATGTAAAAAATAAAATAGTACATTAACAAATACATTTAAATTAGTATATATATATGTATATATATGTTTATTACCATCAAACAAAAATCATATACTTGCATATTCAACAATAATGTGCGTGTTAATTGACAATTGGATTAAAAGAGTAATTGATATTTTAAATGTAGCATTAATTAATAAAATAATGTGTAATAAAGTATAATTGGATAAAATTAGTGTTGTGTAAGTATTCAGAACATTTGTTTATTGACAAATAACTTATAAATGTGATGAAAAGTTAATGGTGACAATTATTATATGTTACCTATTTATTTAGTCTGTTAAATTAAATAGGAAATCAATTGCAATAAAATATAATTAAATATTATGTTAATGGAAATTTAAATGAAATTGGAGAATATTAATGTAATGGGGGTATAAACCAATGTTAACCAATGTCCTTAGAGAAATGATGGACTTAATAAAAAGATTTAAATCAAAGTTTAAATGGAATTAAAATTTTAATAATTGGATTTATTGCAATTAAATGTAATGAAATATATGTTAAAGAAAAATTAAGATGATAACTATAAAACATTAGTGTAACAAGATATAAACAAATTTTAATCATAGCCATGAGATGGCAATTGATTAAATAACAAGATGAAAAGGAAAATAAATAGATTTATTAGAGTCCAAACGTAATAACCACTATATTTATTTCAATTGAAATTGAACATTCTAATTAGTGTAATATTGAACACCAAATTGGTATGCAAATTTGTTTTAAATTATTGTAAATATCTAAGTAATCAAAAATGATAAAATTTGTTAGTTATCAAAAGTGGAATTAAAAAGTGATTTAATCAGTTTAATAATAATTTAATCAACTAACACGAAAATAGCCATTTTGGCCACTGATTCGAATTTTGACAAAACCAGTTTCATCGGTCCATAACAGTGAATTATTGTAAGGTTTCAAAGTTCGTAGCGATCGGACTAGATCGTCCCGGCTCAAAACGTATAGAAATTGATTTAATTAAGTTCAATTGAAATCAATTTGAAATTAGCTGATTTTAAGCTAACTTCTTTATACAATGTAATTAGGACTTGAAACCTGTTCCATTGAGTTTAAAAACATCAAAAAAATCTATTTTGATATATAAGATGACCCACTTTCGTTTTGGAAGCGAAACAAGCTTTTCGGGTCGTTATTGTCACTTCGAACAAGTTTGATACGTTATTCATTCTTATAAAGCTTCGTTATTATATATTATTCTATTCTAATCCTAGCAGTCTTTCTATTTCTAATTCCTATACATATAGCAACTTTTGTTTTGTATTTTTTTTTCAATGGTAGAAACAAATTCCAATTCCAAATGCTACAGTTCAATTTTCAAACCAATTTCAAAATCAAACTCCTACAAACCATATCAAATTATATATTGTTTTGAAGCTCTCAACGAGCGTAACCCAGATCTGCAATTCATTTTTACCATAAATCACCATTTGTGCAGAAATCGAGGATGAACCTCAACCGTCACGATCCAACGATGGATCATCATCCGATTGACGATCGGGAGGCACCGTTGGAAAGAGGAGGTCGAGCAAGCCTTGGGATGATGATCATTCGTGTTGGAGGTTAAGGAGTTTGCTAGGAAAATGGCCTTCTTCATGAAGGCGGTGCGTTGATATAGGCTGCGCCGTACGTGGTCGCAAATTGGCCCATGAGGCGGTCTGAGGTGGGGATGCTTGCGACGGTCGTTGATCCTAAGGAAGATGATCGTGGCTGCGTGTATAATTGGTCAAAGTTGCGTGCAAGGCAGCTATGCCGTGTAGGAGTTGGAATCGCGATGTTTGGCTTGGATTCATTCATTTTCAACTCTGCCGACATAATGAATTTATATTATTCTATTTATTTAATTTTAAATCGTTTAACGTTCTATTATGCATAACTTTTCATGCGATGTCGGAATTGCATGCGGTTTGTTTGGTTGGGATCGTATCGAAATTTCAGACATTATGGAACTAGTTTGGACGAATTCTGAGACGGTTGAATTTTGGGCCTCTATTTGGATTCCAAATCGATTTGAAATCAAAAAGTGAATTTTTTAACCCACTCACAACTACTAGATTATCTTGTGTCAGTTAAATTAAATATATGATGTGATTTGAAATTAATTGATTGATGTTTGGTATGTTTGAATTGTCATTATACTTAAATTTGACTTTTATTGGATTTAATCATCGTTTAATTTAATATTATATTTAATCGTAAATTTAATGCCTATTAATGGTAATTAGTTATCTATTGATGTTTATTGGTTGATTTGGATGATGATTGTGATGGTTGTTTGATTGTTGATACTGGATGAGTGGATGTTGTATTATTATATTGTTATAACACTGCAAGTTCCCTTTGGTTTAAAATGATATATACCCGAACGACCTATAAATTAGAGAAAAATCGTTATGGGTTGAAATGAAAGACTCGAGCGATTATATAGATTTTTATTTAATTCGGGATTGTGGTTTGAAATGATACATAAACGTAATATTTTAAACTGGGGATTGAAATGATAGTATCACTTGACCATAGGGTAGAAAATTATTTAAGGACACCAGATTGCTTAAACTAAATGATTTTTAATTCTTTAAATTTTGAATTCAGTTCATTGGCATTTTGAAATAGAAATTTATTTACATGAACTGAATTATTTTCGATAATCCAAGTGTTGGTGCTGAAATTGGAATTGATTTAATGAATTTTTTCAAAGGATTTAAATTGGAATTTCAGAGTTAAAGTGTCAAATATAAATGAATTTATCGGAATTGAGTTAGTGAAATGTTAGGATTTAGCTTTGAAACCTATTTTAAACTAAGTTAAACTATTTTAATTAAATTAACTATTTTAATCAAAGATAATGTAGAGGATTAATGCTCTTGGCTGGGCTGGCAAAAAGGGGGGTCAGTGTGGAGGACTGTTGTATCCCCTAGCTCTACTCTCCGGAGTAGGGTTTTAAAAAAAACAATTTTAATCAATTTAAAATTATTTTAATTTATTTTAATCTATTATAACATATTTAACAAAATTTAATCTATTTTACCAATTTTAAACTATTTAAATTTATTTAATCTATTTTAAATCTATTTAATATAATTTAAATCTATTAATCTATTTTAAATTTATTTAATCTATTTTAAATATATTTAATATAATTTAAATATATTTAATCTATTTTAAATCTGCTTAATATAATTTAAATCTATTTAATCTATTGTAAATTTATTTAATCTATTTAAAATCTATTTAAGATAATTTAAATCCATTTAATCTATTTTAAATCTATATAAATCATTTTAAATCAAATTAAATCAAGTTTAGAACCTATTTAAACAATTTTTACTATTTAAACTATTTTTACTATTTAAACTATTTTAATCTATTTTAAACTATTTTTGAACTATTAAAACTAGTTATGACTACCTAAACAATTTTCTATAATTTCAGACTGTGTAAAGTTGAAGTATTTAAATTTAAATCCTTGATGATGTTACAACGTAAAGTTGGAACTTGGAATTGATATATTTTTGTGAAATAACATATTTGAGTAAATATGATTTTGAAGATGAATATGATTTTGGAAGTGAATGTGATATTAAAAGTAAATATGATTTGAAAATGATATGGTTTTGAGAATATGATATTTTGATATCAAATGTGAATTGACTTTTTGAAATGTAAAAGAACCGTCCAGCGTGAAAAAAGTGTTTGGTTGTTAAAGAGACCAGGATCGGATATTGTCATACTCTCCGCCAATGCCGAAAAACACTTTAACAACTTTGTACGCGGTGGAGATTCCACAAATGAAGTAGGATGGTTTGGTGTATGAATCTGTATGAGGTATTTACATGACCTCGACTCCCGTGAGTCAGCTTAGATGTGACTAAAGCAGGAGCCATGCCGGGCCAAGTGAGGTCACACCTCTGATCAGATACATTTCTTCGGTACCATATTATGACTTTGTGATAATTTGGTGGCCACCCCTCGATTTGATTATGGAAGTGTGTTCCGAGGTGGACGGTAGTAGCTGCTATGCGTTACCACAAGTCTAGATTCACAATTGGTATATCTACCCTGGCATTGCCTCGAGTGCCGTGTTCACATTCCCTATCGCGCCTTCTACGAGTTTGCTTTGTGTCGTACCTATGGAGTGCTCCCTGATAGCCCATCTACGGGTGGAGTTTACTGTATCTGTATAGATCACATCATTATATAAAATGTGTTAAGGGGGATATGGGTAACGCCTTAATGCTATTTTAATACTTTACTTTACTATAGACATATTATAATAGCGTATTGTACTACATAGTATATAGTTTAACCGACCTTACGAGATGTAAATCCCGAACATCTCTTAAGTTATTGCACTCACGTAGACACTGGATAGGCGATGTCAAACCCCATAAACATCTCTGACGCGGTTACACTCGTGTTTATTTACTGTTGATTTAACTTAAATAAGATCTTTTAGTTCCGACTCGAGTGTTTTGTCTTTTCAATTCACTCGGGTCAGCCTGAGCTTTTCAGTTTATCGAAGACTACTTTCTGGATGTTGAAGTCGAACATTTTGTACCATTATTATATTTATTCCACCGTATCATGTTGTTCCGCTGCATTCATTTATTATTTATTCTTTTTTTATGTAACTCTGATCTGTATTATAAAGGTTAGTAAGTGTTATTTGTAGATAGCTTTATGGACTATTTATTTGATTATTATATTTTTTCATTCCACTGCGAGATTCTGTATTTGTTTTCTTTCTTTCTCTGTTTTTCTTCTTTATCTCGTAACAATCTGCCCTTTTGAATGGTTTGAGTTTGACATGTGCAGCTTATCGTCGATTTAGACCGTCCAAAAAGGTAGGTCGTTATAACATGAATGGGATTTTATGTCTCGTCTCGTCAAAGTGAGAAAAGGAGATGTTGGATGAGATATCTCTTGCAAGATATAAGAGATTTAAAACCATGATCACAACAACATAGAAGGTTCGTCAAACTGAGTTACGTTAAAGATTATAATATTTGAAGATTTTGAGTGTAGGTTGAAAATCTCTAAGTACAGATTCAATCACCATAAAATTCTTGATGATGATCAATCCCCAAACCTGCAATCGTCGAAACCATATGAAGTAAACTTTTAAGGACATGTGTTATATAACAATTTTCACTTAGTTATACTCAACTGCTAAATTATGAATACCGAGCGTTTCTATTCTTCAGCTTAAAATCGAGTGCTCTATAATATATATAGTTTCTCATAATAATTAAATACTAAGACAATGCCCGATGGTTAACATTCTAAAGCGTGGTAATGCAAGTGAAGTTGGGCCATCCCAAAAGAATGGTAACCAAGCAGATCTCAAATCAAAAGCGCTAGCCTCCAGGCATGCTAGTCAAAAGTATATGTTATAAGGCTAGCATCTTACCAAAGACATAGTCCTCAAAATGAGCCTATAACTGAAAGGGTAAAACCATCCAAGTATACTATAGCTATAAAGATACAAATTGCCTTAAGACCACCCTTTTGCCGCCATTGCTTCAACAAGCGGCTTCAATTGGTCGCAATCAAGCATACAGACTGTGAGCGCCTTACTCAACATATGAGACCAAAAATGCCTCTACTCAAGGCTTAAAGTGTCCGGATATGAAACCAAGATCAACGACTAAGATAGCCTTCATCTACATCAATGGCTAAAATAGCTTAAAGCTTAATTATAATGACCATAAAGGTTATAACACCCAAAGTTATATATAGAAATGTTACGTTAGTATTATGCATCAATCTGTAATCAACTAGATAATGACACATGTCCAAATACTAGCCCTAAGAGCGGGCCAAATCAGCAATTCAAGAGACAAGCTCTACACCAATGATAGAGCTGCAAGTCACCTACAAATACTAGGCACATATGTCCAGGAAAGGGGTTCGAACTCTAAAAGCCTGATTGTATATTAACTCATTCGCAATCATCGTAACTTTCCAAACTCAAGCTTTTGCTAGACAATTATTAATGGCTGATAGTTCCAACTAGATTTAGTAAAGCTACTTTCCGCTTATTTGACAAAGTAATAATGAATTAACCACAAAGGACATAGGGAACTGTTCTTAAACTACTATAAATTCTCTATATCTTAACTTTCAACATCTTATTTTCTTACTGCTTTCTGCTTGGGAATCATGTCTTCAGTTAAACCTTATTTTCATATTATTTCTTCCAGAATTCACTTCTAGGAATCTAATGTTAATTTGAGACTAAAAATCACGCTAACATCGGGTACTTTTAAATAAGAGGACTAGATAGCAAGTCTGAGATTATTGCATGAAGCTGTTCAAAAGAATACCAAAATGTTGGCGCTTTTCTGTACTTTTACTTTGGAGCTTATTGTTATTCCACTATGCAGCACCATGAAGCTTGTATTTGTGCTTAACTGTTATTAGATGTGGTAATGAGAGTTTAATTTGATGATATATAAACTCTATTTATATTATGTAACTCATGTGTACCTATTAATGTAATGTTTTATGTGGTTCAATTTAGTTATGCATATCTGTTTCACCTATTTTGTATCTATGCTGGTTATTTATTTTATCCTCTATGATGTGAGATATATGACAAGTTCTGATTTATATTGGCTATTTTACCATTGACTACTTCACTATATCGGTCAGGTATCATTAAAACCTATTATACATGTATATTGGATACCGGAGGTGTAAGGCGGTAGTCACACCTTCGATACGTAAAATATGGATCGCCATAAGAGCTAATTAACTCTCTGCAATCATTACCCTCGGTCTCGTTTAGGAAAGCTTGATTTAGTTCAGTTTTGTTTCATTAACAAATATCATCTTAATTCTAGGTTTCAAAAGTCACCCCTCTACCTATAATTGCCCTATAGCCCTTTTTCCCACCTCGGTCCTTGAATAACATCTTTCGGTTTAATAAACCTAGATTTATACTTAGCATTTCATAGCTTTCATATTTAAGTCTTTGTACTTAGCATTTTAATTCTTTTACTCTTGCTTTGGCTCCACTAAATTCGGTACTTCCTCTCAATCCACGTTAAAGTCTATCTACTGCACGTCTAATACTACCTATACATGTGTCAACTTATCACTAGTTTTGACCTCGTTCTTTTTCAATTATTTAGTACTTTTCAGATGTGTTTAACACACATTGTGGATTTGGTTTGTTAACCAATTATTAAATACTTTACTAATTTAAATTACCTTCTGGTATCAAATATTTGCCATTTGGAACTCATTAAATTCCCTTCGGCTTAATATATTTGAAAGAGTAAGGGGTATTCCCTAGGGTTAATTCTATAATTTACTATAAATTGTTAACTCTACAATTAATTCTCATTCATAATAAGGGTGTATTTTCTTTCTATTATATATCTATTATGATGTATTCTAAATAAGTAAATGTTTTATTGAAATATATTTAACATAAAATACATAAATGGTGTATTTGTGATACTAAATCAAAATAGCTATAATCATGGGTATTGTATCACGATAAAATAAAAACATCATATTAAATATTTCTAGTCAAGATGCATTGTGACTGGATATGCATCCATTCCAACTGGAGTACGTAATGCTCTTCAAATATTGGGTAGTGTATTTTTTATGACTAATGGGAGCACCAAGGGGTTATGTACTGATAGTTGTAGGATAAGCATGAAAAGACTCACTTGATATTTTTCTATTTCTTAACATAACTAAGGTCAAGTAGAAACATCGATGTGACTAATTTACATAGTTCTCTTGACTTGAGAATGCTATTGATCATAATATGAAAGCTCTGCTTTAATTAAAGTCAAATCATAATACGATGTCCATCGAGTGACTATTCTTGGGTCGGGTGGTGGTATTGGAGAAACACAATTCAATGGAGGATTTGTCTCTTCGATCATATATGGTTAATATCATGGTCAAATTAAGTCAACTCAAAGTAAAAATCTCTAGCAGAGTAGTTTGGTTAACAATGATTATTATTATTTAACAAAGACTTTGCGACTATAGAATTGAATATGAACGATATTGGAATTTTGACCATTGCCAAATTCTGTATGTCCAAAGTGATATAGTTAGGTGAAGAGAATTGGAGAAAATAATGATCACTACTAGGTAATGCTTAAAAAGTAATTGGATTTTATAGAAACGAAGTAAGTGATAAATTTGGTAAGTGATGTGTGGACGTTAATATTTAAATTATCCGATATTAATCGCTGACCAAATTTACACCGAAAGAGTCACATAACCAAAACATTGCATACTCCTTTGACTACATGATTTAATTAATTTGTAATTGTTATAAAGTAATCAAATTAATTCATATTTATGAAATATTAGTTTTAAATTTTTTTAGTTGACGTGTTGGATAACAATAATAAATATATTTAGAATATTTATAAATATATTAATCGATATGCGATATCGGTATGCGTTTAAATTGGACTTACATGTGATAAATATTATTTAGGCTTGAAGTGGGCTTAAGCCCATATGGGGCAAAGGAATTTCGACTATGATATGAACATGGAACGGGCAACCATGAGATGGTAATAGGGATTGATTTTGAAGTGATAATAGGTAGAGAATGAGTAAGAGAAAAAAAGGGATCTTGACCCTAATTTATCTCTTTAGTATCTCCTTTATATAAAGACCTTAACCCTCATTCTAAAGCTAGTTTTTGAGCCACCACCTATTCTCTTGCTAGCCAAAATAATACCCCCTCTCCTTTAATATTTTCTAGCACAAATCAAATAAAATCAAAGTTATTCGATAGTTGGTAGTTAATAATTCGAAGCTAGCACCTTCAAGATTGGACGAGGATTTGAAGGAGCTTGTATTTTCATTTCAATGTTTATTCAATAGATTGTGGTAAAGGTATGCCTCCAATTTATCATTATAAATTAATGTTCTATCATTTTCTATTAAATGTTGTTTAAATCAATATGTGATGAATTTAGTATATCAGCATATTGTCACATTGGTGATGGTTGTATGTTTATGTGTTTATACATAATAATTTACATAATAATACAAATGGAATGATATAAAAAATAATTATTTTTACTAATTTAGAAAAATATATTACATAAATCGTACAAGTCTCATAAATATAGATATTAAATATTACAACATACAGATTGTGTTTTAAATTTTTATATAATTAATTTTAAACCTGCAAGGTTTTCGGCATAATTCCTTTAATATATGTATGTATGTATGCATTAATTAAATATTATTTAATTAAATAAATTTCATAAATTTGTAACATCAATAAATATATCATACAAAATATGTTTTAGATTTTATAAAATTAACTTCATAACTAATAAGCTTTTGGCAGGTAAAAAAATTAATTTTTATATAAATTAAATATATACTTTCAAAAATTAATAATCAAGTATAAAATTGATTTTAAATTATAATATACATATATAAACATACTTAAATGTTAAAATACTGTTCAGAATTTGATAAATATTAATATAAAAATTTTATGATCAAAAATAATTTTTTTTAGTTTTACTTTTTGAATTTCTAGACAAAATTCAATTTAATTGAATAATTATATAAAATATTTTGTCGTGAGTGTATTTGGATGTGTATCTTTGTAACGACCCGCCTTTTTGGACAGTTTAAACCGACGATCAAATACCCATGTCGATTCCAAACCATTAAACGGGCAGATAGTTATTGGGGTAATTAAGAAAAGAAAAGGAAGGAAAATAAAGGAAATGAAACAACACAGAATCTCACAGCGGAAGGCTAAAGTATAATAATAAAATAACAGTTCATGAAGCTGTTAATTAAATGAATACATTTGAAATGAATACATTTGATTATTATTATACAACATTTATCAGAGTTACATACACAACAAATATCATACAACAATGCAGCGGAATGGAATGAATATAATAGTAGTAGATAATATACCAAATCTTCGTCTCCGTCCTCCAAGGAAATGATCTTCAACCTAAACTGAAAACTCAGGACTGACCCGAGCGTAATGAAAAGACAAAACACTCGAGTCAGGACTAAATATCCTTATGAAAGTTAAATCAATCGTCAATAAATATGAGTGTAAACGGCGTCAGAGATGTTTACGGGGTTTGACATCTCCTATCCAGTGTCAACGTGCGTGCAATAACTTAAGAGATGTTACGGGATTTTCCATCTCTCAAGGATCCGTTAAACTATCTACTATGTAGTAATATACGCTAAGTAGATAATGTCTATCTGTAATATAAAGTATCAAAATAGCGTTAAGGCGTTACCATAATCCCCCTTAACACATTTTATATTCCCAAAAGCATATACAAGACCGTAGTTTCCCCAAAACCGGAAGTCACCAGAGGGCAATCCATATACTCAAGGTACAAATCAAAACGTAATGGTCGCGAATAGGATAATCAGTATGACAAGGTACATGAGGCAATACCAACTAGGATACTAGTAGTTGCGTGATCCGGACTGATGTTGGGCATTGCCAGCAGCTACCCCAACACCGCGAAACAACACTCCCAAATCAAGGGGTGCACCCAAATCGCATCACAAATGTAATAGAAATGGTATCGAAGAAGTGTGTCCGCTAGAGGTGGCGAACCTCAATGGCCCGGCGCGGCTCCTGTTTTAGTCATGTCAGGGGTCATCCAATAATCGTTCTCTTTCTTCAGTCAACGCGTTCACCAAACCATCCACTTCATTCTGGATCAACACTCCGCGTATAATAGTTATTAAAGTGGTTTTCGGTATCGACAGAGAGTATGTCCATATCCGATCCCGGTCTCTTTAATAACTACGTATTATTACACCGATGGCTCTTTTATATTTCAAATTGATTCATGATTGATAACAAAATATCATATTCGCTTTAAAATCAAATCCATTTCAAAATCATCATATATTCAAAATTATCAATTTTGTCCGATAAATCAATTTCACTTCAAATTTGATTCGAATTCAATTTAGGTTATAATCTCTACTTTAACCTAGTTCGTATTTAAACCAAAGGTTTAAATATAAACATTTCCGTCTCTTTAACCAGTTTGAATTTAAGAAAATAGTTTAAATAGTTTAAAATAGTTTAAAGTAGTTAAAATAGTTAAAATACTTAACAAAAATTTTCAACAATATTCAAGTTTAAACCCAAATTCCAAATATGATTCAATTCCAAACTTGATGTCAAAATGTCATTTTTATATCACATTTACTTGGTAATCTTCAAAGCTCGAATTAAGGTTAAATCTTTAAACAAATCAATTTTCGAAATTCAATCAAATTCCAATTTTTAAATTTCAAAGTCTCGAATCATATTACTTAACAATTTCTTATAACCAAGATTTATTTCATCATTCCAAAACTCAATTTTTCAATAAATTCGATTTTTATAAATTGATTTCTATTTATAACCTTTAAATCAAAACATTTAAATAAACTTCAAATCGACGATTTTTAAAATTATTCAATTAGCCAATTCGGTGTCCGTATATAATTTTCTATCCTATGGCCAAGTAATTATTTATTTCAATTAAATGTCAGGGATGAATATATATTACTTAAATTAAATCACAGTATCATATGTATGCATAACAGGATATATATAAGCAAATAAACATCCAAACACTCAAATATCAACCAATAACATCCATCGAAATACATCGTCCAATAAGCAATACAATTCATGGCAATTTCATAGTTATCGATGTCAAGTAAGTAAATCGCAATTCAATTTCGATTTCAATTTAACTGTCAATTTGAGTTTTCAACGGTTAATTCAAATAACAAGCAATATAATAATTAAATTTATATCAAACAACGACAATAAAATTCATATCACGTCATAATGTCAATTTAACTAGCATAAAGATATTTAGTACGGTGTGAGCGTTATAAAACACTCACCTTGATTTTAAAATTTTAAATCAAATCGAACGACGTTCGATTTAACTCAAAATTTTCTCTAGCTCCAAATGATTCCAGTCCAGTTGCATCGCGTAGAGCTCGTCCATACGATTCCAACGCAAAAAGTTTCGCGCGTTTTCGACCTCGTATGAAAAAGTTATGCATTTTAGAAGTTTACACAAATTGAAAAATAAATAATATACAACTTTTATTTTATTACTAACCCTAACAGATCTGGGCCATCCATCTCAAAGCCTGCAAATCCAAGCCGTGCGCGTTCTTCCTCCTTCCTCACGTTACTTCTACAGGAAACGCACGCATGAGAACCCATCAAGCTTCAAACTAGGGTTCCATTTTGCGACCACCACAAGCGTCGGGAAGTTGATCAGAGACCATCGTTGCGAAGCCCCGCTCGAGAGCCACCATCGGCTGCCACCATGTTGAACTCGGCCTCCCCTATCACCTCGAAAAACGTGAAAAACGCAGCCCCTTCCTACACGATTTCCCGTTGATTCGAAGCTCCGTTTTCGATCATCTCCGTATGGATTTGAAGAGCTCGTCGAGATCTACACTTTTGCTTTTGGAATTTTTTGATTTCGTTGAACGGATTGAAAGATATTAAGGAAAGAAGATCGGCAATTTCTGGCCATGGAATAGGTGGCGGCCATGATTTAGAATTAGGGTTTCTGGATTAAAATAATAATAAAACTGTCTCGGTTTGCGTATGTATTTATATAGGTAGGTCCAAAATCATCCGAACTCCAATCGAGACGTGCCGCCAGGCGTTTATAAGGTTTTACCCCCATTCCGGACGCAATGGAATAGGTTTCGGAGGCTAATTAGATCGTATGTGAGAGTTACGGAAATAAACGATCAATTTTACATTAAACCGATTAACCGAATTTCTATGCGTTTTGGCTTGCCCCGGACAAACGGTAAATCCGTTTGACTTAAAATTTGAAATCTTACAATAATATCACATTACGGATCCAATGAAACTAGTTTCATCGAAATCCGAGACCGTTTGAAAAATGACTATTTTAACTCGCCAAATTAATATTAAAACAATTTCAACGCGTTTCGAGCTGCCACGGTCAAACGACAACTCCCATTGCTACGAAAATTGAAATCCAATAATAACTAACTATTACGGATCCAGTGAAACTAGTTTTGTCCAATTCTGAGACTGTTCAAAAATTGGCTATTTTCCAGTCGAAAATTAAATATTAAAATATTCAATTTTCACAAATAAATTTTATATTCAGTTTTAAAAGTTCTATAACATCACTATAAAATCAATATGATAAAATAAAATTTTACAAATCATTTTTAATCATATTAAACCCGTTATTTAATTTATCCAATAAATTCCAAATATTTAATTTAGACAATTTCGCTTATCCAATAATTCATTATCTTTTGAAATATTGAAATTGAACTTAAAAGATTCAACTTTTAAAACCATTTCAAAATTTAGAACCCTATTTTCATTTTACAGTTGTTCAATTATTCAATAAGTTTTAAATATTTAATTTAAACAATTTACGTGTTCAATATTCAATATTTGATTTCAAATAGATTTTACTTATCAATCAACTACTTTCTTATACCAAATGAATTCAACATTTATCACCCTATTCAACTATCGATTGCAAAGGAATTTACTAAGTAGCATTTATTTTTCATTACTTGGATAATTGTTGCAATTCATTCCAGTTATTATTATTCCAAATGAATTACAAATTTTTTTCTAACATTAAATCACGAAATCTTATTAAATTAGCTATTTTAATTATCGAAAATTTATGGGTCGTTACACTCTCCCCCACTCAAAACTTTTCGTCCCCGAAAAGGAAAAGAAGGGAAAAGAAACTAAGTATAGAATTCAACATTAGATATATTTTATTCAAAGTTACCAACTTATAAAACAATGAAATTCCATTTATAAAGTCATAACTACGCTTCCACTAACTTACTCCGAACGGCTTTCTAAACTTAAAAGTTAATTATCAAAATAAGTTATATAAAAAAAAAAAAAAATTTAAAACTTGAAAAATTTTCTAACACCCGGATTTTACGAAAAATTTCGGCAGAGTCTCCTTTGCGCGGCTCGATCGGAAAAAATATAATAGCATATATACCACAAATATACATCTCATCTCAATGATGAGGCATCCCATATGTGGGGAAACAACATATAAATATCGCCAATATCATATAAAACCGTAAGCGTACCTTTTATTTAGCATTTATTAGCATTTTACTTACATTATGCAATTAGCGTAGAAGCGAGCTCCACAACGAAGCGCAACCCCTTTGTTACCTACTAAAATGCTCAATAACTAAGTTAGAATCATGCATATAAAGATAGATCGCTATACTTAGCCTACACAACATATATATAACATATTTAGCTTCAAAACTGAGATTTCAATTTCTAGACAGCAACAAATCTTAGCTTTAGGTCACCTAAACGGTTAAATTTGACAATAGAATCTAAACAAAAGTTGTTGCATTCATTTCAGGCTTTCCGGAATGTCCAAAATCATTGAATTCGGATTATCCATTCAAAAGTTATGGCCGTTTTGCTTAGGGGATACGCTTCAGCCTGGGCAGTGTTTGCGCAGGTCCGCGACGTTCACCCACATTTCCGACCTTCTAAACGACATCAAAACACAAAACACTTAAAACAAAAGTTTTAGCTTAAGTTCTTAGCTTTCCATAAAGGGCAAGATCATCAAAATCCGATAAACCAGTCAAAAGATATGGTGAAAATACTAAGGTTGTATGGTTCAGATTTTACTTTTTTTTTTTTTTTACACAGAACAGCGAGTAACATTCAAGTTTTTAACCTAGTATACGAAGGAATTTTCTCAGGTTATCTAAACAAAAGTTGTGCTATAGTTTCTAAGCTTTTCGGAAAGTCCAAAATCGTCGAATTCCGTTCAGCCATTTAAAAGTTATGGTTGTTTTCATTTCAGCATGTATTGGACCATTTTGGATTTTTTTTTTTTTTTCTTCCAAAATTTTGCTTTTATTATTTCAAAGTACAAACCATCAAAACATCAAATTTTCTAAAGAACAATCATAAACACAAAGCTATTTATTTTCTTATTCATCCACACAATAGGTTTACATTCAATTTGTTTCCGATTTATTCAAGTTTGTTTCATTCATATTTTAAATTAAAGTCAATTTGCTTCAATTTAAATTGAATTCCATTATATTTAATTTCACTTTGCTTCGAATTTGAATTTTATTATTTTAAAATTTTATTCCCTTTATTCAATTCCATTAACACTAATGAATTCTACTTAATCAATTATCATTCATCTAACAACCAATGCATATCAAACATTAACATCCATCCAAAATCTACACTAGATCAATTATACATTTCCAAGTCAACTTTAATTTCATACACTTCCAAGCTTATAAACATTTAGTTATATTCAAATTTAATCAGTTTCCATTTACCAAATTTATATTTCATTAATTTTAAATTTTATTCATTCACTTATATATATCATTCATTTTACCGCTTAAATTTCTTTTATATTTACAACTATCAATTAGATCTTCACATTTTATTATTCACTCTCACACTGGTATATTATTTCTCTACTTATCCTTATTAGCATTTTAAACCTTTTAAGTATTTGGTAAGTTATAGTTATGCAAATAGAATGTAGTTAAACAACATACAACTTCTTTCCATTTAAAGTTGAATTTTCAATTTATTAATTCTTAAGCCATTACTTAAATTGCCCTATAATTTTTTTTCACATTTACATTCACATATAGTATTTCCATTTTATATTAACAAAATTGTGAATCACCTTTAAATGTTAATTTAAATTCCAATTATTTACTAACAATTTTATTTATATTTGCAAACCATTGATTAAATGCATATTCCATTATTCAAACCTATACTTGTATATTATCCAATTAACAATTCATATAACATTTTTGAACTTCTTAAATATTTTGGTAAGTTATATCTATGCTATAGAATGAATTTCAATACTACACGAGTTTTACAGTTTCACTTTTATTTTAAGTTCATAATTTCCTAATTCTAAGGATTTCTACTTCAATTGATATTTTCACTTAACTCTTAGGTTCATTTCTCATTTCATAATTCAGGAGTTCCTTAATGATTCAAGTCTAAATTCATTTCAATCATTTAAAAAAATCATTAATTTTTAAAGGACTTAAGAATTCCAATCCCGGTTTCATTTCAAATCAAGTTTTGAAATAATATATACTTATATAATTTATATATCAAATCATACTATAGAGAATACAAAATAAAATAAATTTGAATCAAAACAAGGTTTAGACAAGCTATTAAGTGGTCTCTCCCCACTCAGACTCTCGAAAATAAACGCCGATGATGCGTGCACTCATCACCGAAATCATTTTCTAGCGTCAAGAGAAGGGAATATAACACTTATCATAAAAAAATCCTTCGAAAACAATTTCAACTCAATTATACTATCATATAATGCTCATATTATATTTTTCAAATTCTTGTAAGTCAATCTCAAACACCGGAATTTAAATTCCCAAATCCAAGTTAAAATTCATTTATATTCATTATCAATTGTGTTTACAAGATTTCATTTTCCTAAATCCATTGTTATTTAATCAATTGTTGTAAATATTGACTGATCAAACAATAACGATAATAATCTAATATTATCATCTCCTAACAATCAATTCAATCAAAATGAATAAATATTCAAATAATTCTTTTATATAAAATATATTCCAAAATGATATTATGTTGGTTTGTCCTATTCGAGTGTTTAGAAATTCCTATCGACGCCTTGGCGTCCCAAGTATCGACCAGAATTCATAAATACTCAACGGAACAAATTAACACAATATAAAACCATTTTATATCAAATAACAAGTACGCTCTCTCATATACACTCAACTCATTCATATAGTTTACCTCTATTTCAATGAGTTATTCCCCACTAGAGCCAAGGTTTATCGCTAAACCAAAGCTTTGATACCAACTGTAACGACCCGCCTTTTTGGACAGTTTAAACCGACGATCAAATACCCATGTCGATTCCAAACCATTAAACGGGCAGATAGTTATTGGGGTAATTAAGAAAAGAAAAGGAAGGAAAATAAAGGAAATGAAACAACACAGAATCTCACAGCGGAAGGCTAAAGTATAATAATAAAATAACAGTTCATGAAGCTGTTAATTAAATGAATACATTTGAAATGAATACATTTGATTATTATTATACAACATTTATCAGAGTTACATACACAACAAATATCATACAACAATGCAGCGGAATGGAATGAATATAATAGTAGTAGATAATATACCAAATCTTCGTCTCCGTCCTCCAAGGAAATGATCTTCAACCTAAACTGAAAACTCAGGACTGACCCGAGCGTAATGAAAAGACAAAACACTCGAGTCAGGACTAAATATCCTTATGAAAGTTAAATCAATCGTCAATAAATATGAGTGTAAACGGCGTCAGAGATGTTTACGGGGTTTGACATCTCCTATCCAGTGTCAACGTGCGTGCAATAACTTAAGAGATGTTACGGGATTTTCCATCTCTCAAGGATCCGTTAAACTATCTACTATGTAGTAATATACGCTAAGTAGATAATGTCTATCTGTAATATAAAGTATCAAAATAGCGTTAAGGCGTTACCATAATCCCCCTTAACACATTTTATATTCCCAAAAGCATATACAAGACCGTAGTTTCCCCAAAACCGGAAGTCACCAGAGGGCAATCCATATACTCAAGGTACAAATCAAAACGTAATGGTCGCGAATAGGATAATCAGTATGACAAGGTACATGAGGCAATACCAACTAGGATACTAGTAGTTGCGTGATCCGGACTGATGTTGGGCATTGCCAGCAGCTACCCCAACACCGCGAAACAACACTCCCAAATCAAGGGGTGCACCCAAATCGCATCACAAATGTAATAGAAATGGTATCGAAGAAGTGTGTCCGCTAGAGGTGGCGAACCTCAATGGCCCGGCGCGGCTCCTGTTTTAGTCATGTCAGGGGTCATCCAATAATCGTTCTCTTTCTTCAGTCAACGCGTTCACCAAACCATCCACTTCATTCTGGATCAACACTCCGCGTATAATAGTTATTAAAGTGGTTTTCGGTATCGACAGAGAGTATGTCCATATCCGATCCCGGTCTCTTTAATAACTACGTATTATTACACCGATGGCTCTTTTATATTTCAAATTGATTCATGATTGATAACAAAATATCATATTCGCTTTAAAATCAAATCCATTTCAAAATCATCATATATTCAAAATTATCAATTTTGTCCGATAAATCAATTTCACTTCAAATTTGATTCGAATTCAATTTAGGTTATAATCTCTACTTTAACCTAGTTCGTATTTAAACCAAAGGTTTAAATATAAACATTTCCGTCTCTTTAACCAGTTTGAATTTAAGAAAATAGTTTAAATAGTTTAAAATAGTTTAAAGTAGTTAAAATAGTTAAAATACTTAACAAAAATTTTCAACAATATTCAAGTTTAAACCCAAATTCCAAATATGATTCAATTCCAAACTTGATGTCAAAATGTCATTTTTATATCACATTTACTTGGTAATCTTCAAAGCTCGAATTAAGGTTAAATCTTTAAACAAATCAATTTTCGAAATTCAATCAAATTCCAATTTTTAAATTTCAAAGTCTCGAATCATATTACTTAACAATTTCTTATAACCAAGATTTATTTCATCATTCCAAAACTCAATTTTTCAATAAATTCGATTTTTATAAATTGATTTCTATTTATAACCTTTAAATCAAAACATTTAAATAAACTTCAAATCGACGATTTTTAAAATTATTCAATTAGCCAATTCGGTGTCCGTATATAATTTTCTATCCTATGGCCAAGTAATTATTTATTTCAATTAAATGTCAGGGATGAATATATATTACTTAAATTAAATCACAGTATCATATGTATGCATAACAGGATATATATAAGCAAATAAACATCCAAACACTCAAATATCAACCAATAACATCCATCGAAATACATCGTCCAATAAGCAATACAATTCATGGCAATTTCATAGTTATCGATGTCAAGTAAGTAAATCGCAATTCAATTTCGATTTCAATTTAACTGTCAATTTGAGTTTTCAACGGTTAATTCAAATAACAAGCAATATAATAATTAAATTTATATCAAACAACGACAATAAAATTCATATCACGTCATAATGTCAATTTAACTAGCATAAAGATATTTAGTACGGTGTGAGCGTTATAAAACACTCACCTTGATTTTAAAATTTTAAATCAAATCGAACGACGTTCGATTTAACTCAAAATTTTCTCTAGCTCCAAATGATTCCAGTCCAGTTGCATCGCGTAGAGCTCGTCCATACGATTCCAACGCAAAAAGTTTCGCGCGTTTTCGACCTCGTATGAAAAAGTTATGCATTTTAGAAGTTTACACAAATTGAAAAATAAATAATATACAACTTTTATTTTATTACTAACCCTAACAGATCTGGGCCATCCATCTCAAAGCCTGCAAATCCAAGCCGTGCGCGTTCTTCCTCCTTCCTCACGTTACTTCTACAGGAAACGCACGCATGAGAACCCATCAAGCTTCAAACTAGGGTTCCATTTTGCGACCACCACAAGCGTCGGGAAGTTGATCAGAGACCATCGTTGCGAAGCCCCGCTCGAGAGCCACCATCGGCTGCCACCATGTTGAACTCGGCCTCCCCTATCACCTCGAAAAACGTGAAAAACGCAGCCCCTTCCTACACGATTTCCCGTTGATTCGAAGCTCCGTTTTCGATCATCTCCGTATGGATTTGAAGAGCTCGTCGAGATCTACACTTTTGCTTTTGGAATTTTTTGATTTCGTTGAACGGATTGAAAGATATTAAGGAAAGAAGATCGGCAATTTCTGGCCATGGAATAGGTGGCGGCCATGATTTAGAATTAGGGTTTCTGGATTAAAATAATAATAAAACTGTCTCGGTTTGCGTATGTATTTATATAGGTAGGTCCAAAATCATCCGAACTCCAATCGAGACGTGCCGCCAGGCGTTTATAAGGTTTTACCCCCATTCCGGACGCAATGGAATAGGTTTCGGAGGCTAATTAGATCGTATGTGAGAGTTACGGAAATAAACGATCAATTTTACATTAAACCGATTAACCGAATTTCTATGCGTTTTGGCTTGCCCCGGACAAACGGTAAATCCGTTTGACTTAAAATTTGAAATCTTACAATAATATCACATTACGGATCCAATGAAACTAGTTTCATCGAAATCCGAGACCGTTTGAAAAATGACTATTTTAACTCGCCAAATTAATATTAAAACAATTTCAACGCGTTTCGAGCTGCCACGGTCAAACGACAACTCCCATTGCTACGAAAATTGAAATCCAATAATAACTAACTATTACGGATCCAGTGAAACTAGTTTTGTCCAATTCTGAGACTGTTCAAAAATTGGCTATTTTCCAGTCGAAAATTAAATATTAAAATATTCAATTTTCACAAATAAATTTTATATTCAGTTTTAAAAGTTCTATAACATCACTATAAAATCAATATGATAAAATAAAATTTTACAAATCATTTTTAATCATATTAAACCCGTTATTTAATTTATCCAATAAATTCCAAATATTTAATTTAGACAATTTCGCTTATCCAATAATTCATTATCTTTTGAAATATTGAAATTGAACTTAAAAGATTCAACTTTTAAAACCATTTCAAAATTTAGAACCCTATTTTCATTTTACAGTTGTTCAATTATTCAATAAGTTTTAAATATTTAATTTAAACAATTTACGTGTTCAATATTCAATATTTGATTTCAAATAGATTTTACTTATCAATCAACTACTTTCTTATACCAAATGAATTCAACATTTATCACCCTATTCAACTATCGATTGCAAAGGAATTTACTAAGTAGCATTTATTTTTCATTACTTGGATAATTGTTGCAATTCATTCCAGTTATTATTATTCCAAATGAATTACAAATTTTTTTCTAACATTAAATCACGAAATCTTATTAAATTAGCTATTTTAATTATCGAAAATTTATGGGTCGTTACAATCTTAGACACACACACATGCTATATATTTCATTTATGTATTTACCTATATATACATATTAGCAAATTATTAAAGCTATATATATTGCACGTATATTTAAAAAAAGGCTTATTTTTAGATTCGACAATAAAATAAATAAATTTTAATATTTAATTTACAATGATTCTGCATTTATTTACATATATACACACACAAACATACCATACATATATAATTATAAATATTTCGTAAATGCTTCATATACATATATGTAATTCAAAATTAAATATAGATATGTATATACATTAGTAATAATATATATATATATATAGCATACATTTGGATGATATATTTGTATATTAGAGGCGGTAACATGTCCGTTGCGGTAAAAATTTCAGTACTTTTATATGGGCATATCAAACCTTACACGGATTGCTATATTACACACGCACAAACATATATATGTGTATATGACGCATGTATACATATAATAAAATATTAATTACATAATATAAAACTATATTATAAATTTAAATAAAAAATGATTTCTGAAATTTAGAAATATTCTAAATGAATTAGACTTCATAGGCCTAATAAAGATTCAAATGGTAAAGAAATTTAAAATTCAGCGTTTTCATCCACTGCGAGCTGGCCAAGTTCTACAAATATTTTCATCCAAAAATTAATTATAATATTACTTAAAAATCATATAAAGTATATACATGAAATTCCTTTTATAAAAATTCTTGAACTCCCTATTTCTAGCCATTTTTATAATAAATGGTTCTTAGATAATCCATATCTAATTATTTATTTATGGAAAAACTTTATAAATCAAAACTCATCTCTAAAATGTGTTTAGAACATCATATTAAATTTTCGGGTCATTTAAATCACAAGAAGCATAAGAAGAAATCATAACTAGATTCGATTGTGGGTAATTATAAAGGAAAACGGGATTGGAGAATGTACTACTACTCACCTAGATTTCTTAGTTAAATGTTCTTTCTAGTTACCTTAGTTTTGATCCTTTTCCTTTTTCTGTTGCTTAGGCCACCACCATTCAATGCTTTAAGACTTAATCTAATTTGAATGTAGAATGAATTGAGAAGAGAGTGATGAAACCATTTGGAAAGACATGCAATAACCTATCTACGGCCCACCACTCTCTTTCTTCTTTAATTCATTTTAGCAAGTTCCAACATTGATAAGTAAATGTGCACCTATATACTTATCACATACCATTTTATTGTTTAACTCTATAATTGAATCAATTAAATCTTTATTCTCATAATTAATTCTTTAATGGTTTATTTTTAATTTTTAAGGTGTTATAGGGTTCCTACCCCTTTATAGGAATTTCATCCTCAAAATTCAAATATGGCACGATAGTGATTCTTGTAAGAACTGGATCTATTCACATCGGAAGTTATAAACGAGTTTTAAAAAAAATTCCTTATTGGAGCTTTATTGAGCCTATAAAGTCTGCTTTATTTAGAATATTTACAAATATTATTTAAATAAAATCTTTTATTTAATTTAAAATTGTAAAATATATAGTTATATTTAATTTATGTCTTGATACACATGCACGCATACACATATGTATGTATGTTTGTATGTATATGTGTGTGCGCACGCGCTTATGTAATATATCAACTTGTGCAAGGTATAACATGCCCGTGCATAGATATTGAGATTTACATCACAATAGATAAGTTAGCTCATCCAGTATGCAAGTATATATTGTCCAAATACATGAATGTATATATACACTATTATTTGTAAATAAATATTATATGTGTGTGTACGTATACATAATTATATGAACAAAATAGTAATATTATATACATATTTGTAATAGATTTATATAAATAAATTATTTATAAATATCAGAATAATTTTTTAAACCATGAGTAAACAAGCATATAATTTTTTCTAAATATATATTTTTTAATTTAAATACACACACACACACACAAATATATCCAAAACAATATATACATATACATACATATATATAAATATATAAAAAATATTTTTTTGATAAATATGCAATACCATGTCTTATGCACAAATTAATAAATAATAATTATTATTTGTTTAATTTTAGAATAAATTTTAATTAAATATTCGTTCGAAAATTAATGAAATATTATTAATAAATTAATTTTGAAACTTTATATAAAATTTTAAATTTACTATAGATCATCAATGGTATTTATGGTTTGAAAATTTCATTTGACATTTGGTTGGCTTAAATTAATTTTAAAATTATTTATTTATTTTCGGTCAAATTAAAAAGTTAATTTTAAACATAAAAGGATGGATTTTTTATTTTCGACTGGGAGCCTATTTGATGTTGACATAATTTTATAAAATTTAAAAAAAAAATTCATAACATACTTGAATTAGTATAATTTATTCATTATTAAATTGATTAAAATAGTAATAAAAAATATTAATAAAAAATATTTTTTACTATTGAAAATTATTATTATAATAATTTATATATAAAATTATGTATACAATTTTAAACATAGTATGATGTTGCAATTAATTACAACCTATCTATATGTATTTAAATTATATATATTTTTTAATTCAATAAAATATGAATTATATTATTTTTATATATAGCTGCATTGACCAGATATATATATATATGATAAAAAAACTAATTTGTTTTAAAACATAAGTATATACATACATATAACCAAACTACTTTGTGACAACATTACCAGCATATCAGAATCGTTACCAAACTAGTAATATAATATATATACATATATAATAAAATATTATACTAAAAATTATGAACTATAATCTGGTAAAATCATACCTTTATCCCAAAGCCTTGAAGTACTCTTTGAAAATATAATTTCTCCACTTTGAAACTCTTTCCAATTCAACAGATAGGTTGTCCTTGAACTGTTGACCTTCAGCTATCGAATAATGATCAGATCTAACTTGATTTACGCATGTAGTAATGGAGGGATAAGAGTAAATTTTTTCTAGCAAGTAAATGAAAGAGGAGGTAGCCAAAAAGATCATATCTAATTTGATTAGAGATGCTTATATAGAGGATGGAAAGGAGGTAAAAGTGGATCTGGTCTCCTACTCATTGTCCTTTAATCCGAGCCATCCAGAACCAAGCCTTTCTAACCTAAAATGACCCACCTTCTATAGATTTTTCAGTCAAAATTCTACCCCTATGATGGGCCTTAAAAATCGTTGAAGCAAAAATAAAATATTATGCGATTAAATCCAATTTAATTATTTAACGATATCGTATATCGATTGATATATTTATAACTATTATAAATAGATTTAATAATATTTACTCATCAAATCATAATCAAATTTTTATTTAATATTTCATAAATATTAATTAATTTAATCATTTTATAATAATTAAAAATTAATTAAATCGTTTGATCAAAGAAGAATTCATCTTTTTAGTTGTGTGACCCGTCAGGTATAAATTTGCTCAGCGATTAATATCAAACTGTTCGACTATTAATATTCACACATCACTTAGCAGGTGGTGTGACATTTTGGACAAGTTTATCACTTACTTTGTTTCAGTAAAATCCAATTATATATTATTAAGAGTTATCTGGTTATGACTTTTATTTACACCAATTTTTATCTTTAAAGCTATATCACTTTGGACTTATTGAATTTGGTAATGGTCAAAATTTGAATATCGTCCATATTTAGCTCTATAGTCCAAACAAAAAGTCCTTGGTTCAGTAATAATAATTATTATTAATAGAACTACTATGGCAAAAGAATTTGATTTTGAGTTGACTTGAATTAATTGTGATACCAACCTCTTATAACCAAGGAGACGAATCTTCTATTGGATAATGCTTCACTTCCAATACTTCCACTAAGCTAACTATAGTCACTCGAACGAGGTCATGCTATAATTTGACTATAATCAAAGTGGTGCTTTCATACCGATGATCCATAGTATTCTCAAACTGATTGAACTGTGTAAATCAGTCACATCGATATTTTTTGTTTGACCTTAGTTATATTAACTAACAGAAAACTATTACGTCGGTCGTTTTATATTTATCAAATAATTATTAGTATGTAACCACTAGGTGCCTCCAATAGTCATGAGTAATACATTGCTGAACTTTGGAGATACTGCAGTCTCAATGGATACATCGATATCCTTGATATACATTGACTAGGAACATTTAAAATGATGTGTATTACAATATTATGTTACAATACTCATGATTGCAACCATTTGTAATTACTATCATAAAAACATCATTTATGGATTTTTTGTTGAATATATTTTATTTAAACTTTCAGTTATTTATAACACATCATAACAAATATATAATAGAAAAAAACACATTTACTACGAACGAGAATTGATTGTAAAGTTAATTAATTTACAATAAGTTATAGACTTGCACCTAGGTCATATCTCTGAATCTATTTGTCTCCCACTTGCGTTTAGGGCCAATAATCAAATCTCAATCCTATCCCTTTAATTAAGCTCTAGACACCCGATCGAGCTGGACCCCTGAATTGATCTATTATGTTGCCCTTGGTGTCTGCCGTTTGTATCACGACTTCTTTCTTCTCAATGAATTCTCTAATCAAGTGGTACTTTCGAAGAATATGCCATGACTTCTGGTTTAATGTGGGCTTCTTTGCAATCTGCATCACCGCATTGTAATTGTCGAACAATGTCATAGGATTCTCGGTATCGGGAATCCCTCTGAGCTCACTCAAAAACTTGTACATCCAAACCACCGCTTTTGCTGCTTCATTGAGGGCAATGTACTCGGCCACCACCGTGGAATTGGAAATATTCCTTGCTTGGAACATTTATAACTAAGGGCTCCACCATTAAGCATAAAGACATAACTAAACACTGATTTACTATCGTCTATTACACTTTGAAAACTCAAATCTGCATATCCCTTCATAAGGAGGTATCCCTTCCCGTATAAGGAATGAGTCTTCAGTGTTTCTCAAATACTTAAGTATACATATAATGGTCATCCAATGTTTTTCTCCAAGATTAGACTAGCATTGTCTTACGCATCCTAATGCATTCGCCAAATTCAGTCTAGAATATGGCATAATGTACATTATGGACCCTATGGCCGAAGCATAAGGAATCCTTTTCATACGCTCTTTCTCCTCATCGGTATAGGGAGAGTCCTTTTTAGAAAGGACGAATCTAGATTGCATTGTAATGTTTCTACTCTTAGAATTCTCTACAATGAACCTTTTCAGTATGGTATTTATGTACAGGGATTGGGAAAATCCCAACAGCCTCTTAGATCTACCTGTATAGCTATTTATACGAAGTACATAGGCCGCTTGTCCTAAATCCTTCATGGAGAAGTTCATAGAAGGCCAAAATTTCACTGGTTGGAACAATAATGTGTCACTGCCAATTAATAATAGATCATCGACATTAAGCACTAGAAATACAATAGCATTGCCCCGTTACTTTTTGTATACACACACTTCTTCTATGTTCTCATAAAAACCAAACTTTTTGATTACTTTATCAAAACGCTTTTTCCAACTCCTTGAAGATTGTTCAAGTCCATAAATGGAGTTTAACAATTTGCAAACTTTTCCATCACTTCCACTAACCACAAAACCCTTAGGCAGCGGAGCTTAAACGGTTTATTCTAGATCACCATTTAGAAACCCATTTTTAAACGAATTTTCCATATTTCATAGTCATAGAATGCAGCAATAGAAAGCATAATCTGAATGGGCATAAGCATGGCTACGGGTGGAAAGGTCTCGTCGTAATCAATACCTTGAATTTGATGAAATCTTTTAACAATAAGCCTTGTCTTATAAGTCTCTACCTTTCCATCTATATTGAGATTTTTCTTAAAAATCCATTTGCAGTTGATGGGTCTTATCCCTTCAGGCATGTCCGACAAAGTCCAAACTTTGTTTTCCTACGTGGAATTCATCTTGGATTTTATTGCTCCAAGTCAGAGTGTAGAGTCTTTACTCGACATTGCTTGTTGGAAGGACAAAGGAGTGTCGTCATTTAAGACACTGTCCTCATTCTCACCATCTATGAGAAAACCGTTGTATCCCTCTGGTGCAGTATATTCCCAACTAGATCTTCTAATAGGTTGCACGTTTTTGTATATGGGTGAACTTAGTTCTCCCATTGATTTGGCCTCAGTTTTAACTTCTTAGATGTCATCCATGTCTACAATCTTGCTGTTAATTTCCTTTGATAGAAATTCATTTTCTAAAAGAAATAATGTATCGGGAAATAATAACTTTTTTCCTTGTTATTATAGAATATATATTCAATCGAGTTTTTGGGATATTTTATAAATTTACACAGAACTGATCTTCCCACTAGTTTATTTGGACCAATGTTCTTAACGTATGTCGGACAACCCCACATCTTCAAGTATTTCAGTTAGGGTTTCTTACCAACATCTTATGTTTTGTTTTGGACATAGATTTAGTGGGTAACAAGTTCAACATATGCATTGCAATTTATAGCGCATATCCTCAATACAATAGAGGTAACTCAGCCTTACTCGTTAAGGAATTAACCATATCTAATAAGGTTCAATTTATTCACTCTAACACACTGTTGTGTTGTGGAGTACAGGGTGGAGTAACTTGAGAGATAATCCTATTATATTTTAAGTATTGTTGGAAATCCTATCCAACATACTCACCTCCTTGATCTATTAAAGAATCTAAAGCCGTAGCTTGTTTGATTTTCTAGTACATTTTTATACTCCACAATTTTCTCATAGATGTCGGATTTGTTCTTCATAAGAAACACATATCCCAGTCTCGAGAAATCATCGATGAAGGTAGCAGTGGAAAAACTATTATCTTTTGTAGCTATAGGCATCAGACTACATACGTCACTATGTATTAACCCCATGAGTTCATCAACTCTTTTATTGCTCCCATTGAATGAGTGCTTGGTTATTTACCTTTGAGACATGACTCACATGTGTACAATGATTTGGAGTTAATTAACGGTTGAAACCCTCCAGTTTTCAATTTGCATAGTTTTTTCTCACTAATATGACATAGCCCACAATGCCAAAGATAACTATCATTTATATTGTTAGAAGCATTATTCATGGAGCACGCATAATTAGTATTAATCACAAATTTGTCATTTTCAAGAACACCAATGTAGACTTTATTTCCAACAAAACTAATGTATATAACATTATTTGCACATTGAAATATAAATCCAGTCTTAGACAATCAAGAAATAAAGATAATCCTAAAATAAAGTCTTTTACAAAGTAGCAATTATTTAATACAAAAACTAATCCACTAGGCAAAACTAAATGATAGTCTTCTGCTATCATTGCATCTACTATAGATCCATCAGCAACTTGGACCTCATCTCTCCTTTTGCCACACGATGCCAGTCCCTATGCCCTTGTAATGAATTACATATATGTGTACCAGATGTAGTATCTAAAACCCATGACATTTTATTGATTACAGAACAATTTTAAACCATAAACGTACTTGATAGAGTCATAGAACCATTCTACTTCCTGTCCCCAACAATCTTCAAGTGGTCAAGACAATTTTTTTTCTAATGGCCTTTATTGTTGCAGTGGTGACATTCAACTTTGTTTCATTTTACTAATAAGCTCCCACTACTCTTTTATGTTTTGCCAATCCCTAAGTCGAAACATAGAAATATTTCAACTTCACTAGTATGTGTTAGGACTTGTTCATCTTGGAATTCAAACCTTGAATTTGCTCAACAAGTCATAACTCCATGGTTTATGGATAATTCCTTATCGATTGTATCATATACAACTCCTAACCTTTGGTACCTTGTCCTGATTTCACTTCAACCTTGAGTTTGCTCAACAAACTGAAACAAAATTATTCACTTGTACCTAACATATCGCGATGGCCTTAGTATACGTACCTTGAGTTTTCTCTGCAAATACATATGGTTATCTTACCTCATCTATTTAGTATATCAGTAATACTACACATAACGTCCCCGGCTTAAGTTTACTTTATAACTAAGGAGTATGCAAGTAACTTATTAGCGTGTATATATATTATAGAGGATAATATTATATTGAAGATACATAATTTTCAATATATTATGTTGAGTAATATTAACTTACGGAATAATGTAATTCTTACAAATTACTCTCGTAATTCAAGTGTATCAGAAATCACGGTATACTTATATATATATATTCCTTAAGTTTATTTGGGTTTCTTTGATGTTCCACCTTTAGTTTATACATTCATATTATATAATTTTTATTATTATACAACTTTAATATTTTATATTACTTATATATAAGCTTATGTAAAACATCATATTAACTAAATCTTACTTAATTAACTTTAATTCATTAATATTTTAATTAATTACATGTTAATATAACATTTATATTATATAATTTATATATATATATATATATAACTTTATAGTATAACACATGTATTATATACATATGTATATTATTTAATTCATTAATTTTTTATTAACTTATTTAATTAAACTATTTTAACTAAATTATATTAATTTCAAAATTTAATTCATGTACAATAAATGTATACTTATGTTATTTTAAATAATATAAAACAACACCCTTAAAAAATAATACATGCATAAATTTATTTATTAATTAACTCATTTAGTTTATTTACTTTATTAGTCTTATTGACAAATTTGAAATCAAAATTAATTTGAATTATTTTCAAACATTTAAAAAACTTTATCATTTTATAACTTTTATAATGTACATAAATGTATTTTAAATTTAACTTTATGTTTAATATCTTATATTTTTACATTTTCAAACTTTTTGAAAATCAGCCCAAGGCCTAATTCAAATTGGGCCTCTTCTATTAGGGGAAACCTTTTGGGTTCACATATTTGTTGGGGATAGGTTGATACCAGATAAGGAAGAGTACTTGATTACCCAAACTCAATCCTAGACACTACCATTCTACACACCCTATTGTTATCTGAGTTTTTAACCCAACAGGAGATAGAACAATCTCATGTTATCTGAAGGCTTAGGCAAAGAGTTAATAAGAGCCAAGAAATATTATTAAGGCAATGACTGGGATTAACTAAACTAAGAGATCAACATTCTTTCAGCCCACTAGCAGCTGAGCACAAGCAGCCAGTAAATTATCATCAAAATGAAACAACGTGCAACGAGACTGCACAAACGACAACGACACAAGACCGTGGAAACATCCCAAACTCCAAACTCTAGAAAATATCCTAAGTACTTGGATCACCAACGACCCTTGCCTACCTCATGGATCACTGGCGATCCATGTAAAACGGAGGGTCGTTGTGATGCAGGGAAGAAGAGGAGGAAGGACGAAGATGCTGAAAAAATGCTAAGTCTATGGGTCGCTAGTGACCCATGCTTCTCCATTAATATTCAAAGCGCTAACTAAGGAGGTGATGGAAAAAAGCAACCAAGTCATTAGGTCGCATTGTACCAAGTCTATGGGTCGCTAGCGACCCATAGACCAAGGGTCGCTAGCGACCCATAGTTTTGGCTCAGATCGCGAGCTAGACTCCCCTAGGTCATTCCCTACCTACCTGCGAGTAGTTGATGAAGTGGCCTGGTCCGGAAGCTCTTCGATCCCTATAAATACCATCATACCTGCGACATAAGCTAGATATACTCTGGACTAGTAGCTGAAGCCCTATTGGAATTAATCGTCACCCTCTACCTCCTTTAAAACAATCTTCAAAGGATAGTGGATTCCAACTCCTTCAATCTAGCTATAAAATAATCAAAGCCTTGGAATCAAACTTCTGTTGTAATAGTAATAGTCTATAAGAAAACGATAAAGTGGATGTAGGCTTCATTAACAGCAGAACCACTATGAAAATCCTCTATCTAATTTCTTTTACTGTTCTTTCTTTATATCTGTGATCTGTGATATTGCTCTGTCAGAGTAGGGCTGGTGCTTTCAAACTCTAACCAGGGTGTTGTTCCATTTCTTGGGTCAACACCTACTATCTGTGTTGTGAGCTTAATTATTTAACCCTAACAAGACTAATTTAGACCGCATACGGTATAAGGCTCTGATACCACTGTCGGAACTAGATCTACCCACAACGAAAGTTATAGGTGAATTAAAAAAAAATCCCTTATAATATCTTTATTGGGTTTATGAAGTGTACTTCATTTAAACATTTCTAAATATTATTTAAATAAAACCTTTTAATTTTTAAAAGTATATATTATAGAGTTGTATTGAATTTATGTCTTGATACACACCCACATGTATCATACACACACATAAACATATACATGTGTATGCATGTGTAACATATCAACCCTTGTAAGGTATAACATGCCTTTGTATAGATGTTGGACTTACATCGCATTGGACATGTTTGCTCATCCGACATGCCATCTGGGTCGTTCGAAGAGGATATAATCGAAAGGAAGCAATGGGCGGAGATCTAAGAATCATGATAGAGAAAATATTCCACCTATTCCAAAAGCACCAACGAAAAACCCAAACTCAGGAGTGAATACTCCACAGAAGGATATAACAGTGGCTCTCTCCAGCTCGGAAGATGACAAACAATTTGAGGAATATAAATTGGATGAAAATGCCAAAGTGCAAAACGCTATAAGAAGCTCTAAAACCCACACTGTAGCATAGTGCCAAGCAGTGGACGAGGAACTGCTACTCAAACGGTATTCCTAGAGGTCAGAGGACCAAGAAGATATGATACAAACTGAGATCAATTACAATGCCCAACCCCTTTGGATATTGTTACCACTCCCAATTGACCAGCTTCCAATCCCAACATGGAACTCGCATCGTCGAATCATGAATGGTTATCATCGAAAATCATCAGAAATCATCAAAATAGTTGTTGAAAAATTCACTTCAGGGTTGACTCGAAGTTGAACTTGAGTAATGCCAATTTAACCTGAAGTGGTTCTAGAAGTCCTTACTTGAAGTAGAACTCGGGTAATCACCCATTTGACCCAGAGTAAACCTAGGAAATTCTGGCTCGAAATCAAACTTGGGTAAAACCAAGATTTTCTCCAAGCAATGTTTGTCACCAACCAAACACTTCAAAGTCTGTGACACTAAGAAAATGGAAAATTTTCTCAGGTCAGACTCCAAGTAAAATACCACCAATCCATCAATGTCGAACCGATCATTCAAGCATAGATAATCATACATATATCATTCTCTAGCATTATAGATAGCCGTAAATTGAAAACGGACCGGTCTGACAACGATTAGAGCATCTTCTCCAACCAAAACCCATTCACCAAAGCCGTTTATATATAAAATGTACAAAGAATTTTATCATGCCAATTATACCTTTTGTACAACTGTACAAATAATTCGAAATTGTTTTTTTACAAGTATGACTAGCATGCGGGCGAAGCGAGGGCAACGAATGCAGTCTTCTACAAGGCCTTTAAGAATTATTAAAGGACGAAACAACCTACTACACTAGGAGAATTCAATGGGAAGGCATACCAATTCTAAAGACCGGAAGTGGTTCAATTAGAAGAAGGCAAACCCGATAGTGCGCCAAAGAACATACCAAACGGTGAAGGAACTACAAGACCTTAGGGACCTTCTTCCTAAGCAAGGCTACTAAGACCCAGTAGAAAAGCAGCCCAGCTAGCTGATGAAATCAAATGAGAAGATGATTATTAGATAACACTCTTGATAGCTACCAACTAAGGAATGGGACAATAACCTAAAGTGATGTCTTCTCATCCATCCTTGTCTACTCTCCTTTTCCAAATGACCCGTAATAGTACACTATGGGCATTGCAGACAACACGGTCAAAGAAATGCTTTTATGCCCTTGACGAGTCATGTCAATCCCCTTCTGAGAATTGGTGTTGCTGGTGGCATCAGGAAGTCTTATACAAATGATCATCAAACAAACAGGTCCAACACCTTAGCCTACAAGAACCGATAAAACCGTGTTCCCTCGAGCTGACTCCAAAAATTCCTCTTAAAGTCGATGAATCATTGCTTTAAGACCTCCGAGCCATTAGACATACGGCCCAAAACTCCTCTTGAAGTCGATGAATCATTGCTTTAAGACCGCTGGGCCGTCGGACATACAACCCAAAAATCCTCATGGAATCGATAAATTATCATTCCGAGGCCATCTGGTCGTCGGACATCTGACCACAAAAAACCCTTTGTGAACGTGAAGGTCTTTCACGAACCAAAGCATGAAGAAGGAAAACTGGTAGATCAGCGTCACCTGATCCAAAAAACGCTTCATGAACATGAAGTTCTTTCACGAGCCAAAGCGTTATGAAGGTAAACCGGTTGATCAGTGGTCATTTGGTTTATAAAACATTTCATCAACGTGAAGTCTTTCATGAACCAAAGCGTCATGAAGGTAAATCGGTAGATCAACGATCATTCGATCCGAAACCCTTTACGAATATGAAGGTATTTCACGAACTGAAGCATCATGAAGTTGAATCGGTGATCAGTGGTCATTTGATGCAAAAAACCTTTCGCGAACGTGAACATCTTTCGTGAACTAAAGCATCGTGGTGGAAGACCGGTAGATTACCGGTAATTTGATTCAAAAATCCCTTCCGAACATGAAGGTCTTTCACGAACTAAAGTATCATGAAGGTGAACCAGTAGATCAGCGGTCATTTGATCCAAAAAATCCTTCATAAACGTAAAGGTCTTTCATGAACCAAAGCATCATGAAGGCAAACTGGTAGATTGAAGGTCATCTAATCCATAAAAATCTTCGCAAATGTAAAGGTCTTTCATGAACTAATGCATCGTGAAGGCTAACGGGTACGTCTGTGGTCATCTGATCCAAAAAACCATTCGCGAATGTGAAGGTCTTTCACGAACTAAAGCTTCGTGAAGGGGAACAGGTAGATAAGCAAAATTATGTACGATTGATATCCATGAAGGTGAACTGGGAGATCAGTAGTCAACCGATACAGAGCCCCCTGAAGTTTAACAAAGTCATGCTCTGAGGTCGCAAATCGATAATCATATCATTCCCTCCGCATAGTTAACGGAATCACTTACAACCACTGATGAAACAAACAATTCTAAATTCCAAAGCTTCAAAGTCACTGAAAGAAACTAAGCTAAAACTGAACTGTCCTTCTAATCAATCAGAGGCCAACTCAAATCACGAAAAATTCAACACCTGGGAAAATCGCACCTACTAGATTGGAGGCAACCAAACAAGTTATGGAGAGACCATGGATACAGTTCAAGCACATCAACAGTCCTGTGTCATTGGAGGCGCTGCACACACTTGAATAGCCATAAGAAAGGCCAAGACTAATCATACCACATTTATGTAATGCCCGATCAAAATTCTGGCATTCTGATTACCGCAGACTTAATGAGGTAGCTAGTGCAATAAACGAAATACAGGCATAATACTTGCCTACTTCTTTCTAACTACTATTTACCGCTCTTGGTGACCAATTCCTCTTCCTCTTAGATCGTATGCCAGTTAAAGACCCATTCTCTAAAGTCTGTTTGGACCAAAAGCTAAAAGTCATGCCTTGAACTCCCATAGGCACATTCTTCAATCCGTTTTCGTGCAGTCAGCTACAGATCTCTCCACCATGGTAGTCAGATCTATTTGGACATGTACATCTTTCAAAGACATGAAAGGATCATCTAGTCAATATTACCCAAATCAAAAATTGTTTAGCTTCTTGTACCAAATAAATCTGTGTTCATTAAGCAACTTGTTGAGTCAATGGGGTCAAATCGACTCGAAAATCATTGTTTAGCTACTTGGACCGACCAAATTGCGCCCAAGTATGCTCCATCAACTCACCGAATTGAAGAAAGTGAATCAACTCAAATCACCAACTCCTCACATTGCCTGAAGATAGGCAACATCGAGCAGTACCATAAGCCGTGCATTCCATAAGCCTTGCCAAAACATGTGCTCCTCACGTTGCCCGAAGATAGGCAACACCGAGGAGTACCAAAAGCCGAGCAATTTATAAGCCGCACCAAAACATATGCTCCTCACGTTGTTCGAAGATAGGCAACACCAAGGAAAACTAGAAGCCGCGCATCCAATAAGCCATGCACTAACTTTAAAACACATACTCCTCAATATTGCCCGAAGATGGGCAACATGGAGGAATATCAAAATCCATGCACCCGTAAGCCATGCTCGAACTCCTTAACATTGCCCGAAGATAGGCAACATCGAGGAACATCGTCGAAAAATCTCGCTCCTAAAGCATAAACTCCTCACGTTGCTCGAAGATAGGCAGTGTTATGTGAGGAGCATCAAAACCGGATCGATGGGCCTTGTCGATCCTAAACACCGCGCATCTCGTAAGCCACGCATTCAAACCTCCTTACGTCGCCTGAAGATAGGCAATGCCAAGGAGCATCAAAAGCCACGCATCTCGTAAGCCATGCATTCAAATTTAAACTTCTTGCGCTACTCGGAGATAAGCAACGCCAAGGAGCATCAAAAGCTGTGCATCTCATAAGCTTTGCATTCAAGTTTAAACTGCTTGCGCTGCCCGGAGATAGTCAACGTCGAGGAGCATCAAAAGCCGTGTATCTCGTAAGTCGCGCATTCAAATTGAAACTCGTCGCACTGCCCGGAGATAGGCAATGCCGAGGAGCATCAAAAACAAACTTCTTGCATATCCTAGAGATAAGCAACGCCAAGGAGCTTCAAAAGTTTACTCCTTGCATTGCCCGAAGATGAGAAACACCAAGGAGTCTCCAAACAAACGAACTCCTCGCATCGCTCGGCGATAGGCAACGTCGGGGTGCATCCGAACTTAAAGTCCTCATGATCCCTGAAGATAGGCAATGCCAAAAAGCATCCAAGCTTACACTCCTTGCGTCACCCGAAGACAGGCAGCGTCAAGGAGCATCGAATGCCGCATACAACACAAGTAGCATGCTAAATTTCGAAATAATAGCCCCTCACATGGCCTAAAGATGGGTAACACCGAGGAGCATGAGAAACCACACGCATATAGTCAGGAATAACGAGTGCAACCCCGATAAAACTAGTGCTAGAAGGAAGGAATTCAATGATTGACAACACTTACCCATGCACAAATTGCATATTTACCTGAATATCACAAGAAACTTGGATTACATGCTAAAGTTGAAAAATTTTCGAAAAAAGGAAAAATCAAGCCATGACTTAGCCAAATTTCAAGTTTAATATGAAAATTTTCTAAACTATGTGTTGCAGGTCATATGAAGTAAACAACCATGTGAACTTGGGACATACACCGGTACATAAATAAAAATAATTAAAAATAATAAGTTCAAAACTTCTGTCACTCCAAGCAAAGGATTGTTACTCCAAATAAATTTTTTGGTGACAATCGCAAAAATTGGATAAGTGTAAACAATACATGCACAGGTGTATAGAACACACATGATCAGAAAAATAAGATTATGGTCAGAATTTTAATGTATTGCTTATAATTTTCTTTTATACAAGGTCAAAACATGGGGGCTGTATCCAAACAACACCAGCCAACAAAATGGAATATAGATTCCACGACAAAAACATTAAGTGTAGGCCTGCCCTGGAGCAAAATGACTCAGAAAGAACAAAAGTCAGATCGGTCTCCATACAAGCTCCTCAGCGCTTCCTTTCGCCGCTCCTCTTTTCGCCCTCTGTTTGTAGCTTCTGCCTCGTTTTGGGAGTGTTGTCGTGACTACTAATACCAACAAGCTCCTCAGCGGCAACGTCGAGAAGTTAAAAACCGTTCGGTGTTGACGGGCCATATCAATCCCATAAGCCGCGCACTCTCAAAAGTGGCACATTTCATAAAATGCGCATTTTCATAAGCCGCGCAAACACTGCTTGATGTCTCTCTGGCATCGTCGACGAACCATTAAAATTTTCTAAGTATTGTTGTTGTCCCGACAACACTAGGAAATTTGTTTATTGTAGGATTAAATAGGGATCGACTCTCACTGCCCGAAAGAAACGGCATTTCTTCGGTAGTGCCGCAAAGATCGCAAACCAAGAAGTCGGCAAAGAATTCTGATCTTTGACCAAAGTAAATATTCAAAATCTCAAATTTCCAGGCACCCAAGTCACAAGTTCACAGAGGTAGGAGCTGTCACGTACTTTTTACTAGAGGCATCCTGGGAACCACCCAGAACATCAAGTCTCATATCAATTGTCCAGAATAATCTGCCCTATGGACTGAGTGGCACATAACACATTAACACATGGTCAGGATGAAAGTCGCCCCAACTTGCAATAAAAGGAGGAACTTACCACTATATAGAGATAGAAAATGACCAAAGGCATTTCTAGAACCAAATCATTAATGCACCAGCTTCCAAAGACAGAAACAAGTGCTCAAATGACGTCTCAAACCGAAACTTGCAAAAAAACCAGCTGTTACACAAAGGCAGACAATGGCAAGGAGAGAACGCTCAAACTTGAGTAGCTAAACCATTGATTCCCAAAGATTGGAACCAACGAATAAGGTCGATATCCACAATAATGCTATTAGTCCAACATAATGTATATAGCCTGAAACAAGGAAGTTAAGTGTCACAGAATCAAGACAAACACTACCGAACCTTACCTATCCATGATCAATATAGGAATGAACACGGTCGTACAAGGGGCAATGTGATGATTTGCTCTACAGTTTCAAAGTTTCTCTAAGAACTTGGATTTTGACACCTAGAAGTGAAGGGTCCCGCCAAAAATGGAGGATCTCACAGATAGTCGTTTGATCATAACACAAACCGGTAGGAGGAAGTTCGATTTTTCATGAAAAAGAATAACTATGGAATTGGTTAAGCAATAGCGTTGCATCTCTAAGGTTAATACTTGACGGTTATAAACAATGTCAAGCAGAAGAAATGCCAGAGACTCTCGCCCTTCCAGAACATGGCATTGCCGAGATTTAAGCAACGTTGAGAAAACAACCTTATTGGGTTAAAAGGAATCTACTCAACTCTACAGGATTGGATGAATGATCCAACCCTCACCAACATGACTTTACACTTCACGAAGACAAGCAGCACTAAGAAAATACTTCTACAATCCAACCTTCGAAGTGCTAGTTTTCGAAGGCCCAAACTAGTACCCAACTAGATTGAGAGCACCGCCAAATCGACAGGGATAATGAATGCCAACCTCCAGAGTATCGATGTTGCCTTGCCAATGTCAAGGCCTTCTTTTATCTTTTAAGTACTGGTGTTTCCCTTACAACATTGGGAAAATTTTCTATTTCCTAAATACCAGTGTTACCCCGACAATGCTACGAAACTTTCTATTCATAAGTATCGGTGTTGCCTCGGCAACTCCGAGAAACATTCTACTCACTAATTACCGAAATAACCCCTGCAATGTCAGGAAAACTTTAATCTACAGGGCTAATGAGAAACACTCATCATAGTAAACCATCGACGCACTAGCTTTTGGAAATAGAAGTTGGTCCCCAATTGAGTTTCTACCTTCTCTTTAGAAACCTATTGTTTCCTAATGACAGGCAACGACCGAAAGACATATCCTTTCATAGGTCGGTCGAATGGTTCGACCATCCATCACAAGAATCAGCCACTGCACAGGAATAAAGCAGCGTCGAAAGGAAATCCCAGGATTTAATTTCCCATATACTAATTTCTCGGGATAAAAGCTGGTCCACAACCGAATTTCCTAATGCTGCTTTGAACCAATTTGCTAGGTTATCAATTTTGAAAGATAGGAGTTGACTTATGAACAAAACTTCCATGACAACGTCAACAAGAAAGAAGAGCATGCATGGCCAAGGATAAACAGGTGTAGTCATGGAAGGTCGGAAATAAAATCCCCAAACTTTCTCAATTCTAGAATGGAGTTGAGAGCTTGACTGGGGGCAATTTAGCAATTTCGCCTACAAAATTCTGTCTTTCACAATCACCCAAGTGCAGGCATTTAAAATAACTAGTCCGCGAGAGGGTATATAAGCACAGATACATGATCAAAAGAAATGTTTCAAAAGTCCAAACATGAATACTCGCAAGGCAAACGGTTCTATATCACAAAACTGAGTACTCTGGCAAAAAAATTGCCAACAAAGGGAATGAAGGATGTAACATTTAGAAATAAACCATCGCTCATAGTTTGGCAATGACGAGAAGGACCGGTGACCTACTTATGGTCTAACTAGATCATTTGCTTCCAACTTGCAGGAATATGCCATTGCCCGAAGTTTGGTGATGCTAGGAAGAAAGCCCAAAAAAACCTATCGACACATCGGCTTTCGAAAATAGAGGCAAAATCTCAATCGACTCTTTAATCCTACCTTCTTGAATCTGACGTTGTCCAAAGATCCACAGCATCAAGATTTGACTCATCCGTACATGAGTTTACGAAGATAGAAACCAACACATGATTAGGATTTCGACGTCGGACTTAGAAGAATTTACTTCAGCAAAATATGCCAAAAATGCTTTCTAATACATACTGAAATCATTGCAACACTTAGATCTTAGGATCAAGCAACAGAGTATCTAATTCCCGAATGTAGGAGCTGTCGTGTCAATCAAACTGGGCTAATCGAACTTATTGCTTAGGAGACCTAATCTCCCAAAACATGATAGCTCGGTAGTCGAAGTAACCTGCCTCACGGACTAAGGCATTTACACTAACACTTTGTTGAAATGAACTCAATTGAGCATAAGTAGGGATTTGCTACAAAACTAGCTAGACTAAGCTACTTCATAGTTCTGAACAAAGCTATGGAATAGAATGTGCTAAAATGATTGGAAAACTATTACTTACATATATAGAATTACAACAAAAGAGTATGCTGCACATGAGCACAAGAAGTACAACAACGAGAAAAAGCAATGCTCGAAATCGAGAAATTAAGCCAATAGTCCCCAAGACAGAGGCCGGTGTGCATTGGATTTCGAAAAACGCAAAGGAAGGACAACCCCACTCGGACAACTCATGTGCTAGTTTCCAAAAGCTGAAATTGTGTCTGATCGAAATTCAACTACAACTCCACAAGAGCAATTATGCCTGAAATTTAACTGTAATCAATCATCCCAATATGATAGAATGATAAGCAAAGCCTAAGTTTTGAAGGACCCAGCTTTTGGAGGAATGGAAGTCCTTCCGTCAAATTAAAGATTGGAAGATCAAAAAGTCATTTTCGACAACAAAACTTGGCATTCCACCCTTTTAGGTATTTTTTACTTTAAACGATATCCTCGTATAATTATCGCCCGAAATCCAAGGGAAGCCGACGTATGTGGCCAATCGGGTACTAAGCATTGATCAGGGTAGATTCTGACAATTCACATTGAAAACTTAATAGTCAAAGCCAAATTCGCCTGGTGACCTCGACATGATAAGCTAGATTTGCAAAGTGAAGACTCAAAAGAAGTTACTTCCATAGAACGCCATAGTTCAATGAAGGCATACTCTAGGTGGGCAAATGTTATCTAGGTGTTTACCCCAGCAGGACCCAACAGAAGACAAAACAATCTCGTGTTATGAAAATGGTTTAGAACTTAACTAGAAGGCTAAGGCAAGGAGTTAATGAGAACCAAGCTATGTTATTAAGGCAACGAATGAAATCAACTAAACAAAGAGACTAGCATTCTTTCAGCCCAAACAGCAGCTGATCATAAACATCCAGTAAATTGTCATCAAAACAGAACAACGTGCAGAGAGATTATGCAAACAACGATGACACAAGACCATAAAACCATCCCAAACTCCAAACTCTAGAAAATATCCTAAGTACTTGTATTGCTAGCGACCTATACCCTATGGATGGCTAGCGATCCGTGCAAAACGAATAGTTATTGTGATGTACGGAAGAAGAGAAGGAAGGAAGAAGGATGTTGGAAAAATGCTGTATGGGTCGCTAGCGACCCATATACCATGGCTCGATAGCGAACTATGCTTCTCCATGGATCTTCAGTAAGCTAACTAAGAAGACAATGGAAAAAACAACAAAGTCATTAGCTCACATATGAACCAAGTCTATGGGTGTCGCTAGCGACCCATAGACCATGGGTCGCTAGCGACCCATGGTTTTGGCTCAGATCGCGGGCTAGACCCCCCTAGGTCATTCCCTGCCTATCTGGGAGAAGTTGATGAAGTGACCTGGCCCAGAAGCTATCCGTTCACTATAAATATTATCCTACCTACAACATAAGTGCGACGCCCCACCTCTATACCCATGCTAGCCAAGAACACTACGGTGTAGTGCTGTCAACTCGCACGGAGAATAAGGCTGTTGAGGAGCGACCATCAATAGTTAGGCCTTATACTAGTATTGGTTATCTCAGTGGGAGTGGTATATAAATATATTTTCTTTCATTTTTCATCTCTGATTTATTTTCTCCCATCGACATACCCCAATTCCAGTATAAAACGAACTACGATGGTTCGTAATAGTTTAGAACAGTAAATATAAAATATCACACAGATAATATAATGCGGAACACAAATTAAACAGAAAGTCTCATATATACAATAACTGATGTCAGTTACAATACATTTGATACAATACATATGACACGGTACATATGATACAACTACAACAGTCGACTAAGGAAGTTACATATACAAGTACATTAACGTATTTAATATACATGAATACATATCTTCCTATACAATTTTACAGACTACTACAAATGACGACGACTACTCCAAAAGATATGAAAGAACTTCATAGCTCTAGCAGCAACCCAAAGCAGAATATCTACAACCTGAAATACTCGGTCTGACCCGAGTATTAAATTCAAAAGAAAATAATACTCGGGTCAGTCTAATTCAAACTCAGTTATTAGTGCACAGAAGCAATAATAATTAAATAATGAATAGACGACAGTAATTAAACCAAATCAGAATGCAATTCAGAATATTGAATTGAAATAAACAAAACAGTTCAAAACATTGAAATATCAATTAAAATATTAAGTCGAGTAGGGCTGCAGTACACGCACGTGTGCATTGCCTCGCCACTACAGCATCTGGAATATGCAAAAGATCAATTAATCAAAACAAGATAGATATCATAAAACCATACCGTGTGGCTGCAGTTCACGCTTGCGTGCACTGCCTTGCCACTACAGTGATGATGTACCCAATGAATACCGTGTGGCCGCAGTTCACGCTCGCGTGCACTCCACTGCCACTACAGTGATAATGTACCCCAAGAGATCAACGAACCAAAATCAATGAAGGTTCAAAAACCAATGAAATCAAGGCGGTGTGGCTGCAGTACACACGTACATACACGTGCACTCCCTCGCCAACTCGAGTGCACAAGGTCAAATCAAAATCAGATTCAACACAAGTACAAATGGCCTCGACCAAAAATTCAAAATACCACTGCAACAATGATGAATCAACAATTGCAACATATTCAAGTTGATACAAATGCACAGTTACAGTTCAACAAAGATCAAGTTCGAGTAATCGCTGTAATAAAGTAAACATGACAGTACAAACAGTGGCACACTGATACATGATCAGGTCAGAGACAACATTCAAGCCAAATGAAGTACAGTATGCAACAGATAATGATGTAGGGAAGACTTGAATGACCGAGTGCACCAGTAATGCACAATTCAAATCAATGACAAAGCAACACTGGGAGCAACAGCTACATGCAGGCCAGAAGCAAAAACTCAAGTGCAACAGTGAAGTTTAGCTATGCAAATGAAACACAGTTGCAAACAACATGACAGGAAACAGATAAAAATGAACTTATGAAGCAGTGCAAGTGTGCAAGTGCAAATCACCAACTACAAGACCTCAAGTAACATGGTGAAGCAGTACAAAAGAGAAAGTGCAACTACAAGATACAGCAGCCCAACAGTGATGCAAATGCATATACAAACTGTAGTGTATACATGAAGGTCACAAAAATGCATGAAGCAGTTCATATATACAACATAGCAGCCCATACATGCAAACTGCCTCAGAAATGAACTCAAACCAAGTGTATCACTGACCATACACCAAAGCTAACAGCAACAAACAAGCATGAAACCATTCAATGCCGAGGCTAAACAAATCAATGACATCGAAACAATGCAGTATGGCCAGAGTGAAGATTATAAGACTGCAATGGATACAACAATGCCCAAGATAAGGCAATGCAGCAGCGACACAGAGGTGGCAGCATGGTGCTACAGGCCAACACCAAAACAAACGTACACAAAATACATATAGGTACTACTCGAATAAACAAGTAGACAGAGCATAGACAAGTGACAATAAACAAGACAGGGTCACTGCACTAATGTATATAGACCCGAAGTCTAATTGAGGAATCAACTATAAATGGTACTGCCTCAATAATGAAGAACAGATTTCGAATGCAGTGACACCACTTTCTCAAGTGCACAGTGCAAATGAACTCCACCAAGTACAAAACATTCAAACTCGAATGCACAAATACATATGAGACTGAACAAATGAACTCGAACAGTATCTAAAAATACAAGATAAAAACACAATTCTGAATGAATATCAAATGACCAAAGAATGGCCAGAGCTAAGGCAACTTAGTTATAAATGAAAATACAATGCCTATGAGCAATTATCAGTTTTGAACTAAGATAATTGCAGTTCAAAATTAAGGTATGCCGAAGTCACAATAAACCCCATACTAAAAAAACAAGACCGAAGTCACAGTTCAAAAATCATCAATTTCTTAAAATTAGATGTGAGTGAAAATTAAATCACTCACCCTTGCAAATCGAAGTGGTTCGGAGACGAAACCATAGAAATTCAAGGAAAACGAGCGAATTGAAAAATATCAGAGAAAACATCAACATTTAAACTAAATTATACAAAAATAAAATAAAATCAAAAGAGTTATGGAGCTCGAATTAGATGTGAGGGAGAGATTCACTCACCTTCTTCGACGTGGCAGCCGTGAGCAAAGAAGAATCAATCGAGCATGCGACTTTGGAAAACCTTAATTTGGATCAAGGGGGAACGAACGAGAGACATCGGCCGCCATTTTTATTTTCTTCGTTCGATTTTATTTTTAGGGTTAAAAACCGATGGGAAAAATCAAAAAGGGGGCGGGTTTAATTATTATCATGGCATCAAACAATCAAGTGGGCCGAGAATTCAAGGCCCAGAAATCCTTTAAACCATATATAAATGAATTTCAACTAAAATCAAAAAAACTTCAAATGGAAATTTGCGACAATATAAATCGTTTAATGTCGATTATAAATCGACGCGAAATACCGGGTTGTTACAAACTTCCCTCCTTAAAGGAATTGCGTCCTCACAAGCATAAGGAATAAATGGACAAAAGGTAACAACCATAAGAGCATATCATCACAAGATGGAGAAATTTGAAATAGGAAGTTCACCATAAAGAGCATGAAAGAGTAAACTTGAACATGTTTGCTCGATGAATTCTCAGGATTCCTAAGTGCAATCCTTAGGATTTGAGAACCATTGAACTTCCGCTAGGAAAACATCGTTATTTCGAAGGTGCTACACCCCCGAAGCAATGATGTGAATAGAAGGTTGCTCAAGAATAAAAATCGGAAATCCCTAAGGCATTTCCGTAATTGGAAGACGTGGAAAACGTCATGAATATCAGAAAATTGAGCCGGTACACCGACGTAGTACAATATAAACACCAAAAAAAATCTTTTAATTTCATAAAAGAAATTCACAGATTCCCTACAAAATTTAATTATCAAATAGATAGTCAGAATACAGAAATCACGAAACAGCAATATCTAATTATCGATACGATAATTAGGAGACAACAAAATCTAATTATCAACAAAGATAATTAGAAAACAAAAAATCGCAAATATCTAACTATCAAAAACGATAATCAGGAATTACCACAACGGTAATCAAATTTCAATTCAACAAATATTCAATTATCAAAACGATAATTCAAATCTTAGTCACAAATATTTAATTATCACAATTGATAATTAAATCTCAAATATCTAATTATCACAAGCGATAATCAGAAACAATAAATATCTGATTATCAAAAAAACGATAATCAAAAATCACAAATCAACGAATATTTAATTATCACAACTGATAATCAAATCTTAAATCGTAAATATTTAATTATCACAAACGATAATTAAATCTCAAATATCTAATTATCACAAACGATAATTAGAAATAATAAATATCTGATTATCAAAAACAATAATCAGAAATCACAAACATCCGATTATCAAAACGATAATCAGAAATCACAAATTATTCAATTAACGAGTCCGGAATTAACCGAAATAGCAAATGCACATGACCCATAACCACGAGTTTTACTAAATCGTTCAATTCACTTTATCGTTTTCTTGAAAGTGCATAATTGTGTATTTTAAAAAATAACATTTCACATTCTCAAACGGACAAGTCCAGAATTAAGCGAATCAGTAAAAGAAAGAGGTCATAGTCCTCGATTTTTCTGAAACGTTTAAATCGCTTCCTCATTCTTTTGAATGCGTAAACTGTAAAAAATTTGAAATCAATTTTTAATTTTTAATTTTGAAACAATTTTGAAGAATAACTATTTTTTTTAAACACGTGATTAAAACAGAAACATCAGTAGCAATTGGCATCAAAATATAATACCGATGAATTTTCATTCGTCAAAAATGTCACAAGAATCTTCTCAAAGATAGAAAGGGTTATCATACCCTAAACTTGTATTCATAACAAGTCAATAACACACGAATTCATCAATGCACAAAAATTGATAAAACTTATCAATAGAAATCACGAAAATTGGTGAAGCGCAAATTCTAAAAATCATCACAAGAAATCCTGAAAACACAAATTCTAGAAATCTACACAAGAAATCGAGATATCACAAAATGAGAGTGAAAACTCAAATAGTAGTACGGAAACTCGAAGGAGAGTATGAAAACTCGTACGGAGTATGAAAACTCGAAGGAGAGTATGAAAACTCGAACGGAGTATGAAAACTCGAAGGAGAGTATGAAAACTCGAACAGAGTATGAAAACTCGAAGGAGAGTATGAAAACTCACCTACACGCGAGCATGAAAATTCATCAACATATGTAACGCATAACGAGAACGGGAGCACGAAAACTCACCTACACGCGAGCATGAAAACTCATCAGCACATGTAACGCAAAGCGAGAACGGGAGCACGAAAACTCACCTACATGCGAACATGAAAATTCATCAGCACGTGCAACGCATAACGAGAACAGGAGCACGAAAACTCACCTACATGCGAGCATGAAAACTCACCAACACGTGCAATGCAAAGCGAGAACGGGAGCAGGAATCTCACCTACACGTGAGCATGATAAATCATCAACATGTGCAACGCAAAGCGAGAACGGGAGCACGGAATCTCACCTACACGTGAGCATGAAAATCACCAACACGTGCAACGCAAAGCGAGACACAATCTCATGGTTGCAAGCCATTAATTTTGACACACGAATGGCCCGAAGACCGTGGGGCGCTACCCCACATGTGTGAGTTGAAATCACACAGATTGAGGTTAAGACTAACCTCGCAATCAAAAAAAAAGTATGTGTGAATGAAATCACACAAGTGGTGTCTAGACAATCCTCAAAGCCCAAGAGATATGTGTGAGACGAAATCACACCGATGAGGCCTAGTCTAACCGAAAAGGTATGTGCGAACGAAATCACACAAATGGTGTCTAGACAATCCTCAAAGCCCAAGAGATATGTGTGAGACGAAATCACACCGATGAGGCCTAGTCTAACCGTAAAAATGATCGTCATGATCAACGAGAAGTGTCAATTACACTGAGCATGTGTGAATGGAATCACACAGATTGAGGTCAAGACTAACCAAAAAGCAAAAAGGTATGCGTGAGTGGAATCACACAAGTGGTGTCTAGTCTAACCTTGCAAATAAAAAGACATAGCACAATTGCTAGTCTAAATCATAAGAATGATCGTCAAGATCAACGAGAAGTGTCAATTACACTAAGCTAGTGAATATAAAAGTTTAGCTTCATGTCCCATAACCACTAGCTTAACTTAAATATGTACGAACAAATTGTAGATCTTCACTAGAAAAATGTCACAAGTGGTTCAATCGAACAAGTCCGAAAATTAACCGACGAAGTAAACGCAAGCGTTTCATACCACTTGTTTTGCTAAGTCGTTTAATTAGATTTCTCATACGAGTGAAATAAAGGTTTGTATATACTAATAGATTGGAAAATGGTTTAGGAAAAGAGTTTGATATTGAAAATAGAGTTGAAAACATTTTGATAAAAGAGTTTTGATATTTACTACTAGTATTGAAACCTTTATATTTTTAAAGTGACAAGTCACAAAAATGATTGTAGAAACAATCAATCACAAGAATTTCATATACGAAGACGTGAATAGAATCCAAAGAAATCGATACCGAATTCATCGAAAGGTATGTTCACAAAAATCCCGAAGAAAAGGTCATCAAAGTTGCTAATAAATGATAGCAACAAATCGGGAAATAATCAAGAATCGATTAAATTCGAAAACCATATCAATTCACTAAGATTCACATTCGAAGATGTGAATAAAATCCGAAGAATTCGATTCCAATCCATCAAAGTAGGAATACCCAAAAATTCCTGAAATAGAAGTTATCAAAGTCGACAAAGGAGATAACAACTAATCGAAAAAGAAGAATCGATCAACAATTGGAAATTCAAAGCAAAACGAGCATAAATGCATGAATGACTTTAACAAAAGTAAAAGTCAAGTCAATGTCGAAGTCAACAATTAATGGCCATAATAGAGTACAAAACGATTCAACATCATCATCAAAGGACTCAACGGCAAACAAATTCAGAGTCTTGGAAATCAGGAATTTAGCTATTTCTCAAAAACAAAGTGACCGAAGTCGAATCGAAATCAAGCCGAGGAAAAAATAAAATATCAAGTTCAGAATCGCTGAGATTCGAACAAAATCAATCATCGGCTAAATCAAATTAAAGCCGAAAACACAAGAATCAAAATCAAATGCATATGAATAAGCGTTAGGAATTCATACCTAACAATCAAAGACAATCATATGCAAATATGAGAAATAAAACGTCAACAAATAGTTGTATCACATGTTCTATCTAAGTTATGTTTTATATTTGTTCTAAACCCCTGGCTCTGATACCAAGCTGTGACGCCCAACCTCTATACCCACGCTAGCCAAGAACACTACGGTGTAGTGCTGTCAACTCGCACGGAGAATAAGGCTGTTGAGGAGCGACCATCAATAGTTAGGCCTTATACTAGTATTGGTTATCTCAATGGGAGTGGTATATAAATATATTTTCTTTCATTTTTCATCTCTGATTTATTTTCTCCCATCGACATACCCCAATTCCAGTATAAAACGAACTACGATGGTTCGTAATAGTTTAGAACAGTAAATATAAAATATCACACAGATAATATAATGCGGAACACAAATCAAACAGAAAGTCTCATATATACAATAACTGATGTCAGTTACAATACATTTGATACAATACATATGACACGGTACATATGATACAACTACAACAGTCGACTAAGGAAGTTATATATACAAGTACATTAACATATTTAATATACATGAATACATATCTTCCTATACAATTTTACAGACTACTACAAATGACGACGACTACTCCAAAAGATATGAAAGAACTTCATAGCTCTAGCAGCAACCCAAAGCAGAATATCTACAACCTGAAATACTCGGTCTGACCCGAGTATTAAATTCAAAAGAAAATAATACTCGGGTTAGTCTAATTCAAACTCAGTTATTAGTGCACAGAAGCAATAATAATTAAATAATGAATAGACGACAGTAATTAAACCAAATCAGAATGCAATTCAGAATATTGAATTGAAATAAACAAAACAGTTCAAAACATTGAAATATCAATTAAAATATTAAGTTGAGTAGGGCTGCAGTACACGCACGCGTGCACTGCCTCGCCACTACAGCATCTGGAATATGCAAAAGATCAATTAATCAAAACAAGATAGATATCATAAAACCATACCGTGTGGCTGCAGTTCACGCTTGCGTGCACTGCCTTGCCACTACAGTGATGATGTACCCAATGAATACCATGTGGCTGTAGTTCACGCTCGCGTGCACTGCACTGCCACTACAGTGATAATGTACCCCAAGAGATCAACGAACCAAAATCAATGAAGGTTCAAAAACCAATGAAATCAAGGCGGTGTGGCTACAGTACACACGTACATACATGTGCACTGCCTCGCCAACTCGAGTGCACAAGGTCAAATCAAAATCAGATTCAACACAAGTACAAATGGCCTCGACCAAAAATTCAAAATACCACTGCAACAATGATGAATCAACAATTGCAACATATTCAAGTTGATACAAATGCACAGTTACAGTTCAACAAAGATCAAGTTCAAGTAATCACTGTAATAAAGTAAACATGACAGTACAAACAGTGGCACACTGATACATGATCAGGTCAGAGACAACATTCAAGCCAAATGAAGTACAGTATGCAACAGATAATGATGCAGGGAAGACTTGAATGACCGAGTGCACCAGTAATGCACAATTCAAATCAATGAAAAAGCAACACTGGGAGCAACAACTACATGCAGGCCAGAAGCAAAAACTCAAGTGCAACAGTGAAGTTTAGCTATGCAAATGAAACACAGTTGCAAACAACATGACAGGAAACAGATAAAAATGAACTTATGAAGCAGTGCAAGTGTGCAAGTGCAAATCACCAACTACAAGACCTCAAGTAACATGGTGAAGCAGTACAAAAGAGAAAGTGCAACTACAAGATACAGCAACCCAACAGTGATGCAAATGCATGTACAAACTGTAGTGTATACATGAAGGTCACAAAAATGCATGAAGCAGTTCATATATACAACATAGCAGCCCATACATGTAAACTGCCTCAGAAATGAACTCAAACCAAGTGTATCACTGACCATACACCAAAGCTAACAGCAACAAACAAGCATGAAACCAGTCAATGCCGAGGCTAAACAAATCAATGACATCGAAACAATGCAGTATGGCCAGAGTGAAGATTATAAGACTGCAATGGATACAACAATGCCCAAGATAAGGCAATGCAGCAGCGACACAGAGGTGGCAGCATTGTGCTACAGGCCAACACCAAAACAAACGTACACAAAATACATATAGGTACTACTCGAATAAACAAGTAGACAGAGTATAGACAAGTGACAATAAACAAGTCATGGTCACTACACTAATGTATATAGACCCGAAGTCTAATTGAGGAATCAACTATAAATGGTACTGCCTCAATAATGAAGAACAGATTTCGAATGCAGTGACACCACTTTCTCAAGTGCACAGTGCAAATGAACTCCACCAAGTACAAAACATTCAAACTCGAATGCACAAATACATATGACACTGAGCAAATGAACTCGAACAGTATCTAAAAATACAAGATAAAAACACAATTCTGAATGAATATCAAATGACCAAAGAATGGCCAGAACTAAGGCAACTTAGTTATAAGTGAAAATACAATGCCTATGAGCAATTATCAGTTTTGAACTAAGATAATTGCAGTTCAAAATTAAGGTATGCCGAAGTCACAATATACCCAACACTAAAAAAACAAGACCGAAGTCACAGTTCAAAAATCATCAATTTCTTAAAATTAGATGTGAGTGAAAATTAAATCAATCACCCTTGCAAATCGAAGTGGTTCGAAGAAGAAACCATAGCAATTCAAGGAAAACGAGCGAACTGAAAAATATCAGAGAAAACATCAACATTTAAACTAAATTATACGAAAATAAAATAAAATCAAAAGAGTTATGGAGCTCGAATTAGATGTGAGGGAGAGATTCACTCTCCTTCTTCGACGTGGCAGCCGTGAGCAAAGAAGAATCAATCGAGCATGCGACTTTGGAAAAACCTTATTTGGATCAAGGGGGAACGAACGAGAGACATCGGCCGCCATTTTTATTTTCTTCGTTCGATTTTATTTTTAGGGTTAAAAACCGATGGGAAAAATCAAAAAGGGGGCGGGTTTAATTATTATCATGGCATCAAACAATCAAGTGGGCCGAGAATTCAAGGCCCAGAAATCCTTTAAACCATATATAAATGAATTTCACCTAAAATCAAAAAAACTTCAAATGGAAATTTGCGACAATATAAATCGTTTAATGTCGATTATAAATCGACGCGAAATACCGGGTTGTAACAATAAGCTAGATCTTATTCGGACTGGTTGCTGAAGTACAGTTGGAATTATTCTTCACCTTCTATCTCCCTCATAACAATCTCTAAAGGAATACACTGATTCTCCAGTGGATTCCAACTCTGGAGATTCAATCTAGCTAGAAATAATCAAAGCCTCGTAATCAAACATCTATTGCAACAACAATCGGTCTATAATAATACTATAAAGTGGACGTAGGCTTCATTAACATCCGAACCATTGTAAAAATTCTCCTTCTGCTTTCTTTTACTGTTCTTCCTTTATATTCGTGATCTTTGATATTGCTATGTCAGAACAAGGCTGGTGCTTTCAAACTCTAACCAGAGTGTTGGTCCATTTTTTGGGTCAACACTTACTATTTGGGCTATGAGCTTAATTAGTTAACCCTAGCATGACTAATTTAGACCGCATAGGGTATAGGGCTCTTATACTACTGTTGGAACTAGAACTACCTGTAGTGCAAGTTACAGGTGAATTTAACAAAAAATTATCTTATAGGATCTTTGTTGGGTTTATGAAGTCTACTTTATTTAAAACATTTCTAAATATTATTTAAATAAAATATTTTTTTTTAAAATTATAAATTATATTGTTATATTTAATTTATGTCTTGATACACACACACGTATCATACACACATACACATATATATACATATATGTATGTGTGTGTATGAATGTGTAACATATCAACCTGTGCAAGGTATAACAAGCCGTTCTATAGATGTTGGAATTTACATCGCAATGGACATGTTTTCTCATCCAATATGCAAGTATATGTTATCTAAATATATGTATGTATATATGTACTATTATTTGTAAATAAATATTATACATATGTGCATTAAATTTTGGTTAAATAATTTTATATAAGTACATGAGTGTATTAATATATGTATATATGGACAAATATATATATATGTGTGTGTGTGTGTATAATCATGTGAATAATATATTAATATTATATATACCTATTATATAATAAATTTATACAAATAAAATATTTATAAATATTAGAATACTTTAAAAAAAACCATGACTAATACATACATATACATATAATCTTTTTAATATATATGCACCCATTAAATGTAAATGTGTGTGTGTGTGTGTGTATTTATTTATACATAAACATGTTCGTAATATACATATATATATTTATTAATAAATAAAAAAACATAATTTGATAAATATGAATACCAGGTCTTACGCAGAGCTCAACAAATAATTTATTATTATTTATATTTTAAAAATACATTTTATTTAAATATTCATTTAAAGATTAAAAACGTTAATAAGGTTAAATTTCAAAATTTATTTTAGATATTAAATTACCAGTAAATCCTAAATGATATTTTTTGATTTGAAAAATATTTCACATTTTCTATTTTAAATTAATGTTAAAATGATTTATTTATTTTCTATCGAATTAGTAGAAATAAAAAATTATTTTCAATCGAGAGCTTATTCAATCTTGACATAATTTTATAAAATTAAAAAATAATTTTCATAACATATTTAAATTAATATAATTAATTTATGTAGTAAATTGATTTAAATAATAATAAATATTCATAAAAAATTATTTTTTTACCGCTGAAAATTTGCATTACTATAATAATTTATATATATATATATATATATATATAACTAATCTACACTATAGTACGATGTTGTAATTAATTATAACCTCTCTATAAAATGTAATTAAAAAATATAGTTTATACCAGAATATGACACAAACACCTAAGAGATTAAAGTAAAGATTTGAATGAAGAAAAATAAAGGAAAACAGTACACGCATCATTTATAGTGGTTCGGCTAACTGATGCCTACGTCCACTTAGCATTCTTATTGATAATATTTCTATTTTCAACTTCTATTCTTGTGGGTCAGCATAGGTCCTCGGGATTACGAGGTAATTATAGGAAATTAAACAAACAAATGAAAAGATCACTCTAAAATAACGCTCTACACCTCTACATACGACTGTAGGTTATCGAAAATTGCTCCATCATGATTGTAGCCACATTCCCTACGTCCAGCAGCAGTTGAGCATTAAATATCATGGCCATTTCAACATTTACTATGATCGCTACCGATCCTTAGGCAAGGATCGTTATCGATCAATAAGATCGACTTATAGATCTATTCCATTGCTTTGTTAAATATGAATTATTGTTCGCTTCATGTTTTTATCATGGTGTTAACCCAAAAAATAGATTAATACCGTGGATTAAGTGTGGAAGCACCAGCCCTACTCTTACAGAGTAATAATATAGAAAATAAATGTCAAAAGAGTAGCAATAGTAAAAGGATAAGAATTTTATAATGCTTCGACTGTTAATGAAGCCTACGTCCACTTTATAACTGGCTGATGTTATAAGTTGAATCGGATTACAATATGATTGAATCTTCTAAGTTAGATCAAGTCACAAGTACAAGAGTTCACTGGAGAATCATAATGAACCCCTAAATGATTATTGTGTGGGAGGAGAAGAGTGATGAATAATCTTTGCAGAGTTCCAGCACCCAGTCCAGAAGATCCTCTTTATGTTGCAGATATGTGAGTATTTTGTAGGGGAATTCAGTGAGTAATGGGCCAGAAGTCCAAGTGCATAAGAGTCCAGTTTTTATGTCAAGTCATCACCGAAAACCTCAAATCAATCCTAGTCATTTCTATGGATCGTTGGCTATCCATAGGGGATGGATTTTTCGCTATCCATCAAATTAGCGTATTTTTCTACTATAAACCTTTATTTAGTGCTATGAAAGAGCTTGGAAAGTGTGAGACGATCTGAACTATCTTGATGGATTGCTAGCTATTCATAGGGGATCGCTAGTTATCCACCCACTTAACATATTTTTGAGTGATCTTATTTTGGTTGTCTTCCTATCTTTTATTTATATGCCTTGTCCAAATATCAAGTTGTTTAAATGGATTAAAGCTTGTTGGACTCCAAAGTAGCCTACACTCGCATTCCGGTCTGGGTTGTACTTGTTTCTGGTCTTGGTAGCTATCTCTCTAGGCTTCCTACCTCGATAACTTTCAAGTCTGATCCATCAAGTTCGTCCGAATACTACCTCGCCAAAATGCAGGATAACACTTGCCCTCAAATGCCATCTTGTTTCCAACATGATGTGATTTGAATCATGACAAGTTGTGATTGTTATACCAGATTCCAATCCATGCTTCGAATGGTTGTCATCCTTCATATAGGTTATTTTAATGAACTTAAGTGTCTTTGGTTGTTCGTCATGATGCATCGCTCGTATTTGATACTATAAAAAATGTAGCTTGCTCTTATAATCCATAACTCTAAATTAAGCAGCTTCCATAGATTCCTTTCCCGTATTCTACAGGATTGAATTTGTTGCCTTGCCATTTTGGATGTTAAGTGCTGAGTACATGCACGTACTTAGTTTATCCGCTAAGTTCAAATTTCGTGCACATACTCATTCCTTGAAAACCTATGTACCCATGTACATACATATACATATGTTATGCATATTTTTTATGTTTTGGCACCGATTCATGGCTATGGATATCGATCCAACACTTGAAATTAGGCAACTTATTAGCCTATTTTATTGGGTTTGGGGTTATATAAACTGATCCATTCCCATTTCTATATACTTTTTCTGCTATTTGAGAGATCAAGCACTCTTCATCCATTAACGTTCCCTTTACACCAAATCCAAACTCAGTCCATCCCCACCTACTCTCACGGAACAACCACCATCTGGATCCTCTTCCTCATATCCTCTAGTCGTCATTTTGCTTGCCACTATCAAAACCAATCCATCTACCAGCCCTGATCCATCATCTAAACCCGTTCCAACACTGAATCCACCACCACTCTTGAGATTCATCCCTTTAGGTAGGTGGCAACACTAGCGATTTGCTTGGACGAACTTTACGTTATTGACCATGCTTGGGGATTGGAGATAAAGTTGCAATGGCAAAAACTCACTTCAATGGTATTTATTAGTGTCGATCTAACCCTTAATGAATTTTTGCCTTGAAATGTTTGAGATATTTTGCAAAAAAATTAAAATCAAAGCTTTCTCAAATGAAATCTCTCAAGTTTCACTGTGTTTCAAATGCATAGTTAACGACGTTGAGCCTACTGGGATGGTCAGCAATAACGATCACTTCGGGCAATATCTTGGTTCTCAAATGAGCTATTACGCAACATTGGATATTGCATGACACTGTAAATTGCATTACACTTCATTGGGCCTTCCCTTTAGCATAGGGGCACAGCTTTTAATTTTTTACTTGTATGTTGAGCTTTGATAGCTATGGGCCGTCGACATTCTGAGCGTCTCTCTACTCTAGCTGCAAGCCCATCGTCTTTGAAATATGCTGAATCAGACATCGAGTCAAGCTCGACCACATTTCCTTCTGCATGAAACACATCGGTGCCATTTGTACCCCACCCTACAAATAAACAAGGTGAACAACCACTCCTAAAGGCTCCTCTTGAGCCTATAGAGGGTCCTGAAGTTGAGGCTACCCTAGATACCCTTGACGATGCTGGAATATTGGATGATTCCATAGACTCGTTTGCTTCAAAAATCAAAAAGGGATCACTTAGATGGATTTGTTAAAAATATGGCATCGCATTCCAAGATGTTTTGGTTCCCACACACCACCAGTAGGCACATCATCCTCCAGTAAGGTATACCCACGCAACCGATATATGTGTTTAGCTGGGTGCATCCCACCATTCAATCAATTCATCCATCAAATTCTACATTTCATGAAGCTGGCTACAGCTCAGCTATAACCCAATAGCTATGCTTTTCTATACAGCATATTCATTATCTTCGCTTGTTATTTATATTGTATTTCAAGTAACAAAGAAATTTGATACTTGTATAGCATTAAGCATTGCAAGGGAAATCCTTCCCTCACTTTTCTGGAACCATCTAAAGGGTGTAGAATAGTGACTGGTACCTAGAATAAATTAAGTTACTTCAAAGATGAGTTTTTCTTTGTATGCTATCCGCCCGAATTCGCACAGCGGTGGCTATCTAGGCTTAAGTTTTGCTATTGTTCTTTCCATTTGAGATCACTTTATAGTTTTGTTTGCTTATTAGTGAGAGCCTCTGGGTTTATAACTTATTAGAAGCAGGCCATAGTGTTGATTAAATCCTAGCGGACTCAAATAGTGATGATGATGATCCCCTGTTCGAGAATAATGGTGAGGACCCAGTGGTGCCCCTAGTCCTAAGTCCTACAGCCAGTGCCGAAGAATTGTCGGAGCACGTTAACAAAGGAAAAGGTAGCGGAGCATGCCACGATGATGTTGACATGGGTCATGAGTCCCCTAATAATAATGATGGTGACGATCAGGGTTTCCTTTTGAAGTAAAGTCCTAAGATAAGGATCCTTCCCATGCGGCATATGATGCAACTTCACCCAGTCATGGTGGCAAAAGAGACATATGTCCATCCTTTGAGGACCTATATGCAAATTTCAAGCCGATTTCGAATGATATCGATTCTTTCAGCCTAGATGACATGAGCCTCGGGGCTCTCGACTCCCCTATTTGTTTACAAAGTGATTTTCTAACCACTCACGTAGGGGATATCACTCTTGTCTACAAAGTTCAAGCCCATGGCTAGGTTGACACAATGACACACACATGCACAATACTTTTATCATTTCACATTATGCTTTATCCTGCTAAAGCTAACTCATCTCATTTTCACTTGCAGGTTAAATGGAGCAACACAATATATTTGATTTCTTTGAGGACCAGATGGTTCATCGTAAGAGACGCAATTTGCGAACACACACCCACTGCACCTTCCATGATTAAGATATCAATAGGCATTCAAGTAGGGATCAAAGGCGTCGAGACAAGAGTTATCATTCTCATGATTAATCTACCAAGCATAGATCTAGTTCACCTCCGCCGAGAAGCATGGAAAAGTACTCTGAATGACCTGATGACATTCCATCTGAGGATGTTTCTCATATTCCCTCTTCGACCTTCTATTCCATAAGGTAAACGGTGCCTTCTCATGCTTACCGACATCTAAACATTCATCGAAACATGTTTCCTTTGACTCCTCCCATTTCCATTAGGCTGACAAGAAAGCTATTGAGCCTTCAGTCGGTACAACACACTAATAGGTCATATCCAACCCCCTAGCGGCTGAACTAAAGCACCATTTTTCGAAGATCTATTTTGATGGCACCAAATTCATTCCCAATCTGAAGGAGATTCCACTAGAGGTCAAAGGCCAAACTATGGTTATGTTAGCAATGTTTATAATCAGTATTTTATATGGACGACATTGGCCGAGCAGATTTTTGAGCATGTCGAAAGCATGGAAGTCAAGGCACAGGGATCACAATTTGTGGCTAATCAAGACAAAGAGATTGTACTCATATTGACGTAGAAGTTATCGAGCTAAGGAAGTTACAAGAAGATGTTGAGCAGAAAGTTAAGGACTTGACTGAAATGGTTAAATGGCATAGGAAAGACCATTTGAGCTAGATCGAATTTTCATACAATATAAATCATGCTCTATTGAAAATAGAAGGAGCTCCTAAAAGAGGAGTAGCGGAGTTGGAAGCACAAGATGAGAGTATGAAAGAGTAACTGGAGAAAGAGAGGAAAGAGAAAGATTATGCTCTCATGCAAGCTTAACTATTGTGAGGAGTTGTTGGATGCTCGTAAGGAGTGGAAAGAGGCGTTGGCTTGTGCTAGAAGTGGATGAATTGGTTACAACTATAGAGAAGCAGATCAAGGATAGATTTGAGACAATCATCATTTGCAATAATGCCAATTTAATTAAGTTCAAAGACTTAAAGTGGCTCAGAAAAGATTATCATAGAGCTCTAGCTTTAGATGGGAGTAGATTGTGCGAGAAGAATAACAGGCTTCAGAGAGAGGCAAGTTGAATTTGGTGGAGCTTGAGCTTGAGATTCTGAGTCCAAGTGAGATCGACACGCTCAGAGCGGTTGAGCTTATTTTGCATCCGGAATTGGCTACCACAGTCAAGAAATACCAAGGCAAAGGCTTCGAAACTACAAATCAAAATCATATTAGAGGTCTTATGTCTAGACTCCCAGTTGTCTCCATCCCTCTGTCGGATCCCCTATATAATCCGGATGCACGTGAAATGCCAAAGACAACTATTATGACCCCATTCTAGAGGGTGATTCTAATGGCACCTCCACTCACATTGATTTTTAGCCTAGTAGAGGTTGCTTATCGAGCTCACCCGTATTTGAGAAGGCTCACGTGACACCGACCGATGTCGCTGATCTTTCCTTTAATGTTCCTTAAATTTCAAGTCAGTCTTTCATCGCTCCTCTTCTCGAGGGAGGTACCCCGTCCGAGCAGTAAGCATCGATGACTGAATCGGTAAACATGTCTAACTCTCAGACCATTTCGAACATTCCAACTTCCGCGGCTCTAGGACCTAGTGTACAAATGATTCATGCCTTGGAAGAGGAGACTACTGGTAATCTCCTAGAAACTCAGGTTAAGGAGGATGTTCTTATAACTGGGACTTTCGATCATTCTTCAGGGCCCAGCATGCAAGAGTTGTTTAAGACTCAAGTTTTATTGGCCAAGGATAATAAGAAAGAGCCAGTTGAATACATTCATCCTCCCATGTCGATAGCTTTACTTTGCCAGACTATTTTTGCTCTGGTCACTCTTCCTCCCCTTGGGAGAACTCAAAGTGCACCCATCGGATCTTTTCATAGAGCACCCCGTTTAAGGTCTAAGGAGTAGGAAAAAGCCAAAGAAGCTTGACACAGACTCTTTCGAGGAAGAGAAAAGAAAGAAGAGACAGATGTAATACAAGTGATTGCCTGTTTTCTTTCTACTTTTTAGTTGTATAGCCATAGGACTTGTTTTTTCTTAGGATAAATTTGTGTAGGATCAACCCCTGCCCATTATTTTGATATGTTAATAAAACTTGTATCTTTCTTCAAGCTTTATTTTGATGTGAGTAATAAAGATTTTTTTTATATATTCAAGTCTTCTGTGAATTTGCTTAAGTTATGAGAAATGTGTTTTACATCATGTTCAAGCGTTTGCGAACCATTTCTCATCATCATTATTAGACGACATTATTAGTCCATCCTTTTTTATCGGCATAGTCCTGCCTGATTATAGATGAGAATCGACACTATTATCCTTTCAGTGGGTGAAGGGTGATCGTTAGAGAATCTATCTTTGGATTCTCGTACACGACCATACTCAATTCTGGAACTCGGTCGAGTCCCGATCACTGTAAAGGTAGCTTGAACATCCTTTTTGAGGACGTTTGAGTGCGATTGTGCCTAACTTCGAGCATCGATCAAAACGATTCATCTTAAATGGAAATTTAGACATCCTTCGCTAGGATTTATGTACTGACTATGCCGAACTTTGGGCATTATTTATAGTTAACCAATTAAGATTGTGGTTTAGACATCCCTGTCCAAGACGTTCACTCTCGAGTATGCTATCTCAGGGCGTTGATCGAAGTTCATACAAGATTCTGCCTATCTTTGAGCACTAGTCTTTCACCTTAACATTCTCCGGGCAAGGTGTGGATGCTCTACTAAACTTGAGGCATGAGCTGTAAGGGTGAACTTTCTCGTTCTTCCCTTGAATGTTTGTACTCTTGCTGCGAAGGCAGGAGTCAAAATAGTTGGTTGGTATCTATCTCCGAACACTAAGGATGGTTTTCTTTAAAGGCCAAATCATGGACCGAAGAAGTTTGTTTGGTACGTAGCTTCGGATATTTGTATACCTACATTATGCTTATATAGCTTCATTCACGTTTACTATAGTTTATAAATTTACAGTTTGACTGAGACAAAGTCACGGATTCAGGAAGTCATTTCATTTTATATGCATAAGAAATGACAGATTCTATCTAATTATATCAAACTTGACTAGATGTTCATGAAGTTGTGTCTCAAGTGAAATAGCATTACAAGTGTTCATCTTTCCATACTCAAGGAAGTGAAACCCTATCTATAACTACCAGCTTGAATTTCCATCTCCATGCTTAGTTTACCAGCTCGGGCCTAATTCATGGGGCCTTGGAGATCCATTTAAGAATGAGGTTGCTAATTTTGAAGGTCCTACATTTGACCTTGGTATTGTAATATTGAGCGACTCTTTTCGATGTGTGGCTGCTCTTAGGTCAACTTTTTCATGCTTCTCATCGATCATGTCGAGAGACTCCAGTAGAAGTTCCTCGTTCATTTGGATGTTGTAATGAGTTACTCGATGAGAAAGTACTTTGAGCTCGACTAGGACCATAGCCTCCGATCCGTAGGCTAAGGAAAATGGAGAATGACCTATTGCGGACTTATGGGTCGTTCTATTTCCCAAAAGTACTAGTGGTAGTTCATCAACCCACTAGTTTTGGCCTTCTCTAATAGCTTTTTTAGAATGCACTTGATTATTTTGCTCACCGCTTCTACTCATCCATTCACTTGCGGGTGTGCTATCACTGTAAATATCTTCTCAATGTGATGTCTATGGCAAAAATCTTTGAACTTGGCACTATCCAATTGGTTTTTATTATTAGAGATAATTGTTTGCGAGACTCTAAAGCAATAGAAGATATTTATAACTATAAAGTTGATGACTTTCTTAGTTGTGATCGCGGCTAGCAGTTCTACTTCAGCACACTTCGTAGAATAGTCAGCAGCAATGATAGCGTACTTCGTGCCACCTTTAGATATTGGTAGCGCAATAATGATATCAATATCCTAAACACCAAATGGACAGGGACGGACCAGTTGTGTAATCTCCATTGGCGGAGCTATAGGAATCTTTGTGGACCTCTTGCACTTGTCGCACCCTCTGGTGTAGCAGCTGCATCTCAATTGAGAGTTGGCCAGAAGTATCTGCAGGAAAAATCTGCTGCACTAAGGTTCGTCCACTAATGTGATCACCGCAATCTTTCACGTGAACTTCTCTGAGGAATAGCTTGACTTATTCATTGGTAACACCCAAAGCAAGAGGACTGAGAATCCCTTCCTGTATAGCATTCCTTCTTGAATAACAAATCTTGAAGCTTTGCAAAGGAGCTGCAATCGTACATTCGTCATGTCGGTGAGGATTCCCTTCTATAAGTAATTCCTGAGTGGAGTCAACCATGACTCTGTCTCGCATTTAAACTCCATAGTCCAATCGACATCCATCTAGTCGATGCTCGGTACCAATAGTATTTCTATCGAGACCAAGCTAATGGGTTGCGCGTCTACTGAGCTAAACAACTTGGTCATCGAATCGGCTTTTGCATTCTCCTCTCTCGGAAGATACGTTATAGTGTAGTACTCGTTAACGTTAAGAAACTCTAGGGCCCTTTTCAAATAAGGATCTAGTCTTGCTCCTCTTGCCTAAAAATCTTTTCACACTTGGAACACCACAAGTTAGGAGTCGCAAAAGATGTGAAAAGTTTTGATTCCCAAATCCTTTGCAATTTTAAGTCCTACAATCGAAGCTTCATATGCTGCCCCGTTGTTTGTCATAGGAAAATCGAGTTTCAAGGCATAACATATTGAACATTCTTTGATTGTCACAAAATACATGCTTCGGAAGCACGGTCGTTAGATGTATCACTGGTGTACGTTTTCCTTCCATCATCCCGCTCTCCACTGCTCTTCGGAGTATCATCTCATGCATTGTACTTGGCTATAAAGTATGCCAATGCCCAATCTTGGATTTCCCTCCAGGGTTGAGACGTTATGTCATCTTGGCTTAATTCAATATTCCATTTTTACATCCTTCAAGAAGTCTCAAGTTTCTACAAGACCTGTCTCAAAGGCCGGTCCGTAAGATCCTCGATCAGATGAATTTTGGATGGAGTTTTCTTGAAGTGATCATAAGTAGTAGGCTAGCTTTTCTAGCTGTTGGTAATTTCTCTCTGCCTACGTTAACCGCTTGCTAATATAATACACCATACTCTAAATTCGGGACTCATCACGCATGAATGTGACACTCAAGGTATGGATAGACACTGCCAGGTAAATAAACAAGTCTTCGTCTTCTAGCGGCCTTGATAGGATAAGAGGCCTCTCTAATTGAACTACTAGAGCCTGGAAAGCGTGTATACACTCCTGTGTCCAAGTAAAGCTCCTCTTCCCTTTCTTGATGACGTCAAAGAAATGATATAATTATTCGAGGCTTTGGGGACAAATCTGCTCAAGGCGACAACCTTCCCATTCAGGTCCTGGACTTCCTTGACTGACATCGAGGCTTGGATGTTCCTCGGTGCTCGATTCTTCTCTAGATTGGCTTTTATCTCTATTGAGTTCACTATCAAACGTAAGAACATCTCTGATGCAACTCCAAATGAATATTTCAACAAATAGAGCTTCATTCCATACTTGTTGAGTATATTAAAGATCTCTACTAGGTCGTTAATTTTGTTTGTCGATTGCCGTGACTTCACAAGCATATCATCCACGTAGACTTTCGTTGAACACCCAATTTGTTCCTTGAACATCGAATTCACCAGCCTTTGGTAAGTTGCTCCATCATCTTTCAAACCAAAAGGCATAAAAAGATAACTTTATAGTACCAGGTCAATTATAAAGTTGGTGTTTTCTTGTTCTGGGCATGCATTAGGATCTGGTAATAGCCATATTAGGCGTCCATGGATAATAGCACTTTGTGCCCAATGGTCGAATCTACTAGTTAATCTATCTATGGGAGTGGGAAGCTGTCTTTCAGACATGCCTTATTTAGGTCGGAATAGTCATTGCATGTTCTCAACTTCCAATAGGAATTCTTCACTAGGATTGGATTGGATACCCATTTTGGGTATAGAGCATCGGAGATGAAGCCATTGCTTTTCTGCTTATCCACCTCTTCTTTCAATGCAATGGGTCTCTTTGGACCTAGGCTGCGGATTTTCTATTTCACGGGAACACATTTGGGATTCACATTCAATTTATGGCATGATATCTCCAATGATATTCTACATATGTCAGAATGTGTACACATGAACACATCCATGTTCGCCCAGAGAAAATCCATTAACTCTTTCATCATCCTTATGCTGAATTGAGATGCAATCTTCAGGACCCATGTAGGATCATCATAACTAATCGAAATGTTGATCATCAACTCCACGGGAGCCGCCCTTACATCCTATAGCTATTTCCTTGGATCCATATCCTTACGAACCAATAGTGCTGCCTGACCAAGGCTCAAGCAGTGGTTGCTATGTGTCCAATGATTTGATGTAGAGAGTCTTCTTCACATCCATTCCTTTCTTTGGTTGTCATTCCACCTTTAGTTCTGCGACATAGCATTCACCTCCAAACCCTGGTCTCCTTGCACAACTCCCACCCCATTCTCTATTAGGAATTTCATCATCAAACACCATGAGGAAATGGCTGCTCGAAAATCGGCTAGGGTTAGTCGATCCAAAAATGCTTTACAAGCAGAAAAAATGTCCAAGACGACGAAGGTATAACCTATGCTCTCTTGTGGTCACCTTCACCTAATATTACCGGTAGGTCTATACATCCAATAGGCTTTGTCGCCATACTTTTAAATACTTGGATACAAGATTTGCATGATTTTCGATCCTTTCCATCCAATAACTCTGGTCATAAGCTTTCTTAAACAGAATGTTTACTGACCTGCTATAGTTAACTAGCACCTTTCTTAAAATCGGTTGCCTAATCATGGTCGATTTAACCAAAGGATATAGTGTTGGGTCTTCAACTCCATCGACATCCCTGCTCCTAAAAACAATATCATTAGTCATAGTTCTAGTTGCATCATCGGAGCTCCTTCTTCGTCGGCCTAACAACTCTTAGTGTCAGCATGTTTTAAGGCATTAACATACCTTTCCATCTCTTTTCTAGTGGATGTGATCCTCCATGAATGTAGCGATGATCAATCGATTTTGAAGCCACCTGGGCTCATCCCCATCAGGCCCAACTTACCCCCGCCGAGATGATGATTTAAGTGGTTAGAACTTCCTTGCCTGCTGTCCTATGGGACTTTCACAAACTGCTGCATTTTCTTCTTTTTATTTAAGTCTTTGATCACAACACATAAGTGTCTACACTCTTTTGTATTATGGTTATGATTTTCATAAAACCAGCAGTACTTTTCCACATTTCTTCTCCTCCTCGGTCTACTCCCTTGAGCCAGCTTCTTGCATCGCTTAGTACCTTGGTTTGCAAGGTATATGTTCTGAATCGAATTGTTCAGTTGGGTGTAAATGTCATACTTTAGAAAGCTAAGGTGTCACTATGAACCAGACGTTCGATCTCTAGCTCCATCATCATTCCTTCTCTAGCTACCACTTTTATTCTCAAAGTTAACATCAACGTTCTTGGAATTCCCTTTGGACTGTTTTACAACAACATTACTCTAAATAACTTCTACCGACTGCACGACACCGCCTTCCTAGTAGCAGCAATTGCCTCTTTCAAGGGCAAGAACCATTTCTCTTTTCAATAAAAACACATCCATCGTTGGTGGGGGTTTCATTTTCAACCATCTCCCAATTATAGTATCGGGATGAATCCCCTTACCAATGCCACGAAAACAATGTCCTTCTGTGCATTGCTTACTTCCTTCACACCCATGTGGAATCTATTTAGGAAATCCTTCGGCCACTCTCCTATTTCATGGAAGAGGTTCGACAATGACAACACATCATTAGAACAAGTGGTATGTAAATAATATTGCTTGATAAATTTCCAAACTAATTCGTCAAAGGATGATATGGATCTCGATGGAAGCCAGGTGAATCATATGTTGCAATCCCTACGAGGAAAATCATGGAATAATGACATCTGATGGTATCGGTTGCTTTGGTCGAATCCATATGTCATTAATAATTCATCAAAATTCTTCCTTGGATCCATCCTTCTAATATACAAGGCCGTCGTTTGGCATCACGAACCTCTTGGGATACTCTTCATGCAGTATCTCCTCGAAGAACGGTTTTTGGCTTGGGGCGTCACCATTTTGGCCAGATAGTCTAGCTCCATAGGATCTACCGCACAGTGCTAACACTACAACAAAACAGTCTTTTTACAACGGGCAATCCCCGTTGTAATATGGTTTTCGCAACGGGCATGTGCCCGTTGTAATAGGCCTCGTTATAATAGATCCACCACATTTTACAACAGGAAAAGCACGTTGCAGTATACCTTTTTACAACGGGTTATGACCGTTGTAATAGACTATAATACAACGGCCATAACCCGTTGCAATAGACTAACTATACTAGTTGCATAGCATGTTTCACAACATGCATTGACCGTTGTAAGAAGCTCGTATAACAACTCACATTGCCCGTTGCAAAATAAATGCAAATTTTGGAAAAAAAATTACAGCAGCATTCATGCAATACATCCATACTAATGCTAAATATTGTTGTAAAATAATTAAAATCACATACGAAAAGACTAAAAGCTAGAGTCATAGAATTCTAACACTCCAAAAAGTTAGATAAGTTTACATGCCAAATACATAAAGCATTAAAACCCTAAGCCATACATCCTCTGCCTAAAACTCAAGCCAATGTTGCCACTGCAATATACCATAACTCCATCTATGAACTTACTGCAATACCCTGCGACATTTCCTTTCAAAACCACCTACTGCACTTCGGTTACGGTACTTTGCTCGTTTTGCTATTACATTGCCTATTGCACTTCTTCTCACTGTACTTCTCTGTCACTTGCTTTACAAAACAGTCATTACACAACAATTATTTTCTCCTTATCACTATCCACCAAACCACCCCAGCTATCGCTGCATATCATCATAGTCAGTTCACAACTGCTCCTCTGTTAGATTACAACTACCTTTCGACCAATTACGTCTGGTCACCACTACACAACCACTGCCGATACAAAACTGGTCCATCAACAAACAGACCAGCCTCCATTACACATCAACCCCTTTCCATAAACTACTCATACGACATTCACAACCCAAAAACAGTGCACAACCATCACTGTTTCACAAACTACTTCTTTACTTCCTTATATATACACACGACACATTGCTCTGCCATCATTCATTTCAACTTCTTCAACATAACATACCACTGCCCTATGCATATATCATCAACTACTTGCCTTACAACAGCCATCACAATCTCCAATCCTGTCAATAGTCCTCTGGAACTCTTCCATCCTCACTGCTTTCTGCCCCAATCAACTGAACTGCCGCTACAACCCCAAAATTTTCTGGTACCAACAAACCTCCTACTACTCCAGCTCCTCCCCTAACCATATAATTGCCATACAAAACACTTCATCAAAATTTCTGTCCAAAAAAGTTAACTACCTCATCCAACTAGTTCAACATCTCCACCAAAATGCCTCAACAAACCACCTCACCAACAAAACATTTCCACTGTGCCTTGAACAACCCATATCACCACAAACCACTACTGCCAATCATACTTCATCACCTCTACCTCTATATAGCACTCAACAAATCAAATTATTAACTGCACAGTGCTCCAACCTACAAACAGTATTGTTTACTCTAAAAACAAATATCCAATTAATTTGATTTAAAACCGGAGCTTCCTTTCTTTTTCCTAGCATCTTATAAATGCATATCCGTCCTTGTATTGGATATATCAAATCCAATCCAATAATAAAAGTGAAAAAATGAACCCAGATATCGAAATAAAAGATTGAAGGCACGAGGATTTGGTCTGACCAGACTTGAAAGAAGAAACGTAAAGATCGGAGTAAGAATAATGTATGGATGTAACTTGCATTTCTACCTTTTTCTTGTTTGTGTGTAAATATGACAGTGGTAGATGCTTGATTTCAGCTTGTACAGTTGGTTCATAATCTCATTGTAGCTTTTGAGTCTGTGACAAGTAGATGAGTAATAAGTAATTAAAAATGACAACTTGAAGATATTTAAGATATAAGAATGAAAATTGGTTATCTAATATACCTTTGCAAATGCAAGTTATTGCTTGCTGTCATCGGTATTGATGAAGCTACTGGCTAAACTTGGTATCGTAGAAATCTCATTTCTTTTTTGCTTCAAGGATTTCTCATTTCAGGGATTTCTCGAACTGTCTACTCACATGTGGCCTTGTAGAGATTAGCATACAAGGTTTTCACTTCACATGAAGAAGGGGCCTAGCCACGCACATTGACAAGGTTCTAATAAACAACACCATATTACAACACTTCCCTAGCTATTGCTACTACATTACCATTGAACGATCGTACCCCTATCATCATCAAACTACATTCACAACCTACCAAACTGTGGGGAGTGCCTTTCCAATATACAATAGCTGCACTTAGTAAATAATTATGAGGATCATTTGGTTACTATTCTATAAGAATACATTTAGGGTCTGCTATTCAAAAATACATGATCAAACTTAGAAGAGTTAAGCAGAACTTGAAACAGTGGAATAAGACAAGGCAAAAGGACTTAAATGTTTTAACTAGGCTAGAATAATATTATAATGACAAATTATTAGTTGCAAATAACAACCTAGAGGATGTCTTTCTCTATGATGATCTGATACATGCAGGCAATGCTTTGATAAAGAATATGTATGAAAAGTATGTTGATGCAGTGCAAAAATCAAAAATTAATTGGCACATTGAGGGTGATTCTAATTCAATGTTTTTTATGCTAAAACGAGTATGAGAAAGTACCATAAAGTTAGTTCATAATGACAAAGGGGAATTGATATTTGATGCACATTAAATTAAAGACCATACAGTTAAATATTATTCTGACTTATTTAATGGAGAACGGGTACATCAAACAAATTCTAAAGACATACAGTGCAGGAAACTAAAAAACAAACAAGGATTACAATATCTGTTACAATCAATTTCTATAAAGGAAGTGCATGATGAAATTTTCTTAATTAATGATGAGAAATCACGAGGACCTGATGGATTCTCATCAAAGTTCTACAAGATACATTAGACACACATCAAAGATGAGCTTATTCTTGCAATTAATTATGTTTATGTATCTGCTGATTTACTGGAGAGTTTAAATCACACTAACTAAAACAGTTTTTTTCCAGTGTTATTTTTCTCAAATTCAAGTCATTTAAAAGCAGAGCATGCAATGCAATAACAACCTAATAAAACAGTTTTTATTTGAATCAAAAATTTATTCTATCTGCTTAATTTTTTTTCAATTTTTGTTTAAACTGTATGAATATGCGCTTATATGTTTTTGTTTGATGACAATAAACATATATATTCATTTAAATGTATTTGGTAATGTACTATTTTGTTTTTCATAGATTAAATAAATATTTGTTGAATAAAATAAATTACACAGAATTTGAATTCAAACAGATATTTTACTCAAACAAATATTTATTACAATCTTGAATAGTACAAATTCAAGCTCTCACTATACATATACAATTTTGATTACATCACAGTTATTTTTACATTAATAACCTCACTACATATCACTCACACTCGTATTTTATCTTCAACTTCATTCCAGTTTGAATCAAGCATCTGAGCAATCTGCAAAAATATTCACTAACGCAGTAAAATTGAAAAAGAAATATTTTTTCAATATAAAATGAAATATGATTTTTGAAAATATGATTTGCCTCAGTTATTTGGGTTGCTCGTCATCATTTACATTTGAATTCATCACACACGAACAATGTGACATGCACAGTGTATCACTGTACATGCCACAAGGCCATGCACATCAATATACACTTGATAATGCTACAGGGATAGGTGAGCACAGGTCAAACCCAAGTGAAAAACCAGGTTCAAGTCACGTGCAATATACTTAAAATCACGACACAGCACAAGGTCAAACCCGAGTTTTTGAAACTGGATTCAACGCAAGTGAAATTTCAAAAATCAACATGAATGGATGCAAAGACCACAGTGAAGATACACAGTGAAAATGCTCAATGCACCAAGTACAGGTAACAGCATGGTGCAATGCAAATACATGGAACAATACCAAAGTATGGAGTGTGCAAGTGCAAATGCCAAAGCTCAACATACATGAAATAATGCAATGCCCAAAGACCAAGTCGAAGTCGAACTAGTCTTAACAGTTCTAAGTATCTGACAACAATATGAATGCTATGTTCAAACATGAAACAAGACTAAAACCAGAAAACAACTCACATGTTTGAAACCACAATGCAGTATGTACATGAGCAAATACACAAGCACATATGTGCAGAGAATCAAGTCGACCAGGTAGCAATGATGGTAATGCAACACAGTGCAGACACCAATGATACAAGAGAGGTGAAGCTCAATGCAACATAGTGGCAAATGCATATATATATCAAGTAAAGCCAGAAGAAAGTGAATGAAACTACAATGCAACTAAACCAACATGGCCAAGACTACAAATACAAGGTAAACTGGCAACAACAAGTATGGTGAAGCACTGACTCAAATACACAACTACAAGGCATAGCAACTGCATAGCAACTGCAACAAGACACAACAATGAAGACTGCAAGAACATGAACACAGGAAAACAATGCATGATGAATTGGATCAACACAGTCAAGTGAAACAAAGGAATGCATCATACAAGCTATCAAGAATCAGTGCAGTGCAACTACACAATGCACCAAGTAAGTAACAACAAGCAACATGGTCAGACATACTTCAATAGTGCAGACCAACCAGAAATTCAAGGCAACAGAGACCAAGTCATATGCACAATGCAAGACCACAAGTAAAGTACATCAAGTATGATCAAGTCCAAATGCATCAGTGAAGTCATAATGAAACTGCAGTGGACATGTATACAACAAAAGAAACAAGTCTCGAACACTATGCAATGTACATGAAAGCAACAAGTAAAGTGAATCAAGTTCAGGTACACGAGCTAATGAAGACTGCATCATGATGCAAGGCCAGAGACTACAATATCAAGTGCAAGTGCAAACTCAAATAAGTATGCGCAACTGTGAAAACTTCAGTGGGCTAGTGCAATTTACACAAAATTGTCACCAACATAACAGCACAAATGAATATTGCAAGAGGCAACAAGAATAGCCAGAAATAGTGCAACAGATCAAGTGACATGGTGAAGCAGTGCAAATGAGCAAGTGCAACAGTGAATAGAAACATGCACTTGAAACAGAAAGTCAATGAAAATGGAACACTTGTAACAGAGAATAGTATCAATGCATAAATGACATCACAGCAAACATGACAGCATACCAAAGTGCAACAAGAATGTTGCAGTGATACAATGCAAGTTCATATGTATAGCAAGCTACAAGTGATGCAGAATCAAGGTGAACAAACAGTGATACATGAATAATGCAAGAACAAGCCAGCAGATACATGAATAATGTAAGCATGTTCGAAATCGAAGATTTTAGTATAGAGTTGTGGATTGGTATGCACGAAATCAAGTGTGTGTAAATTGGAAATTCAAAAATCAAAAACCTATCTTTGAAAAAGTCACAAAAAAAGAGGAAAGTTTTTTTTCTGTTGTATCGATCAAGTTGAAAACATATCAGGAAAGCCATGAGCATCAAGTCACAGAACGCAAAAATTAGGAAAGTACGAGAAAATTCAAGTGTCTCGAATTCATATAAATACAATCCCAAAATCATCATCGGCTGGGTGAGAAAAAGGATCAAAACAAATCCAAATATAAACCCAAGTTCATCATCGACATCGAGTGTGCAACAAGAACAAGTGATAATTCAAGCAAATTAAACCAGCAAAAGTACAGATTACATACCGAAGCAACAACGAAATCAATCAACAGAGGAGCAACGCAACCAGAGAATCAATCATAAGCGAAGCAGCGAGCCAGAGCAACACAAGTCAGATCAAACAAAGAATCAAAGCACAAAGCCCCAATTTGGATCGAAGAACGAAGCCCTAATTCAGTAGGGGATCGGTCGACATTTTCTTCATAAGACAAAAGGAGGATCAGGTGAAAGAAAATTGGGCCGACCTTTGTTTTTAAAGGGGTTTTTTATTTGGGGTTTATTTTAAAAGGGTTTTTTGTTTAATTTGTTTTGAGTTTTATTTGAGAAAAAATTATGGAGTCAAGTTTGTATTTTAAGTTTTGCTCCTTCTTTTATTTTTGAAATCTGTTTTTTCTTTTCGAGTCAAAGTATTGGTAAATCACCACCTAAGTTGTAGGTAGTGTCAGATTGTCTAGTTAGAATTAGTTCAGTGAGCAGGGTGTGCGAGTTTGCAAAACTCTATAGGCGGGAGCAAGGGTTCGCGAGTTTGCAAATCTCTATAGGCGGGAGCATGGGGTGCGAGTCTATTAGAGTGTTTGTAAGCGGGAGCAGGGTTTGCGAGTCTGTTAGAGTGTTTGTAAGCGGGATATTGTTTAATTCTAATAGAAATCTGGGAATGCAGTAGTAGGCAGGGGTTGCCAAAGCTGGGTAAGTTCTGTGTGTGATTTACTTTTCAGCATATTTATTTCTGCAGTTTGTTTCTGTGTTTAAATCGAGAAAATTTGCTATAACCCTATTCACCCCCCCTGTAGGGTTAATCTTGATCCTACAAGTGGTATCAGAGCATGGTATTTTTCTTTAACTCTAGAGTCATGAATTCATCAAATAATGCTTTTTCTGAGTGGTAATCTATTGTTAGGCCACCCATGTTTAACGGGAATGATTACGCTTATTGAAAGTTAGGATGTGTATTTATCTTAGTTCTGTTGATTATGATGTTAGGGATATTATTGAAACTGGCTATAAATCTCCCACTATAACCGTTGGTGATACTGAGATTCCTAAACCTAAGGATAGGTGGGATGCTAACGATAAGATATTAAAAACTACAAATGCTAAAGCCATGAATGCTTTGATCTTCGCTCTTGATAAGAATGAATTTAATAGAATTTCTCATTGTAAAACTGCACAGGAAATTTGGCATACCTTGGAGGTGGCACATGAAGGAACTTCTCAAGTCAAGGAGTCTCGTCTAGCCTTATTCAGCAATGAATACGAGATCTTTGTGATGGACAAAGGCGAGAGCATAAAGGACATGTTTGGACGCTTTTCAACTTTGGTGTACAATGCTAGAGCGCTTGGGAAGATATTCACTGAGGTAGAGCTTGTGAGGAAGGTGCTACGAGTTTTACCAATGAGCTTTGAGTCAAAAGTCACGGCAATACAAGAATCAAAAGATCTGAGTAAACTAAGCATGGAGGAGTTGATTGGCAACTTGATGACATATGAGCTTGAGATAAAAGCAAAGAAAGAACGCAACAACTCCGAACCAAAGAAGAAGACGATTGCCTTAAAGAGCAAAGAAGAGAGCGATGAAGAAGAAGAAGATCCAATTGAAGAGCTTGCAATGGCTGTCAATAATCTTAGAAAATGGTCAAGATTCAAGCCACGCAAGAAGAAAACATCTGGTAATAGGTCAAGAGATTCTAACAATTCTGATAATGAATCGACGTGCTTTAACTACAACAAGCCTGGCCACTTCAAACAAGAATGCCCACTTCTCAAATACAACCAAGGAAAGAAAAAGAAGAAAAAGGCCTTTGCAGCGACTTGGGATGATGAAGAAGGAGAGGAAGATTCGAATAGTAGCTCAGAGGAGGCTAACTTGTGTCTTATGGAAAAAACAGATTCAGAAGCAAGTTCAGAGGAATCTAGTGAGGGAGGTAACTATTCTTATAAAGAACTTGTTTTTATGTGTCTTCATCTTACTAAAATGGTTGATACTCTGGAATCTAAAATTGAAAAACTGAAATCTGATAGTAGAGAACTTGCTCATGAAAATTATAGGTTAGAAACTGAACTTGAAAATATTCAAAACCTAGAATGTAAAAGATGTAAAATTTTAGATTCAGCATTATCAAGACTTAAGAATAGCTCTGAGAATCTTGAAAAAGAAAACTTGAGTCTTACGGAAATCATTGACACTAGGAAAAAGGATTTTATAAATAGATGCACCTCACTTGTCACTGAAAATACAAATCTAAAAACCAAAGTCCAGAATCTTGAGAAATCTCTGAATAACTTTTCAAGAAGCGAAAAATCTTTCAACATGCTATTGGGAAATCAATTTTTTGCTAACAACAGTAAAGGACTAGGCTTTGGGAAAACACAAGTTAAGGATAATGCAAAAGATAAGAGTGTCTTTGATAAATGTGAAATAATTGGACATCATGTTGAAAATTGTAGTCATAGGAACAAGAACACAAAATTTATACAAGTTTGGGTTTCTAAGAATTCTACAAACAAATTTCATGTCTATTGGAACAAGAATAAAAGAACTAAACAAGTCTGGGTTCCAAAAGGATTGTTTATTCACAATACTTCTGCCACTAACAATCATGGACCTATAAAAACAAATAGGTCACAAAAATCTTTCATCGTGTAGGTATGGTGGCAGGATAAGGAACAACAACAGTGTTTTCTCGATTTTGGCTGTTCCAGAAACACAACAGGCAACAAAGAAAAAATTCCTTAGCCTAGTACAAGGGTGACAGAATCACAATGGGCAACCACGAAAAATTATCGTAAAGGTAAAAGAGGTAAAGGTATACTTATCTGATCGATATATTAATTGTGATAATCTGCATCGTATTTTGAATGAAATCAGCCAATATTGAGATGTTGTAAAGAGATGATTTTTTGATTCTGACTTGTTCGACATAGTTGGCCAATTACATTTATGCCAAAACACTATTCGCTGAATTACTTCATACATATACGTTTGGATTAAACATAGTGTTTTGTTGGATACATTTGGTCATAATATGGCTAATTCTATATTCACAGTTTCTGATTATTTACACGACTTCAATTCAAATTCAGGAATGCTGCAAAAATTTGTGAGTTTGAGTTTTCATGCACACTTCATGGTCTGGTCTATCAAATTTAATTAGTGATGTTTTTGAGTGAAAAAGAAATTCAAATGCAGATTACACTGGTAATCTAGTTGATAGAAAAATTACTAGTTGAACGTGATTTATGGTGAGACATTTAGTAACTGCATCGTTTCTCAAAGAAAATATCTGCATATTTCTTTATTACAAATAATTTTCAATTAGCAGAATTTTTTTTTCATATAACCCCTTCAAGAAAATCATTTTTGACCATATTTTCAGATTAGTCATTTTTATTTGATTTTAAATGACAAATTTTTGACTAATCCGACCCTACTAATTATCAAAAAGATAAATAGTGATTGAAAAGGTGATAAGTGTTGATATTTAACATACATTACTCAAGAGAGTATATTTGGAAAAAAAATTTAGGAATTCAAACAAGAGTTATAAAACTTTTTGTTGGGCAAAGATTCCATGATCATTTCTATATCTATCATATGTCTATCGACCATTGTTTATCAAAACTTAAATATAGTTGGTCGATATGTGGTACTATAATCAGGGATCATTTGTTTTTCATTTCATATTTTTTGTAAAAATAAAGAAATATCCAAAGTATTCACTCTCATTTAAAAGTCGTCACGGTTATGCATGGGTGAATTACTTGGATTTTTGATTATGTGCTTCCATGCTCATTTAAAAGTCCTTACGGTTATGCATTTATGGAACGCATATCAAAATTAATTGATTAAATAGACAAGTTGATTCTAATCCCATTTAAAAGTCCTCACGGTCATGCGTAGTTAGAAGATACTTGATTTCATTTTGTAATTAAATTGGAATACTACTAATCCCATTTAAAAGTCCTAACGGTTATGCATGATTAGTAGATATTCAAATTCCTGATATAAATGTACCACAAGTTGATACAATTGTATGATTTTATATTAGAACATCATTTCCATTCTTTCTGAAAGTGGAATATGCGCCTAACAATGGTAGTTATGATTTTTGTTTGATTTTTATTGAAGTTTAAATATTTATATTCAATTTGAGTTTAATGTTGGATTAATATTGATCACTTTATCTCTATTTTCTCTAACACTATTATTCTTTTGCAGATAACAAAAGGGGGAGAGAAAAGTTAAGATTTTGTCAAATAAAATCAAGCGAAGGTCAAATAATTTTCCATTTGCATCTAGGCTCATTTATATATTTCTATTTGTATGCATATATGTAGGGGGAGCATCATGTAGAGATGAAGCATTTAAATAGGGGGAGCAATTAGAGTATATCATTGATCAAATACATTTAACACGGTCAAAATCTTAAATATATGTTTGTTATCATCAAAAGGGGGAGATTGTATGAATATGCGCTTATATGTTTTTGTTTGATGACAATAAACATATATATTCATTTAAATGTATTTGGTAATGTACTATTTTGTTTTTCATAGATTAAATAAATATTTGTTGAATAAAATAAATTACACAGAATTTGAATTCAAACAGTTATTTTATTCAAACAAATATTTATTACAATCTTGAATGGTACAAATTCAAGCTCTCACTATACATATACAATTTTGATTACATCACAGTTATTTTTACATTAATAACCTCACTACATATCACTCACACTTGTATTTTATCTTCAACTTCATTCCAGTATGAATCAAGCATCCGAGCAATCTGCAAAAATATTCACTAACGCAATAAAATTGAAAAAGAAATATTTTTGCAATATAAAATGAAATATGTTTTTTGAAAATATGATTTGCCTCAGTTATTTGGGTTGTTCGTCATCATTTACATTTGAATTCATCACACACGAACAATGTGACATGCACAGTGTATCACTGTACATGCCAATATACACTTGATAATGCTACAGGGACAGGTGAGCACAGGTCAAACCCAAGTGAAAAATCGGGTTCAACTCACGTGCAATATACTCAAAATCACGACACGAGCACAAGGTCAGACCTGAGTTTTCGAAACTGGATTCAACGCAAGTGAAATTTCAAAAATCAACATGAATGGATGCAAAGACCACAGTGAAGATACACAGTGAAAATGCTCAATGCACCAAGTACAGGTAACAGCATGGTACAATGCAAATACATGGAACAATACCAAAGTATGGAGTGTGCAAGTGCAAATGACCAGAGCTCAACATACATGAAGTAATGCAATGCCCAAAGACCAAGTCGAAGTCGAACTGTTCTTAACAGTTCTAAGTATCTGACAACAATATGAATGCTATGTTCAAACATGAAACAAGACTAAAACCAGACAACAACTCACATGTTTGAAACCACAATGCAGTATGTACATGAGAAAATACACAAGAACATATGAGCAGAGAATCAAGTCGACCAGGTAGCAATGATGGTAATGCAACATAGTGCAGACACCAATGATACAATAGAGGTGAAGCTCAATGCAACATAGTGACAAATGCACACACACATATATATATATATATATATCAAGTTAAGCCAGAAGAAAGTGAATGCAACTACAATGCAACTAAACCAACATGGCCAAGACTACAAATACAAGGTAAACTGGCAAAAACAAGTATGGTGAAGCACTGACTCAAATGCACAACTACAAGGCGTAGCAACTACAACAAGACACGATAATGAAGACTGCAAGAACATGAACACAGGAAAACAATGCATGATGAATTGGATCAACACAGTCAAGTGAAACAAAGGAATGCATTATGCAAGCTATCAAGAATCAGTGCAGTGCAACTACACAATGCACCAAGTAAGTAACAGCAAGCAACATGGTCAGACATACTTCAATAGTGCAGACCAACCAGAAATTCAAGGCAACAGAGACCAAGTTCATATGCACAATGAAAGACCACAAGTAAAGTACATCAAGTATGATCAAGTCCAAATGCATCAGTGAAGTCATAGTGAAACAACAGTGGACATGTATACAACAAAAGAAACAAGTCTCGAACACTATGAAGTGTACATGAAAGCAACAAGTAAAGTGAATCAAGTTCAGGTACACGAGCTAATGAAGACTGCATCATGATGCAAGGCCAGAGACTACAATATCAAGTGCAAGTGCAAACTCAAATAAGTATGTGCAACTGTGAAAACTTCAGTGAGCTAGTGCAATTTGTACAAAATTGTCAACAACATAACAGCACAAATGAATATTGCAAGAGGCAACAAGAATGGCCAGAAACAGTGCAACAGATCAAGTGACATAGTGAAGCAGTGCAAATGAGAAAGTGCAACAGTGAATAGAAACATGCACTTGCAACAGAAAGTCAATGAAAATGGAACACTTGTAACAGATAATAGTATCAATGCATAAATGACATCATAGCAAACATGACAGCAGACCAAAGTGCAACAAGAATGTTGCAGTGATACAATGCAAGTTCATATGTACAACAAGCTACAAGTGATGCAGAATCAAGGTGAACAAATAGTGATACATGAATAATGCAAGAACAAGCCAGCAGATACATGAATAATGTAAGCATGTTCGAAATCGAAGATTTTAGTACAGAGTTGTGGATTGGTCTACACGAAATCAAGTGTGTGTAAATTGGAAATTCAAAAATCAAAAACGTATCTCTGAAAAAGTCACAAAAAAAAAGAGGAAAGTTTTTTTCTACCGTATCGATCAAGTTGAAAACATATCAGGAAAGCCGTGAGCATCAAGTCACAGAACGCAAAAATTAGGAAAGTACGAGCAAATTCAAGTGTCTCGAATTCATATAAATACAATCCCAAAATCATCATCGGCTGGGTGAGAAAAAGGATCAAAACAAATCCAAATGTAAACCCAAATTCATCATCGGCATCGAGTGCGCAACAAGAACAAGTGATAATTCAAGCAAATTAAACCAGCAAAAGCACAGATTACATACCAAGGCAACAACGAAATCAATCAACAGAGAAGCAACGCAACCAGAGAATCAATCATAAGCGAAGCAGCGAGCCAGAGCAAAACAAGTCATATCAAACAAAGAATCAAAGCACAAAGCCCCAATTTGGATCGAAGAACGAAGCCCTAATTCAGTAGGGGATCGGCCGACATTTTCTTCACAAGACAAAAGAAGGATCGGGTGAAAGAAAATTGGGCCGGCCTTTGTTTTTAAAGGGGTTTTTTATTTGGGGTTTATTTTAAAAGGGTTTTTTGTTTAATTTGTTTTGAGTTTTATTTGAGCAAAAATTATGGAGTCAAGTTTGTATTTTAATTTTTACTCCTGTTTTTATTTTTGAAATCTATTTTTTCTTTCCGAGTCAAAGTATTGGTAAATCACCACCTAGGTTGTAGGTAATGTCAGATTGTCTAGTTAGAATTAGTTCAGTGAGCCGGGTGTGTGAATTTGCAAAACTCTATAGGCGGGAGCAAGGGTTTGCGAGTTTGCAAAACTCTATAGGCGGGAGCAGGGGGTGCAAGTCTATTAGAGTGTTTGTAAGCGGGAGCAGGGTTTGCGAGTCTGTTAGAGTGTTTGTAAGCGGGATAATGCTTAATTCTAATAGAAATCTGGGAATGCAGCAGTAGGCAGGGGTTGCCGAAGCTGGGTAAATTTTGTTTGTAATTTACTTTTCAGCATATTTATTTCTGCGGTTTGTTTCTGTGTTTAAATCGAGAAAGTTTTCCATAACCCTATTCACCCCCCCTCTACGGTTAATCTAGATCCTACATAAACTTTTTTGGTTTCCGAAATGATTTGTAGGAGCAAGAAGTGAGTTATATAACCATGGTGAGTTTGGTGATTCATCTATCTATTTGTCGTACATCACAACATTGATTACTAGGTTAATAAATATTACATCACACATGGATTACTAGGGTAATAAATATATTGATTTATGTATTTCCTACAATTGCTTACAAATGCAGTGTCTACCAATAGTTAGAATTTCATACTCATAGTTTTTTATGATGTTTCTTTTGAACCTCCATTTAAAAAAATAACCTAGCAAACTATTTTTAATTAAAATGCCAAGGTACTCAAGTCTGAATTGAATCACTAAATGTTCATAGGTGCGTTTAATTTCTCAACTATGCTTTTTTAAACTAAAAATTACGGTTCAGATCAGTCCAAAATTTTAAAATTTATTAAGTCCGAATACTATTAAATGTAATCTGGCTTCGAAAGCATGAATAAAAAAATCTTGGTAGAACAATGAAAGTGTAGCTTTGGTTTAAGATCTGTACAATCTCATAAACATTTCACAAAACGATTGGATTTTATTCCTGTATGATCGATGCGTTTCATTTATTTTCCTGTACAGTCTGAATCAAACAATAATTTGATTTTACATTATACATATTATTTTTCATGTAATAATGATAAATATATGTTAACATACAAGGACGTGAATCATTATTTTAATATGCTTAATGTTACTTTGTACCCCAATTCAAGTATACTCAACAACTAAACTGCAAATTTAAAAATCATACCACCATGAGTTAGTGCGACCATTTGTTTGATGCATTAGTGTAATTCTTTACGGGTAATTAGAGGTAACGAAGCAAAGAAGCACCGAAGTATTGGGTATGCGGCTATGACAGTGACAGAACTAGCTTCTTAACCATCAAGATTATACCTAACTATTGAGACTTGAACAATTATCTGTTTTTCGCTTTTTAGCTTATATTTTATCAAAGACAGTCCATTTTGGATAAACTTAAAAACATATATTATTTCATACCAATGAATTGAGATATAAACAAGAAGCTCTATAATATATCTCACTTTACATACAATTTGTTAACACATAGAAATTACCTAAATGTATGACATATTGAATTTCACAATCTGATTGAGTATAACGGTTCAGAAATACATGTCAACCCACATTTTTGTGCGCTAAATGTACAACACAAATGCTTTGTTTACATTTTATTGGTGTTTATTTTGTTTTATGCAATCTTTTGCAGGAACAAGAATTGATGTAACTAACTATATCTGGGAACGATGATTCATTCATGCATATATAGTATAACTTAGCATGGGCATCACAATTAAAACTGCTGATAAAATTTTTGTTAACACGTTCAAAATAATTATCTATCCAATAATTACTCCTCCCAATTCATATTCCAATTTCATTTGGAATATGGTATCCTCCCTCAATTTTATAAAATAAAAGACGCACCTCAAAACATGGTATCCTCCCTCAATGGTATCTGGGAATGATGATTCATTCATGCAGATATAGTACAACTTAGCATGGGTATCACAATTAAAACTGCTGATAAAATTTTTGTTAACACGTTCAAAATAATTATCTATCAAATAATTACTCCTCCCAATTCATATTCCAATTTCATTTTGAATATGTATCCTCCCTCAATTTTGTAAAATAAAAGACGCACCTCAAAACACTCCAACCGAAGAAGTCAATTCCATATCAGTTCATCAAACAAGAGTTCACCACCACATCTACACATCTGCATTGCATCGGCTTCATCTCCATATCCAAACCGTCGACAATTTAACCCTACTACACTGCCTTCACCAATCGTGAATTCCCAAAAACGAGTACCTGAATCTCCCAATCCAAACTTTCGCAACCAAAGACTTCGACGCAGCGACAATCGATCCACCCTCCAACCTGCGAAATTTGGGTTGATATCGGGTTGGGTGCATATTTTTGCTCCAGGTACGAATCTTCTTACGCCCGCTACCATTTTTAAGCCTGCATCTACTCTGCAATAGCATGAAACTATATCTACCTACAACGAGGAGGCATTCGACCATGAAACAATTAAACGGTAGAGATGGTAAAGATAAAAAAAAGATAGTGTTCGTCGATTGTAATTGTTAAATGAAAATCATCACCATTTTAGTTGTTTTTTAGATGAGCTTGACGTTAAACCCGATGAAAACTAATGAAATCATATAATCCATACTGCTAGCAAAAATAATAAGTTACAAGAGTTTAAATACATTGGTGGAGTTTAATCTTTTGCCAAGACATTCAAATTTATGATAAAGTGTCTCGTAAGTGTAATACACTAATAAGCAATTTACACCGTAAAAGGTTCCAAAACACTACAAAACTTATCTACGCATTAAGAGCATTCAAGAAAATGAACATAACATACATTAAGCAAAATAAGATCTTTATGGTCATGTATCAGAATCTCATATAGCAATTATGCCGCACTGAAAGAAACAAATTTAGGCACCATTTTCAAATTAAACTAACCATGCAAAACCTGCCTATATGCATAATAACTTAGGTTACCACTTGAGCTGAAAAGCTACATTATAAGGAAGCAGATCAAATCATTACTACGATAATTTCTTAAAACCATCCTAATTTCTTATGGACTACAATCAATCGGTTATGCAAACAATTAAGCGTAGCCACATAATTCTGAACCCTATCCAAGTTTCATCTTCTCAAAACCCTAATCTCCATAACCCAAGCCCAAAATTAAATCGAGATCATAACGTTCTAACAAAAAAAATCCATTTTGTCATGTAAAAGGAACTCAGCTTACCGTAATTTGATATTTCCATCCCTAACCTTACACCTAGAAATTAACGGAAATTTTGAAGCAAAGGTAAAGTGGAAAAGAGAAGCTTACCAGAGGCACTTGCACTCTAACTCCTCTTTGGTTCCGACCATTTCGCGTGTCGAAGCATCAGCAAGCGACAACTAAATTCCCAAAAAACCATAGTTTTGGCAAAGAAGACGAACGACATTTTTCACAAGCAAAGATGTGGACGAAGAAAGGGGACGGTGTTTTATTAGTTGATATTGGGTCGGTTAAAACTTTATTACAACGGGCATGTATTAGAACGGGTATGTGACCGTTGTAAAGTTGGCATCTACTACAACGGGTTTGAATGGACCGTTGTAATAGCCTTCTATTACAACGGACAACCAATGCCCGTTGTAAAACGGAAGTTGTATATGACATCTTTTACAATGGACGCAAATGGACCGTTGTAATAGACTTCTATTACAACGGGCAACCAATGCCCGTTGTAATATGGTATTCTTTTTTGTAGTGTAATTGAGGTCTGTTTCGAGTGTTTGGCCCGGCAAGTGCTCTCTCGTAGACACATAATACCTAGGTCCTCTTGACTTTGGGAGAGTCATTCGTTTAGTAGACCTACTTCTTTAGTTCTTGCATGGCGGATCGACGGAAACTGCTTGATCTCCAGCATTCTAGTTATGGATAATGCCACCAGAGGTAAGCCCGACACCATCAACAACTTGCTATCTCAACAAAATAGGAACCACTGGTTTGGTACTGATCCATATGCATGGATCAGTACCGACCCTCAAACTAGGCCGTGACTTGCTTCTGGCCTCAGCTTCGAAGTGTCATCTTCTTTCCTGACCATCTTCTATTCCTTTCAATTCGCCTTTGGCTTAATAAACAGGAACCATTAGACTCTAAATTAGAAAGTCTCAATTCCCTCCTACTCCTTCTATGATTGTGTGTTGATACGTTTAGCAACTTGATGCGCTCCTACATCATTGATTCATCTCATTACAGCTTTCCTACAACTTGTCTTCCATCTATTTCATCAAAGCGGTCCATCTCAACCCTCGTTACCACCCCTGACAAGTTCTGGAGCTCAGCAGTGGTTGGTTTTGCAACTTCTTCCACATGTTGAGAACCAGCGTTCTTAGCATCATTTATGAGTCTCGAGGCGATAGGTCAGCCTCTCCATGAGGCCATGGTTGAAAGTTATTTGTGTAGATTTCGGGAAATCTGAGTAGTCCAAAAGTGCAAAAAACGAAGAAATTAGATCAATCACTTAGATTTAAGCAATCCAACTATCCTTAGAATAGCGTTCTTAGTGAAAGCACAAAATGTTTATATCAAAAGATGGCGCAAACAACCAAGAGATTAAAGTAGGCAACTGAACAAAGAAAAACAAAGACAGTACACATAACATTTATGGCGGTTCGACCAACTGATACATATTGCCACTTGACTTTTTTATTTAAAATATTGTCGTTTATAACTTATGTTTTTATGGATTGGTATGGATCCTCGAGATTACGAGAAAATTACAAGAAATTTGTAAAATAATTGAAAAATCCCTCTGAAATGACCGGCCATATCCCTATTTATAGCTGTAGGACACGGAGAATTACTCCACCATGATTATAGCCATGTTCATCACATCTAGCAGTAGTTGAGCATGAAAGATCGTGGCCATGTCAGCATTTATTTTGGACCAAAACCTATCCAAGGGCATGAATCGACACCAAATCATAAGATCAACTTGTGGATCTCTTCCATTGCCTTGTGTAGATGCAACTTGTTGTTAGCTTCATGTTTTTGGCTCGATTACTCTGCTAGAAGCTTGTTTCCGGATCGATTACATGGATCAGTGGTGGAATGGAGTTCCTGATCTTAGGTGCTCGAGACACTCGATAGCAAAGTGCACGTGATCAATCCTATGAAGCTCGGAATAGGTTGCTACCAACAATACTTGGAAGTAGATGGGAATTGAGGAATTTTTGGTGAGATTCTATGGATCAGTATAGATCCATAGGGATGGATCACTTAAATGGTTTGAAGCTTATTAAACTCTAAGGTGACCTTGCGCTCGCCTTTTGGTCTGGTTGTACATTGTTTTTGGGCTTGTTTGATATCTCTATGGGCTTCCTACCTCGATAACTTTCAAGTCCGACGCGTCAGGTTCGTTCGAATACCACATGCCAAAGGCTGGATAACAAATACATATAAATTCAATCACTACAAGAAACTAACTTTTAGTTGCAAATATTGGTAGCGTTTGTAAACAAGTGCTTCCATAAACTTTAATGGAAAAAAGGGAAATGATAGAGCTAATTTTTGCTTTCCCCGCCAAAAATTTTCATGAAAATTTCCATGTACCTATCATCTTTCATTTCTCTTACTTCCACTTCACAACAATGCTCTTAGAAAACCCTAGATCACCATCTCCTTCATCCACCTCCAAAAGCCACTTCATTGGTCTACTCCACCTTCAAATCACTAAATCATTATCAATCAACTGCCACACCAGAAGCCCTAAATTGTTGATCTATAACGGCACTCAAAAACTTCATAGTAATCAATTGTCGTATATCTAACTGGTCGTGATATACCGACTCATCAGCGGCGACAAGCGTCTCCTCATTCTTAGTCACAAATCCTAATTCATCATCTCTCCAACATCAAAAAGCATTCTCAATAGACAAACTCGGACTAGGTAACCACTATAGTTTAATTCTTCTTCTGGTTCTTCCTATTCTTTTTATATTAGTCAACTGATTATAACATCCAAACGTTTTTGTATTGGAGCAATTTGGACTAGTTCAGGCGTACTCATGTTGACATTTGGAACATATAGAAGGGTTCTTTCTTAGAGGGAAACTTAAGGTATTGGCTTATTTGGTATTTTCATCATAATTTATGTAAGAACACTAACGAATTATGATCAAGTAGTTTTATTTATATCCTGATTTCTCAAGGATATATTGCTTTAGTTTGAAGATAATTAAACTATCAATACAGTGTTTAAAATTCAACTATGTATTTTCTTTTCTGAAAATCGTGTTCTTTGAAATTTGAATAAATCGTAAAATATAAAAGAATGATATTTTATCCTATTTTATGTCATTTATTTTCCTTGTTAAATTTGGATTCATAATTCTCTATTTTTTAATAAGGATGTTTGAGTTTATAAGTTTTCTAATAGGTAAAATTAACGCTTACCCGACACATAATGTTTAGATAAAGAAGAAGTGTTTTATTATTTCACTTCTATCTACACCTTTAATGATATTGTTACACAAGCTCGTATGTTCGTCAAAATGTAAAAAATGCTATTCATAAAATTGCTCGTATATCACTATGTAATTTCTATTTAAGACGGTTAACAAATTTACACATAAAAGCTAAGAGAAACATAATTTGAAAGACACAGGAAAGCTCATCATACATAAAAATATAATGTTCATAAACAAAATTATCATAATATTTAAGCAAAGGATTGGATTTGTTGTTGATGGATATGTTTAAGAATTAAGATAGTTTTATATATGTTAACTAAGAGATAGCTCTATAATATTATGGTATGTTATTACTGGTGATAGCGCACTTTATTTGTATATTGATGTATATAAGGTTTGTTTTTGTTATGAAGAATCAAATTTTAAACTAAATTTTGTTCAAATGCACTTGAACTTTAGAATCCTAGTTGTGTACCTGTGATGAAGAATAGATTAATCTCAAAGTAAGACACATATTTTTTTTAATGCATAAAAAAGACTTATTTAGTTGATGCTTTTATCACTGCATTATTGTTTAGTTTAAGCTTTAGTTCATATTCCTTTTGTGGGTGATTTGAGAAAAGAAATCCTTGTTAGTTGTTTGGTAAATTTGTTTAAAAAGATGTAGGCCTGCTGCATGAAGTTCAACATTTAGATATTTATGCTTTCGTTAGACCATAAATATACCTTTTTCTAGAAAACTTATCGAAAGAGCAGCTTTATTATCAATTGAATGATAAAAAACAGTAGAGCAAAAAAAAAACAATAATTACAAGGAAAAGTGAATAATAAACTAGAGAATATAACTCCGATTTATACTAACTGACTTATTCGTAGACCCAAACTTTTGTTTGACCGTAACTTGACTCATAATTCTCCTCCCCATTGGAGAAGAATAGTTACACAAACTGAGCTAACTTTTAGCTCTCCCGTTGGTGCAAGTGCAAGCTCTTGTTTGATGAGACAATTTAAGAGTTTAGAAGAATGAGCAGAGGATATAAATGTTTTTCCTCCTTTTTTTCTTCTATCTATTGCTTAAAATCTGGATATAATTGATACTCTTTGCATGATACCGATTTTATAATTTGAAACATGGTATTTTGGGTACGTATTATTAGTGTTTACTAGTTTACAAAGGTTGTCTTACAAATGGCTAGGTAACAAAATAGATATAAAAATATGTATTATAATTATTATTATTTTATGCATTGAAGAATGTAGTTCTTATAATATGTTTCATAATAGACCATGGCAGTCAAGAAATTAGGCAGAGATAACTTGCGAGTAATCAATCAATTTCCTGTCAAAGTTTCAAATCTAAATTTACTCAACCATCTGTATCTTGTCAGCCTATTTGTTTATTGTGTAGATGGCGAGCATAAACTGTTTGTTCACAAATTCATTCCTAATGTCTGCTTGCTTGCTTGTTATCTCTTGATATTAGTTTATTGTGTAGATGGCTAGCATAGACTGTAATTGTTTTCTTTGTCTTGACATTAGTTATTTAATTGAGGTGGGTCATGTTTTAAAATTAACTTGGCTATAAGAATCTATTGTAGAAAAATAAATAGATAATTGATGTGTTAATTTTCATGATTATGCCTTATAAAGTTGCAATTAAGTAAACATGATCTATAATTTTGAACACTTATAAGTAGTTTTAGGATTAACAGATGGATTTACATATTTCAACAGCATTTAAGAATTTGTTTCAGGATTTACAGATAAGAAACCTTAATTTCCCCTCTTTTTGATCTCAAATCTCACCATTTTTCATCCAGTCTTGAAAAACATTTACAACCTAAATTTATTCACTAGCTATTTTTTTCTCTTCAATGCGGATGGATAGAGTCCAAGGGACTCATGGAACAGATGCTGGAAATTTTGAGTTGGATGAAGTCATGGTTTTCGAACCCTAACCGCAATCGCAGCATCATGGTTGCCTAACACTATCATCATTTGGTTGTCTTAGCCTTCCATTTCAACATTGCTACCATAGATAACCAGTAACCCTAATTTCAACTTTCTATTCGATTTCCTCAATTAAATTGCCTAATTGATTTTGCGTTGATTAGTGATTTAGTTTATAGTGGTTAGTGACTTGACTTTGGAACTGCTAATGTTTTTGTTTCAACTTTCAATTATAAAATTACTGAAATTAGCTGCTTAACATATTATTTACTAATTTTCATATTATTATGGTATGGACCTTTTTATCTTAATTCTTTATCATTTGATCATTCCTAATTTTAATTTTTTAACTCATAAATTTAAGATTTTTTTAACATAACCTTAACTGTAAATTATGATATTAGACTTTACTCTTTATTGTTTCCAAACTTACTACTTTATGCCTCAGATTTTGCATCATATTTATATTTCAAACGAAGAATGTTTGATAGATTTTACATATAAGGGTTTCATAAAGCTAGCAATTAGTAGAATTTAATTTTGGAATTAACTAAAGAAAAATATAGCGCAACTTGAATATTTTCTTAATGGGCTGGTAATATAGTAGTTAATGACCCGAAACATTGCGCACGCTTGAAGCGTATTGTCCGGAAGCACTCTGTTTGCTTAGTAGCTCTTTTAGAACCTCTTGTGGGTTCTGGAGAGATAACCAAGATTGTCCTGTCACTTGGGTTTGGCGGTGCCATGTCCAATGTTTCGGGTAAGATTTGGATTCTCTGGTCCAAAAATTGTGTGGTTCGCCCGGTTTTTGACTCCGACCAGCTTTTTTCTTCGGTTTGCTCATCCTCCTTTTTCCCTCAACCGTTTCTCTTCTCGGCGGTTTACGCCAAGTGGGATAGGAGGGAGAGATTAGCCCTGTGGGATGATATTCTCTATCTGGCTGAGATGAGATTTTCTTGCTCTGTTGTCGGTGGCGATTTCAATGTTGTCGCCAGTCAGGCTGAAAAATTAGGAGGTAACGCCATCAACCGTTCCTCCGTTTCTGATTTCAACTCTTTCATTGTCAGCTCTGGATTATCTGAAATCCCATTCGTGGGTTCTGCTTATACTTGGTCTAACAACCAGGAGGGTCCGAACCGGATTTTATCCCGGTTGGACAGAATTTTTGCGTCTTCTGATTGGCTGAATCTCCCTTTCTCCATCTCTTCCTCTCATCTTCATCGTTCCTGTTCTGACCATGCCACGATGGTGTTATGTTGCTCGCCGCATTCTCTAACTGGTCCTTCTTCTTTTCGCTTCCTTAGTATGTGGAAGTCTCACCACTCGTTTCTACAGGTGGTGGAGGACTCGTGGTCCGCTCCGATTTCGGCCTGTCCTATGGGGTCTTTCCCCCAAAAGTTGAAACATCTTAAGACTCGTCTAAAACATTGGAATACCAATGTTTTCAAAAACATTTTCGATCGTGTCCGAGCAGCTGAGGAGTCCCTCATCATCGCTGAATCCTTGTTCGACGACGGCCCTACGACCGTTAACAAGGAGATTTGGACCTCTGCCCAGTTGGTGTTTTCTTCGGAACTCCGTATTGAAAACGCCTATCTTCGCCAGAAGGCAAGGGTCAAATGGGTGATTCAGGGCGACTCGAACTCTAAATTTTTCCACTCGACTATCCGCAAGAAAGTCAACCTTCTTTCTATTCGTGAAATTTTGAGGCCGGATCTCTCTGTGGCTTCGTCGCCGTCCGAAGTCAAGGAGATCATTTTGTCTCATTTTCAATCTTTTTTGGGTTCTCCGTCTGTGTCCGATCCGGACCAGGCTATCCTCTCTTTCATTCCCCGTTTGTCTCCTTCTGAGGGGATTGACGATTTGGCTGCTCCGCCATCTCCGGAAGAAATTCGAGCCTGCGTTTTTGCTCTAAGTAAGGACAGTGCCTGCGGTCCAGATGGCTTCAATGGCTCCTTCTATCGGAGTGTTTGGCCTATTATTCAACCGGACTTCTGCTTGGCTATCCAGCAATTCTTTTCCAGTTGCATTCTTCCCATTAGTTGGTCTTCCACCAACTTGGTCCTGATTCCAAAGTGTGACAACCCTCGTTCATGCGCGAAATTTCGGCCAATCAGTCTGTGTAATTTCTCCAACAAGGTGATTTCTAAGGTTTTGGCCACTCGTTTAGCTCCGTTCCTTGATCGCATCATTTCATCTTCCCAGGATGGTTTTGTTAAGGGTCGTTTAATCACTGATAACGTCCTGTTAGCTCAAGAACTAATGTCCCAGATTGACCGGAAGGTAAGAGACTCTAATGTTGTTTTCAAGCTTGACATGGTTAAGGCCTATGATCGTATGTCTTAGTTTTTTGTCATTAGAGTTCTTCGGGCCTTCGGGCTTCCTGAAACCCTTATCGATCTGGTTTGGAGGCTTATCTCCAACTGTTGGTTCTCTGTTCTGATTAACGGATCGGCCTACGGTTTCTTTCGGTCGGGAAGAGGCCTTCGTCAAGGGGATCCTCTTTCTCCATCTCTTTTCGTCATTGCGGCGGAAGCCTTCATTCGTGGGATCCACACCTTAACAATTTTCGGTCAGATTCACCGTTTTGGTCTTCCGAGAGGGTGTCCCCTTGTTTCTTCCTTATCCTTTGTGGATGACATTGTCATTTTCTCGAACGGCAATCGTTCGTCTGTTCGTCGGCTGATTTGTTTCATCCATCAGTATAAGCGTTGCTCGGGTCAGCTCGTTAACTCTTCTAAGAGCTGCTTCGTTCATGCGAAAGACATGGATCCTTCCCGGGTTTCGTCGGTCCATTCGTTCACCGGCTTCAGCGCGGCCTCCCTTCCACTTCCGTACTTGGGTGTTGTTCTCTACAGGGGTAGGAAACTCAACGCCATTTTCGACCCCCTGACGGATAAGGTCAGGGGAAGGATTACTCGCTGGAATGAGTCGCTTCTCTCTCAGGCTGGTAAACTAGTGCTTATCAAGTCGGTTTTAGGCTCGTTGGGTTCCCATGTCTTCGCTGCGATGACCCCAACCGAGTCTTTCTTCCGTTCTTTCCGATCTTTGGCCTCATCCTTCTTCTGGGGGTCGAAGATCGACAACCATCATCATCACTGGGTTTCTTGGGATGTGGTGTGTCGTCCCAAGAACGAGGGCGGACTTGATGTGTGCAACCTCAGGGACTTTTGTTTGGCTTTTGCCTGCAAGTTGTGGTATAGATTTGGGGCAAACGATTCCTTATGGGCTAAGTTCCTGCATGCCAAGTACCAACGGCTTGCATCCGCAGGCTTCTGGGTCGCCAAGCTACGCAAGTGAGACTTGGAAGCACATGCAATCGATCAAACCCTTCTCTGACTCTCACGGAGGCCTTTCCGGTTGGGATGGTGGGTCGTTTTCCATTTCCAAAGCATGGAACTCAACTCGTACTCTGGCTCCGATTATCCCTATTTTTTCTTTCATCTGGGACTCCAAAATCCCTCCCAAAGTTTCTTTATTCATGTGGCGAACCCTTCATAAGGGGTTGCGAGTTGATGAGAACATTCAGCGTATTGGGATCCCTTTTGTATCCCGTTGCAGGTGCTGCAGTAACGGGGCATCAGAATCCTCCGATCATTTATTCTTCTCGGGTAATTCAACGAATGCTTGTTGGAATTATTTTGGGAATCTGATTGGCATCAGTGGGAGCTACGGATCGCCGAGTGACTTACTGAGAACCTGGTGGAACGGTATATCGGGTAAATCCTTGCGCTCTATTGTCTTTCGCTTGATTCCTTGTCTGCTCTGTTGGCACCTTTGGTGTGCTCGTAACAAGGCTATTCATGACGATTCTCCCATGGATCCCGCATCCATTATTCGTCGGGTTAGGAATGATGTTTATTTGGCTTTTCATGGTCGTCCTTTCAAGGGGGCGGTTAGTTCCAGATCTGGCCCCCTTGTGTCCTTGCTTTCTATCTCCTGTTCTCGATCTTCCGCGAGAGCGGGAATTGGATGAGTCCCGGTTGCGAGTCAGACGGTTCTGGCTTTCCCTCACCCCCCCTTTTTTCCTCTCATTTCGCTGCTATTGCTTTCAGGTCCAGGTTGTTCATGTTTGGCCGGAGCAGGATCTCCTCTTTTTCTTGTTTTGAGTGTTGGTTGCTCGGATTTTTTTACGTCAGATATCTTTTCCTTGTCGTTCATAGGGATCTGGCTTATCTGTTTTGGTTGAGATTTTCATCTCTCCTTCCGTCTGGAGTTTGGCTTGAGGATTGTCGGTTCTCTTTTTTGGCTTTTGGCCTTTCCTTCTGGGGATTCCTTCCGTTTTTGTGCTTCTATTATGGTGTTTCGTCTGTTGGGCTGCTCGTGTATTGCTCGGTCGTCTCTAGACATCGTCATTGGGTGGTGGCCTTGCCGGAACTCGATGACAATGTGTTTTTTTTGATGGGCAGTGGATTTTCAGTAGCTGATGCTGACTGTTCTGTGCTTGATCCCATACTTTCTTTGCCCCTACGGCTCGCTGTTCTCTGTTATTTTCCTGTTTTTTGTTTTTATGTGCCATTGTCTATCTCATATCTCTATTTTGGTATTCCGGTTACCTGTCAGGCTTGTTGACAGCTTTTGGTCTGGGTATATATAATTTCTATTTTCGAAAAATAAAAATAAAAATAAAAAATAAAAATAAAAAAATAAAAAAAAAAAATAAAATAAAAAAATAAAATAGTTAATGAGCTTTTTTTAAATATCTAAGTTATTTTTAAGGAAAATATAACGCAGCAATAAATCTTCAATATTATCAGCCTTTTGTGCTGATATTCTACTTTCGTACAAGTTTTATCTTATTAAAATTTAGTAAATATGACATGGGCAGCACGCTACTTTTCTGAGTATTGATTACACCATAAAGCATTTGGGTGAATAAATTCAATATATTGTCTCAAATTCAATTTATAAGCGTGTTTTGTGTTTTGCTTATTTAATTTGTAGTGGTCATATGAATCTATACTTTAAAATTTTGCTATAATGTTTTAGGATATACATTGATGGTCATGTTTATTTGGTCTCATTCACTAATACAAAGCTGGAGGGAATTCAAAAAATAGCTAATCAAATAAATGGACTTGGTTAAGATACTTGCATGTTCAACATTCCTTATATTCCCTAACGCATTACCTTGGATTCATTATTTTCCATGCATCGATGAAAATTGATGTTGCTTGGCAATCGGATATCTGAATGTTTTCTTATTGACATTTCTATTGGAATATTACTGTTTTTTTTGCTTATCCACTCTTTTCTTTTTGACCCTCAGCCTTGTACTCCACGGAAATTCTTTCTATGCACTTGCAGACATATGTATGATATGCCATAACTTATCATGCTTTCTGTTTTGGTAGTTTGATGTAATTGCATAAACTATGATTTTTCCTATCCATATGCTTGTACAATCGTGTGTGCAGTTTTTGTCTTTTCAATTTAATTTTATTTTACAACTGCCCTTAACACATAACATTCTTTTGGCATTACAAGGTGCACTTGTTGCAAATTATCCTTGGATGGTCCTGGAGACTCAAGGTACTACTTTTCTATGTCTAAGCTATTTCCAGTTGTAATCCACTATATTTTCCCTCAAACTTGTATCTGGGCTATTTAATTCACATCATCTCTGTGGATCGAACTCTACACTTTTGATACTTATATAGTGCAGTTTTACTTGTTAAGCTTTCACTTCATGATCTCCACCCAATTAGATTGAAAACGAATGATTAAATCAATGCGAGAATAAGCAAATTATCAATCACGTTTTTTAAATTCCATTTACCAAAATCACTTCATAAAATCTCTCTAGAATCACAACGCTTTATTCTCTCAATCAGTTTCTCTCCCCTACCCAATCCTTCCTTAGTTTCCAAGTCTTATTTGCCACTAAATAATTGTCAACCATGGTACATCGATATGAAGTTGCAGCCGGTCTCTCTCAAGCATTAGATATGTTTCTAGATTAATCTTGAATAAATCATAACTGCTATATATACCACACACACAATCATATATTGATGTATGGGCATACTCACACACTCAGAATTGACAAAACCCTAATAAAAATAGCCATAAGGAGACAATTTTGTCCCACTGTCGTTGACTTTGTTGCTGCCGATAGTTGCACTGTCCTAGAAGAAATGTGCCAAGCTATGTTCTATTGTCTCATTACTCTTTTGTTGATGATGGCAATTGTTGCTACTTTTTTCTATACAAAAACTCTTTATACCTCCTTTTTAATCCATTCTTTTATTTGTTCTTCTCCACATCTTCACATTTCATTCTCAATCCTACAGATATATTTGTGTCGCAAATCTTAATACATTACCTCGATACAAATATAATCAACAACTCTATCTCAATTTGAACCGTTTCACATTATAATCATTTCATGTTTATCCAAATCAAATATTTACATCAGAGTCAGTCAATTCTTGAAGTGACCTTCTATATATCTTATTGTACAAATTATTGTATCCTCACCTAGTGCTTGAAACTGTTAATACCTCCTTTAATTTCTCTAATAACTTTATGTTAACAAGTTCCATAATTTCTTATCCACCTGCTCAAAAAATGAGATTCTTGTTTTATTTTTGTTAGCGTTATCGCTTTCATGACTAACTTTTTTAACTTTACTGCACCAATATACTCATTTCTTTTTAAAAGTTAGTGTCCTTAAAGATACGTGCGTACATAGATCTGAGTTTCTCTGACGAACATCCAACAACTCAAGTTTTGCTTATAAGAATTTTGATGTTTGAGATACTTGAATGCAAGACCTCATGATCTACACTTCAGAGGTCTTAGGACTAGTACTAGTGGTACTTGACAACCAACATACACATTAGCCTCAACCAGTTGTCGTTTCACCTTTTATGCTTTCTTCTCCTAGTCCCTAAATTGTGTCTTTACCCATGTATGTAAAAGCACATCCATAAATTGAGAAACTAATCTCATTTTCCCATGCTTATAATATGATTCTCATCTTTTAGTTCTCTCTATATTCATGCTATTATGCAATACCATGAGGAGTGTTACTGAGGTGCCACTTTGCCAAAATGTTTGCTACTGTTTTACTTTTCATTATGAAATATAACCTAAATTTCTTTTGATTTCATTTCCTTCTCATGAGATATTGATCACTGAAGTGTGTACAAAGGGTTGTTGCATTGTTTTAGATAAAGTGATTTTGTTTGTATAAGCTAAAGTGTAAACATTCCATGCTAAAGTGCATAAAATCCAAAAAAAATGTGCATGCTGGTTGTCTTGAAGTGTGTACGCAGGAAAAATAGAACTGGCACAACTTGGCCACAACTGTTGGAAGTGAATGCAAACAAAAAAGAGGCGCATGTTGGTATTGTAGTTTAAATTAATTTTATTTAATATAAGTATTCAATTTTTATCATATAGGATGCTCCTGAAATCAATTTTTAAGCCCACATGGTATGCTAAAGAGAAGAATGGGTGATATGTTGGCCAAGACACTGCATTATTAGAGGTTAAAATTTAATGAAAATTAACTAAGTTTATGATTATGGTTCCTCAAGGACGTTGATGTACATCTCCACACTAAATCCATGCTTCGTTATTTACTGTCCCTCATGAATGAACATCTCCATCACTAAGTCTATAAGAGCGTACCAAGTCTTTCCAATCCGTCTTTCTTTAGAAGTTTATTAATTCCTACATATACATATGTCAAATCATTGGTTTTAGTGTATGTTGGAAAAGGATCCTATCTACAACCAACATTTGGATATTATCTTAGTCAACAATATTATCATAAGCAAATGTCTTCCATTATGACGACATATGCACCAGTGAGAATATAGAGTAATGTAAATACAAAAAATCTATTCATTTAAATATCAAAAATGAAACATATAAATCTAAAACATGACTCAAAATGATAGTTTGATCTGGTTTCTATCGTACATCATGAAGAATTAGTGGGGTTTTCTAGAGCAATTACATTGATAAACCATGCAGTATCACAAGATAACGTTTTAATACAACAGTAAGAAAATGCATTTATGCTTATGGATTTCAAAATTTAGAAGTTTTGCATGCTTATGCCTTTCAATGCAAAACTTATGTCTTTCAATTTTTTATAGAAAACTTTTAATCTTACCTGTGACCAAGTTCTACAGCATAAAGAATCTTTTCATCTTCACTTTTTTTCTTTAACTTCTATAGACCAAAAGGTTAAGGTAAACAAATGAACTCATTGTTCTCTCTAGCACAACAATAGTTTGAATAAATTAACTAAGTTTTATAAAAATTGAATACGTTAACAAAAATTAACCATGTTTTATAAAAATTAATAAGCTTATAACAATAACAATAACAATGATAATAATAACAACAACAACAATAATAAAAACTATGTTCGATAAAAAATTAACTAAGTTTATATAATAATAAACCTTAGTTCAATAAAAATTAACTAAGTTTACAATAATAATCATAAATTAACCGAGTCAAATGAGTTTCATAATTAACAACAACAATAATAACAAAAATTAAGTTTATAAAAATTAACTAAGTTAACCAAGTTTTATAAAAATTAAATAAGTATATAAAATCAGCTAAGTTTATCATAATAATAATAAATTAACTAAGTTTACAACAATAATAATAAATTGACTACGTTTATGAAAAATTTATAAGTTTGAGATAATTTATAAAAATTAATTAAGTTGATAGACTTTAAGTTTGAGATAATTTATAAGTGCAAGTTAATTAAAATACAAGCTATAGCAACTGAAATATTTTATAAGTCTAATAATAATAATAAAGAGTAGTATGAACAAATTAACTAAGTTTAAAAAAAAAATTAAATACTTATGTAAAAATTAACAAAGTATTATAAAAATTAACAAGTTTACAATAATAATAATAAACTAAGTTTGATTAAAAAATTAACGAAGTTTATAATAATAATAAACTATAGTTTGATAAAAATTAACTAACTTGATAATAATAATACATTAATAAGTAAACTGATGCAGCTAAGGCCAGAGAAGAAGTTGTGCAAACTTTAATTCCTGAAAACACGAGTTTGTGGTGTAGTGTGATGACTCGTCCACGACTCAATGAAGGTTTGAGTCGTTTCCGAGCTAGGGAAGGAGGTCCACGACCTAACAAACCACGGGAGAAATCAGGCCGAGATAACAAGGCATCGGAGTTGAGTCGTCCACGACTCAACGGTCTATCCATAAGTCGTTTACGACTTAACCAAGCTCGGGAGAAGATGTACCGACCTAATGATATCTACATGAGTCGTCTACGACTTAGCATGAAGCAAGGGAAAGCCCCAGCTAGTGAAGGCCTTGAGTCGGAGGGAGTTAGGACGGCAAGGAGTTGAGTCGGCTGAGTCGCTTGGCTTGTTGAGTCGTGTACCTTGTGTGTTTGATGAGTCGTGAGTCGTTTACGACATAAGTTGGGTCATGTATGTACTATATGAGTCGGTCGTGTTTGAGTCGTTTGTATTGTCTGTGAGTCGTAACGTGTTGAGTTGGGTGAGTTGTGGTTGAGGTAGTAAGTCGTGAGTCGTGCCCTGCTTGAGTCGGTGGCGTATGAAGTGTTGTAATGGCAGTATGTAGCGTCTGTTGAGTCGGCAGCGACTTAGATGAGTCGGCAACGACTTAGATGAGTCGTGAGATATGAGTCGGTCACGACCTAAGGGCCAGTTGTAAACTCTATAAATAGGGGCGTGAGTTGTAATTTTTGGGTAGTTGATTTTTGAATAAAATTCTCTTTTGTTAGCTTTGTGCTTTCATACCAATTGGTAGTTGAGTGTAATCTCCTATCTCCTCTTTCGGTTAGTCGAGTGCGCTCGATTCAACGATCGTAGAAGCCGATTCACGGAATCTAGTGCGCTAGATCAACTTGCGAAGAATCATAGATCTTAGAACACGGTATAGTGCGCTATCAACGTGTTTGAGATAGCTAGAGTTCGGTATCTTTGGATCAACGAACTTGGGTATTTTGGTATCTTCAACTCACCGATTGCTACATTTCATTGATTGAAGTTTTGTTTCGAATAATCCGCTGTGTCATTATTGGTATCAGAGCCATACTTAACCAATCATAGCTAAGTTGATTCTTGGAGCCAAGTTTTTGAAGTTTTTGAAGTTTAAAGTTGTTCATCGTGTTCATATTGAAGTTGCATCAAGTTTGGAGGGTTTGATCTATTTCATTTTGGATCGAGGAGTTGGAAATTGTTTGGATCTATCTTGGGATTTTGCGCGCCAAGATTTGAAGTGTAGAACTATACCTTGTGCTTGAAGTTGGAGCCGACCTCACTTGAGCCGTGACATATTGCCGAGACAAGTGGAGGCCGAGTCAAGTTCTTGCCGAGACATTGTTGAACCGTGAATTGTTGTTTAGTTGGAACTTTGAAGTCTTGTGTCGAATTGTTTAAATTTGTGAAGTTTTTTTTCAATCATGCCACCAAGGAGAGCTAATCGTCATCAAAACGTTGAAGCTTTGTATCGAAGAGAAGAAGCCGAGCTTATGGAACAACGTATTAATGAAAAGTTTGATGAAGGCATTGGTAAATTGGAGAAATTGATGAATGATTTGAATCAAAGGAGGAGATCACCAAACTCGAACCATGGAGGAAACCGAGTTTCGCCATCGGTTACGGAAGCGAGGAGGGTATCGCCACATTCTTGTAGAGATAGAAGAGAAACATCAATTTCATCACGAAGAGATCATCATGACTATGCACATGAAGAGAGGAGAAGTCAACGTGAATTTGACAATGAAGCATATAGAGATGAAGAGAGACATAGTCAAAGAAGCATGCATGAACGAAGGGATGATAATGGTCGAGATCGATGTAGGCGTACTTTTGATTTTGTTGAAGAAGGTGATAGAGCTAGTATTCATTATCGAGATCGAGACCAAGTTCGAAATTCTTATCGGGATGTTGAAGATGATAGACGTTGGGAATCGGGTATGAAGATGGAAATTCCGGAATTTAAAGGCGGGATGGTTGCTGAAGAGTTCTTAGATTGGTTGTCTAATGTTGAAGAGATCTTTGATTTCAAGGAGGTTCCTGAGCATAGAAGGGTGAAGTTGGTTGCTACTAGGTTGAGGGGGAGAGCTTTGGCGTTGTGGCAACAAACTAAACTTACTAGGGAGAGAATGGGAAAGTCAAAGATAGAATCGTGGGATAAGATGAAGAAGTTGATGAGATCTACTTTCTTACCTTACAACTACCAATCACTTATGTACCAGAGGTTGCAGAATCTGAGGCAAGGGACAAAGTCTGTTAGTGATTATGCTGATGAATTTTACCAACTCATTGCCAGGAATGATATTATGGAGATAGAAGAACAGCTAACTGCTAGATTTATTGGGGGATTGAGAATGCAGATCCAGGATATGGTTAATATGTTTGATCCTAGATCAGTTGCAGAAGCACATCAGAAAGCGTTGGCTTGGGAGAAACAAGGAAGGCGTGGAGGTGGTGTGTTTACTAATTCCAATAATCAAGCAAGGGGTGTTGGTGGAAGTTCTAATGTTTCTAAACCTGTTTCAAAGCCAGTGGTGAAGGAGGCTGAGAAGGCAAAGGTTAGCAGTGTTTTCAAATGTTATAATTGTCAGGAGTTGGGTCACAAAAGCAATGAATGTCCGAAGCCAAAGAAGAGAGCAATGGTTGCAGAAGTTGAGGAGGATGATGGTGGGGAGGCAGAATGTTCAAATACACCTTATGTTGAGGAGGAAGAAGAATTGTTTGGAGATGAAGGTTGTAATCTTATGATGAGGAGAAGTTGTTTGACACCAAAGCAAGAGGAGGATTGTAGTTGGTTGAGAAGCAATATTTTTCAATCGACATGTACTATTCTGGGAAAAGTCTGCAAGTTCGTTATTGATGCTGGAAGTTGTGATAATATTATTTCTACAGAAGCAGTGAGGAAATTGAACTTGAAGACTGAGAAGCATCCTAAACCGTACAAGCTAGCATGGTTAAGGAAGGGTGGTGAAGTGAAAGTGTGTCGAAGAGCTTGTGTTAATTTTTCTATTGGGAAGAAATACAAAGATGAAATTTGGTGTGATGTAGTGGACATGGATGTTTGTCATTTATTGTTGGGAAGACCATGGCAGTTTGATAGAGCAGTTCAACATGATGGTCGTGCCAATAGTTACAGTTTCATGTTCGAGGGTACTAAAATCACTTTGGTTCCTAAGAAGCAACAACAAAAGGAGAGCAAGCTAGAAGAGATTGAGGAATTGAAAACTCTGTTGACTTTGAAGGAGTTTGTCAAGGAAGTCGAAGAAGAACCAGAAGTGTTTTTGTTGATTGGAAGAGAGAGTAGTGAAGAAGTTGAAATCCCAGAAGAAGCAAAGCCAATTTTGAAAGAATTTGAAGATGTCTTTCCAGAGGAGTTGCCTAAGAAGTTACCGCCACTTAGAGACATTCAACATCAGATTGATCTTGTGCCGGGAGCAGTGTTACCACATCGACCACACTACCGAATGAGTCCGAAGGAACATGAGGAGTTACGAAGGCAGGTGGAAGAGTTGTTGGAACAGGGACGTGTTCAGGAAAGCTTGAGTCCTTGTGCCGTGCCAGCATTATTAGTACCAAAGAAGGACGGAACATGGAGGATGTGCACAGATAGTAGAGCTTTGAATAAGATCACTGTCCGATATAGATTTCCTATGCCAAGGTTGGATGATTTGTTAGATCAATTGAGTGGGGCAACTATATTTTCGAAGATTGATCTGAAGAGTGGTTATCATCAAATTTGAATCAGACCTGGAGACGAATGGAAGACAGCTTTCAAGACGAGAGAGGGGTTGTACGAATGGTTGGTTATGCCATTTGGTTTGTCAAATGCACCTAGTACATTCATGCGGGTGATGAATCAAATCTTTAGACCATTCATTGGGAAGTTCGTCGTGGTTTATTTCGATGATATTCTGATATACAGCAGGAGTACGGAGGAGCATGTTCAACATTTGAGGGAAGTATTGATTATTCTTCGTGAGGAACAATTTTATGCTGCTACGAAGAAATGTGTGTTTATGACGCACAGAGTTCTATTTCTGGGTTATGTTGTTTCAAGAGAAGGTATTCAAGTTGACCAGAGTAAAGTTGAAGCAGTCAGGAATTGGCCACAGCCAAAGACAATTACGGAAGTGAGAAGTTTTCATGGGCTAGCATCATTCTACCGAAGATTCATTCCACACTTCAGTAGCGTGATGGCTCCAGTTACTGATTGCATGAAAGGGAAACAGTTTGCATGGTCAGAGGAAGCAGGAGTTTCTTTTGAACGAATCAAAGAACTGTTGACGACAGCGCCAATTCTTGTTCTACCTAATTTCCAGTTACTATTTGAACTGCATACTGATGCTTCGAAGGTTGGTATTGGAGGAGTTCTGAGTCAGAATGGGAAGCCAGTTGCTTATTTTAGTGAGAAACTGTCAGGGGCAAAGATGAGATACAGTACATATGACGTTGAATTTTACGCTGTTGTTCAAACGATTAAACATTGGAGACATTATCTATTTCAGAAAGAATTTGTTCTGTACACTGATCATGAGGCTTTGAAGCATTTACAGGGGCAGGATAAGATTTCAGCAAGACATGCATCATGGATTTCTTATTTACAGCAGTTTACTTTTGTCGTTAAGCACAAATCAGGGGTGACAAATCGGGTAGCTGATGCTTTGAGTAGGAGGAGTCATTTATTAACGACAATGAAAGTTGAAGTGACGGGTTTTGAGATGTTGCCGGAGATGATTAATGAAGATCCTTACTTTGTGAAATATGTTGAGAAAGTGAAGGGTGAGAGTACCGATGAATTTACGTTGGTTGATGGTTTTCTGTTTAAAGGGAATCGTTTGTGTATTCCAGACTGTAGCTTGAGGTTGAAAATTGTCAAAGAGTTACACGAGGAAGGGCATGTGGGCCGTGATCGTACTTTGAAATTGATTTCACAGTCTTACTTTTGGCCGTCGATGAGAAAAGAGGTTGAAAGATTCGTGGAGAGATGCCATATTTGCCAGGTGTCAAAGGGAACAGCGACGAATGCAGGGTTGTATATGCCGTTGCCTGTACCATCTAAGCCATGGGTTGATATTAGCATGGATTTCGTTTTGGGTTTGCCTAGAACTCAAAGGGGAAATGATTCGATATTTGTTGTAGTGGACAGGTTTTCGAAGATGGCACATTTTGTTGCTTGCAAGAAGACAGCAGATGCAGTTCGAGTGGCACAGTTATTTTTCAAGGAGATTTATCGACTTCATGGTTTACCAGAATCTATTGTTTCTGATCGAGATACTCGTTTTCTGAGTCACTTTTGGCTGAGTTTGTGGAAGATGATGGGAACGAAACTGAAATTTAGTAGTGCTTATCATCCGCAAACTGATGGGCAGACAGAAGTTGTTAACAGGTCATTGGGAAATTTGTTGCGTTGTCTTGTACAGGATAATTTGAGAAGTTGGGACATGAAGCTATGCCAGGCAGAATTTGCTCATAATCATGCAGTGAATCGTAGCACAGGATTCAGCCCGTTTCAGATTGTTTATTCAAACTTACCAAGGGGACCATTGGATTTAGCAGTAGTACCACAGTCGAAGGGAACAGTTAAACGAGCTGTTGATTTTGTCGATGAGTTGACTGAATGTCATAAAGTCGTTCAGAAACGATTGGAGAAATCGAATGAGAAGTATAAGAAGTTTGCAGATTTGAAATGACGAAATGTTGAATTTAAGGAAGGTGATTTGGTTTATGCTGTATTGACAAAGGATCGTTTTCCAGTGGATGCTTATAACAAGTTGAAGGCGCGAAAAATTGGTCCAGTTGAAGTTTTGAAGAAAATTAATGAGAATGCTTATCGATTAAAGTTACCGGATGATGTTTATACTTCTGATGTTTTTAACATCAAACATTTAATTCCATATCATGGAGGTGGGATTGTTGAGGAAGAATTTACAAATTCGAGGTCGAATTTTTCTCAACCAGGGGAGGATGATGCAGCTAAGGCCAGAGAAGAAGTTGTGCAAACTTTAATTCCTGAAAACACGAGTTTGTGGTGTAGTGTGATGACTCGTCCACGACTCAATGAAGGTTTGAGTCGTTTCCGAGCTAGGGAAGGAGGTCCACGACCTAACAAACCACGGGAGAAATCAGGCCGAGATAACAAGGCATCGGAGTTGAGTCGTCCACGACTCAACGGTCTATCCATAAGTCGTTTGCGACTTAACCAAGCTCAGGAGAAGATGTACCGACCTAATGATATCTACATGAGTCGTCTACGACTTAGCATGAAGCAAGGGAAAGCCCCAGCTAGTGAAGGCCTTGAGTCGGAGGGAGTTAGGACGGCAAGGAGTTGAGTCGGCTGAGTCGCTTGGCTTGTTGAGTCGTGTACCTTGTGTGTTTGATGAGTCGTGAGTCGTTTACGACATAAGTTGGGTCATGTATGTACTATATGAGTCGGTCGTGTTTGAGTCGTTTGTATTGTCTGTGAGTCGTAACGTGTTGAGTTGGGTGAGTTGTGGTTGAGGTAGTAAGTCGTGAGTCGTGCCCTGCTTGAGTCGGTGGCGTATGAAGTGTTGTAATGGCAGTATGTAGCGTCTGTTGAGTCGGCAGCGACTTAGATGAGTCGGCAACGACTTAGATGAGTCGTGAGATATGAGTCGGTCACGACCTAAGGGCCAGTTGTAAACTCTATAAATAGGGGCGTGAGTTGTAATTTTTGGGTAGTTGATTTTTGAATAAAATTCTCTTTTGTTAGCTTTGTGCTTTCATACCAATTGGTAGTTGAGTGTAATCTCCTATCTCCTCTTTCGGTTAATCGAGTGCGCTCGATTCAACGATCGTAGAAGCCGATTCACGGAATCTAGTGCGCTAGATCAACGTGCGAAGAATCGTAGATCTTAGAACACGGTATAGTGCGCTATCAACGTGTTTGAGATAGCTAGAGTTCGGTATCTTTGGATCAACGAACTTGGGCATTTTGGTATCTTCAACTCACCGATTGCTACATTTCATTGATTGAAGTTTTGTTTCGAATAATCCGCTGCGTCATAAACTAAGTTTTATAATTAACAATAACAATAATAACAGAAACTAAGTTTATATAAATTAACTAGGTTAGCAAAATTTTATAAAAATTAAATGAGTTTATAATAATAATAAATTAACTAAGTTTATAACAATAATAAAAAATTAATTAAGTTTATGAAAAATTTATAAATTTGAGATACTTTATAAGTTTATTATAAAAATTAACCAAGTTTTATAAAAAAATTAACTAAAGTTTTATAAAAATTATTTAAATTTAAGAAATGTTTAACTAAGGATGTTTGATATACTTTAAATATGCAAAGCAGCTTCATAATCATTTGTTGATTGTTAAACTTGTCTACAACCAATTAGCCTTTTAGGAGTAAAGACCAATTGTAGCAAAGAATCGTGGATAATCAAGTTATGAACATGACTTTAATTGTTATATATATTATACCATTTTGTTAGTACTTGTTTTGTTAACTTATATATGAATCGCTATGGATTTTATGTAAATTCGCTTATTTTATCGAAAAAATATTATCGAAATGGTTATGTATATCATAATTATTTATGTGATTAACGTGTTTTTTCAGTTGTTTGAATATGATGATAATGCGATTGATTGATTGATTATTGTTTTAAATATGACGATTATTTGATTGATTGCTGGTTTTAATAAGACTATTATGCGAGTGAAGGTTGGAAATGATATACAAGCTATTAACTGGAAATGGTAGCATAAAAACTTACCTACAAAGTTAATAATCTTTACCCGCATATTAAAAACGCTACGGAAGTAAATGTAAACAAGTACGACATGACTTTCGTTGCATAGAATAAACGTTACCAAAACATTTAGTATCCTTTCTACAAACGCTGCAGTATGACATGCTACTAAAAGTCTGAAACTTTTTGTAGTGTTTATAAAATCCTACAATATGTCAAGTTTTTGTAGCGTTTTCTACAATGCTACAAAAAGTTGAACATTTTTAGTTGCGTGCCGTATCTTAGCGTTTACCGAAACATTACTAAAATTTTTGGTAGCGTGTTTTCAATGCTATGAGATGCATTTTCTTGTGTAGTTAATAAAATATAGAATTATATTATTTTGTATATAGCTGCACTGACTTTATATATATATGGTAAAAAAGACTAATTTCTTTTAACATAAATATATACATGCATTTAACCAAACTACTTTGTGACAACATTACATGCATATCAGAATCGTCACCTAACTAATATATATATATATATATATATATATATATATATGTATGCATGTATATGTGTATATATATATATAATAAAACATTATACTAAAATTTATTAATTATATTGTAGTAAATTCATACCTTGATCCCAATACCTTCGAGTACACCTTGAAAAATAATTTCTCCTGTTTGAAACCCTTTTCAGATTACTAGTCCTTGAACCGTTGACCTTTTGCTATCGAATAGTGATTAAAACTAACTTGATTTGAGCTTGTAGGGATAGAGGGACAAGAGTATATTTTCAGCAAGCAAGAAAATAAAGGAGGAAGCAACCAAAAGATCAAATCTAATTAGGTTAGAGATGCTTATATAGTGGATGGAAAGGAGATAAAAGTGGATTTGATCTCATACTTGTTCTTCTTTAATTTGAACTTAAAACCATGCCTTCCTTACCTAAAATGTACACATGTTTGTAACCAACTTTGTACCCTTATAATGGGCGTTAAAACCCATTTAAGCCGAAATAAAATATTATACAATTAAATTCAATTTAACTGCTTACCAATATCGTATATCGATTGATATATTTATAACTATTACAAATATATTTAATAATACTTATTCATCAAATCATAATGAAAATTTTATATTTAATATTTTATAAATATTAACTAATTTAATAAATTTACAACAATCATAAATTAATAAAATCAATTGGTCAAAGGAGAATTCATTGTTTTGGTTGTATGACTCCCTAGGTGTAAATTTTGTTAGGAATTAATATCAAACTATTCGAATATTACCATTCACATGTCACTTAGCGGTTGGTGCGTTTGAACGAATTTATCGCTTATTTATTTTCAGTAAAATCCAATTTTACTTCATAAAGTTTTACCATGTTCTAACTTTCATTTACACCAATTCTCTTTGTCAAAACTATATCACTTTGGACTTATGTAACTTGGTAATGGTCAAAATTCAATTTCATCCATATTCAACTCATTAGTCCAAACATAAAGTCTTTGGTTCAATAATAATAATCATTATTAATCGAATTATTCTAGCCAAAGATTTTCAATTTGAGTTGATCGTGATACTAACCCCATATAACCGAGGAGACAAACCTTTTCCTGAATAATGCTCCACTTTCAATACTTCTACTTGACCCAGTAAATGAATGGAACATTGTATACAAGTCCTCATGATGGAAAAATAACACAACTACTCTAAATGCTATGTGCACTAAGACATATGTGATGTTATTTGGAAGGGCAGAAATGATATTGTTTTTGACAAGAACAAAAGAACCCTTGAAAGCTTTTGGGTTGAAATCATGACAAGAACATGCATACAATTGAAGAGCTCAACCAAGTTTCCTTCTGGTTTTGTCCTTAATTGGACTTGATTTTGTTCAGTTTTATGTCTATGCATTTTTCTTTTCGACCTTCTTCTTTCTTTATTTTTTTACATTCTCCTTTTTCACTCACTTGTTACTTTGCTTGTACTGTAACAAGTTTTTTTATTATTTTCTGCAATAAAACTGGTAGGGGCCCAGTCAAGCTCATTAGCTATGCTAAAAAAAATTACTTCCACTTGACCCAACTATAGTCTCTTGATGGACATTACTTCATGATTTGACAATAATTAAAGCAGAGCTTTCATATTGAAGATCCATAGTATTTTCAAGTCGAGAGAACTATGTAAATCTATCACATCGATATTTTCTATCCGACCTTAGTTTATTAACCAACAAAATACTATCATGTGAGTCGTTCCATATTTATCCAATAATTATCCGTACGTAACCACTACATGCCCCATCAGTCATGAGTAATACACTGTCCAACATTTGGAGTGTGTTGCATACTTCAGTCTCAACTGATATATCAACATTTGGTTTCGATGCATCTTGACAATGAACATTTAAATTGATGTATTTTATAATATTGTGATACAGTACTCATGATCACAACTATTTCTAATTACCATCACAAACACACCATTTAAGGATTTTCTGTTAAATATATTTTAATTAAACTATTAGTTACTTTAACACATTATAAAAAATATGTAACTGAAAGAAAAACACCTTTATTACCAACGAGAGTTGATTACAGAGTCAATTAATTTACAATAAATTATAAAATCTCACATAGGGCATAACCCTAACTCTATCAATTCTTAATATTTTCTATGTCCATTCTAGCATAAAAACATAAGTTCCTAACCATGCGCCCAAAACAAAATGTACTAGTGCATCAAACAGCGCATAAAATAACCAGCAACGGAATCACATATGTACATGATTTATAACAATACATAGCGAACACATATGGTATCTAAGCAAACAACCTGGGATAAGTCCACTTGACTTTGTCTTCTATTTCACAAGTATAATCATCTCGATCCTCACTCCACTGGATTTGCACAAGTTGCACTACCTTACTTCGAAGCTTCTTCTATTCTTAGTCTACTATTTTAAATGATTTCTTATCATAGGTCACGTTTGGTTCAATAACCAAATCTTCTAAAGCTATTGGACTTACAATCTCATTGAGTCTCGAATATACTTCCTTAGGTGTGATATGTTAAACATATTATGGGCCCTTACAGAAGTATCGACAATTCTACTCTATAGGCTACTTTGTCGACTATCTCTGTATTTGGAATTGGACAACATATCTTGACACTAACATCCCTGCTTTTTCAAACTTTATAGGGACCCTCATCAATGAAACTTTAAAAAAATACCTGATGCCCGTGATCAAATCCAAGTCTTTTTGGCTTATGTCTGCATAACTCTTCTTCCTTGATTGAGTATCTTTTAGTCTTTATCGAATTAACTCGACCACATCCAAAGAACCTCATACATGATCTGGACCAAAACTGTAATGACCCGATATTTTCAACCATTCGCATCCGCACATGTCGGACTTAAATTGCTCAAATACCGCGTTGTAAATAAAATTTGGCAAATCTCAGAATATACAGTAAATACATAATCACAGATCACAGACACAGAGTATTTAATAATGCAGCGGAATTTAAAAGAAATAGTAGTTCATGAAGCTACTATATAAAAATAAGATACATCAGAGTTAAACATGATACAACAAAAAGTAACAAGATACATCAGGTGCAAATCAGAATACATCACTGAAATCACTGGATACAGAAAGCAAAATAGATGGCTGGATCTTCAAGGAAAGCTCCAACTCCGAAGGTGAATCTTGAATGCTAACTCACTCAATCTGACTCGAGCGTAAAGCAAAATACAAAACGTTCGAGTCAGGACATAAATACTTATGAACTGTAAATAAACTCAAGTGAACAGTAACAAAAATGCATCAGTAACTCAAAGGATGCTTGGGATCGCCCATCCTTTAAGGATCCGTTAAACTATTTACTATGTAGTAATATTGCGCTACTATAATAATGTCTACAGTAAAATAAACAAACTTTTAAATAGCGTTTCCGGCTACCCATATCACCCTTCAAACATAATAGTCCCAGTAGTCCATCTAATATCATGCCATCTCCACTCTGGGTGACTGTCAGAGGATACCACACGAGCAACGGAAGAAAAACAAACTCGTAGTAAAGGCTCGGTATGGTAGGTGACACAGAACACAAGGCAATGCCAGAGTAGATATACCAATTACGCACACGGGCTGGTGCTAACGCAGCAGCCACATACGCCCACCTCGGAACACACTCCCAATCAAAATCGGAGGATGGCCATCTAATCAATCACTAGTAAGAGTATAGTATCGAAGGAATGTGTCCGACCAGAGGTGCTACCTCCTTTGGCCCGAGATCGCTCCTGTTTTAGCCACCTTATGCCAACTCACGGGAGTTGGGTCCACGTAATATACCTCAAGAACGTCGCCACCATCCTACTTCATTCTGGAATCTCCACCGCGTACACTGTTATTAAAGTGGTTTTCGGAGTTGGCAGAGAGTATGACAACTTCCGATCCCGGTCTCTTCAACAACCAAACGTTATTACAACGCCGTGGTCATTTCAAAATAGTTTATATTTCAAAAGGATCAAATCATTTCATTTCAAAACTATATTCCTTTCAAAATAGTTTACGCCTCGAAACCAAAACCATTTTTATTTCAAAACTATTTATTCAATCAAAATAGTTTATACTTCGAAACCAAAATCATTTTTATTTCAAAACTATATTCAAATCAAAATAGTCTATACTTTATCATTTCCATCTCAAACCTATATTCACTTCCAAAAATCATAATACTTTCAAAGTTATAACTCTTTCGAAACCAAAATACTTGAAATCATTACACTTTGAAAATCATAACATTCTGAAATCGTACATTTGAAATCATGAAACATTCATTTAATTCTTTACATTTTACAAATTTATTTCCAATTTAATTCAAAATTTCAAATTTCCAATTTAATTCAAATCAAACCATCAATTTCAATTCAATTCAGTTTTCTAACAAAACATTTCAAATCTTATAAATGTCAAATATAGATTTGATCTACAAAATAAGCTATCCAATTTTAATATGTTTCCAAAATTTAATATCCCACATTTCAAAACTAAACTTTATAATTCCATATATTCATATCTCAAATCTAATTTCATTATTATGTAGTTTTGAAATATTCATTTCATAAATCCAATATTATTAAAATAAACTTAAATTACAATTAAACCAAATATCTTTTCATACAAATATAAACTTCCAATATTCCTTTATCAAATAAAGCAAAATCAAATATCATTCAACATTCACATTCTTTATTAAAATAAAGATCAAATCATTTCCAAACCATTTCAAAATCATTAAAATATTACATCCTTTCAAAACTTCATAATCAAATCATTATTTGAATTCAAATCCAAATATTCAAAGTTAAATATCATTTAAAAATCAAATATGTCATTCATTTATTATTTCAAACATCATTACCAAAAATACATTCCAAAATTCCATTCAAAAATTCGTTTATTATATTACATTTCATTCCGTTTAACACATAACCAAGTAAACTTTATTTAAATTCAAATTCAATTTAAATTCCTTAAAAATTCAAATTTAAATATTCAAAACTTCTAAAATTTCACAGATAATCCATTTCAAAAGTTAAATTATTTAACACTTTAAAATATAGCCCAAACAGTGTTAGAATCTATAACATTTTAAAACATTGTCAAATTATAGCAACGACAGCATTTATAAAGTGCTATCGTAGCTTATATTTTCCAAAATGGTTTATTTCAAGAATAGCAACATTTATAAAATGTCGTAATAGATATTTTGTTATTTCAAACATTGTTAGATTCAAAACAATAGCATTAAAATGCTGTCAAAAGACTAAAGAAATGCTATAAAATTCCAGGTTTCATTTTAGCTTTTCAAAAATAATAATAAAACTCCAAATTTTTATTATTACAACTTAAAAATCATATTTCTAGACTTCAAAATTTCACATTTAAAATCATTTTAACATATGATTTAACACAATAAAATTTTAAGATCAAATATTCAATTTTGCAAACTCCATTCATTTATTAAGTCAAAATTCACTGTTTATTAATTTATAAATTTAATAAACTTAAAATTTTACTTAAAATATCATTTCAAAACTTTAAATTTAATTTCCATTATTTATTTACATCTTATAATAAAATTTAAAGTCAAACGTCACATTTACTCCAAATTTACATACTTGAATTCACTTAAATTCACAATTTCAAGATTTAATATTTAACTTTCTTAAAACCATAATATATATATTTTAAATAAAAATTTCATACTTTTGAAAATACAAATTTAAAAAAAAATCATTTAAAAATATACCACGGGGTCTGTATATAATTTTCTAACCTAGGTCAAGTGATACGGATATATATCATTTCAATCCGTAATTTACAAAGAAAACCGGGTTTTATCATTTCAAACCCGCAATCCCAAGCCAAATAAAATACAATAAAAATCGCTCAGGGCTATCATTTTAGCCCATAACGATTTTTTTCCTATTCTAAAGTCCGTTCGGGTATGTATCATTTCAACCCATAATGATTCTATTCTAACAGGGAACTTGCAGTGTGAATATATGCATAAACAATATAAACAATGTCAATGTCACAATATAATGTCATATATCAGATGTCAGGTTATAATTAACAGTTTTAACATGGTAACAACATGGAATAGCATAGCATATAATCATCATTAACTTGCATAAATATTTTATATTACTAAACAATTGTCATCAATTCACTATTTCATAAGTATAAATGTCAGAGTGAGAAAGACTCACATTTTCGAAGCTAGAGATAAACAACACACCCAAGTGTGATTCCAAAGGCACGACAAGCATGACTTGATTTGAATGAGTGGAGAGAGCCAAGATATGATTTTGTATCAACAACGCAAAACAAAACAAACAAGGCAATATATAAATATTCAACACACAATAACATTGAAACAAGTTGAAATACAAAGCAAAAATGAACAAGATAGATTGGACCTTGCTTCAACCACTTCAATGCTTGGCCTTAGGGGACTCTATGTTCAGCCATGATGTGTTTTTGGGTCAAGTATAGCATCATATAGGTCAGGTTTAACATCATATAGGAAAGGCAACAAGTGGAGATGAAGGTGTAGTGGAGTGCAACAACATGAAGAACACATAGGAATAAAGCAATATAGGCAAGTTTGGTCAACATGTGGCTCGGCTATGGGTAAGTGGGGTTCGGCTATAGGGCTTTTCAGATCTGGACGGAGGTAGAGCTGCAGCTAAAGGTCAGGTCAGTAGGTGGTGGTGGAGCTAGGGGTGTGGCCGAAATGAATATGAAAGGCTATGGTGAAGTTTGTGGCTTAGCAAGGCATTATTGGAGGAGTTTATGCAAATTTTGTGGAGCTATCATCATCAAGTGCTCATGGCTTGACTCTTTTTGTCAGAGAAGGGGCTGATGGATGCTGTAGATGGAGGAGGTGATGGTGGAGCTGATGGTGGAGAGGCTAGGCCAAGCAAAGCTAGGAGAAGAGGCGAGGCAAAATCAATGGAAATAAGAAGAAAAGTGAGAGGAAGAAGCCATTAACTTGCAAATATTTTTACAGAAAATAAAGTGGCCGTGAGAAATGAAGAGAGGAGAAGTTTCTCACGTGAATTAGCAATGAGAATTCACGGCTAATGCAAGAAAAAGGTACGGCTAAAGCAAGGAGAGGAAAATGCCAAAGAAAATGAAGAGGCGGAAAAACGAAGAGCCTTGAGCAACTAAAGAGACACAAACTATTCAAATTTCCATTATTTTCTTTTTAAACCTTATATAACTGAAATATATATAGAAAATCAGATAAAATACTAAAATTTAGTAAATAAACAAAAATAAATAAATTAATTATTAATTATATATAGTTTAATTAAATAAAACAGCAAAATTTGCAACTAGTCTTGAAAATATGAAAAATAAGTGCAATGAACTTGGGAAAATTTTTATGTACTTAAAAGTATTTATAAATAAAGATAAGAAAACAAAATAAAAAGGAAATCACAAAAGTAAATAAATAAATTTTAATTTAAATATAGTTTAGATAAAGAAAATAGCAGAAAAAGGAAAACAGTCTTTTAAAAATAGGAAATCATCATAGTAAATTTTAGAAAAATTCTATTATCATTTTAAAAATATTTAAAAGTCAAAATATACATAATATAATATATTAAAACATATTAAAATAAAATATGACAGAGAAAAAAATAAAATTTATACAATTTAAAATAACAAAATTGCAAAATAAACAATTTATACTCAAAATTGAAATGTACATATCTTTTGCAGTTTAACTCCGTTTTCCGCGAAACAAAAAGCAGTGTTCAAGTTATTAAATCTATTTTCATAATAAAAGATAAAATTTAAAATTTCAAACTTTTAAATTTTAAGTTAAAAGTCAAAGTTTGACTATTTGACCAAAAATTCACTTTTTCTGGAAATATTCAACTTACACAAGTTTTGGAATTATAATTCATATAAAAATCAAGATTTATATTTAAATAATAAAATTTAATCATTTCAATAAGTAAAATAAGTTTTTTTTTATCAAAATTTAAATTAAAATAATTAAAATATACAATTAAAATAATTACAAAATACAGGGTTGTTACACTCTCCCCCACTCAAAACTTTTCGTCCCCGAAAAGGAACGAGGTATGGGAAAGCACAGAAAAAAAAATAGAATGAGACCAGATTTCGATAAGATGACAAGCATATTCGAATCATACCTGATAACTATTGTTATAGGTAAGTTTAACAAGGTGGAGATGATCTTCCAAGATCCTCCAAAATAAAAAATACAAGCACAAAAAGATCCTCTAAAATCTGATTCACCCTTTCCGTTTGACTGATAGTCTGTGGATGGTAAGCAGTGTTCAGATCCAGATGAGTACCAAAGATTTTCAAAGATTATAGAAAGATTTCTAAACAGACTGGTATAAGCAATAGCCTCCCCATTCCATAGAAAGATAAGGAAAATAAGGACAACTAAAAGATAGTTTGAAAAACAAAATAAGATAATAAATTTTAAATCATCATGCTTTGAAATCATAATACTTTGAAATCATAACAACTTTAAAATAATCTTCCTTTAAACCATTTAAATTCAACTTCAAATAATACTCATTTCAAAGTTGTAACATTTCTAAGTTCATTTATTCAATTATAAAATTTCCAAAACATTTTATTTTAGAAACAGCAGCACTTATAATATGTTACAGTAGACATATTAGTATTTCAAATCAGTTCAATTTTAGAAATATTCATTTGGATATCATTTACTTATATTTATTAAAACAACTTTTATGAATGGAATATCCAAATTAAACTATACTTCATTTATTAAGTCAAAAGTTCATTATTTTACCTATTTCTTAATTTAACAAATAACCTAACACTTTATTTAAAATACTCATTTCATAAATAGGATATTCCTTCAATAAGTTACACTTTAAATTTCCATTTGAAAACCAAATTCTCAATAATCAAATTTTAGTGATATTAAAAATACATCTTAACTATTTAAATCAAAATTATTCATTTTACAAGACATGTCTATTTTATAAATAAAATATTTTATTTATAAAATAGATATCATAGCAAATACAGCAATCAAATTTTTTTACACCTTTATTCATTTATACATCAATTAAACTATGATTTCAAGTTAAATAAACCTTATTACAAAATATCCCATTCAAATATATTTTATTTTCTATTCAAAGATACATTGTTTAGTATACAAACATATTCATTTCAGGAAATAACCTTTATTAAAATTTCTGGGTTAGACTTAAGGTTCCATATTAAATCAAATTTGATTATTAAGTTATTTAAATAAATTCTCTTTAAATTTTCTTTTTCTTTATTTACCTCTGTTAATCTTTTATAACCAAAATTTAAGTGTATAACATTTATTATAACCACTCAAATTTTATTTATAAAATCCTTTTATATTGTATATTATCTAATTACATTGTTAACTTTAAAAAAAAATCAAGGTAAGTTATATTGAAATGCAATTGTGTTATACAAATAAAACTTTCAAATTCAATTATCTCAAGTTTGAATCATTTATCCAAATTTTTAAATAATTTTTTCTTTCATAATTGAAATTATTCTTTTAGATAGAATTTAAGAATTAAATTTCCGATTCCATTCAAACCATTTAGAGATAACTAATAATATATACATAATATGTCAAATCAAATTTCAATCATATATCTATATATATTAAAATCAAGTCATATTTTAGAAATTCAAATCAATTAAATTCCCAAAACAAAGCTGTAGTAAGACTACAGAACTATCTCTTCACTTCGAAACTCGAAAATGAATGTCGATGATGCTGTAGTCATCACCGAAGTTATTTTTCAGCGACCAAGAGAAGAGCACTAATTTTGAACTTTAAAATTCTTTGGAAACAAATTAATAATTGAAAATACTTTAAATAATATATCCTTTTAAAATTTTGAACATAAGGTTTGAAATCCATCGGAAATTAAATTCTCAAATTCTTGATTTAAATTAATGCCAGTTCCCAAATCAATTTATAAACAACTATTTATAAATTCATTTGTAGAACAATAAATGATAAATAAAGTATTATCATTTCAAATTATTAATTTAAATCAATTTATTAAGTTCCATATATTTACTTATATATCAAAATTTATTTCATTTCCCAAATTTTTAAAATAATATTGTGTCAGTTTGTTCTGTCAAAGTGTTTTGGAAATCTTATCGATAGCGTTGATCAGACGAATCGATCAGAACCCAATCCAACATCAACAACTCAAACAACACAATATATAAACAAAATATAGATTTACAAGTACAATTCAAAATGTTTGGAAGAATAGATTGGAAACAAAAAACAGGATGATAAAATACAGAGTAGGGAGGTGGATAAGCTGAAATAAATCGCGGGCAACCTTAACCGGGTCAACCGTGACTTAAAGAATAAGATCGATGTGGATTTTCTGGGTAAATCTACATTCGACCTCAAGAGATAAAGTTTTGGATAATAGGAGATACTAGCATCTAAACCGATGATAAATATAAATCTCTGGTGAATCGATGCTAATTGTAAAGGAGTTTCACCCCTTTACAAGAAAATTAGAATACTGGTGTGACCGCCAATTCACTATAAAGATCATTCGAAGTGGAGTTATGGGATACTCTGAAATCAAATGAAGATGAATAGTGGGGAATAAGAAGGGATTTTGGAACCGCAGGGAACGTTCCAAAATTCCAAGGAATCGAGTCAAAAGAAAGAGATTCAACTCGAATGAAAGTGATTCTGTAAATACATCTACTCTATATGCTGAGTTTTGCCTAGAGCTACCAAAGCTCTGATACCAACTGTAACGACCCGATATTTTCAACCATTCGCATCCGCACATGTCGGACTTGAATTGCTCAAAATACCGCGTTGTAAATAAAATTTGGCAAATCTCAGAATATACAGTAAATACATAATCACAGATCACAGACACAGAGTATTTAATAATGCAGCGGAATTTAAAAGAAATAGTAGTTCATGAAGCTACTATATAAAAATAAGATACATCAGAGTTAAACATGATACAACAAAAAGTAACAAGATACATCAGGTACAAATCAGAATACATCACTAAAATCACTGGATACAGAAAGCAAAATAGATGGCTGGATCTTCAAGGAAAGCTCCAACTCCGAAGGTGAATTTTGAATGCTAACTCACTCAATCTGACTCGAGCGTAAAGCAAAATACAAAACACTCGAGTCAGGACATAAATACTTATGAACTATAAATAAACTCAAGTGAACAGTAACAAAAATGCATCAGTAACTTAAAGGATGCTTCGGATCGCCCATCCTTTAAGGATCCGTTAAACTATTTACTATGTAGTAATATTGCGCTACTATAATAATGTCTACAGTAAAATAAACATACTTTTAAATAGCGTTCCGGGCTACCCATATCACCCTTCACACATAATAGTCCCAGTAGTCCATCCAATATCACGCCATCTCCACTCTGGGTGACTGTCAGAGAATACCACACGGGCTACGGGAGAAAAACAAACTCGTAGTAAAGGCTCGGTATGGTAGGTGACAGGCACACAAGGCAATGCCAGGGTAGATAAACCAATTACGCACACGGGCTGGTGGTAACGCAGCAGCCACGTACGCCCACCTTGGAACACACTCCCAATCAAAATCGGAGGATGGCCATCTAATCAATCACCAGTAAGAGTATAGTATCGAAGGAATGTGTCCGATCAGAGGTGCTACCTCCTTTGGCCCGAGATCGCTCCTGTTTTAGCCACCTTATGCCAACTCACGGGAGTTGGGTCCACGTAATATACCTCAAGAACGTCGCCACCATCCTACTTCATTCTGGAATCTCCACCGCGTACACGGTTGTTAAAGTGGTTTTCGGAGTTGGCAGAGAGTATGACAACTTCCGATCCCGGTCTCTTCAACAACCAAACGTTATTATAACGCCGTGGTCATTTCAAAATAGTTTATATTTCAAAATGATCAAATCATTTCATTTCAAAATTATATTCCTTTCAAAATAGTTTACGCCTCGAAACCAAAACCATTTTTATTTCAAAACTATTTATTCAATCAAAATAGTTTATACTTCGAAACCAAAATCATTTTTATTTCAAAACTATATTCAAATCAAAATAGTTTATACTTTATCATTTCCATCTCAAACCTATATTCACTTCCAAAAATCATAATAATTTCAAAGTTATAACTCTTTCGAAACCAAAATACTTGAAATCATTACACTTTGAAAATCATAACATTCTGAAATCGTACATTTGAAATCATGAAACATTCATTTAATTCTTTACATTTTACAAATTTATTTCCAATTTAATTCAAAATTTCAAATTTCCAATTTAATTCAAATCAAACCATCAATTTCAATTCAATTCAGTTTTCTAACAAAACATTTCAAATCGTATAAATTTCAAATATAGATTTGATCTACAAAATAAGTTATCCAATTTTAATATGTTTCCAAACTTTAATATCCCACATTTCAAAACTAAACTTTATAATTCCATATATTCATATCTCAAATCTAATTTCATTATTATGTAGTTTTGAAATATTCATTTCATAAATCCAATATTATTAAAATAAACTTAAATTACAATTAAACCAAATATCTTTTTATACAAATATAAACTTCAAATATTCCTTCATCAAATAAAGCAAAATCAAATATCATTCAGCATTCACATTCTTTATTAAAATAAAGATCAAATCATTTCCAAACCATTTCAAAATCATTAAAATATTACATCCTTTCAAAACTTCATAATCAAATCATTATTTGAATTCAAATCCAAATATTCAAAGTTAAATATCATTTAAAAATCAAATATGTCATTCACTTATTATTTCAAACATCATTACCAAAAAAACATTCCAAAATTCCATTCAAAAATTCATTTATTATATTACATTTCATTCCGTTTAACACATAACCAAGTAAACTTTATTTAAATTCAAATTCAATTTAAATTCCTTGAAAATTCAAATTTAAATATTCAAAACTTCTAAAATTTCACAGATAATCCATTTCTAAAGTTAAATTATTTAACACTTTAAAATATAGCACAAACAGTGTTAAAATCTGTAACATTTCAAAACATTGTCAAATTATAGCAACGACAGCATTTATAAAGTGCTATCGTAGCTTATATTTTCCAAAATGGTTTATTTCAAGAATAGCGACATTTATAAAATGTCGTAATAGATATTTAGTTATTTCAAACATTGTTAGATTCAAAACAATAGCATTAAAATGCTGTCAAAAGACTAAAGCATTTTGAAAATGCTATAAAATTCCAGGTTTCATTTTAGCTTTTCAAAAGTAATAATAAAACTCCAAATTTTTATTATTACAACTTAAAAATCATATTTCAAGACTTCAAAATTTCACATTTAAAATCATTTTAACATATGGTTTAACACAATAAAATTTTAAGATCAAATATTCAATTTTGCAGACTCCATTTATTTATTAAGTCAAAATTCACTGTTTATTAACTTATAAATTTAATAAACTTAAAATTTTACTTCAAATATCATTTCAAAACTTTAAATTTAATTTCCAATATTTATTTACATCTTAAAATAAAATTTAGAGTCAAACGTCACATTTACTCCAAATTTACATACTTGAATTCACTTAAATTCACAGTTTCAAGATTTAATATTTAACTTTCTTAAAACCATAATATATATATTTTAAATAAAAATTTCATACTTTTGAAAATACATATTTAAAAAAAATCATTTAAAAATATACCACGGGGTCTGTATATAATTTTCTAACCTAGGTCAAGTGATACGGATATATATCATTTCAATCTGTAATTTACAAAGAAAACCGGGTTTTATCATTTCAAACCCGCAATCCCAAGCCAAATAAAATACAATAAAAATCGCTCAGGCCTATCATTTCAGCCCATAACGATTTTTTTCCTATTCTAAAGTCCGTTCGGGTATGTATCATTTCAACCCATAATGATTCTATTCTAACAGGGAACTTGCAGTGTGAATATATGCATAAACAATATAAACAATGTCAATGTCACAATATAATGTCATATATCAGATGTCAGGTTATAATTAACAGTTTTAACATTGTAACAACATGACATAGCATATCATATAATCATCATTAACTTACATAAACATTTTATATTACTAAACACTTGTCATCAATTCACTATTTCATAAGTATAAATGTCAGAGTGAGAAAGACTCACATTTTCGAAGCTAGAGACAAACAACACACCCAAGAGTGATTCCAAAGGCACGACAAGTATGACTTGATTTGAATGAGTGGAGAGAGCCAAGATATAATTTGTATCAACAACCCAAAACAAAACAAACAAGGCAATATATAAATATTCAACACACAATAACATTGAAACAAGTTGAAATACAAAGCAAAAATGAACAAGATAGATTGGACCTTGCTTCAACAACTTCAATGCTTGGCCTTAGGGGACTCTATGCTCAGCCATGATGTGTTTTTGGGTCAAGTATGGCATCATATAGTTCAGATTTAACATCATATAGGAAAGGCAACAAGTGGAGATGAAGGTGTAGTGGAGTGCAACAACATGAAGAACACATAGGAATAAAGTAATATAGGCAAGTTTGGTCAACATGTGGCTCGGCTATGGGTAAGTGGGGTTTGGCTATAGGGCTTTTCAGATCTGGACAGAGGTAGAGCTGCAGCTAAAGGTCAGGTCAGTAGGTGGTGGTGGAGCTAGGGGTGTGGCCGAAATGAATATGAAAGGCTATGGTGAAGTTTGTGGCTTGGCAAGGCATTATTGGAGGAGTTTGTGCAAATTTTGTAGAGCTATCATCATCAAGTGCTCATGGATTGACTCTTTTTTTCAGAGAAGGGGCTGATGGCTGCTGTAGATGGAGGAGGTGCTGGTGGAGCTGATGGTGGAGAGGCTAGGCCAAGCAAAGCTAGGAGAAGAGGCGAGGCAAAATCAATGGAAATAAGAAGAAAAGTGAGAGGAAGAAGCCATTAACTTGCAAATATTTTTACAGAAAATAAAGTGGCCATGATAAATGAAGATAGGAGAAGTTTCTCACATGAATTAGCAATGATAATTCACGGCTAATGCAAGAAAAAGGTACGGCTAATACAAGGAGAGGAAAAGGCAAAAGAAAATGAAGAGGCGGAAAAACGAAGAGCCTTGAGCAACTAAAGAGACACAAACTCTTCAAATTTCCATTTTTTTCTTTTTAAACCTTATATAACTGAAATATATATATAAAATCAGATAAAATACGAAAATTTAGTAAATAAAAAAAAAATTAATTATTAATTATATATAGTTTAATTAAATAAAACAGCAAAATTTGCAACTAGTCTTGAAAATATGAAAAATAAGTGCAATGAACTTGGGAAAATTTTTATGTACTTAAAAGTATATATAAATAAAGATAAGAAAACAAAATAAAAAGGAAATCACAAAAGTAAATAAATAAATTTTAATTTAAATATAGTTTAGATGATGAAAATAGCAGAAAAAGGAAAACAGCCTTTTAAAAATAGGAAATCATCATAGTAAATTTTAGAAAAATTCTATTATCATTTTAAAAATATTTAAAAGTCAAAATATACATAATATAACATATTAAAACATATTAAAATAAAATATGACAGAGAAAAAAATAAAATTTATACAATTTAAAATAACAAAATTGCAAAATAAACAATTTATACTCAAAATTGAAATGTACATATCTTTTGCAATTTAACTCCATTTTCCACGAAACAAAAAGCAGTGTTCAACTTATTAAATCTATTTTCATAACAAAAGATAAAATTTAAAATTTAAAACTTTTAAATTTTAAGTTAAAAGTCAAAGTTTGACTATTTGACCAAAAATTCACTTTTTCTGGAAATATTCAACTTACACAAGTTTTGGAATTATAATTCATATAAAAATCAAGATTTATATTTAAATAATAAAATTTAATCATTTCACTAAGTAAAATAAGTTTTTTATCAAAATTTAAATTAAAATAATTAAAATATACAATTAAAATAATTACAAAATACAGGGTTGTTACAAAAACAAGTCTATATGTCATCTCACACCAACATACTTGCAATTCATAAGGTATTCCATACAATGCCTTGAAAATTATCATCCTATACTAAACTTGTAACCATTGTTGTATGAAAATTCTACTAAGTGCAAGTGATATTCCCATGATCCACCAGTGTCCAAGATACATGCTTGTAAAAAATCCTCAATCACTCATTTGACCTCTTTGTCTACCCATTTATTTGTGGATGGTATGTTGTACTCATACACAAATCCCAACCCAAAGCACTATGTAGGCTTCGCTAAAACTCATTGGCAAACAACGGGCCTCGATCACTAACTATAATACCTGGAATTCTATGGTGTCTCGCTATAGTCTTCATATACTTCTTAGCTAACCTTATTGTCGTACTTATGGACTTCATTGGAATAAAATGGACCCTCTTAGTCAATCTATCAACCATTACCCATATACTCCCATTCCTTACCCTTTTCTTTGGCAAGCCATCCAAGAAATACAAATAAACTAAATCTTATTTTCACACTAGGACCATTAGAGGCTATAAAAGTGCAATTGGCTTCTGGTGTTCAACCTTAATTTTTTGGCATATGAAACATCTATATACACATTCTCCAACATCTCTTCATCCCTTCCGATTAGAGGCTTTGCTTCATATCTCAGTTCATCTTAGTGGTCCTTGGATGTATAGCTAATTTTGAACGATTGCATTCATCCAAGGCCGTCTTCTGAAGGTCTTCACTAACTAGGACATATAGCCTTCCCTTCTTCTGAAGTAGTCCTTTCTTACCTATACTGAATCATTTTGGCTCTTTGGTCTCAGACCACTCTTTGCGCCATTGATCCCCTCAGCATATAAGGTATCTTCTTTCTGCTTTTTGACAATCCTTCTTATGGAAGCTGGGTGAACTTCCAAGCATGACAATATCCCAAAAGTTCTACTTGGACCAGTGCTCGACCAAAAATATACATTACAAGTAGATAGCATCTTTAAAATGTTTCACTCTTCGGTCATAGCCAAAAAATAACTCTGCTGCTTTCGACTCAAGGCATCAGAAACTTTATTTCCCTTCCCTGGGGTATACTCTATCCTAAAATCATAAAATGCTGAAAGCTATAACTACCACTATTATCTCATGTTTAATTCCTTTTGGAAGATCAAGCATCTCCAAGATTTGTGGTCCATAAATAACTCAAAGCTATCTCCAAGAAGGCAATGCCACAAAATATTTAGCACAAAATAACTCCCGCTAACACTAAGTCATGCATTGGAATCCGAACCTCAAAGGGTCGCAACTGTCTAAATCTATCACTTTGCCTCCTTGCATCAACACTGCCTCTAACCGGGGAATCATTGTAAACTATTATACCTCTGTTCCCCTCGAGCATCACAAAAATCAAAGCATTTTAGTCGATACATCAACTCTTGGAATGCTACATCACACTCCTTCATCCAAATACACCTCTCATACTTTTCAGTAAGCCTCGTCAATGGCATGGTAGACGAGTGAGTTCATGATGAATATCCAATATTACCTACCAATCCCAAGAAAATCCCTATTTTGGTATGATCTTAGGAATCCTCCAACTATTCACGGCTTCCACCTTCGAAGGATCTACAAACAATCCTTACTTCAAAACTATATGGCCTAGGATCTTAATTTAATGCTTCCAAAAGTGACACTTGGATTGCTTAACCTTTAAATTGTGTTGTCTCAAGGTTTCTAATACTAATCTAAGATGAATGTCATGATCTTTCTCATCCATAGAATATTCCAAACTATAATCTATAAAGACCAAAACAAACATGTCTAACTAACCGCAAAAGACCTGGTTCATAAGATCTTAAAGAATGCCAGAGCATTGGTTAGTCCAAAGGGCATGACTAACCACACTTATGAACCATATCTCATTCTAAATGTAGTCCATAAATACTTTCCTCTACAACTCTGAGTTAATGGAACTCTTTAGCCCAATCTAGCTATGAGAATACTCTAGCTACACTCAACAGATCAAAGAAATCATTTATCTAGTTAATGGGTAACAATTCTTTACAGTTAGCTCATTCAACTTCCACTAGTTGCTTCTTCAACACTTCCATCTCCATAGGTGGCATTCTGGGTGTCTACTAATAGGTTGTGCCCATGTACCAAATCTATGTGAAATTCAATCCTCTTCTCATAGTTATCACACCACCGAGTCAAATGTATTAGAAAATTCCCAAACCACTAATATTATATTTATCTCCTCTTCTTGACCTACCATTTCACATAAAGAAATCCTAGACTATCCCTTTATCTCGTCTAAAGTTACCAACATCATTTCTCCTCCCTTTGGATTTCGTAAGGCAATAATTCGCATGGCATAATAAATCCTGGCATCATTTTGTGCTAACCAATTCGTACCCAAATTACCCCATACCCTTCAATGTTAATGCATATTGATCACAAGAAAACAAATTCTTATACAAACAAGCTATAAACAAATGCATCTCAATCCAAGAGTAGCATACCCACCTGTTAGATTAACAACATGCAGAGAGTAACTAGATAAGTAACATCTAACACTAATCTATCAACCAAATCTTTTTAAATGAAAGAGTGGGTAGCCTAGTATCAAATAGAGATGTAACTAAAAAACTGGAAATCAAAATCATACATCCAAGCACTATACCCTTTCCTTTTCCTCAATTGTCGGTCCAAATGAAAGGCCCTTCAAAGCATATAGCCTTGTCTACTTCGGCTCAGGATAATCCATCTTCTTATGTCCTGGCTTGTCACAAATAAAGCACTTAACCTTGGTCACTCCACCTACTTGTGGACACTTAGATGCATAATGCCCTTTTTGATTATAGTTGTAACAAACAACCTTTGAAAAATCTCTTCGGCCTCCTCCTTCTTGATCCTTTCGTCTGGGTTGTTCCCTATTATTCCCCTTTGGTATGGGGAAAATTTCTTTCTTGGCTCCATCTTTGGCTTTACCTCTACCTTTCTTTTCTCTTGGTACGTACTGTTATACCTTCATGCCATATCCATGACACCAAGTGTGCCATCACCTTATGATCTCTACCTTCCTTTAAGTCATAAATAAAATTCTTATTTTTCTTCAATGGGGTTTTAACCAGTTCTTGACTAAGTTTCACGAAAGCATCAAACTTTTGAATATACTCTTCCCTAGAAAGATCTCCTTGCTTGAGACGGATAAACTCCCTCAACAACACACTTCTTCGTAAATCGAAAATGAACCGATTCTCAAATCTTTCTCTGAATTGTGCTTATGTAATTTCCTCTTTAGGAATCTCAACTGTCACTGTCTTCCACCAATCTAAGGCATTCTTATGTATCTATCTTAACACCAATCATTGCTTCTATGTATCATCAACCCAGAATCCCCAAAGATAGGCTCAGTCACCTTTAGCCAATTCAACCCTTCCACATCCGGTTCCTTTCTGGTAAACATCTTGCTTCCTAAATTCCTTTAGCCCTAATTCAGCTTGAAGAGTCCTCTTTAGCCATTTTCCTCAGCTGTACCACCTCAGGGATGTTTTCCCTAATTATCTATACGTTTGATAATAATCGAGTGATATTAGTTCTTCTATCCAAACAAAAGAATCTATTGGATATGATGCAAAATTGATCATTTTCTATCATTGACAAGATATTTCTCTATGAAAATACGAATTAAATTTAACATGAACTGCTGTAATAAAGAATTTACCTTTACCTTCATAATAGATAGGACAACTTCATTCTCCTTATCTATGGCATTTTTCTTCTGTTGCCTTCATTAGGTTGAATGTTATTGTTCTCTCTCCCAACAATTTCTCCTCCTACTATAATTCTTCCGCCTCTCTTTCATTTCTTTCCTTTTCTGTTAAGTAAATCTTCACTGGAATCGAAAAGAATAAGAGTGAATCAATAGTAAAAAGATAGAAATATCCACCTATATCTCTATAGAAAAGCATAAGCACATTGTATAATAGTTCATTCACTCCCTAAGGTGTTAATATCTGATGCTTTACCTCACTTTGATACCGACTATAAAATCCCTCATTCCAAAGCCCAAAGACGAAAATCCAATATGGTCATATTACCTTGGAATTATCTTTAAGCGATAGAGATGAGATTGATTATAACCAATTTAAGAAAATAGAGTAGAAATTAACAACATTAAATGAGTTCATCTTTAAAATTTCAAATTAGTTCCCATAGTCTTGACCATGAGGGGGCTAAAAATATAATGTAATCACAATTGATGGTGTAATGCCCAACATATGAAGATACAGACATGAACATTTAAATACAGCATAAATAAAACAACATTTATATCATATAAGCCATCAGCTTTGTCGTAAGAACTCTTCGGTCTTCTTTGTAAAGCAGCTTGCCTAGATCCATAAATTCAGCCTAATTATACCTATGAGTTTATGGTAAAACAATGATAAAAACATGGGTCGAACATAAAATATGGTACGAGGAATATATTATTATAAACATAAAACATAGTGAGGCCACGCCGCTAAAGCGTGAAATGAGGTTCCCTCATTTATAACACAACATTCAGTTAAGTGCTTTAAACATAAGCATACAACATTATTTCATCACAAAAGGCCTTATACATGTTGTGGTACTTTTAATTAGAATCCATAGCCATTTCATGCAATTTACTTTTTAGTAATTATCCTCTTTACTATCTTAAACCTAAAACCTACTACCTTTAGCCACCAGCAAGGCCTTAGGCTTTCTTCTCATAACGAAGAGTTATAGTACTCAGCTGCCACTAAGGCCTTATGCCTTCGCCGCTACCTTATCTACAAATTTCACTATCTGTTTCGATTTCCACGCATGACTTATTCCTATGCTTTCCTGTTTCGATTACCACATAGGCCTTATACCTATGCTTTCATGTTTTGGTTTCCACGCGTGGACTTACACCCATGCTTCTAGTTCTTAGTTACCACAAAAGCCTTGCACCATCTACCAAACTCAGCATCGATTACCACTTAGGCCTTACACCAAAGCTATCGTGTTTCATATGCCACCTTAGGCCTTACTCCAACACTTTCATTCGCGGTTGCCACTTAGGCCTTGAAACAATGCTTTTAGTTTCAGTTGCCACAGATGCCTTGCACCTACGCTTTTGTATTTTGGTTACCACATAGACCTTAAAGAAACGCTTTCATGTTTCGGTTTCCATACAGGCCTTACACTTATGCTTTCGGTTCTTGGTTTCCATGTAGGACTTACACCATCTACCGAAAACTCTAATAATTACTACATCATTGCTAATTTTCTAAAAACTAATTTCGATAATCTTAAGCCTTAGCATAAATTTCCTCATCGATTTTTGATTGATTCTAGTATTAATTTACTATCGAGGGCTACTCAGTTCTCAGCAATCATTACCCTCAATCTCATCAAGGTAAGCATGATTTAGTTTAGTTTTGTTTCATTCACAAATGAGATCTTTTAGGTTTCAGAAATCACATCCTTTACCTATAATTCCCCTATAGCCAGCGTTCCCCCTTTGGTCTCCAGTCAACACCTTTCAGTTTAACATGACTAAATTTATTCTTTACAATTCCTAGCTTTCATAACTAAGTCTTTGTACTTAGTGTTGTAGTTCATTTACCTACTATTCGGCTCCACTACCTTCAGTACTTTCTCTCGGTCCACGTTAAAAGCCCATCCACTACAGATTTGATACTACCTTTACACATGTTGGCTTCTCGTTCGTTATGTATTTGTCCTTTCATGGTTATTAGCACTTTACTGACATGTTCAACATATATTATGGATTTGGTCTATTGACCAATTATTAAATATTTACTCATTTGAATTACCTTCCATCCTCTGGTTTTTACCTTTCAGCACTTAGTAAATTCCCTTCGACTTAGCATATTTTTATTCAAAGGTTACTTATAATAATTCCAAAAAATCTTAAAGAATACAAAAGTGAATTTATTTCCAAAAATTTTTCTCAAACTCCTTATTTCTATCCATTTTTATAATAAGTAGTTCGTAGATAATTCATATCTAGCCATTTATTTATAGGAAAATTATATAAACGAAGCTCATCTATAATAATGTGATCATAACATCATTTAAATTTTCGTATCACCTAAATAAAAAAAGAATAAGGAATGATCATAATTAGACTCGGATGTGGAGAATTATAAAGCAAAATGGGATTGCAAAATATATTACTCACATAGATTTCTTAGTTGAGTGATGTTTTTAGCATTGTTCTTCTTCTTTTCTATTTTCTCTTGCTTAGGCCGCCACATTTGCTTTAAACTTTTATTTTAATTCAGGTGTAGAGTGAAATGAGAAGATAGTGGTAAAACAATTTGAAAAGTCATGCAAAAACTTCTCTATATGCCACTGGCCTACCATTCTCTTTCTTATTTAATCCATTTTAGTTAGTTGCTTATGTAACACCATTGATAAGTAAATGTACACACAAATACTTATCACATCTGTTAATCAAAGGAATTTCTATCAAGTTAGAAAACCGTTGGAAAATTTATAATAAAATTTATACCGCAAGCGCATGACATACTTTTGAAGTACGTGCCGAGTACGGGTCGATCTACAGGGAATTTTTAAGATTTTAAAAATCTATTCAATCAAATTAGACTAAATGGAGGAGAGATTGTTAACTATAAACAAAATGAATCTAAAACTAGAATTAAAATGAGATTAAAACTATGAGATTAGAAAACAATTTAGAGGAAATGCACCCTCATATTTTTGTAAATCAACAAAAAATAATTTATGATCTCTAACTTCGATATTAAGTGAAATAATCATTGCATTTATCATAAGTATGGTTTTTTTGTGCTATTAATTAACATAACTCAAATCATCAAACTATAATATAACAATTATACCACTTCTAATTCTCATGAAAATGAAGCCAAAGCGGAAGCTATTTTAAGAATGATCTATTTACTATTGTAACTAGTAATATAGATCATCAAATTTCATTTTTACTTTCATTTCAAAATCAAAAATGGATTAGCCAATGATGATGCAAATTGTGTTTATGTGGATAAGAATAGTTCATTCGCAAGAGCAATATAAGCTATCAAACCCACCTGTATAAAATTGCATCAAAATTCACTCTCATGAAACATAAACAAAAAGAGATCATCAATCAAAGAAATGTTTATTATATAATATTTTAGGGCTTCATTACCTCAAATTGAAGGGGTTTAGCTACTCATTTGTGTTATCAAATCAACACATGTAAGTTCCAACATTAAAAAGAGAAGAAAATAGAAAATAGGCAAAGGAAGAAAGAGAGATTAACTACTAACTTTTTGCATAAAAATTAAAGCTACAGTACTTGCATAAATGTAAATCTAAGCTATGAACATTAAAAGAAAGAGAGCATAGAAATAAGAATTAACATAAAAGCAAAGAAAAGCATGTAGAAAAGGAAGGAGAAAGAGGCTAGGATGCCATTTTTATTTAATTCAACATAAAGCTTGCAACTTATTTTTTTAATTTTCTAACAAATATGAAAGAGTAGAATGTGTTTTCATGTATATAAGAGGGCTATTTATATATGCATAAAACCCTAATTCCTTTTTAGGAAGCTTCCCAAAGTACCCTTAAGGTAGTGTGGCCACCAAGTAATCATTAACATCCATTAATCCCCCACTTAAATGTACATGAAGCTTTAATCACCTTTTAGCATGTGCTTAGCTCCTAATAGAAAATCAAGGTAAGTGGGTGGGGTCCTCCATGATCTTGAACTTGAATTATTTCCTCTTCATTCCTTTATAGTTCCTTGTGCATGCATATATCATCATGAATTCCTCTTCCATATGCATTAAAATATCCTATAAAAATCATAAAAATTGTCCAAGTAAAAGTTCTTACATTGACACATGGACAAAAATAACCATTTTGCCCCTGAATGAAGATGACAATATAATGGTTTGCAAATAATTGAATTTTCGTTTTAAACATGTTAACATGCCCAAATATGATGTTTATTTAAATAAAAAGAGATAAAATATGGATGTAAATATATGCACATTTACGTGCACATCAACATAATTTTGTTATTTAATTCTATAATTGAATAATTTATATCTTTATTTCCATAAGTAATTCTTTAATTAATTATTCCTTAATTTATAAGGTGTTACAAAAACCATATACTCTTGGGTACAATTACCAAAACTGTATTTCGGCAAAGTACTTAGAATCCACTTCAAATTTAAAGTATTATACCATGTAGCAGTCTTTGGCTTGTCGACAACTTAGGAAGTTTTTATTATTAACAAATCATATTCTAGACGCTAATAAGAAATCATAGTTTCTCTTCAATGTGCAAGAATTATTTTTAGAATTTCTAATCAACTATGTCTGCTATGGGTTTGGTTAAATTTATTTCATCAATGTAATCAATTACTATGTTAGAATCTTAGGTAGTATCCAAGTCTGTTTGCACTGCTTCTAATTTTTCTAGAAAGAAATTCTGTCGGTAAAAAAGTGGTGTTTTTTAAAACAATAATTTTTCTCTCATTGTGATGGAATATGCATTTAAAACATTTTATGAACTTCCTATAGGCTTACATAAAATAGATCTAGTTTTGAGTTTACAATAGTTAAGCTCATATCGTAAATTGAACAACGACATATATTAAACCATTTAAGATTGGGGTTCCTTTCTAATTCATATCTTATAAGAATTCATAAATTATGAATTGAATGAAATCCAAAAAATATGTACTTACTGTTAATCAAATATCGATCCTCTTATTTACATTTGATTGGTTTGAAAGGTCTAAGAGAAACTTTCTATTGGGTTTAGTCCCTCTTTGAAACCCCTTTAGATAGGGAATCCTTTTAAGACACAATCTATGGAAATACCTTTCGATAAGGAATTCATTTAGAGCTAAACAACGGAATCGAAATGATCATCTAGTCTCAAGGGTAATATTTGGAATATAATCCTTACTCCTAAACCTATCGTCTGGTTCGAAACCTTCATTATACTAACCTTTCGACGAGGTTGAAACCTAACATTTTCTACATTCTGGCCATTCGAGTAGGTCATATTCTCCGGGATCAAGATCCTTATTCCCATATCTGTAGGCTCTACTATCCTCCTTAAAGGCTCTAATGACAACCATTTCACCTTATGCCCATCTACTTTGACTCTTTGGGGGTGTTGACCATGAATTTTGTTAACATTTTGGCCCTAAAAGGAGGGCTCAAACCTTCGATTTCTTATAACTTTTATCTCCAATCAATAGCATAAAGTGCCTTGACTAAAAAAGAAATATGGTAAAAGCTAGGAGTAGTAACAACAATCCAAACAAAGAGGCTACATCACAGTCAACCTTTAAAGGTCATATGGTCTCAGATCCTAACTTAGGTAATATAGAAGTAAGGCAACCTTCAACCGTAAAAAAATTGGAAAGCAATGTGGTCAAAGTTCAGAATCAACAATCATAAAGGATAAAAATAAAAGAGTGTTCAGAAAGAGCTCCAACCTGGGAATCAATGAAGGTTATGAAAGAGAGGTTGAAGTGCAACCTCAAAATAAGATAGAAGATCATGTATTAAACCGAGATAGTCAAGTAAGTAAATTACTTGAACAATCAAATAGTTTTATCCAAGAAGACAACAGGAATAGTCACAAAGATGAAACCAACCAAATGATAGCATACACCATATAATTGTAAATGCACTTAGAGGAAAAGAAATTTATAATCCTAAAGAATATGTTATCCTACAAAAGTCCCCTTTTTCGATGAGATAATAGCAACAAATCTTCCCTCGCACATTCACATTCCTTTGCTAAAATATGATGGAACAATTGATCCTGATGATTATCTTGTTGTTTGTGAAAATTGGATGAAATTATGCAATGCAATAAAAGCAGTTCGCGGTGAACTTTTTCCTATCACTTTTCAAGTAGTAGCAATCAAATGGTATAGGAGTCACCGAATGGAAACCATCTATTCTTGGGAATAATTTACTTGTGACTTCATGGCTCAATTCGCTATATACAGAGATACAACTATGGATTTTAATTTGCTAGCAACCATCAGACAGAAACCAGGGGAATTATTTGTCGAATATTTAAATAGATGTAGCATAGAAGCACTTAGAGTAGAAAGTAAAACTGATAGGGAAAATCTTATGGCTGTTCGATCGGGGTGGATCGAACAAACTCCTTTTTGGAAGGACCTTTATATAAGTGGATGTAGAGACCTATAATATTTCTTTTCTTAGGTAGAGAAATTTATTCAATTAGATGAGATGCACCATGCTAAGAAAGAATTCCACCGAGAATTCAAGGAAGAGAAATCTGATGTCAAGCACTTTGACAAGAGGCCAAGGGAAAGTGAAAACCTGAAGGGAAGTCGAAGAAAGAGTTCTAAAATGAATTATGGTGTCCTGAGTAAATGCCTCTCCTATGTATACACGAAAATGAAAAGGAATGAGAATTTTATTGCACCATTAAAATTTTGGAGTGGCCCAGAGCCAAATAAAGGAGGAAGTTAGTGCGGTACTACAAAGCAACTGGACATGAAACTGATGAATGCAGTGTCCTATCAAAGAACGTCCAAGCCATGATCAGGTCAGGATTTTTTACAGGATTCCGTTAAAGAAACTTGAAAGACATCTTATTCAAGGTAAGGGGAAAGCAATTTATCAACCTCTAAATGAGAATCTCTATCAAATCATGAGGACTCACAACATCAATTCAACTATGAATTTTCTCCTTTTCTTTTCATGACACTTTAACTTGATTTATATTTCCATTCATACTTAAATTTGTACTGTGTATTGATCATGTACTGATTAAAATTTGAGTGTTATTACATGTAAATAAATCAAATCGGAGCACCAACAAACTTTGAGAGCATAATAAGCTTCAGAATACTTAAGGAGGACAACTTAGGTGCTTGTAAAGAGAAGACTATCAATAGTTCAATCAACACAACACCAAGGCTTCCCAACAGGAAATGTTGAATCACTTCCAAACTTAATACCGTTCCATATACACCAAATCTATTTTTAGCAAATGATTTCAAAAGGAAATTTCTCAAATTACATCCTTTTAAGAAAACTATTTTTAATCACCCCATAGCCTGGGGGACAAATACTTATTTATCCCAAAAGCAGATTTATGCAATTAATTTGAGATATACTATAGCATTAATAATTCACACAAAGAGACTATAATTTCAACATTTCAAAGTTTACCAAAATTATGGATAGGGGAAATCCTATTTACACTTTTCCAAGAAATATTTTAAACGCACAAAAGTTTATTGGAATTCAAACTAGAGAACACTATTCTCGACTAAAAGACTGTTGGTTCATGAATCATGAACTCCTAGTCTCCTATTTGAGATTCGTGTCTCCATTATGAGAACATCAAGAAAGTTCTTAAAAATTACATTGAAAAAGAAACTCTTTCATAAAAAGGATTCATGAGTCCAAACTATTTTTCAAAAGAAACTCTTCAATATAATAGAAGGGTTTGATTTCAAAATTCTATCTCTCAAAGGCGACTACATTTTAATTAGCCAAAAAAACTATTTTCATATACAAATATTCAAGCCTATGATGTTATTCCGTAGCACCTCCTAGAGGAAGGGACATAAGCCCACGATGCTTCTATGTGGCACCTCTTAGAGGGAGGATATAAGCCTAAGATGCTATTCCGTAGCATCTCCTAGACGAAAAGATAGAACCCCTGACGTCAAAAGCATCTCTTAGGGGATAGGTCAGGGTAGCACCCATCAATGACCTTGTGGAGAAAGGTCGATTGAGTATACATCCTTTTGAGATAAGGAAAGCCCAAAGAGAGGCTCATCAAACAATGAACTAAGATGTCTTAGCCCAAAGAGTGGCTCATCAAAGAATGGACTGAGACACCTAAGCCCAGTGGTGGCCCCAAATAGAAGAATGAGGACAAAGATATCAACAACTGAAGGACAAAGTTAAAACCCAAGAGGATAAAGGGTTATAGAAAGAAATCCATCTATCAACTAGGACAAAGTTGAAATCTCAAAGAAATACATAAAAAGACAACAAGACAAAGATGTCCAACACAACAGTCGAAAGCAGAAAAAGAGTCTAGAATCATATACAAAAGTGATAAGATATGGAGTAGTAAATTTTAGAACATCTACCGATTGAGAAATAATTACTATACCAAAGGACTACCGAATCTACATCCTAAGAGATGACGTAAGATAAGAAAAGGGATAAAAGGATCCTCAAATATAGAATCAAAGGCTAAAATATATATAATAGTCAAAGGAATGAAATAAACAACAAGTTATCATTAAAGATAATAGAGACTGCACTCGAAGAATATAATGAGTAAACCACAACTGAGTCCTTGGAAATAGGATAATCCCTTATGACAAAAGAAACTCTCTAAGTATATAAGGAACCAGTGTTCCAATTACTCGCAAGGTTTTGCAAATGCAACTCAACTCCAATTTATAGAAAAAACTTTACTAACCTATAGGTCTAGGAGTTTGTTGCTAGAATTTGCTGAACTTTTTCATGACCAGATAAGTCACTAATTTCAGTATTAGATTGATTTCTAGCAATCTATTTGTCAGATGAGATACTGGTAAAATTTTGATTAAATTCTTGGTTTCGTGAACTTTTGATTTCTTTGCCTGTAATGCCATGTTTAGATCTAATCAATCTTAAACTTCTACATTGAATTCATGATGATTTATTGATTTCATTGAAGAATTTCTACAAAGGCTTCATAGTTGAATTCCTAGTTTCAAGATTTTTTTAATTATTCATTAACTTTCAAAATGGTTTATGAATTTTACATATATAGATTTTTATGATAATTTCCCATCATTTGTTACTTATTGAGTTCTAAAATTGATGACTTATTTGTGGAGTTCTTATGATAATTTTTGGATCTCCCATTGATTTTTGTGATGATTTGCTGATTTTGTATCCATGATTTCTTTATTAAATCACTGTGGTGATTTCTTGCCGAATTATCGGTTTATTGAATTTCCCCTCCGATTTCTTTGATGATTCATGAATTATATGTGTTATAATTTCCCAGTGATCGCTTGTTTTACGAGTTCTTGATTTCTTGGTTTCATTGTTGATTTTCCATGACAATTTATGAACTTTCCATTGATCGTTTGATTTTGAATAAGAATGGATGAGTTTCAGAGATGACATTGTTGATTCTTGGGTTTCTAATTCCTCAATTTAATGGAATTTAAGCTTCTTTATTGATTCTTAAATTGATTGATGAAATTTGTATTTCTAATTTTTCCATTGGATGTTTTGGATGATTTTTATGGGTGTTTTGAATGGATGAATTCTGAAATTACTTGATGATTTTCATGGTTACTATGAATTTCTGATTTCCTTTTTAGGTGTTTGATAATCCTCTATAAGATTTCTGATTTGATGAATTTCGAGATTTCCTTATGAATATTTAAGGTAATTTGTGAATTTTGCGTTCTCAATGAATTTGGGATAATTTCTTATTAGGTTTTAATGCAGTGAATTTCAAATTTCCTTGCCGGTCTTCGTAATAATTCACGAAGTTCGTTCTCTCTACCTCCATGGCAAAATTTGGATGGTTTTATGCCTACTTTCTGATTTTTTAACTTACGTTTTTCAATGAATTTGATGGAAATTTATGACTTACCTATTCTCGATCGTATTATTGGATTTTCAAGTCCCTGATTTTAAGAAATTTTATTAACAGTTTCATTATCTTCACCAAGGAAGTTAAGGCGGAGATGTGGGTATTCCAAATATAATTTTTGTAAATCTCAAAGGAAGCAATTAAAATAAATTCTATCATGCTAAAAGAAAGCAACTTAATGGAAGCAGGACCAAATTCAAATCAAGCTGTAGAGCTCTAAGGTGCTTACTCTCTACGCATATACTTTACTTGTAATTTCTAATTTGACTTGTGTTTGGGATTGATCATGTATAAATATGAAACTTGAGTTTTTTAATAGGTGAAAACAAAACTCATCCATTATGACCAGAATAGGTTTTAGCCCCCAATAAAGCATGCTTTGACATTCGTTGGAATGGGTTGTAGCCTTTAGCATGGCTCCTAGCATCCTTCGAAGGTGAACTTTCATTTGAATTTGCCTGCGGGAACCTCCACGTTGTTTGAATTCTTTCGAAGGGAATAAGTGCCTTCAAATTTGTTCATATTGAAAGTCTTTTCATACAAAAACTTGGTAGATAAGTTTTCCATTGCATATTTTATTTTAAAAGTAAAATGAAAATTGTCATTGCACTAAAAGACAAAATTACGTCATTATGTTACAATATAAACATTTCATTTCACAAAGAAACATAGATCTCTTTCTTTTTCTTACCAAGAAGTAAAAAGCCGTTTGTATTCCCCATAAAACGAAGATCAATTTAATGGCAGCTTGTAATCTTCATCCAATCCATCCTTACTTTGTCAATGATGATATACCACATTGTTGCTGTTGCTATGCCATGGCCTTGCAAAATCAACAGCCGATGATGGAGGAAGTTCACAATGCCCAATCCAGTAAGTCCGCCAGCAACCATATTTCTCCAATCATAATTTTGTTGCCACATGGTCTGTGTTTTATGACCTGAACACTACCACATTCTAGGTGGACTTAGCCATTTGGGACATTTTTGGTGAAAATCCCTCTCTAGTGGTGTATTCACCTTATCAGCCAATATGGGTTGAACCTCTTATGGCGGACTTTATCGATTTGGACCCAGATCCTCCGCCGTTTCTGAACCGGTCGTGATCAGAGGGTTGTGTTATCTTTTGATAATTATTGGTGATGCTTAAATTTTGATGTAGTGATACCTTTTTGGGTATGTATATGTTAACCGGTTATTAATAGTAGTTCCGCGGGGTTAAATTTCGAGGGGTATAATACATGATGTGTATAAGCTAAAGTTTCCTGATGTTTAAATTGTCGTTCTAGAATGATGTTTTGGGAAAGAAAAATGTGCTTTCTTGATCTATTTTGTTAAATGCTATTTATCGTGCAGCTTCGCTTGGATATGAGATTAAAAGAATCCCATCCATATTGAAAGGCGGGAAAAGGACCGAGACGAACCCTGACTTGAAAAGTCAAGGACATCCCTTCGTGGGGAGGGAGGGTGGAGAGGTGGGGAAAATTTTAACACCATAAATTACCCTTTGAAACTAGGTTTTGATGGAGAGTAGAGGTCGTTGGAGGACCCTTCGCAAGAGCCGAAGGGATGCTTCTGGAAATATCAAGAAGGATTCCGCAACTATGGTTCTGCATGAGATGGTTCCGCCACAAGAGGCTTTCTCATATGGTAAAGAATTTCACATATGGTTCCGCATGAGAGGGTTTCGCAGAAGATAACTCACTGCTGATGGAAGAAGTTCTGCAAGTATCACATTCGTGGAAGGGCGTTCCGCAAGTGATGGTTCCGCATTAAAGGCCTTCCACAGGAGACGTCGGCTTCATGTACAAATACTACTTTCCGCAAATCCAATTTGCCACCTCATTCAAAAGAACCCTTCGATGGGATCGAAAGGATGCTTACGCAATACAAGATCAGATCATTGGATGTAGGGCTATGCCGATCAAGCACTTTAGAAGCACCTTACCTTCAGAAGACCTTTCGATAGAGTCAAAATGTTCCCTTCTGCATCAAATCAGCTGCCCTTCCATCATTAGATCAAAGCTGTAGATGCCATATTCTCACCTTTCGATGGAGACAAGGGCATCTAGATATGTTCAGAAGATTTATAAGCCAACCTTCTGATAAAGCCAAAAGACCTCCTTTTCGCACAAGGCCAGAGGGATGCGAGTGAAAACTAACTTCAAATACGGTCGCCAGGACCCATGCGGAAGGTGCTAACCTGCACCTATAAATAAGACCCAAAGGTCCGTTTTTGGAATCTGAATTTTTATTCTTCAAAACCACTACTGTTTTGAAAGTTAATGACCCTAATTTCTAAATAAATTTGGGGCTTTTTCCTACAAGTATTGCTATGTATACTTCAGTTCATAATAAAGAATTTCATGTTTGAGATCAATGTTTTCATATCTTCTTATATACTTTATGTAGATATAATCAAATATCGATCCTCTTTTTTACATTTCATTGGTTCAAAAGGTCTAACAGCATCTTTCTACTGGATTTAGTCCCCCTTTGAAACCCCTTCAAATAGGGAATCCTTTTAAGATACAATCTACGGAAATATCTTTTGACAGGGAGATCATTTAAGATCCAAACTACGGAATCAAAACCATTATCTAGTCTCTAGGGAAATCATTTGCAATATACTCCGTACTCCTAAACCTATCGTCTGGCTTGAAACCTACATTCTACCAACCTTTCGGCAGTGTCGAAACCTAACATTTCTACATTCTGACCTTTCGAGTAGGACATATTCTATGAGATCAAGTTCCTTATTCCAATTTCCAAAGGCTCTACTATCCTCCTTAAAGGCTCTATATACAACAATTTTACCTTAAGTCTATCTATTTGGACTCTTTGTGGGTGTTGACCATAAATTTGGTTAACATCTATCAATTGTACTTTGTCCAGCATAGTTCAATTGCTCCATATCGATGATCATTATATAGCATAGAAAGGAGTGACCTCGAGAGTGAATCTCATTCTCTTTTAGGTACTATAGGAAATATTATCCAAGATACTCACCTATACGGTTAAATTTAATTGTCTTATTTTTTTTACATGTTATATTTTCCACTTCCACATTATATTTTATGGATTTATTGTAACATACCATAAAATCAACCATAAATAAATAATTTGATAAATTAATTTAAATAAGATAGGGGTAAAAATGAGAATTTGTAAAAGTTGGAATTTGATGATGAAAGGTATGGTATTGTGTTCGTGGTGAAATTCCGATCAATTTCGATATATAACACGTTGAAAACGGAGCTCAAATAAAGAAGTTATGGGCGTTTGATGTTTTTGAGTTTAAGATAATTTAAATAGAATTCAAATTGAAATAAATATTTAATTTGCAACTTTGAAATTCAAAAGTTAACGATAATTATATTTGAGGGTTAAGTAAAATTTAAGTTTAACATTAAATTATAATTAAGGAATTAAATAAAAATTAATCAACAACCATCAAAATATTCCAAAAATAGGGGAGCGGTCGACTCCTTAGCCATGACTGGTCGACATTTAGAGGTCGACCGGTGGATAGGCGGTGGTCGACTGCTGCCTATAATGGCGACTATGGTTTGGTTTATTTTAAACGTACCAAATTTTATTGTTTTTAACCAACCTTTATCTAATAGTTCTGGTACATTCCCACCGCTATACATAAGAGCCTAACTCCCTCGCTTTTATCCACATAGTATTTTAGGAACCTTAGCGAAGCTCTATCAGTTCATCTCTTCGCAGATTCACAATACTCCATTAGGGTTTCAGGTAAGAAATCTTAAATATCCATCTTTGTTTATTGTTCATTTTATCAATCTCTTCTCCTAGAACCGCTATTTTTCTAAATCTAACTTATATATAAATAACTTATTGTATATATCAAATGGAAAAGATCTAAAAGGTTCCATTGAAGGAGTGCGTAACGACTCGGAAATTTTGATCCCAAAAAATCCAAATAGTTAAAGAAAAGAAGAAAAGAGACAAAAGAAGAAGAAGAAACAGAAACACCAAAACATAGATTCTCACATTTGCAGCGGATAAAAATATTATATTAAATAATAGTAGTTATCAAAGAAGAACTATATCTGTTAATTTACATCAATACATCCGAGTTACAACATTTTCGCAAAACACTGGACAGTTAAAATCAACATGTCCCAGGTAAACTACCATATATCACAGTGGAATACACTCCATACCTTTCTACCATCCAGCTCGCCTCCTGAGCTCCATAACGTCCTCACCTGAAAATCTGTAATACTCGGTCTGACCCGAGCATTACATCAATCCCAAGACAGGCTAGAAACCAGTGTGAGTAAACTAATCTAACATGAAATACTAATGCATAAACTTATTTAAAACCCGGGGTAACTCGTACCTAACTACGAGTTCTATCTTGTTATAATCAACACTTATTTCACAAATTAATCCCTAAGTACCCTTACTTAGTTTCAATGGTCCAGATATTTAAATCATACTATTCCATCCTATTGATTTCACATATTAAATCTACATAGAATTATTGTATTACAAATCAAGGTGGTTCTGGGTATTTACTAATACCCGACTCCGGTCTCTTCGAATTCAATACCATCTTAACCCAAGTTTATTCAAGTGAACACAATTAAATTTTTAATACAGGGTGTCACCTTTACATAGTAAGTCATCATAGATAAGCACATTATCACTGTTCAACCCAAACATATCATATTACAAAACATTTCATATCACATAACATCACAATCACATACCAGGGATAACAAATAATCCAATATCATCCAATCATTCATAAGCAAGATTGATTAGCCATACCATTCTAATTAATTGAAATAAATTAAATTAATTACTTCAATCACCTTTTAAAATCCTGCTTATTTAATCATTAATTAATTACAAAAAAATTAATTAATCATCCTTTAATCTTCATCTAAATTAATCATCCTTTAATTATTATCTAAATTAATCATCCTTGATTAATTATCATTAAGTAATTGCCTTTAATTAATTACACAAATTAATTGTCCTCAAACAATCACACTAATTAACTTTTAATTATCATCATAATTATTTATTTATAATTAATTACTTTAACCCTCAATTAAATACATCAATTAATTATTCTAAAATCACTTTCTTTGATTTACTATTGTTTAATTAATCACACTCATTAATCAATCCTTTAATTAATTTCCTTAATCTCTAAAACCTTTAATTATCCATAATTACTTTCCTTAAGTAATTATTCTATTGTTTAATTGTCCTCCATTAGTTAACCTATAATTAATAATTTAATTTAGCCTTTAATTACTAATTCAATCAATTAACCCTTAACAAATAAATCTTTTAATTACTTACATTAAGTAATTATCATTTATGTAATTAATCTCTAATGACTTATATTAATAAATCTATAATTACAAATTAATTAATCTCTAATTAATTTATAACCCTTAATTCTTTATTAATTAATCCTTATTTACTTAAGTCCCTGATTAATCTAAGATAAATCGTTAACTTAATTAATTACTTAACTATCATATACATCATAATTAAATTAAATTCTTTAAAATAAATTACTACTTAACATACAAAAATTACTTGAGACCCTTTATTAACTTAAGTTTAGGTAACATCTGTACATTTTCTTTAAAAATTTTAAATATGGTTTCTATAACAAATACAACCCGAGACAAACTCGAGTAAACCAAGCAAAAATCCCGATCATCTCTCGAGTAATACGCTATCCACATAGCACCATGTCAAACCCCCCTTGCTTTGGACTATAAACCATACTTTATCTTGAAAACCAGATAACCCTAGTCATTTGATCAACTACCCGATCCTCTAGCCGAGTTCCTCGCTTCCCACAAAAACCCAAGCCAACACGAAAATTTCTCGAGTATCAACCCGAGATACTAGCTTCGTCCCAAACGAAACATGCCCAGATACCAGAGAATGCATCATGCACGTGCACAACCACCCAAGCCTCCTCCAATCATCGCCTCTAGCCTAGAGCATCACCCATGACCTCGATCATCCACGCAAGAACCCAGAAGTACGAATCGAGGACCACAACAAAAAAATCGACACTCGATCGAAAAACTGGAAAACACACTCACCGGAAAAACGACCATCACCACCGATCTCGACACGTCCTCCTTCGCTAACAACACCAGACTTACAACGTGACTTTCTACTTCTAATCCCCCCCACGCGATCACCTCCCATCACCCATGGCTATTGCGAAAGCTTCGAGAACATCATCGTCCCAAACTGACTCTCGAACCCTAGTCTAGCTCCAACCTCATCGCTGATCACCAAAAGAATCCATCTCCATTTTTCCTATGATCAACCATCCACCGGCCCCTCCAGTCCAAGCCTCGCCCCGAACTTCGACACTGATCACCAAAAATCAACAAAAATGTCGAAACCCATCATCCCACAATACCTCATCCATTTCTAATCCATAAATCACAATTTCTATCTCTAAATTCATGAATTTCAAACTAGAATCAGGTTATAGACTTGATTCATAATTTCCTGATAACTAAATTTGGACCAATTTTTATCAGACCAGAAATTTATTTATCTAATAATTAAACAGTCCCTATATATCTATGAATCTATTCTTAAAATTAAGTTTATATACTAACAACATTTTCTATTTACAAATTTTATCCTATCATCAGATATATAGACAGATAAGGGTTTCTTTCTATAAATTTTGAAACTTGGATATGAACAGAGCACTTATTCATACACACAGTTTTGAACAAGCAAATTCGTTCATTCACATATACATTCTGTAACGACCCATAATTTTCTTTCATTAAATTTGTCATTTTAACAAGATTTACGTAAATTTAATTTAGAAGAAATAAAGATTTTATAATTAATAATGAAGCAAATGATGAGAATGAAATGAAACCATGGGAATATAAGGCTAAGTATTTACAGTTGAAAAAAAATGACGAATAAATTAAAGTGATGTAAATTGTTATACTAGGCTAAGAGTTGCATATAAGAGAACAAAGGTAAGTAGTGAATTTAGTCAATGAATTAATAATACTAAATAGTAAATTGAATAATTAATGTCCGGAACAAATTGAAATATTGTTTGGAATGAAAGCTTATAAATTGTAAGCATTTAATTTACAAATGAAATCAGTGTATTAATTTAGTTGTAACTGAATGTAAATTAATGAAATTATGTAATAATTGATAAATGATGGCATTCATGAATGAAATAAGATTTGTAAGTAATAAAGGAATAATTGAAATAAACATTTACCAATGAAATAGTATATTGATTTATATAGACTTAATAAAAGAGTTGAATTGAATCAATCTATTTAGTTGAAACTAATTAATTGGTATGCAAATTATAAATGAGTTTATAGTAAGCAATTATACTGCCGTGAATTGGAATTAAAATGAAATTGAAAAATTCAAGTATGTGATGCAAATATATCATATATAGCAGTGCAATAAAAAAATTAGTGTTATTATAACCTGGTTGGTAAGTAACAAACTTATAACTGAATTTAAAAGAAAATAGGTGATAATGAATATAGATTGTTCATTTATTTGATATGTTAAATGAATTTTGGTATTCAGTCGTAATAAATATAAATAATTAACTGAAACTGTTGTAAGGTCAAAATTTATTGCATATAATAAATTGGGGGATATATTTCATTAAAGGTAATTTATTTATTATGTTAATGTAAATTAAAATAATTAGAGGTACGTAAATGATGATTAATACCATGTTTGGAAGTTGTAATTTAAAGGATATTAATAATTAGGAATTGAATTTTGAATTATTTGCAATACAAATAAAGAAAATGTTACGTTATTGCTAACTGAGGGAATCATTAATTAATTAAATGAAAGTTAAATCAGTGGAATTAATGGAGATTAATTTATGTTAGTTATTTAGGGTAGTGACTAAATTTGGTAATCCATTTGCAATTAATTACAATAGTGTTGATATAAGCTAATAAATTAAATGTCAATGCAATACCAATTAATGGATTGAATGTGAAAATTGGAATTAGATAAATGCAGTAAATAATTTAGGGCAAATAGATTTATGGAACAAATGTTAAGATCTTAACTGATGGTAATTAATAATTGAAGATAATGTAAATTCCATTTATAATATGACTATGGGTGAATGAAACAATTGTAAATCAAGATTTTTTTATTTATATGAATATAAAGAATTAAGGTAATTGAGTTTTTGCAATTAAGTAAAAATTAAACATTTATTTTTACGTTAATTGAAATTTAGTTGAAATTGAAAAATATTTATGTATGTTAATTTCATCCATTTGGCTATAATTTTAGGAAACTTAATTGATAATTTCTAAATTTAATAAAAATGAAAATTTGACACTGAAATGGAAAGTTAATACACTTTAAATTAAACTTTAAATTGTTTAAAACATTGTAATTTGATTGAGACATATAAAGGTAATAAAATTTGTCAAATTTAATATCTAAAAAAAAATGGATTTTATTAACGAATTTTTAATTTATTTAATTAATATAAAATTAGCCATTTTGGCCACCGACTCGGATTTTGATAAAACTAGTTTCATCGGATTCGTAACGGTGAATTATAATAGTGTTTCAAGTTTCATAACGATCGGACTTTTCGTTTGATCGTACCGACTCGAAACGCCTTGAAATTTATGCAATTTAAATCAATCTAAATCAATTTGGAAAAATTGAATTTATCATAACTTCTTCATACGATGGAATTTGGACGCGAAACTTTTTCCATCGCGTTTAAAATATTTTTAAACATTTATTTTGATATATGGGTTGACCCAATTTCGTTCCGGAGTAGAAACGGGCTTTTCGGGCCATTTAGTGTTCAGCGGGTATACCAATCTGATCCATCTATTATTTTTCAGCCTTGTCTATATATAACCCATTATAAACCCTAGCCACTCCTTATTTTCATTTTTCTATACGTACATCTCCTTCTCAACTCCTCATTCCAATGGCAGAAAAAAAACCTAATTCCCAAATTCCAAAAATTAATTTCAATTTAAAAAAAAAATTTCCGGATCTGCAGCCACTTCGAGTCACGCTTTGAGTTTCAGAGGCAAAAACGCTGTATCCACTTCGGGTCAGGAAGAAAATGACTTGGGTCGCTCCGGGTCGTTTTGGCAAAAACTCCATGCAAGCACCGGGGATTTGAGGCGGCGCACCGAAGTCGAAGCCGAAGTTGACACAGGACCAGAATTTTCCAATTTTCAAATTTTCATAACTTTTGCGTATGAACTCGGATTCACGCGCGGTTTATTTTGCTGGGATTGTATCGGAATTCCAGACAATTTGGCGTTGGTTTGGATGGATTTGGAGACTGTCCAATTTTTGGATCTAAATTGAATTTAGATTCAATTTAAATTCAAAAGGTGAGTGTTTTAACCTGCTCACAACTTCTAAGTTATCTTATGTTTGTTAAATTGATTTAAGATATGTGTAGAAATTTATTTATGACTGTTTTGCATATTTTATTCATCATCTCAGTTAAATCACATTTATTTAATTTAGCTGTTAATTAATTTTATTATTGCATATAAATTGACAGTTAAAATTTATTTATTTTGCATATAAAATGCTAGTTAAACAGTTATTTATTTATTTATTTATTTATTTTTAATATAAACTGTTCGTTGATACCTGATATGTTTTATATGCTCTATTGATGTTTGTTTAAATTGACAATGATTGAAATAAAATTGGTTGATGATTGATATTGGGTGAATGGATGATGTGTCCCATATTATATAAACTGCAAGTTATTATACATTCTCATTTCATTCGGGATTGCGGTTTGAAATGATATACAACCGCATTTTTATTTTTAAATTGCGGATTGAAATGATAAATATCCGTATCACTTGACCATAGGATAGAAAATTATATGCAGGCACCGCGGTGTATATATAAATTATTTTTTAAATGATTTCTATGGTTTGGATAGGATGCGGTTAACTAAATATTAATTTTGATCTTATATAAAATCTTATTTTATATATGCATATATTGTTAAATTATTGAATTTAAGCTATGTATGAATTGGTTAAATGGAAATAAATAAGTTGAAAAATGGAGTTTGATAACTTATATTTATGATTAAGTACAGGTTTAAGATATTGTGTATATATAGAGTTTGAAATAGTTCAAATCAATTAAGATTGGAAATTTAATTGGAAATTTATTTGGAATTGGGCTTATTTAAAAATTAAACTCCACAAGTTGGTGTAAACTTATTAATCTTTGAAATTTTAAAGGTATGATATTGATAACTGGATTTTTATTCAAGGTAAATTAAATGAATAATTCTAGTATAAATAAATGGAAGAAAATATTTAGTGTTAATAAATTGGGTTTTATTATAAATGGTTATGGATCTATTATGTAAACGTTTCAAAACTAAATAATAGGACAATGAATTGTTGAATAGAAATTCCCAACCTTAGTTTTGAAAATTATTAAATACTCAAAGTTTGAAAATATTGAAATCGAAGTGTTTTTATTCAAACTGAAAGTGAATCTAAAGATTTTGGGTTTAGACTGAATATAAAGTAAATAAAATTGTAAAGGCATGGAAATTATTTACTTTATAATGAAATTTTAAATTCAACTGTTTTATTTTATATACTGTTGAATATCTTAACCATTTATGTTTTGAAAGTTATGGTTTTAAAACTATGGATTTCGAAGTATTATATGGAAAGTTAAATTTCAAATATTTGGTTTCGAGGTATTATAAATCTTAAAAGTGGCATGATTTTGGAATTGAAATATATTTTAAATAAAATGATATCATATTTATTTGGGTTTTAAAAGGAAGTGATATCGTATTTATGGGTTTTGAAATGGACAATTGTATTCTGGTTTCGGAAGCATGATTATTTTTAAATGACCGCTGTGTTATAATAACGTTTGGTTGTTGAAGAGACCGGGGTCGGAAGTTGTCATACTCTCTGCCAACTCCGAAAACCACTTTAACAACCGTGTACGCGGTGGAGATTCCAGAATGGAGTAGGTTGGCAGCGGCGTTTCCTTTAAGGTAAATACGTGGACCCAACTTCCGTGAGTTGGCATAAGGTGGCTAAAACAGGAGCGATTCTCGGGCCAAGGGGGTTAGCGCCCTTTATCGGACACTCCTCTTCGATACTACTCTGACTTTGGATTGATTCGGTGGCCACCTTTACTTTTGATTTTAGGGGGAGTTTGTTCGAGGTGGGCGGTAGCTGCGGCTATGCTTACCACCAGTCCGGATGCGTAATTGGTATATCTACCCTGGCATTGCCTATTTGTGCCGTGTCACCTACCCTATCGCGCCTTATACGATTTTGGTTTTGTACCATACCTATGGAGTGCCCTCTGACAATGCCCACTAAGGGGGAGATTACGGTACTATATAGACTATGGGAATATATTATGTGTTAAGGTGGGAAATGTAAAGCCTTAACGCTATTTAAAAGTAAGTTTATTTTACAATTAGACACTATTATAATAGCGAAATATACTACATAGTAAATAGTTTAACGGATCCTTAGGATAAGTAAATCCCGAGCATCTTTTGAGCTACTGCACTCATATTCATTTATGCTAATTTAACTTACATAAGATCTTTTAGTTCTGACTCGAGTGTTTTGTCTTTTCAATTCGCTCGGGTCAGTTCGAGAGTTTTAGGATTTGAAGATTTTTCTGGAGAAAGAAGACGAAGAATTTATTACTATTATTAATATATATTATATGGTTCCACTACACTGTATTCCGCTGCATTAATATTATTGGTATGTGAATTCTGATATTTATTGTATAAAGAAGAATCAAATGTTTGTAAGCAGTTTTATGAATTGTATATTTATTATTATATTTTACCCTTCCGCTGTGAGATTCTGTTTTGTTTTATTCTTTCTCGTTTTTCTTATTTACCCCATAATAATCCGCCCTTCCGTATGGTTTGAATTAGCACGTGTGTCGATTTAAAACGTGCGAAAAGGCGGATGTTACATCTGGTATCAGAGCTTTGGTTTAGCAATAAACCTTAGCTTTGTGGGGTCTGACTCTTTATCAATAGGGTAGAAACACCCTATAGGAGTCGCTGAGTGTATATATATGAGAAAGCGTATTTGTTAGTGTTATAAACGGGTTTTAATATTGTGTTAATCTGTTCCGTTTTGTATTTATAAATTCCGATTGATGCATGGGACGCTGTGACATTAATAGGGATTTCTAAACACTTAATAGGAAGACCGACATAATGTTTGTTTTAATATAGGTGAATGAAATAATTTTGCCTATTATATTTTCTATATATAAAATAAAGTTTTTTTTATAAATAAGATATATATTTGGTTGCAATATATTGGTTGTTAGGTAATAAAATTTATAAATAATAGATGAAATTAGATGGAAAGTAAATTTGGAAATTCTTTCAATTGATTTTGGAATATAATAATAATACTATTAGAAGTATTTTTTGATATAAATATTTCAATATAATTTGAAAGAATTATTTAAAAAGAAATTTTGAAAAGAAATAAGTTATGTACTCCCCTCTCTGTCGCTGGAAAATAATTTCGGTGATGAGTGCACGCATCATCGACTTTCATTTTCGAGTTTCGAAGTGGGAAGGCCACTGTGGTAGTTTTACTACAGATTTATTTTGATAAACAAAAGTGAATTTTTAACTTGTTTTAAATATAATTGGGTTTATAAGTTTTAAGTATATATATTTGCCTATTATTTAAAATAATTTGAAATTTAACCCAGTATTTAGTTCTTAAGCTTCCACAATAAATAGTTTCAATTATTCTAGTGAAATGGAATCTAAGTAATTAACAATTGACACCCTAAATGAAATAAGAGGTTTAATGCTAGGTTATTAACGGTATTAAATGAAATTTAAAATTGTAACCTATGAAATAAAGATTTATTATTGAACAGTAAATTTATTAAAGAAATAAGAGAAACTTGTATGATTTTAATTACATTCTTAAAAACATATATATAACTTACCAAATATTTAAAAGTTGAAATGTTTAATAAGAAAATGTAATGGAAATTATACAAGTAAAAGTATGCAATGAAGGTGTTCAATAAATTGCTTTTATTCATAAGAAGTGATGATATCGGGACAAGTTAAGTTATAATTGAAATTTTACTATTAGTAAATATAATAAAAGATAAGTATTACAAATAGATAATTATAAACTTAAGTAAACAAAATGGAAATGCTGAGAAATTGAATGGGATATGAATACTATTGATATATGAATGTAAATAAAAGAGGTCGTGCTATAACAAATGAATGAATAATTATAATGAAATAAAAGGAACTGGCATGACCTGAGTTAATGGAACTGAATAATTGTAAGTAATAAGTAAAAATAAATGAAGCAAACATTTAATGAGTAAATGTAAATTTAAAAGATAAATCACTGTATAAATAAAAAGAAAATCAAACAACAAAGGTATGAAAGGAAATTAATAATAAGTTAAGTTGATTGTTGTTTGGATTTTTTGTTGTTTAGTTGATGGTTGTTTGGGCAATGATACTTTAAAATTGGATTAGGATAAATGTATAATCTATTTAGTTTTATCTAAGACTGTTAAGTAAATGATGCGCTAGTAGTTTATTCTTCATTCCGTACAATTTAAAAGTTTTGAACCCGAACAACTATTTGTTTGTTTGATTGAATGGTTGCTTTGCATTGGTTGTGTATGTTGTTTGTCGAAATTGATGGTTGTTGTATTGATTTGTTGTTAGCGATTGAAACCATTTAAATATTTCACTTTATATAAATTGTTAACCCTTTGGATTTTATAAGTGAAATGCAGGTTATGGAAGCAATTGCTACTGCTTTTGGTTCCATAAATTAAGCGTAAATTGCCCGACAAATAGGTACGTTACGGATTATGGTTTATAGCTCTATTTTATATATTTTCCCGTGTTGGGATATCATATTTTGGATATTATATGTGATATTTTGATATATTTGATATTATATTTTCCCCCGAGCCTCCCCGTACAAAGGAGACTCTGCCAAAATTTTCCGTAAATTTTGGACTTAGAAAATATTTTGAAAATATTTTCCAAACTTTATTAGTTTGAGTATATAAAAAAAAATTAACGATTATAAATTAGTGTATTTACTAAATTAATTTTGTAAATTTATCTGTTTATAAATTTAATATTTGATATGATATTAATTTCTTAATTCTTCTTTTCCCTTCTTTTTCCATTTCGGGGATGAAAAGTTTTGAGTGGGGGAGAGTGTAACGACCCGTAATTTTTGTTAATTAAATTTGTCATTTTAATAAGATTTTCGTAAATTTAATTTAGAAGAAATAAAGATTTTATAATTAATAATGAAGCAAATGCTGAGAATGAAATGAAACCATGGGAATATAAGGCTAAGTATTTACAGTTGAAACAAAATGACGAATAAATTAAAGTGATGTGAATTGTTATACTAGGCTAAGAGTTGCATATAAGAGAACAAAGGTAAGTAGTGAATTTAGTCAATGAATTAATAATATTAAATAGTAAATTGAATTAAATCAATGTCCGGTACAAATTGAAATATTGTTTGGAATGAAAGCTTATAAATTGTAATCATTTAATTTACAAATGAAATCAGTGTATTATTTTAGTTGTAACTGAATGTAACTTAATGAAATTATGTAATAATTGATAAATGATGGCATTCATGAATGAAATAAGATTTGTAAGTAATAAAGGAATAATTGAAATAAACATTTACCAATGAAATAGTATATTGATTTATACAGAATTAATAAAAGAGTTGAATTGAATCAATCTATTTAGTTGAAACTAATTAATTGGTATGCAAATTATAAATGAGTTTATAGTAAGAAATTATACTGCCATGAATTGGAATTTAAAATGAAATTGAAAAATTCAAGTATGTGATGCAAATATATCATTTATAGCAGTGGAATAAAAAAAATAGTGTTATTATAACCTGGTTGGTAAGTAACAAACTTATAACTGAATTTGAAAGAAAATAGGTGATAATGAATAAAGATTGTTCATTTATTTGATGTGTTAAATAAATTTTGGTAATCAATCGCAATAAATATAAATAATTAATTAAAACTGTTGTAAGGTCAAAATTTATTGCATATAATAAATTGGGGGATATATTTCATTAAAGGTAATTTATTTATTATGTTAATGTAAATTAAAATAATTAGAGGTATGTAAATGATGATTAATACCTTGTTTGGAAGTTGTAATTTAGAGGATATTAAGAATTAGGAATTGAACTTTGAATTATTTGCAATACAAATAAAGAAAATGTTACGTTATTGCTAACTGAGGGAATCATTAATTAATTGAATGAAAGTTAAATCAGTGGAATTAATGAAGATTAATTTACGTTAGTTATTTAGGGTAGTGACTAAATTTGGGAATCCATTTGCAATTAATGACAATAGTGTTGATATAAGCTAATAAGTTAAATGTCAATGCAATACCCATTAATGGATTGAATGTGATTATGAAATTGGAATTAGATAAATGCAGTAAATAATTCAGGGCAAATAAATTTATGGAACAAATGTTAAGATCTTAACTGATGGTAATTAATAATTGAAGGTAATGTAAATTCCATTTGTAATATGACTATGGGTGAATGAAAAGATTGTAAATCAAGATTTGTTTATTTATATGAATATAAAGAATTAAGGTAATTGCGTTTTTGCAATTAAGTAAAAATTAAACATTTATTTTTACGTTAATTGAAATTTGGTTGAAATTGAAAAATATTTATGTATGTTAATTTCATCCATTTGGCTATAATGGATTGAATAATAAGAATGAAGATTTAATTCAATGAAATTTTTGGAAACTTAATTGATAATTTCTAAATTTAATAAAAATGAAAATTTGACACTGAAATGGAAAGTTAATCAACTTTAAATTGACCTTTAAATTGTTTAAAACATTGTAATTTGATTGAGACATATAAAGGTAATAAAATTTTTCAAATTTAAGATTTAAAAAAAATTGGATTTTATTAATCAATTTTTAATTTATTTAATTAATATAAAATTAGCCATTTTGGCCACTGACTCGGATTTCGATGAAACCAGTTTCATCGGATCCGTAACGGTGAATTATAATAGTGTTTCAAGTTTCATAACGATCGGACTTGTCGTTTGATCGTACCGACTCGAAACTCCTTGAAATTTATGCAATTTAAATCAATCTAAATCAATTTGAAAAAATTGAATTTAGCGTAACTTCTTCATACGATGGAATTTGGATGTGAAACCTTTTCCATCGCGTTTAAAATATTTTTAAACATATATTTTGTTGTATGGGTTGACCCAATTTCGTTTCGGAGTAGAAATGGGCTTTTCGGGCCATTGAGCGTCCAGCTCGTATACCAATCTGATCCATCTATTATTTTTCAACCTTGTCTATATATAACCCATTATAAACCCTAGCCACTCCTTATTTTTATTTTTCTATACGTACATCTCCTTCTCAACTCCTCATTCCAATGGCAGAAAAAAAACCTAATTCCCAAATTCCAAAAATTAATTTCAATTTCAAAAAAAAAAATCCGGATATGCAGCCACTTCGAGTCACGCTTTGAGTTTCAGAGGAAAAAATGCTGTATCCACTTCGGGTGTAACAACCCGCATATTTAACGAGTTTGTATTTAAATATTTTATTTAAATATTAACTCGTTAATCGAATTTTGGTCCGAAAAGCTACTTTTTGCAAACGGTCAAATTAGGACTCGAGACCACTTCCATTGAGTTCGAAATGTCGTTTACAACTTTTTTAAGTATAAACATGATAGGTTTGGAGATAGTGAAATTTCACTAACTTTTCCCGCTTTGGACTTTGGGTTAGTTTAGCCTATTAAGCCCAAGTTCCAACCCTCTTCTCCTCACTCTTCATAAATTTCCTAACTAATCAAGCTTTGGCGTTAATGGTGGAGGGAATGGGAAATTAAAATTCCAAAACTCAAATTCAATTGCAATCCATCTTTCTACTCCAAATTCAAGAAGAAGACATTGGATTCAAGCTTCTTGTGCTTAGATAGAAGAAGGGTTGATTCTTGCTTGCTTAAAACTTCATTTTCATTGATATTTGGTGTAAAGGTGAGATTTTTATCTCACAATTCTAGCCTATAACTATATTGGACTGTTGGAATGATTCCATATCATTTTTGCATGCATGTTAGCATTTGGTTTGGATTGGATTGGCGAAAAACTCCAATTTTTAGCGTTTTGGTGAATTTTCTGCACTTAGGTCGTTCTGGCCATTTTTAGGTCGTTCGGAGTTAAGTCGTTCGTCCATAGGTCGTGAGTCGTTCACGAGTTAACCCTAGGTCGTTCTGGCCATTTTTAGCTCGTTCGGAGTTAAGTCGTGAGTCGTTCACGAGTTAACCCTAGGTCGTTCTGGCCATTTTTAGCTCGTTCGGAGTTAAGTCGTTCATCCATAGGTCGTGAGTCGTTTACGAGTTAACCCTTAAGTCGTGCAGCCCTTCAGTCACGCAACCCTTAAGTCGGTTACGAGTTATCCCGATAGGTCGTTGGACCCTTAACTCGTAGGTCGTTGGACCTTATCTCGTTAGGTCGCTCTTGGCCTAACCCTTAAGTCGTGCAACTCTTAAGTCGTGCAGCCCTTCAGTTACGCAACCCTTAAGTCGGTTACGAGTTATCCCGATAGGTCGTTGGACCCTTAACTCGTAGGTCGCTGGACCTTATCTCGTTAGGTCGCTCCTGGCCTAACCCTTAAGTCGTGCAACTCTTAAGTTGTGCAACCCTTAAGTCGTGGAACCCTTCAGTCACGCAACTCTTAAGTCAGTCACGAGTTATCCTGTTAGGTCGCGACCTCTGTTAAGTCGGCCATGTTGGGTCGTGAGTCATCGTTTGGTCGCGAACACCTCTAGGTCGCAACCACTAAGTCGCTTGACCCCTTAGACCCCTAGGTCGCAACCGTTAGGTCGCTCGACCCTATCCCTCTTAGGTCGTTAGACCCCCTTTTTGTCTTCACTCGGTCGTACCGTTTTGGACGGGGCGCTGCCCCGCACCCCGCCGGGGGCGCTGCCCCCTGGACCCCCGTAAGCGGTGGCGTTGCCCCCGCACCCCCACCTTAGGGGGTTGCCACCCCCCTGGACCCCCCCTCCGTAGGGGATCTTATCTGAAAAACATTGAGCTGATTTCCTTGGATTTTATTCACATCTCCGTATGCGATTTTTGTGACTGATTGTTTCTACAATTGCTTCTGTGTTTTGTCACTTTATAATATAAAGGTTTCAATACTAGTAGTAAATATCAAAACTCTTTTAACAAACAATTTCAACTCTATTTTTAATAACAAAGCTCTTTTCTTAAACCATTTTCCAATCTATTAGTATATACAGACCTTTACCTCACTCGGATGAGAAATCTAATTAAACGACTTAGTAAAACAAGTGGTATGAAACGCTTGCGTTCACTTCATTGGTTAATTCTTGGACTTGTTCGATTGAACCTCTTGTGACAATTTTATTCGTGAAGATTTACAGTTTGTTCGTAAATATTTAAGTTAAGCAAGTGGTTATGGGACATGAAGCTAAACTTCTATATTTACTAGCTTAGTGTAATTGACACTTCTCGTTGATCATGACGATCATTCTGATGATTTAGACTAGCAACTGTGCGATGTCTCTTGTTGCGAGGTTAGACTAGACACCACTTGTGTGATTCCACTCACACATACCTTTTTGCTTTTTGGTTAGTCTGGACCTTAATCTGTGTGATTCCATTCACACATGTGGGGTAGCTCCCCTTGGTCTTCGGACCGTCATGTGATAGGCCTCTTTCTCTTTTCTATGATTTCTGGACTTCTTGCATTGATTTCTAGAATTTATGTCATTGACTTGTTATGAGTACAAGTTTGGGGTATGATGCCCTTTCCGAATCTTTGAGAAGATTCTTGTGATATTGATTATCTCTTATTGATTGATCTTCTGTTGATCATTATTTACATACTTATAGTGGTATGTCATTATGGATGTTTATGTTTATGCCATATCTTTTATGTTATATCATGTCATCTGATATTTATAGCTAGACTGACCCGTTTATTATTTTCTTAAATAATACTCGGGTCAGACCGAGATGTTACAGGTGCTTCTGCTTGACTTCTTCCCAGGGATTCATCACTCTGACTTTTGGCTAACTGTTTAGATTAGCAGTTTTTGTTGTATACACTTGAGATATAGACTCATAGTTGTATTCTTTTGTATAGCACGTGTTGCTATTCTTTTGTATTATCGTGGATCTTACTGACCACTACTCTGATGTACACTTTCATGTGTTAGTTATATATTCATATCTTCTTCCGCCTTTGTGATATGGATATCTGTGACTGATTTGTGATATGATTATTTCTATGTTTGTTTCCGAAGATTATTTATAGCCACCGTGTGATAAGCAATTACATGGATGGTCGCTCCTCAACAGCCTTATACTCCGTGCTAGTTGACAGCATTACTCTGGAGTGTTCTTGGCTAGCGTGGGTATAGAGGTGGGGCGTCACATCGGGTCAGGAAGAAGATGACTCGGGTCGCTCCGGGTCATTTTGGCAAAAACTCCAAGCAAGCACCGGGGATTTCAGGCGGCGCACCGAAGTCGAACCCAAAGTTGACACAGAACCAGAATTTTCCAATTTTCATAACTTTTGCGTACGAATTCGGATTCACGCGAGGTTTATTTTGCTGGGATTGTACCGGAATTCTAGACAATTTGGCATTGGTTTGGACGGATTTGGAGACTGTCAAATTTTTGGGTTTAAATTGAATTTAGATTCAATTTAAATTCAAAAGGTGAGTGTTTTAATCCGCTCACAACTTATAAGTTATCTTATGTTTGTTAAATTGATTTAACGTATGAGTAGAAATTTATTTATGACCGTTTTGCATATTTTATTCATCATCTCAGTTAAGTCGCATTTATTTAATTTAACTGTTAATTAATTTTATTATTGCATATAAATCGACAGTTAAAATTTATTTATTTTGCATATAAAATGCTAGTTAAACAGTTATTTATTTATTTATTTTTAATATAAACCGTTCGTTGATACCTGTATGTTTTATATGCTCTAATGATGTTTGTTTAAATTGACGATGATTGAAATAAAATTGGTTGATGATTGATATTGGATGAATGGATGATGTGTTCCATATTATATAAACCGCAAGTTATTATACGTTCTCATTTCATTCGGGATTGCGGTTTGAAATGATATACAACCGCATTTTTATTTTTAAATTGCGGATTGAAATGATAAATATCTGTATCACTTGACCATAGGATAGAAAATTATATACAGGCACTGCGGTGTATATATAAATTATTTTTTAAATGATTTCTATGATTTGGATAGGATGTGGTTAACTAAATATTAATTTTGATCTTATATGAAATCTTATTTTATATATGCATATATTGTTAAATTATTGAATTTAAGCTATTTATGAATTGGTTAAATGGAAATAAATAAGTTGAAAAATGGAGTTTGATAATTTATTTTTATGATTAAGTAAAGGTTTAAGATATTGTGTATATATAGAGTTTTAAATAGTTCAAATCAATTAAGATTGGAAATTTAATTGGAAATTTATTTGGAATTGGGCTTATTTAAAAATTAAACTCCACAAGTTGGTGTAAACTTATTAATCTTTGAAATTTTAAAGGTATGATATTTAGAACTGGATTTTTATTCAAGGTAAATTAAATGAATAATTCTAGTATAAATAAATGGAAGAAAATATTTTGTGTTAATAAATTGGGTTTTATTTTAAATGGTTATGGATCTATTATGTAAACGTTTCAAAACTAAATAATAGGATAATGAACTGTTGAATAGAAATTCCCAACCTTAGTTTTGAAAGTTATTAAATACTCAAAGTTTGAAAATATTGAAATCGAAGTGTTTTTATTCAATCTGAAAGTGAATCTAAAGGTTATGGGTTTAGACCGAATATAAAGTAAATAAAATTGTAAAGGCATGGAAATTATTTACTTTATAAAGAAATTTTAAATTCAACTGTTTTATTTTATATACTGTTGAATATCCAAACCATTTAAGTTTTGAAAGTTATGGTTTTAAAACTACGGATTTCGAAGTATTATGTGGAATGTTAAATTTCAAATATTTGGTTTCGAGGTATTATAAATCTTAAAAGTTGCATGATTTTGGAAAAGAAATATATTTGAAATAAAACGATATCATATTTATTTGGGTTTTAAAAGGAAATGATATCGTATTTATGGGTTTTGAAATGGATAATTATATTCTGGTTTTGAAAGCATAATTATTTTTAAATGACCGATGTATTATAATAACGTTTGGTTGTTGAAGAGACGGGGATCGAAAGTTGTCATACTCTCTGCCAATTTCGAAAATCACTTTAACAACCGTGTACACGGTGAGATTCTAGAATGGAGTAGGTTGGTGGCGGCGTTTCCTTTAAGGTAAATACGTGGACCCGACTCCCATGAGTTGGCATAAGATGGATAAAACAGGAGCGATTCTCGGGCCAAGGGGGTTAGCGCCCTTTATCGGACACTCCTCTTCGATACTACTCTGACTTTGGATTGATTCGGTGGCCACCTTTACTTTTGATTTTAGGGGGAGTTTGTTCGAGGTGGGCGGTAGCTGCGGCTATGCGTTACCACCAGTCCGGATGCGTAATTGGTATATCTACCCTGGCATTGCCTAGTTGTGCCGTGTCACCTACCCTATCGCACCTTATACGATTTCGGTTTTGTACCATACCTATGGAGTTCCCTCTGACGACGCCCAGTACGGAGGAGATTACGGTACTGTATAGACTATGGGAATATATTATGTGTTAAGGTGGAAAATGTAAAGCCTTAACGCTATTTAAAAGTACGTTTATTTTACAATTAGACACTATTATAATAGCGAAATATACTACATAGTAAATAGTTTAACGGATCCTTAGGAGATGTAAATCCCGAGCATCTCTTGAGTTACTGCACTCTTATTCATTTCTGTTAATTTAACTTACATAAGATCTTTTAGTTCTGACTCGAGTGTTTTGTCTTTTCAATTCGCTCGGGTCAGTCCGAGCGTTTCAGGATTTGAAGATTTTTCTAGAGGAAGAAGACGAAGATTTCATTACTATTATTATTATATATTATATGGTTCCACTACACTATATTCCGCTGCATTAATATTATTGGTACGTGAACTCTGATATTTATTGTATAAAGAAGAATCAAATGTTTGTAAACAGTTTTATGAACTGATCAAATAAAATGAGAGAGAGAAGTGGAGGGATTATATAAAATAGTCTATCCTTTTATTAATTATTTTTTTGAAAATAAAAAGAAATTAAGGACACTTGTTAAAATCAATTTACACGTGTCATTGCACTGTATAAATTTCTTATACTTGTTATAAGGCATAGAAAATTAGCTTACATTTGTAATTATAATGTATTGATATGTTTTTATATTAATATTGTATTATCAATTTGATTTTACATTAATTATTGTTTACTTATCTATATATATAACTTAAAAGAAAATGAAATAAGAACCCAATCATACAATTATAAATAATTATACATACACACTAGCTTTTAAAATATAGAATTTTTTAGAACCAATTTACTCTAAGATGTTTGAATTTCAAATCAAAACCTTTATTTTCCATCTAGTTATGTATATATATATATACACAAATATACAACTCATTATTATTTATTTGAAAATAATAATTTCGCCAATTTTTTAAAAAAAATGAGGAGATTATCAGATAAATATTTATCCAGATATAAATATTTATTATCAGATTTATTGCTCAATCTAAAATCAGTATTTTACAATAGTTAAATCAGATAATTATCCAATTATCTGATGCCCAAAAATCCATGTTATCGCATTCCTCCACCCGTAGAATCTTTACGTCCTTGAAAAGGAACGAAACCAGATTTTATTCAATAACTTAAAATCAGTTAAATTATTCTTTGATCATTTTTAGAAAACTTTTAAGATTCACATAATACTATAAAATAGTTTTTATAAAAATGCTTTTATAACTCGATGTCTCAACCAATCCATCCTTGTTTTCACTGAAATTCGGTCATACGTTGATCAGGCGTAAGTCTGAAAATCTATAAGTACATAGCAGACCCGTTTTCAACATCCAGTGAAAATACTTAGAAAATATTTTGGTGAACATATAGGAAATATTTTTGAAAATAGAGGAAATATCTTTGGTGAGAATGATCTGGAAATCATCACCCCCATCCATGGTCGCAGTTAACCTGATGGTTACGTTGCCATCCCGGCAAAATCCATAGATAACTGTAGGCACACCATGCCCCTCGATTACGCCATGGAACCCGCTATAGATTATAGTAACATTCTGGGTTATGTTGCCATCACAGCAAAAGTCCATTTTACTATAGGCATCACCGCCCTCGAATTTCGCTGTCAAAAGAATGAAACTTTCCCACTCCCACATTGGTCGCAGACTATATTAGTCAAGTCCTAATGTAGACTTAGGCTCTCACGACCTCTCGACTTTTGCTATGTCTTCATAGATCGTAGTCTACCGATGTTACGTTGCCATCACGGCAAAATCAAATTTAGACCGTTGGCTCTCAGCAGCGCACACTATTTCTGCTATGGTCCATAGTAAATCGCAGTGACATCGAGCTACACTGTCGTCACAGCATAACCCAATGTCTCTGTAGGCATCAGCGCCCTCGAATTTTGCTACCCACTACACATAATCCTCAGGAACTTAGTTTCTCCGGACTCCTCATAGGATCAACTTTAGAACCCCCCTTAGGGTTCAAGGCAGAACCACCCAGTGACACTCCTGAGAAGTTCATTTCAAGGGAGCGCCTTTTCCCTAGAGCCAATCTTAAAACACTTTATACTATACTCTTATAGTATCTTTCAAATCATACCGTTTATGATTTTCATCAAATCTCCTTTACACAAAATCAATTCCAAAAATTGATAATTCTCAAACTAGGCTTTTCAAATTTCCAAAATTTGATTTTTCCCAAAAATCAAAAGCCTTTCCAAATCCATAGCTTCCCAAAACCAAAATCATTCCCACAAGATCCTTTATATATATATATATATATATATATATATATATATATATATATATATATAACTTTGAAAATCTTTGGATCACTTCATACTTGTATAAATTCCATTTTTATACTTTAAATATTTTCAAAAAAATCCTTTTTATTCTGCCTATAGATTCAACAAGGGGAGTTTATCAATTATATATACATAACTTTGTTTATGCCAAATCAAATATTCAAATTTGATTACTCTTTTATAAAGTTATTAACCATATTACTTTTCTATAAGATGAGTTCTAATTATAGAAATATCCAACTCCCATTTTATTTCGTCATTCATTTTTCAAAATATACCTTTTCATTTCAAAAATCATTCTGCAGTCCTTATCCACAAATTTCCAATATCAATTTCATCCAAACTCGTACGATGTAGACATATCATCTGTACGTATATCAATCTGATCACTCACTCGATCGCACAATTTCACTTCCGAACTAATATCGTCTACTCGACTTTCTAGCGTGGACTCAGATCTGATTTCTTGATTAGAAACCGTCATTCTCCTTGCATAGCCTAACTATGATAGAGAATATATAAAATCAACCAAAAATTCATATCCAGGTTTGCCATCGAAAATCAAGTGCAAAAATCCCAACTCAGATCGATATACTATCTCAAAATTCTGTGCTCAAATCTGGATCAAATCATTATGCGAATAGAATAATATACTACATTCTACGTATTTATTCCCATTGATTACTAACAAAATCAATTCCCTTTCCTATTCACATTAACTTTTGATTTCTATTCACTTATTCATAGTTGCTTCAATCCCCATTTGGATTAACACGCCACTTCAATCCTTATCTTAATTGAAATTTTAATCATAAACGGTTTGCACTCTGTCCAGCTTAAATTTAGAAAATAGCTTGAAAAATCTAGAAATAGGTAAGTAGTTGAAAAATAATTATTAGTTGTAAAATAGTTGTAAAATAGTTAAGTAATTGTAAAATAGTTGGAAAATGGTTAAATGGTTATAGAAATTTTAAATGATTGTAAAACAGTTGTAAAATAGAAATTAGTTTATAAAACAGTTGTAAAATTGTTGTAAAATAGATAAATAGTTCCAAAAGTAGTTGTAAAACAAGTATAAGATAGTTTTGGGTTTAAAAAGAAAAGTTGTATAGTAAATAGCTCAGAAAAATAGATTTAAAAATGGTTTACATTAAAATAATTTATTTGAAAATAGTTCAGAGCCAAACTGTTCAATTCCCAATCTCCATTTCCAATCAATTTCCCATCCCATTAGATTGATTCAATCCCAATTCAAGTTGAATTAACCTCAATTTCTTTCCAAATTCAAATCAAATTCCATTTGAACTAACTTCAAATTCTATTTCACTTTAAACCATCTCGAATAACATAAATTCAAGTTAAATTTTCAAATGTTGATTTAATTCCTTTAAACCAACCTTTATTTTTAAATTAACAACTTAAATCTTTAAACAATTTAATTCTAAGTCCAAATTCCAAAATTCCATTTTAAATTATCTTTACTTAACTTATTTTAAAGTTCAAATAAGAATTCAAAAACAATTTTATCTTCAGAATCCAATTTTATTACTCAATTTTAACTTCAAAGCAATTCTCAGTTTCATAGATTATTTATAACTATAGAATAATGTCTGGGTAAATAAACATCCAAATTTTTCCAAATACCAATTATCAGCATCCATTTTCAATTTCCAGGTCTCAAACCCATTTTGAGATCACTCATAACTCCCATTTTAATCAACCATTTAACTTCCCAAATTAAATTTCAATTTCATCTTGAAATTTCCAATTCCAGTTGTTTGTTTTAAATTTATTTAACTTTCCTTAAGTTAAATTCACTTCAATTTTATCCATTCAACTTTACTCAATTTGAATCCCCATTTCAAATTTTAAACTTCATATAAATATCCAATTCCATTTATAAGTTCAAAAACTTATCACTTTGGGTTTTTACATCACATTCCAAGTAAAAATTTAAAACTCAGCACTTGGAGTTTATTTCAAATCATCTTTGATATTATGTATATCCCTCACTTATACATATTTATTTCCTTTACACACCAAGTTATCCTTAAATTTTAAACCGCCTTTGGTTTTTAATTCAAAACAAATCTTCAAATTTCCAAATAACTTCTTTCAATGCTTTGAAACAATTCAAATTTTTCTAGGCTTAGGTTTTAAAACTTCACAATTTAAGACCCACTTCAATTTATAAGTTATACTCATCTAAAAGTTTTCTTCCCTAAAACTTTTTCATTTTGCTTAATCATTAACAAGTATTTCATTATTAAACATAACAACCATTTATGATAATAAACAAGATTATCATATCTGGATACCAATTCACTATTATCTTATTCTGAAAACACTTCTACAAATTCAGGATTTGAATTTCAGTCTGGATCCATTTCAAACTTCTCTTCATTCAATTTTAATTTGGCATATTTCTATTACCATTTAATTCTTATACTTTATTTAATTCCAATTTTTTTCGATATATATATATTTATCACTTAATTCTTTATTCAATTTCAATATCCAACAACCAATTATTTCTTTATATATAAAATATAAGATTTTATAAAAATCGTTCATTAAATCATTATATAAGAAAATAACAAGTACGCTCTCATACACACACACACGCACTCAACTCATTCTAGGGTACCACTGACCCTATCCTTAATGAGTAAACCCACCACAGCTAAGGTTGTCGCTTAAGCTTTTGCTCTGATACCAAATGTAACGACCCGGAAATTTCGATCCCGAAAATTCCATATATTTAGAGAAAAGAAGAAAAGAGATAGAAGAAGAAGAAGAAACAGAAACACCAAAACACAGATTCTCACATTCGCACGGATAAAAATATAATATTAAATAATAGTAGTTATATAAAGAAGAACTGTATCTGTTAATTTACATCAATACATCCGAGTTACAACATTTTCACAAAGCACTGGACAGTTAAAATCAACATGTCCCAGATAAACTACCATATATTATAGTGGAATACACTCCATACGTTCCTGCCATTCAGCACGCCTTCTAAGCTCCGGAACGTCCTTACCTGAAAATCTATAATACTCGGTCTGACCTGAGTATTACATCAAAGTAACACCCAGGTCAGGCTGGAAACCGGCGTGAGTAAACTCATCCAACATGAAATACTAATGCATAAACTTATTTAAAACCCGGGGTAACTCGTACCTTACTACGAGTTCCATCTTGTTATATTCAAAAATTATTTCACAAATTAATCCCTAAGTATCCTTATAATAGTTTCAATGGTCCAGATATTTAAATCATATCATTCCAGCCTATTGATTTCACATAATAAATCTATATAGAATTATTTTATTACAAATCGAAGTGGTTCCGGTTATTTACTGATACTCGACTCCGATCTCTTCGAATTCAATACCATCTTAACCCAAGTTTATTCTAGTCAACACAATTAATTTTTTAATACAAGGTGTTACCTTTACACAGTAATTCATCATAGATAACCATATTATCACCGTTCAACCCAAACATATCAAATTACAAAACATTTCATATCACATAGCATCACAACCACATACCAGATCATTCATAAGCAAGATTGATTAGTCATACCATTCTAATTAATTTAAATAAATTAAATTAATTACTTCAATCATATTTTAAAATCTTGCTTATTTAATCATTAATTAGTTACAAACAAATTAATCAGCCATCCTTTAATCTTCATCTAAATTAATCATCCATTAATTATTATCTAAATTAATCATCCTTGATTAATTATCATTAAGTAATTGCCCTTAATTAATTACACAAATTAATTATCCTCAAAACCACTCGCATTAATTAACTTTTAATTACCATCATAATTAATTATTTATAATTAATTACTTTAACCCTCAATTAATTACGTCAATAAATTATTCTATAATCACTTTCTTTGATTAACTATCCTTTAATTAATCATACTCATTAATCAATCCTTTAATTAATTTCCTTAATCTATAAATCCTTTAATTATCCATAATTACTTTCCCTAACTAACTATTCCATTGGTTAATTGTCCTCCATTAATGAACCTATAATCAATAATTTAATTTAGCCTTTAATTACTAATTCAATCAATTAATCCTTAATAAATAAATCATTTAATTACTTACATTAAGTAATTATCATTTAAGTAATTAATATCTAATGACTTATATTAATAAATCTCTAATTACAAATTAATCAATCTCTTATTAATTTATAACCCGTAATTCTTAATTAATCCTTATTTACTTAAGTCCTTGATTAATCTAAGATAAATCGTTAACTTAATTAATTACTTAACTTTCATATACATCATTTAAATTGAATGCTTTAAAATTAATTGCTACTTAACATACAAAAATTACTTGAGACCCTTTATTAACTTAAGTTTAGGTAACATCTGTACATTTTCTTTAAAATTTTGAAATCTGGTTACTACAAAAAATACAACCCGAGACAAACTAGAGTAAACAAAGCCAAAGTCCCGATCATCTCTGGAGTAATACGCTATCCACACAGCTCCGAGTCAAACCACCCTTGCTTTGGACTTTAAACCATACTTTAACTTGAAAACCAAATAACCCAAGTCATTTGATCAACTACCCGATCCTCTACCCGAGTTCCCCGCTTCCCACAGAATCCCGAGCCAATACGAAAATTTCTCGAGTATCAACCCAAGATACTAGATTCGTCCCAAACAAAAAATGCCCAGATAATAGAGAATGCATCGCGCACGTGGACAACCACCCAAGCCTCCTCTGATCAACGCCTACGGCTCCAGAGCATCACCCACGACCTTGATCATCCGTGTGACAACCTAGAATATGAATCGAAAGCCACAACAACAAAAATCGACACTCGATCGAAAAAATGGAAAACGCACTCACCGAAAAAACGACCATCGCCGTCGATCTCGACCATGTCCTCCTTCGCTTGCGACTTCCCACTTCTAATCCCCCCTCGCGATCACCTCCCATCAACCATGGCCATCGCGAAAGCTTCAAGAACATAATTGTTTCAAACTGACTCTCGAACCCTAGTCTAGCTCCAACCTCATCGCTCGATCACCAGAAAAATCCATCTCCATTTTTCCTGTGATCTACCATCCACCAGCCACTTCAAGTCCAAGCCTTGCTCCAAACTTCGACACTGATCACCAGAAATCGACAAAAATGTCGAAACCCATCATCCCACAATACCACATCCATTTCTAATCTATAAATCACACTTCCTATCTCTAAATTCATGAATTTAAAACTAGAAGTAGGTTATAGACTTGATTCATAATTTCTTGACAACTAAATTTGGACCAATTTTGATCAGACCCGAAATTAATTTGTCTAATAATTAAACAGTCTATAACAACCCTGTATTTTGTGATTTATTTTATTGTATATTTCAATATGTTAAATTTCATTTCCTGATTTAAAATTTAATTTAATTTATTTAAAATGAATAACTTGTCATTTTAAGTATAATTTTTGATTTTTATGTGAATTATAAATCCAAACATGAATAAATAGAATATTTTCCAAAAAAGTGGATTTTGGTCAATCTGGTCAAACTTTGACTTTAAATTTAAAATTTAAATATTTAAATATTTGAATTTTTTTACTTTTATCTTTTATTATGAAATTAGATTAAATTTCAAGAATACGACTTTTCGTTTCTTTGAAATAAGATTTATATTGAGAAAGTTATATTTTTTACAATATTGTGTGTAAATTGATTTATTCAACAATATTGTTTATTTTAATTTATGTAAATAATATTTTTATTTGTCATATCTTATTCTAAATTGTATATATATGTGTCATATGTTATGTTATGTATATAATTTATCTTTTAAATATTTTAAAGTGATGTTTGATTTTTTCCAAAGCTTAGTGTATTTATTTTCAAAATTTTAAAGCCTAGTTTCTATTTTAAGCTATTTTCTTAATTTATTTATATTTTATTTAGAAATTTATTTATTTATTTTATTCATGCATTATGTTGTTTTGTTTTAATCTTATTTATTCATTTTTCGTATATTTTAAAATGCAAAAAGAATTAGGAAATATGAAGAGTTTTGGACCTTTAATATGCTTTGTCTTTTTACCTTTCATTTTGCCTTTTCATGCCAAATAACACATGCATTCAATTGCTGACCTTATCCTCATTCCTTCAGCCGATGACCCTCATATTTTTCATGCACAAAAAGTTTCTCACTCAAAAAGTTTCGGCCTCCATTTCCTGAAGAAACTTGGTAAATATTTTCACTTTGTTTTTTTACTTTTCTTCTTTGTTTTCTTATTCTACTTGCACTTGCTTCACTTATATAGTTCGGCCCTTGCTCCTCCATCACCATAGCCGCCTCCACCACCAGCACATCTAGCTACCACCTCTTCCAGCCCACTACCCCACCTTGGCTGTGCATCACCTTGTTGCCAAACTCTACCTAATATTTCCTTATGCCTTGAAAACTTCGTAGCCGAGCCACCTATTTGCTACTCCACTCCACTACATCACCTTGGCCTACCTTTGCACCACTTTCTCCAGCCATACCTGAACCTGAAACCTCTTCTACATCACCTCCAGTCCCTACCAGGCTTGGCTGTGCTTGCTCATGCATGTGGCCGAACCATTGTTGCGTTGGAAATCCACTTTTGTTGCCCTGTTTTGTATTGTGCATTCCTATATCCTTATACACTTTCATATCCATGTATGGTCGACCTATTGAACCCCAAACCTGATCCAAGTTTGTACCTTGGCCGTGTAATTCTAACCTATGGCCGAGCATAAGGTAGTTGAATGCAAGTGCAAGAGTATTGGTTATAAGTTGTGCATGTATTTCTAGCTTGTTCAATAATATTTTGGTTTGAAATTCATGTTCTATATCTTGTTTTGTTTTCTATGTGACAAGACAAATAACTTTGGCTCTCCCACACTCGAATCATAGTCGTGCTTTCGTGACTTTGTGGATCTCTGTTTTGTGTATTTGGTTATTATCTCCAGCTTGTAGAGGTGAGTATTTCTCATCAGACATTCCGTATTATATAAGTAGTAAATTGACATCCTGTGAATCTGTAGTTCATATTATTACGTTATAACTGCATGTGATATTATTTATATGATGTTCACCCATGCTTATACACCTGTTATATCATTTGTTACTGCTATATAATGCTATTCTGTTTATATCAGTTTATCATACTACAAGTTCTCTATGGATTAGAATCACTATTGGTTGAAATGATACATACCCGAACGGACTTTAGAATAGGGAAAAATCGTTATAGGCTGAAATGATAGGCCTGAGCAATTTTTATTTATTTGCATCTGCATGCGATTGCGGGTTTGAAATGATAGAACCTGGATTTTTCCTTTGTAAATTACGGATTGAAACGATATATTATCCGTATCATTGGACTTAGGTTAGAAAATTTTATACAGACTATGGTTAAAATATATTTTTCTAAATTTTTTAAAATATTACAAAAATGTAAATATTATGAAATTTTGATTTAAATTTAATTAAAAATAATTTTTGTAAAGTTTAATGATTTTCTACAAGTTAAACAAGTGAAATAAATAAATGGTAAAGTAGAATTTGAAATATATGTTAATTTTGGAATTTATGATTTTCGTTATAAATGAAGTTTAAGTTAAGTAAGAAAACATGATAATTTGATTTAAATGTAAATTTAAAAATGATTTTTATAAAGTGCTATGATTTTCTATAAATTAAAAATAGTTAAATAAATAAATGTTAAAAATTGAAATTTGAAATATAACTTAACTTGGAAAATGTGAAATATGTTTTAAAAATAAATATTAAGGAAATAAAATGGAATTTAAATTTAATTTATGAAATGGTAAATTTAATTAAAATGTAATGTAAATGAAATGTTATAAAATTTTACATTTATTTAATAAGTAAATTATTAAAAATTTGATTTTGTATGAAAATCTCACTTTATAAAAATCATAAATTAATGGGAATTTAAATGATTTTTTTAAAGTGAGAAAATATGATTTTTATACGTTAAAATGGATTTAAATAAATTTTAATTGTTTATGAAACTGTAGTGAAAGTTTGGAATTTAAATTGACAGCATTCCTGAAAATGCTATCCTTTCTAAAGTTAAAGATATTACAACATTTTGTAAATGTTGTAATTGATATAAATGAACTAAATAGCTAAAATGAATTAAAGGCTATTACAGCACTTTGTAAGTGCTGTAGTTGCTGAATTTAACTAAGGTTTTGCTTGAAATCTGAAAACTATCACAGCATTTTAAAATATTATCTTATGCTAATTGAATTGTTTTTAAACATAACTTTCCGTAGGATTTTCCAAGTGCTGCGAAAGTTGAATTTTCACTGTTTTAATAAATTTAAGTGAACAAATGAATTCTTAAAATAGTAAAATTTTGAGAATTGAATATTTGGTTATTAAATATTATAACTTATTTTTAAATGATTTAAATGGAATATTTTGATTTGAAATATAAACCATTTTGAAATGTGATTTGAAATGGTATTTAAATTAAATAAAATGAATGTGGTTTGGGAAAAATATGATATTTTGAAATGGATTTTAAATGATATTGAATTTTGAAATGATATTTGATTTCAAAGTATAAATTACCATTTTGTAATTTTAACCACGAGATGTATTTAATTTTATGGTTTAACTCATCCTTAGAGGATGGGCGATCCCAAGCATCCTTTAAGTTATTGTGCATTACTACAGTTCACTTGAGTTGGTTTACATTATATAAGTATGTATGTCCTGACTCGAGTGTTTTGTGTTTTACTTTACGCTCGGGTCAGCCTGAGTATTTACAGCTTAGCTTTGGATTTTTTTTCTGCAGCTAGGAATCGCTGGAGAATCTGTTGGTCTGTTATCTATTCCCTTTCAATTTCAGTTGTTCTACTTCAGCTCTAGCATTTATAAACTTCTACGTATTTGAGATTTCTATTGTATATGTTTTCAAACTGATATTATGTATTTGTTTTGAGATTTTGTTATAGTAGTTTAATGAATTACTATGGTATTTTAATTTCCGCTGTGAGTTATTCTGATATTCCTGTGTCTATGATTCTGTGATTGTATTTCATTTGCTCCAAATTTATTTACAATGCGGTATTATGAGAAATTCAAGTCCGACATGTGTGGATGCGAATGGCTGAAAATACCGGGTTGTTACATTGGGTATCAAAGCTTTGGTTTTTAGGAAAACCTTAGCCTGCGGAGCAAAAACTCATTAGAGATACGGTAGAAATACCCTAGAATGAGTGAAATCAATCTCAGAATCCTTTTATTGTGACAGAACGTATTTTAGAAGTATAAAATGATTTCCAAGTAATTTCTAAAGGAGTTTCAAAGATTATTTTGGTGTAAAATTTTTCTTATTTTGAAATCAATATTTTTTAAACTCATCCCTTCGGTATCTACCTTATTAAAAATCTCTTGGTTAGGATTCTCATGGATTAGGATTCCTTGAACTTTGGTACGCTCCCACTGGTTATGAAATCCAGTCTTGTCTTCCCTATTTTATCCTTTTGATTTTGGGGCATTCCATAAATTCACTTTGAAATGACCTCTATAAAGATCGATGATTCCGCAAATTCTTTGAATGATTTGTAAAGGAGTGAAACTCTTTTACAATTGGCATTGATTAACCGGAGATTTCTGTATCCTCGGATTTCGATGTTATCTATCTCCTGCTCTACTTGGATTCTATCTCTGGCGATCGAATGTCGATTTTCCTTAGATTTCCGAATTGATTATATTCCGAAAGTCATGGTTGACCGGTTAAGGTCGCTCCGATTTATATAGGCTTATCCATCTCTTATTTGGTAACTAAATTATCTCATCTTTGTTCGAGCTTATTTTTGAATCAGAATTCTATTTGATAAGAGTTCCCCTAAATTTGAATCTCTGTTTGTTTGAAATCTATCCTTGAATTATTCTTTGGAAATTTGTGTTTGGATGTATTTTGAAATTGTGCATACGTCGACATTATTATTTTGATAAGGATGACCCTATTTTGTATATAAAAGTGAAATGTTTTCGATAAGGATCATATACCTTTTAAAACGAGAAATTTGAAGTTTCGAAAGGATATAAAATTTTGAAAATTTATAAGAAATTTGATTTATATAAAATGATTTATAATTCAAAGGTTTTGAATTTTAGTTTCGAGGAATCGAACTCTGGTGTTTTGAAATCGGTTTTAGATTTTGGAAAATATATAATAATAATAATATGATTTAAAGATATTTTTCCGAATAAGAAATGTTTCAAATGTATTCAAATGAATTCCAATGATTTCAAAGAGATTTCAAAGAAGTTTTTCAAGAAAATAAAAGTCCAAAACCCATTTATGTCACTGGAAAATAATTTCAGTGATGAATTCATGCATCATCGACATTGAATTTCGAGTTTTTGAGTGGGGGAGAGGCCACTCAAGTAGCTTTTCTATGCGAGTGATTTTGTGAAACCAATTTGATTTCAGATTTTGAAGTATGGTTTGATATTCGAAAGATGTGTGTGTGTGTGTGTGTGTATTTGAAATGATTTAAAGTAAGCCGGTGGTCAGTCCTCGAGTTTCAGACTGTTTTAGTATAACCTTATCTATTGGAATTGATTTACTGATTTGTTGGTGATTTCCAACTTTTGGATTTTAATACGAATTCTTCGACCATATTTTAAAGTTCTGACACTTCCAAATCAAGGTTTAATCTTCAAAGCTAAGTTATCTTGGAAAAAATATAAATCATTCGATTAGGTAAATGAGTTGAATCTGTTTTGTTAAGTAAATGAATAAGATTATTTTGAATTATACTGATATGGAATTTAGTTTTGGAATGTTTTGAATAAAATTATTTTTAAATAATTTGAAAAAGGTAAATTCATCTTTTGAGTAGAAACAAATAGTTTAAAGGTATTAAAGGGATTAAACTTGGAAATCATTTTTGGTATAATTGATTTTGAGAAAGATATTTGGTTTTGAAAATTGATTGGATAGTAAGACCAGTATTTATATGATGGTTTGGAAATCAATTTTTTTTGACCTCAATTTTGTTGATTTGGAAATTTGGATTACTTTCTAAATCTAATGTTTTAAGAAACTTTGAGACTGAATATGTGTAATTTGGAAGAAATGATTTGGCGAAATCATATATGATTTTTGCAACTGAAATGTTATTGATAGGAATTGAAATTGAGAACCTTTTTTTACTAAATACTTGATTTGGGAGTTACCGAACTTATATAAGATGGATTTGTATAAGTATGAAATTGATTTGAAAACTGTTGATTTGGAAGGGTACTCATTCTCGATTTGGAAGGAGAAATCTTATGTAATCGAAGTCTATATAAGTTTGATTTAATATACTATTGATTATGGAAAGTGTTCGATTTGAAATGAAATCTTATATATAATGGACTTTATATAAGTATGATATTTAAAAGTGATTTTGAATGGTATTATATGATACATATTTTTGAACTAAAGATATGGAAAGTGCCTTCTGCTTGATATCCGCTTTGTGGCCACACTGTGGATTCATTCTATTGATATTATTCTCTCTGATTTGGGTTTTTCAGATATGATGCTCGAGTGTCCATCGAATTCCATGGCGATCTCCATGGTCTTATAAGCGCGACTGCATAGCATAATTCGCAGGGGCTGCGAGAGCCTACGGGTACGGATGTTTCCTGAGGGATCCAGGCGTAACCATTGTGTATCTACGATCTATTGGGTCGCTTGGTAGCATAATCCACAGGTACTACGAGAGCCTAAGGGTATGGTTGTTTCCTGGGGGATCCAGGCGTAACCATTGTGTATCTGTGGTACTACCAGTCTTCATGGCGTAATCGCAGGGCTGCGGTAGTCAGCCTACGGGTACGGATGTTTCCTGGGGGTTCCAGGCGTAACCATTGTGTATCCGCGATCCATGATCGACATGTTTTTGTAGCGACCCTGACTCGACCTTTGAAAATCGACACCGAATACGACACTCATATTCAAATGCCGCTGATTCAAATGTCGAAACTGGTTCGCCGGAGCTTATAACACAATTAAGAACAACACAGCGAAAGAAAAGGAATGAATATCATTGATATACAATATTCGATACAACAATGATACAATATGAATCAATATCAGAGATACAAGACAAAAATGCTACAGCGGAATAACAATATGAAATAGCAGCGGAAAAACAAATAGCCAAGAGATAACTCCAAACCAATGCTCCAAAGCTAAAACTCCAAACCACCAGCTCGAACCATCATCAACTTGTACCAAGCTAAATAAGTCCAGTCCATGAATCCGAAGACTCCAAAGAATACCAAAGAGGAAGTTGAAAGCTATCAAATCGATATCTACTATCTGAAAAACCCAACTCTAGACTGCCCATGTTGAAAATAGTGGGCACCCAGAGTTTAGGAAAGGAACAATAAACTCCGGGTCAGTCATAGGACTGGTGTGAGCCAACGAAAATAGTTTTATCTTTAAAAACAAACGAAAGATTTTAAATTTGAAATCCGCAATGCTTTTGGAAAATGAAACTGACATAAGGCCTCCTGCCACACACACAATGCAAGCGCAAATTTGGAGGAGATTTCTCCTTATGACAGTCAAAAATGCTTGATATGCGAAAACCATTTGATATTATTATTAGTGCATAGTGCAGAAAATATTTCAAAAATATAATATTAATCTTAGCCAGCATAGGTACCATTATATTATGCCTACTATAGCTACCATTTTAAATAGCAGGTTCTACAACTAAAACCATACAGGGCTCGTATTGTTTTGTTTGGATTTCCAACAAATGGTCGAGCAAAGGAACATCCCATATAAAAAAAATGGAACGCCTCTGGAGGGACGTCCCCGGACCCTAACCGGATCTCTGCTACACAAGGCCGGGTTACCTCTGTAACTACGTAACTGCTGACACGAGTATGCCACCTCCTGGTCATTACCAACCTTTATCCGAAGCGCTTCCTAACCGACAACCACAAGCAATAAGTTTGCAGCAACCACAAAGTAAGTATCTAGGCTCCATACCATGATACCAATTATAATCCAGAAGGAAATGGACATACCCTCAGGGGATGCTACCCCCAAATAAACTTGCTACCACGATTCCTGTTTTGACCATAACCTGGTTGTGAGGTTCGACGAAGTCTCGTCCACAAAGCTACGCTTTTACAAAAAGCCATGTTTTAATCAACAAATGATCAGCAGCACTCAGCATGCCACACTACCAAATTGGGAGTATATCACTAATAACCTTCAACTACATAACCACTGAGCTCATAAGTCTGAGAGAAGGGTGTTAAGCTAAGAGAATAAATTCTACGCCACCAACAGATATGTATTTGAAAGAAATCATCTTTATATCTCAGTTCGTAATGTCAGACATATAATCCATACAAGTCTATTCCGGGTTCGAACAGAACCGAAGGCACTTCCGAAGAAGCCCTTGCAAATCCCGGTATTCACAATTCCGATTGGACTTCCATCACTTAGGGAATCTCTATACCGACGCGACTCAGTGCAGAGAAAATTGATAGGTCATCCTATCGGTCTCGCAAATATTCGGTTTTCACCATCAGTCTTCAAACGCTCTCCATAATTTCGTATCATTATTCGGAACGGGTTATATGACACAAGGTCCTCTCCCGGCTAAACCGAATAATGAGCACAATATTTAAAAATATATGGATATGGGATCTCAGTTAAATCAAAGCTTAAAGCCTAAAACCTTTCATTCAAATGGTTAAAACAAATTATCATTTCCAATCTTTTAAACACAAAAGATTCATTTCAAAAACCTTCAATGGTTTAAACAATTTCTACACTTTTAATCTTTTAAACAAAAGATTTAACTCATAAAGTTTACCCCGTTCACAAAGATCCACTCATGGATTTCAAAACAATTTTCTATTTCAATTGGATTAACTCATTAAATCTTTAAATCAAGTTTTAACTTATAGTTTTCAAAATTTGTTTGCAAAGATTCATTCATAGCCTTTCAAAATAATTCAATTCCATTTCGAACTTGAAACCTTTCAATATAATTTGGAGATCCTTTCTTTGAATAAAAGCTATTATTATTTGAAAACAAGTGGTTTTCGTTTCAAGAAAATCCGATTTTATTTGCTCAAGTTAAAACTCTTTAATTATAAAACTTGGGTTGAATTCAAATTCTCAAAACGATATGTTTTAAAATGACTTAAAAATCCATGTAAACACATTATAATTTTGTATAACATTTTTAAACCGTAATCTGCAAACACAAATTTCATTTTCAAACCTTGAATTTAAATTTAATTCAAACTATTTAAATTTCAAAACTTTATCAGGTTATTCAAAATAACTTTTATGCTCAAAAACCCCTTTTCAAAACTTTTCATATTCAACCCAATTGCATTTCCAAATCATTTTAATTCAAAATTCAACTTTTAAAACCATTTCAAAAATTTATGGCTTTACCGATTTCCTCATGAAATCCATATTTGTGTGCGTATAGTGTAGTCCAGGGGTTTTATACACAATAGTGCAACATCATCATCACAGATTCAATCAATATCGATAGGCGGTATAACCCATAACGCTTATCTTTATTCACTGTTCCACAGATAAAATAAATTTATCAAACATAGAGATTCATCATTACAATTCGATGTGGGCTTCGAATAACCAGCTGGAATCCGACTCCCTGTCGCATCGAAGTTTAATTTCCGTTTACGGAAAAAATGGATCTTCATATTCATACAACAGTATATTCATCACAGATATAACAACTCAGCACAAAACAATTCATATTACAAAATATCACAATCACAATCACATAACAGAGTTATCAATCCAATACAGCATTCAATAGAATATAGTCATCCATAAATAAGCTCAAGTAATTATCTCATTTATTTAAATCAGAAAAGTCATCAATCATGATTAATTAACATTAATTTATTTCAAATCATTTGATTGGTCATCTTTTAATCATTTATTAATTAAACTAATCAACCTTTAATTATTAAAGAACTAACCTTTAATTATTAAATACTCAACCTTTAATTATTCAATTATCCTTTGATTATTTCCCTTAATTTATTCCTTAATAAATTAATCAACTCTTAATTAATTACCACTTATTCTTAATTAATTAAAATAAGCGATTATCCTTAATTACTTAATCAACTTTAACAAATAAAAATATCCAAAATTAATTACAATAAGTAATTAATCCCTTAATTACTTTTATTAAGTTATCAACAATTTACAATTGATTATCTTAATTAATTAATCTAATTAATTATTAAAATTAATCACATTAATTAATACTTAATAATTCTTAGTTAATTTTCTTCATTGACTAATAACATTTCTTTAATTACTTTCTTAAGAAATTATCTTAGATTAATTCATTATTAATCAGGATTAGTTAAGTTAATTAATTAAGTTTAATTAATTACAAATCTTAATTACCTTAATCTTTTTAATTAATTATGAATCATTAAATTTTAATTAACTTTAAGATAAACATTAATCTTATTAATGATTAAATTATCATTAACAAGTATTTTAAAAACATTTTCCCTTTAAATTTCCTTTTAAATTCCATTTTAAATTTAACATTTAAAACCAAAACAATTTTTGTGACGCTCTATACCCACGATAGCCAAGGACACTATGGTGTAATGCCGTCAATTACCATGGAGAATAAGGCTGTTAAGGAGCGACCATCCATGTAATTGCTTTGTGCGAGCACCGATATGTCAGATAGTAAAACATAACTTTCATCTCAAGAGGAAATCCGACATACCGATACAAACTTAAAGCTACTACACAGTGGCTATATAAATTATTCGGAAACAAATATAGAAATAAGCATAACATAAATCAGTCACAGATAATTCATCTCACAAAGGCGGAAATAGATATGAATATTACACATAAAAGTGTACATCAGAACAGTGGTCAAATAAGATCCACAATATCAAAAAGAATAGATACAAGTGCTAGACAAAAGAATAAGTATAAATCATAGAGTCTGTATCTCAAATGTATACAACAAAAACTACTAATCTAAGTAGTTAGCCAAAAGTCAGATGATGGTCCGATAAGGAGTCAAGCAGAAACACCTATAAAATCTCAGTCTGACCCGAGTATTATTTAAGAAGAAAATAATAAACGGATCAGTCTAACTATAATTATCAGATAAAATGAGATATAAGAAGAGATATAATAATAAAACGTATGATAATCAAAAATGTCATACTTCAACAAGTATACATTAGAAAATCACGAAAGTCATACAAAATCTCAAGAATCTCATAGCATCAAAAAGAATGTCATATTCTTCATTTAATTCACCAAGCCACAATAAATGACATACATATCAATGCCAACTGAGAAAGGTGGTGAAATATAAATTCCAGAAATCATCAAATAGAAATCCAGAAATCACCATAAAAGGATGGCCAATCCCATAAAAAATGAGCCTGAGCTCCTCCTGACAGGGTATAGTCCCCCATTGCGGACATTGAGCCGAAGCTCCTCCTGGTGAGCCGAAACTCCTCCTGACAGGGTATAGTCCCCCATTGCGGACATTGAGCCGGAGCTCCCCCTGGTGAGTCGAAACTCCCCTTGACAGGGTATAGTCCCCCATTGCGAACATTGAGCCGAAGCTCCTCCTGGTGAGTCGAAAGTCCTCCTGACAGGGTATAGTCCCCCATTGCGGACATTGAGCCGAAGCACCTCCTGGTGAGTCGAAACTCCTCCTGACAGGGTATAGTCCCCCATTGCGGACATTGAGCCGAAGCTCCTCCTGGTGAGTCGAAACACCTCCTGACAGGGTATAGTTCCCCATTGCGGACATTGAGCCGAAGCTCCTCCTGGTGAGTCGAAACTCCTCCTGACAGGGTATAGTCCCCCATTGCGGACATTGAGCCGAAGCTCCTCCGGGTGAGTCGAAACTCCTCCTGACAGGGTATAGTCCCCCATTGGGGACATTGAGCCGAAGCTCCTCCTGGTGAGTCGAAACTCCTCCTGACAAGGTATAGTCCCCCATTGCTGACATTGAGTCGAAGCTCCTCCTGGTGAGTCGAAACTCCTCCTGACAGGGTATAGTCCCCCACTGCTGACATTGAGTCGAAGCTCCTCCTGGTGAGTCGAAACTCCTCCTGACAGGGTATAGTCCCCCACTGCGGACATTGAGACGAAGCTCCTCCTGGTGAGCCAGAGCTCAATAAAATTGAGGTATAGTCCTCCTCATGGACAAAGAGACATCGCACATTGCTAGTCTAAACCATAAAATGATCATCATTGATCATCAAGAAGTGTCAATTACAATAAGCTAGTAAATATATGAGTTTAGCATCATGTCCCATAACCACTAGCTTAACTTAAATATTTGCGAACAAATTGTAGATCTCCACTAGAAAATTGTCACAAGAGATTCAATCGAACAAGTCCAAGAATTAACCAACGAAGTAAACGCAAGCGTCTCATACCACTCGTTTTACTAAGTCGTTTAATTAGATTTCTCATACGAGTGAGGTAAAAGTTTGTATATACTAGTAGATTGGAAAATGGTTTTATAAACGAGTTTGGTATTAAAAATAGAGTTGAAATCATTTTGATATTTACTACTAGTATAGAAAAGCTTTATATTTTAAAGTTACAAATCATAGAATTGATTGTAGAAACAATCAATCATAAAAATTCACATTCGAAGACGTGAATAAAAATCCAAAGAAATCGATATCAAATCCATCAAAGTGGATATATCCAAAATCCCAAAGATTAGAAGTCATCAAAGTTGATAATAAATGACAACAACAAAAAGAGAATCAACACGGATCGATTAAAGTTGGAAATATACTCAAAAATAGCCAAAATAGGCAAATTAAACAGTTCCAGACGTCTGGTAGGTGTTCCCAGACGTCTGGCCCTAGTATTTAGAAGTATATGTGTTTTCTCCCTTCTATTTTTAGTTCCTGGGCCATTTCAAACGTCTGAAATTTTCAACCATACGTCTGAATTTGATTTCAGACGTCTGCATTTTGTTTCAGACATCTGGATTTAGTCTCTGCCTTTTCCAGACCCCTTTCCAGACGTCTGGATTATTCAACCAGACGTCTGGATTTGGTTTCAGACGTCTGAGATCTTCTGCTAGGCAAAAAAACAGCCTAGACCAAAAATGGCAAATCCAAACCGAAATGCGATCGAACGAGCGATGGATGCTAAGGATTTATGCCAATCGACAACCCAGTACTATAGGCTCTTCGATGCATCACCAAAAACATGTTAAAACATCAAAGATTGGATTTTTAAAGATTTAACTACAAAACACCAAAAATTGGAATATTCACCAATTCAATCCAAATCAAAAGCAAATGAACGTAAATAAGTGTTAGGAATTCATACCCAACAATCAAAGATAGTTATAGACATAGATATGAGATAAAAATCTCACCATTATTCACAAGAACAAGGAGGAAGAAGCTATAGAACAATGACAATGACAATCACTCTTCAATTCCAACTCAACAAGCTTGAATCTAAGCTAAAAAGAGAAACATTTCCAAAATTAGGTTTAGAAATTTCTGAAATTGATAAGAGAATGAGTTGGAGAAGAAGAAGAGAAGCTTACCAATGGGTTCTTACATTAGTTTAGACCTAGAGTTTGATTCGCAAAAGAAAACTAGGGCTTGGAGTTTTAATTTCCTCTTCCACTCTCCATTAATATAAAGCTTGAGTATAAGGAAATGAGGAATGAAGTAATGAAGAGGAGAAGGGGTTGGGACTGAATACCTAAGTGGGTTAATGGGCACAGCCCAAACCAAAGCCCTAAGTGAAAAAGTAGTAAAATTCTACTATCTCCAAACATATCAAAGTTTACACTCAAAAAGGTCGCAAACGGCAATTTAAACTCAATGGGAGTGGTCCCGAGTTCTAATTCGACCGTATGCAAAAAGTAGCTTTTCGGACTAAAATCCGACGAACGATAAAATATTTAAATAAAATATTTAAATATAAAATCGATAAATATGCGGGTTTGTTACAATTTTTAACTTTAACAAAGCCTTTAAACAATTCAAAACCCTTTGATTACATGTTAAAGAATCTATTTGTTTTATAAAGGAATTTAAAAGAATTTTAAAACCAAATTCGTTTTTAAGCTTAAACCATATTTGAAAATATTTAAAGTTGTTTTAAAACATTTAAATTCAAAATCTTTATTTTATTTCAAACTAGAATTCAAATCAAGCTTTGGATTTAAACTTAAATTTAAAATCTTGTTTAAAACTCATTTTTAGATTTTAAAACACTTATAATATACTTTATCATTCATACTTAATTACAACATTTAAATTTATAACCTTTATATTCTTTTCAAACCTAAGATTCAAATTCAAATTGAATCCAGATTTTATAATTCAGATTGAAACTTAAATTTATAATCTTGTTTAAATCTCATTTTCAGATTTTAAAACACTTTATAAAAATACTGTTACAATTTAAAGTGGTTTGAAACATTTCATTTTTATAATTTTTTTTTAAAAGAAAACTAGAATTCAAACATAATTGAATTAAAATTTAAGCTTGTTTCAAACTTTTTTTTTAAACTTGCTTTGCTTCTTTATTTAAATTCAGTTTTAAATTTTAAAAATACACACTGTTAGGTTCATAAACCTGAAATAAAAACTACTCGAGCCCATACAAATTTTACTTCGAGTCTTCCCCTATCTTCCTTTGAGTAAATACTCGAAATACCCGAGGCAAACGCGAGAACAAATTACATCCTCCCAAAACCACTTCACCAGAAAATAAAAATGCATGGTGCATGTGCATCGTGACGCCGATCAACTCCGGCCTCTCACCATGGCTCCATCTCATCGGCAACCAACCACTCACCATCCCATAATCACCAGAACTTCACCATCCATCTGAAATCAAGATCGAGACACCACAGCCAAACCTGGAACACAGAACCATCTTAAAACCCAAACCTGTCAACGCCTCACCTCCTCACCTCCGACCACCAGCGGTGACACAACTCCGGCCATCCACTCATCAATGTCCCCTCTACCTTCCCCTTGAACCATGACGAACTCGATCGCCTACAAATGACGAATGAGACGAAATAGAAACCCATGAAAAAATTAGTTTCCCGAACAAAATCGCTCGCCACCACCTCCACGACCACCTACAGCCCTATCCACTATTTTTCCCTGACACAACGTTCACTCCATCACCACCCCCGAGCACCCCGACCTCCACGAATTAGAGCAAACCCAAACTGCTGTTGACTCCCAACTCAAAAAATTATGAATCTTGCTTTGAAAATCATATTAAAGTATAATAATCCCATTTATACACCTGAATTCATGAATTATGAAATTCGAATTTCTTGCTTATTTGCAGTTAGCTATGTTGTCTTGTTTTCCAGAGAAAGTTAAACATTGTTTTAACTTATATAAACTTATATAAACTTTTAAAACTTAGTATATGCTTGAACAAATAATCTTTGTTTTAAATTTAAGCCCGAGCATCGAGTAGATCGAATGGAAATAATTTCTGAAATCAAAACTTTGTTCTAGAGTTCCAGGAAATGAACTTGTAAACACTTCCAGATTCAACTTATATTTAGAGAATTCATGCATATCTAAACCAGTTTATTCACAGAGACATATATATATGTAAACAACAGATTTATACCTTCAAAAATTTAAGAAAAGTATGTTACTTACAAACATTTCAAAATAAAAAGGATGAAGTTTTGCTCACCTGATATTGAAGAAAACAGAGAAAGTGAATAGCTTTGTTTATGTTGCCTGAATTTGAATTTGCTTCATGATATTACTTTACTTGTTGCTTGAACATTCTTCTTTCCCAGGTTTGATCTTTGTTCCAGGTTAAAGTTTCAGGCTGAAGTTTGAAAATTTTGTTTCAATTTGATTCTGCTTTGATCCTGATGCTTTTCTGGTTTTGAATTAAATCTTGCTTTTGATTGTTTTCTGATCTAAGTTTGATTGTTTAAGTTGAAAATATGAGGTAGATTTGGATTCGTAACCTGATTTGTTTCAAATTTGAACTATTTTGATTTTCCCGGTCTTTGGAAACAGCCTATAATGTTTTTCTTATGTATGTTTTATACATTTTAAATTAAAAGAAATTTTATTTGTTGCCACTTGTTAATACAAGTGATCTCAAGCTTACAATTGTTAGTTTATGTAGTTATTTTGGTTACAAATGTCATATGTGATGAAATATAAACTTTTTATGTTTATATCCTTTTGTTAAATTTAATTACAAATTTTGTTTAAGTCCTTTATTCAAATTAAATTAAAATTTATAGTTTAAACCTTTTTTCCATGAATTTCTTTACAATTTGTGTTTTTAAACCTTGTTTTATTTTAATTTACAAATCATGTTTTTTCATGTTTTCTTACTTTATTTTCAAATGGTAATTTAAATTACTTATACTTATATATAAAAATGCATACTTACAAAAAATTAGAAAACAAGATTTCATTAGTTTCAAATATAAAATTTTCTTTAAGTCCAATTAAATTTCAATTTCACATTTTCAAATTGTAATCTATTTACAAATATTCATTTGTGAACTTCAAATCAAAAATATTTATTTCATATAATTTGGAAAACAAATTTATTAATTGAAAATATAATGTAAATTAAATGGAAAACAAATCTTGTTATTGAAAATATAATGTTTATTAATTGAAAATATAATTTAAACTAAAATTAAAAATATAAATAAACAACAGAACATATCTTATATTGATCTTAAAACTTTATAATTGTATTTATAATCTAAAATATTTATTCATCCCATAAATATCTAATTAATTCAAAATAGAATTTCCAAAAATTAAATTAATTATCAAATTATACGGGATAAAATTTAGGGATGTTACAGATTCCCCCCCCCCCCCCCCAAGAAAATTTCGTCCTCGAAATTTGTAAGGGAGACAACAAAGGATGGATACACAAAGATAGAGAAACAGTTTTCAAATCAAACTGGGTATCCATTCTGCATTTGGCTTACCAAATCAGAATATCACTAATAATTATGAGAACGAACTCATTCAATACAAGACATTCGGGTCACCAGAACTATGAATATACAGAGGATCGGTTAGTTCGAAGGGATAACTAACCATTTGTAAAATATTTATGGACCCAATAGAATAAACAAATATATGGATACAATCCCAAATTTGTTAGTTTAAACAACCAAAATATACCTATCAACCATAACAACCAAAGCAAACAATTCATCCAAACAAACAATCTGACCCATCTGGAGTTTGTGTCCCATGCAAACATATCAAAGCTTCTTCCTGGAGCTGCCAGGAACCATCAAAGAAGTGAAAAGACAAATCAAAGGAGATTGACAGAGAGATTGTTTCCACCGTTGCAGGGTATTGACCATTTGTAGTGGTACTCCCCTGTCCCCTATCTCGTCCTCTTCTTGCACTCATGCTCACTATCAGTGGATAGTAAGAGAATTTACTGAGGCATGCAGACGTATATCTTAAGGATGTACTCATTCTAGGGTATACTTCACCCTATCTCTAATGATCTACTTAATGTGTTATACTCCTGAGCTAAAGTTTCAACCTTCAGCTCTGTTACCAATTGTAGCGACCCTGACTCGACCTTCGAAAATCGACACCAAATACGACACGTATTCAAATGCCGTAGATTCAAACGTCGAACCTGGTTCGCCCGAGCTTATAACACAATGAAGAACAACACAGCGGAAGAAAAGAAATGAATATAATTGATATACAATATTCGATACAACAATGATACAATATGAATCAATATCAGAGATACAAGATAACAATGCTACAACGGAATAACAATATGAAATAGCAGCGAAAAAACAAATAGCCGAGAGATAACTCCAAACCAATGCTCCAAAGCTAAAACTCCAAACCACCAACTCGAACCACCATCAATTTGCAGCAAGCAAAGCAAGTCCAGTCCATGAATCCGAAGACTCTAAAGAATACCAAAGAGGAAGCTGAAAGCTATCAAATCGATATCTACTATCTGAAAAACCCAACACTAGACTGCCCGTGTGGAAAATAGTGGGCACCCAGAGTTTAAGAAAGGAACAATAAACTCCAGGTCAGTCATGGGACTGGTGTGAGCAAACGAAAACAGTTTGATCTTTAAAAACAAACAAAAGATTTTAAATTTGAAATCCTCAATGCTTTTGGAAAATGAAACTGCCATAAGGCCTCCCGCCACACACATAATGCAAGCGCAAACATGGAGGAGATTTCTCCTTATGACAGTCAAAAATGCTTGATACGCGAAAACCATTTGATATTATTATTAGTGCATAGTGCAGAAAACATTTCGAAAATATAATATTAATCTTAGCCAGCATAGGTACCATTATATTATGCCTTCTATGGCTACCATTTTAAATGGCAGGTTCACCAACTAAAACCGTACAGGGCTCGTATTGTTTTGTTTGGATTTCCAATAAATGGTCGGGCAAAGGAACATACCATATAAAATAAAATGGAACGCCTCTGAAGGGACGTCCTCGGACCCTAACCGGATCTCTTCCACACAAGGCCGGGTTACCTGTGTTACTAGGTAACTACTGACACGAGTATGCCACCTCCTGATCGTTACCAACCTTTATCCGAAGCGCTTCCTAACCAACAACCACAAGCAATAAGTTTGCAGAAACCACAAAGTAAGTATCTGGGCTCCATAACATGATACCACTTATAATCTAGAAGGAAATGGACATACCCTCAGGGGGCGCTGCCCCCAAATAACCTTGCTGTCACGATTCCTGTTTCGACCATAACCGGGTTATGAGGTTCGACGAAGTCTCGTTCACAAAGCTACGCTTTTACATAAAGCCACGCTTTTACACAAAGCCATGTTTTGATAAACAAATGATCAGCAGCACTCAGCATGCCACAATACCAAATTGGGAGTATATCACTAATAGCCTTCAACTACATAACCTCTGAGCTCGTACGTCTCAGAGAAGAGTGTTAAGCTAAGAGAATAAATGAATAATCTTTAAACAAAGAACTATATCAGTTATTACATTACATTACATTACATTTCATTACATTACATTACATTTCATTACATTTCATTACATCATCATCAGAGTGTACAACAACAACAACAACAAACAGTGAAAAAGAAATACTATATACTAGTAATACGTCTTGCCATCCAGCTTGCCTCCAGCAACTCCTGAATTCCAAATATCCTGATAAACCTGTCTCTTGACTGCCCGTGTGGAAATTGGTGGGCACCCAGAGTTTAGGAAGGAAAATAATAAACTCCGAGTCAGTCATGTGACTGGTGTGAGAACTCGAAACAGTTTATTTATCTTTAAAATCAAAATAGAGGAATATTTTTAAAGTCAATTCGCAATGCTTTTAAAAATGAGACTAGCATAAGGCCTCCCGCACACACACAATGCAAACGCAGAATCGGAGGAGATTTCTCCTTATGATAGTCAAAGATGCTTGATACGCATTAAAAAGAACATTTGATATTATTACTAGTGCATAGTGTAGGAAAAATCATTTCGAAAGTAAAGATATAAATCTTAGCCATCATAGACATTTCGCACTTATGCCTACTATAGCTACCATATTCAATAGCAGGTTACCGCCACATTCCATGGCAGGTTATACAACTAAAACCGTACAAGGATCGTATTGTTTCTTTGGATTTCCAACGAATGGTCAGGCCAAGGAACTTCCCATTGCCACATGAGAACGCCTCTGGAAGGACGTCCCCGAGAACCTAACCGGATCTCTCCCAACACAAGGCCGGGTTACCCCTAACTGGGTAACTACTGACACGAGTATGCCATCCCCCGGTCCTTTTGGACCTTTAACCGAGCGCTCGTCACCAACATCACACAATTATAAATAAAGTGTTTCAACATGAGTAAGTATCTGGGCTCCATACCATGATACCACCCTTTTCCAGAAGGAAATGCACATACCCTAAAGGGAGCTACCCCTCATAACCTTGCCGCCTCTTTCCTGTTTTGACCATTCCGGGGTGTGAGGCTCAACGAAGTTTCGTCCACAAAGCCATGCTTTGTACAAAAGCTGTGCTTTGGGTCAACAAATGATCATAGAAATGACCACAAAGATAAACGATCAAACAAATGATCCTATCACAAATGATCAAACAATGATCATTTCACAGCAACACTTAGCATGTCACATTACCAAATTGGGAATATATTGCTAAAAACCTTCAACTACATAACCTCTGAGCTCGGATGTCTCAGAGAAGGGTGTTAAGCTAAGAGAATAAATTCTCCGCCACCAACAGAAATATATTTGAAAGAAATCAGCTTTATATCTCAATTGTAATGTCAGACATACAATCCATACAAGTCTATTCCGGGATCGAACAGAACCGAAGGCACTTACAAAGAAGTCCTTGCAATCCGGATATTCACTAATCACGACCGGACTTCCCATCACATATGGAGTCTCTATACCGGGGACCAGTCGATGCAAAGACATTCGACGAGTTGTCCTTTCGCTTTCAAAAATATCCGGTCTTCAACACCGGTCATCAATGCTATCCCTTACGTCGTATCACTATTCGGAATGGGTAATCCGAATAACGAGCGCAATAATTTAAAAATAAGTGTGACATTCAAATCCAAGAAAATCACAATAAATACCCATTCAAAGGTAAATATTAATAGTCGGTTATTGAACTATCAATGGATATGCACAACATCACCAGATTCCAAATAATTTTTCCAAATTATTTATTTCCCAAAAATATCTTTACAAGATATATAATTTTCACACTTCAAAAATAAATCAATATTTATTTTTAAACAGATTCCCCTTTCTTTTATAAATTCCATAGTGAATTTATATTCCAAAATATCTATGAATATACGCTTTCAATTATTCATTTTCAATTTATCTTCAAAAAGATAAATTCTCAAAACGTTTCATTTCACATTGGGAAATATTTCCATGCTTATTTATTAATAAGTAATTCACAAATCTATTTATTTTCAACACTTGGAAAATATTCAATATACTTAAATCGAAATTAAGTATATATTTCATTCTTTAAGGAAATCATTCTCTTAAGCATATTTATTTGGGCCAAAACGAATGTCGCATAAAACATCGTTACGACGTCCCAAAATCACTAGTGTAGGGATTCGAAATTAAAATAGATATATAAATCCCAATACTATACAAAACATTTCCTTTCGAAAATCATTTACTATAACAACAGTGTTATAGTCCACCATTTCCTTCTATTTCTCGAAAACGTCTATTTCAACAATGAATGTTGAAATCTAGGGTTTCGAATCTTAACACATTTTAAAAACATCATTAGATCGTTTTAATTTTATTTAAAACATCACATCCAAAATATTTTCTTTAACATATTATTCACTATTCAAAAACGTGAATATACTTTGTTAACCAATTTTATCATTTCTATTCATTCTATTTCAAAGGATTATTCACTGTCTAAAACGTGAATATAACTCCATTAATAAGTTATAACAATTTACTTATCAAAATAAGTCGTTTCCGGATTTATAAACAACGTTTATAAATTCTATTTCTATTTATTTTATATCAACTCCTTTTATAAGTTCCTTTATTAACCTATCTCAATTCATATCTCAATGGTATACTAAAAATTCATATTATAAGTCAAATACTTATAATTTATTTGTTTACAAAATCATTCTTTTTAACTTCCCAAATTTTAAATCTTATAACTTATAAGATTCATTTATTTACCCAAATCTATTCTTTTAATAACTTCATAAATTTTATAAACCTACTGCTTATAAAATTCCATTTATAACTTCACCGTTTATAATCGTATGAATTTCATTCATTTATGAAATTCATTCACAATTCATTCTAACACTTATAAAACTCATTTTATAATCCCAATATTTTAAATTCACAAATGTCCATTTTATAAATCTTTTATATAAATCAATTTATATATTTCTTTTAAAACGTCTTTTGAACTCCTTTATAATTTCACCATTTTCTTTGATTTATAAAATAATAAAATTTTATAAATCCTATATTTAACTTTTTATAATAAATTCAGAAATCCCAATTTAAACTATTTTATAAAATTATTAACCCATATTTCTCAAAAATCAACTTTTAACTATATTTCTCAGAAATCATAATTTTTATAACATTAAAAATTATAACGTTATTTATTTATAATGGATCAATTCCAAAAAATATTTTATAAAGTATACTTTTCAAAAATCACTTTAAAAATCATTTTAAAATTCCAAAAATTAGCGCAATGATGCTACACACCAAATAGTCAATCACGACAATAACGACATCATGTATCTGTATATGATAATCAACGAATATCAAAATATCCATAATCAAATAAATACTATTGAGGAATCCAGTTAGATCCCTCCAACCTGTTTTCCTGCATCCAAAAACATTAGCACAATACCAATTCCGTTCCAGTACGAAATTACCGCGGTATATGGGATTTAAAATATTATCCGCTTAATAGACGGCGCAATAGGGTCTCATTCGCTATATAATGCGGGAAATCAACAACTGCAATATATACATATGCCAATATATATATATATATTGCTATTATACATAATACCAATTTCACTGTTTATGAAATATTCGCAGTATATGTTTTTAATAAATAACATCCGCTTACTAAAGGCGCATAATGTCTATTTTAACAATCAATAGATAACAATCATCATTCATACATACATTCAAGAATTTTAAATATAACTATTTAAAATTAAAATCGAAACCGATTCGATTGAGTGAGAAGTTCTCACCTTGATTTCAATTTCGTTTTAGCGATTTATTTCGAATAAAATTAAACGTGCGTTTAATTTTACCCGAAATTTTCACTAACTCCAAACGACTCCAATCCAATTCCATAGCATAGTGCTCGTCCATACGATTCCAACGCAACTGGTTTCGTGCGTTTTCGACCTCGTATGAAAAGATATGAATTTTCAAATATACACGAATTTTTATTATAAAAATTACAACATAAATTTTTATTTTTTTAAACCTAAATCGAATCAAGGCCGTCCATTCCAGCACCTGCAAATCATGACCATACCCTACATCTTCTTCCCCCTTTCCAGAATATGCACGCGCACCATAGAACCCACGGCCGCCACCATCTCTCCAAATTTCGCGACCACCACGATGTTTCTGGAGACGATCAGAAGCTATCAATCGAACGGCCATGACCCCACACACCTTCGGTATGAGCCATGTCGAGCTCGGTTCACCCTCCACCTCGCAATACGTGCGCGAATGGCAAGCCTTTGAGCCACGATTTTGACCACTACACTGCTCCATTCACGATCTTAACCGTTGAATACGTAGAGCTCGTGACGCTCTACAAGTTTGCTTCAGAAAGTTTTACGAATTAAAGCATGGATTTGAAGAAAATTGGAGGGGACGATAATGGTGTTTCGGCCATTGATAGTAGGGGGAGGCGGCTGGCTTGTTTTTAGGGTTAGGGTTTAATTTTTTTTATTTTTTTGTGAATAAAGGCCCTATTTATAGAATTTTCTCAAACACTATTCATTTTGGATTTTCCAAACTCCGATTTACGCGTGGTGACTGGCGTTCCTAGGGTTTATCCCGCATTCTGAACACAATGGAACGTGTTTCGGGAGCTAATTCAGTCATCTGTGCGAGTTATGGAAATAAACGTTCAATTTAAAATTAAACCGATTAAACGATTTTCTAGGCGTTTTAGCTTGCACCGGACAAACGATAAATCCGATTGACACGAAATTTAAAACCTTACAATAATATCACATTACGGATCCGATGAAACTAGTTTCGTCGAAATCCGAGACTGTTTGAAAAATGACTATTTTTACTCGCCAAATTAATATTAAAACAAATTTCGATGCGTTTCGAGCTGCCACGATCAAACGATAACTCCGATTGACACGAAAATTGAAATCCGATAATAACAAACTATTACGGATCCAATGGAACTAGTTTCGTCCAATTCTAAGACTGTACAAAAATTGGCTAATTTCACTAGTCGATTAAATATTAAAATATTCAGTTTTCACAGATAAACTTTTAATTCGATTTTAAAAGTTCTAAAACATCATTCTAACTCCAATATGATAAAATAAAATTTTACAAATCATTTTCAATCATATTTAACCCAATTTTCAATTATTTCTGTATTTTCAACTATTGAATTATCGATTTAATTATCCAATTAAATCCAATTATTCGAAATAAAATTTATTCGACTTATAGTTTCACTTATTAATATTTTAAATTAATTAAATATACAAATTTTAATTAATAAAAATTCTGGGTCGTTACAATTCGCCACCAACAGATATGTATTTGAAAGAAATCAGCTTTATATCTCAGTTTGTAATGTCGGACATACAATCCATACAAGTCAGTTCCGGGTTCGAACAGAACCGAAGACACTTCCGAAAAAGCCCTTGCAAATCCCGGTATTCACAATTCCGATCAGAATTTCTATCACTTAGGGAATCTTTATACCGGCACGACTCAGTGCAGAGAAAATAGATAGGTCATCCTATCTTTCTCGCAAGTACCCGGTCTTCACCACCAGTCTTCAAATGTTATCCATAACGTCCTATCATTATTCGGAACGGGTTATATGACACAAGGTCCCCTCCCGACTAAACTGAATAATGAGCGCAATATTTAAAAACATATGGGATCTCAGTTAAATCATAGCTTAAAGCCCAAAACCTTTCATTCAAATGGTTAAAACAAATTATCATTTCCAATCTTTTAAACACAAAAGACTCATTTCAAAAACCTTCAATGGTTTAAACAATTTCCACACTTTTAATCTTTTAAACAAAAGATTTAATTCACAAAGTGCACCCCGTTCACAAGATCCACTCATGGATTTCAAAACAATTTTCTATTTCAATTGGATTAACTCGTTAAATCTTTAAATCAAGATTTAACTTATAGTTTTCAAAATTTGTTTCCAAAGATTCATTCATAGCCTTTCAAAATAATTCAATTCCATTTCCAACTTGAAACCTTTTAATATAATTTGGAGATCCTTTTTTTAAATAAAAGCTATTATTATTTGAAAACAAGTGGTTTTCATTTCGGGAAAATCAAATTTTATTTGCTTAAGTTAAAACCCTTCCAGTATAAAACTAGGGTTGAATTCAAATTCTCAAAAAAATATGTTTCAAAATGGTTTAAAAATCCATATAGACACGTTATAATTTTGTATAACATTTTTAAACCATAATCTCCAAACACAAATTTCAATTTCGAACCTTGAATTCAAATTTAATTCAAACTATTTAAATTTCAAAACTTTATAAGGTTATTCAAAATAACTTTTATCCTCAAAAACCCCTTTTCAAAACTTTTCATATTCAATCCAATTGCATTTCCAAATCATTTGAATTCAAAATTCAACTTTTAAAACCATTTCAGAAATCTGTGACTTAACCGGTTTCCTCGTGAAATCCATATTTGTGTGTGTATAGTGTAGTCCAGGGGTTTTATACACAATAGTGCAACATCATCATCACAAATTCAATCAATATCGATAGGCGGTATAAACCATTACGCTTATCTTTATTTTACAGTTCCACAGATAAAATAAATTTATCAATCATAGAGATTCATCATTACAATTTGATGTGGGCTTCGGATAACCAACTGGAATCCGACTCCCTACCGCATCGAAGTTTAATTGCCGTTTATCGCAAAAAGGGATCTTTATATTCATACAACAGTATATTCATCACAGATATCTAGAATTCAAATCAAGGTTTAGATTTAAACTTAAATTTAAAATCTTGTTTAAAACTCATTTTCAGATTTTAAAAACACTTATAAAATACTTTACCATTCATACTTAATTACAACATTTAAATTTATAATCTTTATTCTCTTTTCAAACCTAAGATTCAAATTCAATTTGAATCCAGATTTTAAAATTCAGATTGAAACTTAAGTTTATAATCATGTTTAAATCTCATTTTCAGATTTTAAAACACTTTATAAAAACACTTTAACAATTTAAAGTGGTTAGAAACATTTCATTTTTATAAAATTATTTATTTTCAAAAAACTAGAATTCAAACTTAACTGAATTCAAATTTAAGTTTGTTTCAAACTTTTGTTTAAACTTGCTTTCCTTCTTTATGTAAATTTAGTTTTAAATTTTAAAAATGCACACTATCAGGTTCATAAACCTGAAATAAAAACTACTCGAGCCCATACAAATTTTAATTCGAGTCTTCCCCTATCTTCCTTCGAATAAATACTCGAAATACCTGAGGCAAACGTGAGAACAAACTGCATCCTCCTAAAACCACTTCACCAGAAAATAAAAATGCACGGTGCACGTGCACCGTGAAGCCGATCAACTCCGGCCTCTCACCATGGCTCCATCTCATCGGCAACCACCCACTCACCATACCACGATCATCAGAACTTCACCATCCACCTGAAATCAAGATCGAGACACCACAGCCAAACCTGGAACACAAAACCATCTTAAAACCCAAACCTGTCAACGCCTCGCCTCCTCACCTCTGACCACCAGCGGCGACACAACTCCGGCCATCCACTTATCAATGTCCCCTCTACCTTCCCCTTGAACCACGACGAACTCGATCGCCCATAAACGACGAACGATACGAAATAGAAACCCATGACAAAATTAAGTTTCCAGAACTAAATCGCTCGCCACCACCTCCACGACCACCTGCAGCCCTATCCAATATTTTTCACTGACACTACGTTCACTCCGTCACCACCCCAGAGCACCCCGACCTCCACGAATCAGTCAATCACCAGAGATAGCCAAAATTATGAAATCGAAGCAAACCCAAACTTCTCTCGACTCCTAACTCAAAAAATTATGAATCTTGCTTTAAAAATCATATTAAATTATAGTAATCCCATTTATACACCTGAATTCAAGAGTTATGAAATTCGAATTTCTTGCTTATTTGCATTTAGCTGTGTTGTCTGGTTTTCCGAAGAAAGTTAAACATTATTTTAGCTTATGTAAGATTTTAAAACTTAGTTTATGCTTGAACAAACAATATTTGTTTAAATTTAAGCCTGAGCATCAAGTAGATCGAATGGAAATGATTTTTGAAATCAAAACTTTGTTCTAGAGTTCCAAGAAATGAACCTGTAAACACTTCCAGATTCAATTTATATTCAGAGAAACCATGCACATCTAAACCAGTTTATTCACAGAGATATGTATATGTAAACAACAAATTAATACGTTTAAAAATTTAAGAAAAGTATGTTAGACATTTCAAAAATAAAAAGGATGAAGTTTTGCGCACCTGATATTGAAGAAAACGGAGACCATGAATATCTTTGTTTATGTTGCCTGAATTTGAATTTGCTTCATGATATTACTTTACTTTTTGCTTGAACCTTCTTCTTTCCCAGGTTTGATCCTTGTTCCAGGTTGAAGTTTGAAAATTTTGTTTCAGTTTGATTCTGCTTTGATCCTGATGCATTTCTGGTTTTGAATTAAATCTTGCTTTTGATTGTTTTCTGATCTAAGTTTGAATGTTTAAGTTGAAAATATGAGGTAGGTTTGGATTTGTAACCTGATTTGTTTCAGATTTGAACTATTTTGATTTTCCTGGTCTTTGGAAATAGCCTGTATTGTTTTTCTTATGTATGTTTTATACATTTTAAATTAAAGGAAATTTTATTTGTTGCCACTTGTTAATACAAGTGATCTCAAGCTTACAATTGTTAGTTTATGTAGTTACTTTGGTTACAAATGTCATATGTGATGAAATATAAACTTTTTATGTTTATATCCTTTTATTAAATTTAATTATAAATTTTGTTTAAGTCCTTTATTCAAATTAAATTAAAATTTATAGTTTAAACCTTTTTCCATTAATTTATTTACAATTTGTGTTTTTAAACCTTGTTTTATTTTAATTTACAAATCATGTTTATTTCATGTTTTCTTACTTTATTTTCAAAAGATAATTTCAATTACTTATACTTATATATAAAAATGCATATTTACAAAAAATTAGAAAATAAGATTTCATTAGTTTCAAATATGAAATTTTCTTTAAGTCCAATTAAATTTCAATTTCAAATATTGAAATTGTAATCTATTTATAAAATATTCATTTTTGAACTTCAAATCAAAAATATTTATCTAATATAATTTTGAAAACAAATCTTTATTAATTGAAAATATAATGTAAATTAAACGGAAAAAAATCTTGTTATTGAAAATACAATGTTTATTAATTGATAATTTAAACTAAATTTATAAATATAAATAAATAACAGAAAATATCTTTTATTGATCTTAAAATTTTATAATTCTATTTATAATCTAAAATATTTATTCATCCCAGAAATATCTAATTAATTCACAAATAGATTCACAATTTAATTTTCAAAAATTAAATTAATTATCAAATTATCCTGGATAAAATTTAAGGATGTTACATTTTGGTTTGGTTGTTTTGTTTAGATTATACTTTCCATATCTATTTTTAAAAGGTTTTTCAAGTATTTTCACTGGGTGTTGAAACAAGTCTACTAAGTACCTAGAGAATTCTAGCTTTGCGCCTGATCAACGCATGGCCAGAGTTTGTAGGAACGAAAGTAAACTTGTTAAGACATCGAGTTATAAAAGTATTTTGATAAAGTATTATATAAAGTATTTTGATAAAGTATTATATAAAGGTTATTTTGATCATTTATTTTACTTCTCTAAATAATTTAAAAATGTTATAAATATTGTTTACTTTGAACTATCAAATTTGAATCAAATGACTATTCATTATATTATAAAATGTTTAAAATGTTAAATATAAAATTTTAAATTGAAATTTAGATGGTTTTGAAATAATCGTTCATCCTTTTCTTTCAACATATTTTCCCTTCTAGCTATTCCTACCTTCTTTTTACTCTTCTAGGGTCCTTTCCACATTGTGGAAAGAGTTGGTTCTTTGGCTTATCATTTGGATTTGCCCGAGAAGCTTTCTGGAGTGCATGTTGTATTCCACATCTCACATCTTCTCTAGTATCTTCTTGACCCATTTCTTTTGTTCGGCCTTCTGCTCCTGATGGTTTGGATATTGAGCTTAATCTGACTGTCGAGAGTAAGCCACTTCGTATTGTCGATAGAGCTACGAAGCAGCTAAGAAGGAAATCTGTTAGTCTGACCAAAGTACTGTGGAGTACTGATGATCGAGATTGTACCTGAAAGACGGAGGAGAGAATTTGTGCTTCGAATCCGAAATTGTTTTTTTAAGGTACTATACGCTTTGTCTATCTTGTTTTTCCTTATTTTCCTTGTTCGTCCTTTTCGAGGACGAAAAGTTTTGAGTGGGGAAGAATGTAACAACCCTGTATTTTGTGATTTATTTTATTGTATATTTCATTATGTTAAATTTCATTTCCTAGTTAAAACTTTATTTCATTTATTTAAAATGAATAATTTGTTATTTTAAATATACATTTTGATTTTTATATGAATTATAAATCCAAACATGAATAAATGGAATATTTTTTAGAAAAGTGGACTTTTGGTCAATCTGGTCAAACTTTGATTTTAAATTTTAAATTTAAATATTTTATTTTTTGAATTTTATCTTTTATGATGAAATTAGATTAAATTTCAAGAATATTGCTTTTTGTTTCGTTGCAATCAGATTTATATTGAGAAAGTTATGCTTTTTACAATATTGTGTGTAAATTGATTTATTTAACAATATTGTTTATTTTAATTTATATAAATAATATTTTTATTTGTCATATCTTATTCTAAATTGTATATATATATATGTAATATGTTATGTTATGTATATATTTTATCCTTTAAATATTTTAAGGTGATGTTTGAATTTTTCCAAAGCTTAGTGTATTTAGTTTCAAAATTTTAAAGCCTAGTTTCTATTTTTAAGCTATTTTATTAATTTATTTATATTTTATTTAAAAATTTATTTATTTATTTTATTCATACATTTTTTTTTGTTTTTATCTTATTTATTTTCATTTTTCATGCATTTTGAAATGCAAAAAAAAAAGGAAATATGAAGAGTTTTGGACCTTTAATATGTTTTGTCTTTTCACATTTCATTTTGCCTTTTCATGCCAAACAACACATGCATTCAATTGCCGACCTTATCTTCATTCCTTCAGCCAATCACCGTCATATTTTTCATGCACAAAGAGTTTCTCACTCAAAAAGTTTCGGCCTCCATCTCCTGAAGAAACTTTGGTAAATATTTTCACTTTGTTTTTCACTTTTCTTCTTTGTTTTCTTATTCTACTTGCACTTGCTTCACTTATATAGTTCGGCCCTTGCTCCTCCATCACCATAGCCGCCTCCACCACCACCACAACCAGCTGCCACCTCCTTCAGCCCACTAACCCACCATGGTCGTGCATCACCTTGTTGCCAAACTCCAACAAATATTGCCTTTTGCCTTGAAAACTTCATAGTCGAGCCACCTATTTGCTACTCCACTCCACTACATCACCTTGGCCGACCTTTGCACCACTTTATCCAGCCATACCTAAACCTAAAACCTCTGCCACATCACCTCTAGTCCTTACCAGGCCTGGCCGTGCTTGCTTATGCTTGTGGCCGAACCATTGTTGCATTGGAAATCCACTTTTGTTGCCTTGTTTTGTATTATGCATGCTTATATCCTTATACACTTTCATATCCATATATGGCCGACCTATTGAACCCAAATCCTGATCTAAATTTGTACCTTGGCCATGTAATTCTAACCTATGGCTGAGCATAAGGTAGTTGAATGCAAGTGCAAGAGTTTTGGTTATAAGTTGTGCATGTATTTCTAGCTTGTTTAATAATATTTTGGTTCGAAATTCATGTTGTATATCTTGTTTTGTTTGCTATGTGACAAGACAAATAATTTTGGCTCTCCCACACTCGAATCATAGTCGTGCGTTCATGCCTTTGTGGATCTCTGTTTTGTGTATTTGGTTGTTATCTCTAGCTTGTAGAGGTGAGTATTTCTCACCAGACATTTCATACTTATATAAGTAGTAAATTGACATTCTGTGAATCTGTAGTTCATATTATTATGTTATAACTGCCTGTGATATTATTTATATGATGTTCACCCATGCTTATACACATGTTATATCATCTGTTACTGCTATATAATGCTATTATGTTTATATCAGTTTATCACACTACAAGTTCCCTATAGATTAGAATCACTATGGGTTGAAATGATACATACCCGAATGGACTTTAGAATAGAGAAAAATCATTATGGGCTGAAATGATAGACCTGAGCGATTTTTATTTATTTGCATTTACTTCGGATTGCAGGTTTGAAATGATAGAACCTGGATTTTTCCTTTGTAAATTACAGATTGAAATGATATATTATCTGTATCATTGGACTTAGGTTAGAAAATTTTATACAGACTATGGTTAAAATATATTTTTATAAAAAATTTAAAATATTACAAAAATGTAAATATTATGAAATTTTGATTTAAATTTAATTAAAAATGATTTTTATAAAGCATTAGTGATTTTCTACAAGTTAAATAAATAAATGGTAAAGTAGAATTTGAAATATAAGTTAATTTTGGAATTTATGATTTTGGTTATAAATGAAGTTTAAGTTAAATAAGAAAATATGACAATTTGATTTAAATTTAAATTTGAAAATTATTTTTACAAAGTGCAATGATTTTCTATAAATTAAAAATAATTCAATAAATAAAAGTTAAAAATTGAAATTTGAAATATAACGTAACTTGGAAAATATGAAATGTGTATTAAAAATAAAAGTTAAGTTAAGGAAACAAAATGGAATTTAAATTTAATTTATGAAATGGTAAATTTAATTAAAATGTATTGTAAATGAAATGTTATAAAATTTTACATTTATTTAATAAGTAAATTATTAAAAATTTGATTTTGTATGAAAATCTCACTTTATAAAAATCAAAATTAATGGAATTTAAATGATTGTTTTTAAAGTGAGAAAATATGATGTTTATACGTTAAAATGGATTTAAATAAATTTTAATTGTTTATGAAATTGTAGTGAAAGTTTGGAATTTAAATTGACAGCATTTCTAAAGTTAAAGATATTACAACATTTTTCAAATGCTATAATTGATATAATGGCTAAAATGAACTAAGGGCTACTACAACACTTTGTATATGCTGTAGTTGCTGAATTTAACTAAGGTTTTACTTGAAATCTAAAACCTATTACAACATTTTAAAATGCTGTCTTATGCTAATTGAATTGTTTTTAAACATAACTTTCCGTAGCATTTTCTAAGTGCTGCGAAAGTTGAATTTTCACTGTTTTAATAAATTTAAGTGAATAAATGAATTTTGAAAATGGTAAAATTTTGAGAATTGAATATTTGGTTATTAAATATAATAGCTTCATTTTTAAATGATTTAAATGGATTATTTTGATTTGACATATAAACCATTCTGAAATGTGATTGAAATGTTATTTAAATTAAATAAAATGAATGTGGTTTGGGAGAAATATGATATTTTGATATTTTGAAATGGATTTTGAATTATATTGAATTTTGAAATGATATTTGGTTTCAAAGCATAAATTACCATTTTGAAATTTTAACCACGAGATGTATTTAATTTTATGGTTTAACTGATCTTTAGAGGACGGGCGATCCCAAGCATCCTCTAAGTTATTGTGCATTACTACTATAGTGCACTTGAGTTGATTTACATTATATAAGTATGTATGTCCTGACTCGAGTGTTTTATGTTTTACTTTATGCTCGGATCAGCCTGAGTATTTACAGCTTAGCTTTGGATTTTTTCTGGAGCTAGGAATAGCTGGAGAATCTGCTTGTTTAGTTATCTATTCCCTTTCAGTTTCAGTTGTTCTTTTTCAGCTTTGGTATTTATAAACTTCTATGTATTTGAGATTTCTATTGTATATGTTTTCAGACTTATATTACGTATTTGTTTTGAGATTTTGTTATAGTAGCTTCATGAACAACTACGGTATTTTAATTTCCGTTGTGATTTATTCTGATATTCCTACGTCTGTGATTCTGTGATTGTATTTCATTTGCTCCAAATTTATTTACAATGCGGTATTTTAAGAAATTCAAGTCCGACATGTGTGGATGCGAATGGCTGAAAATACCGAGTTATTATACAGTCCCTATATATCTATGAATATATTTTTCGATTAAGTTTGCATACTAAAAAACATTTTCTATTTACAAATTTTAGCTTATCATCAGATATATAAACAGATTTTTTTTCTATAAATTTTGAAACCTAGATATGAACAGAATACTTATTCATATACACAGTTTTGAACAGGTAAATTCATTCATTTACATATATGTTCATAGGTATAGACATATGCAAATTATATTTTTTTCCAAAAAAAGAAATCATCACCAACATCACTGATTTCAAAACTGTTTTTAAGTTAAATGTTTACTCACCTGTAATCTTAAGAACAGAGAACAGTTGATTCCTTTTCTTTTTTCTCTGGAACTAGATGCTGATCTGGAAACTAAAAGAATAAACTTTGAATTTGAATATGTAGTTGCTTGATTTTAAACTTTTGCTTTGAGTACTTGATATTTTGCTTTTAAATCAGAGAAGATTGTTTGATACTTCTAGTTTGACTTGTAATGTTTTACATGCTTTTGTTTAGATTTTTCTTGTGGTTTGTGTAATGTTTTACAATTGTTTCTCTTTGCTCTTTGATTTGTTTTTTGAAAATGGACTGATCAAAGAAAATGAGAAAGAGAAGTGGAGATGATTGTATACCTTAGTCTATCCTTTTATTAATTATTTTAAAAAAAAATTAAGGACACTTGTTAAAATCAATTTACACTTGTCATTGCATTTTATAAATTGCTTACACTTGTTATAAGGCAGATAAAATTAGCTTATTTTTGTATTTATAATGTATTAATACGTTTTATATATTTATATTGTATTATCAATTCAGTTTTACATTAATTATTATTTATTTATCTATATATAACTTAAAAGAAAATGAAATAAGAACCCAATCATACACTTATAAATAATTATACATACACACTAGCTTTTAAAATATAGAATTTTTTAGAACCAATTTACTCTAAGATGTTTGAATTTCAAATCCAAACCTTTATTTTCCATCTACTTATATATATAGACAAATAAACAACTCATTATTGTTTATTTGAAAATAATAATTTTGCCAATTTCAAAAAAAAATTAAATTAGGAGATAATCAGATAAATATTTGTCCAGATATAAACATTTATTATCAAATATATTATTTAATCTAAAATCAGTATTTTTCAATAGTTAAATCAGATAATTATCCAATTATCTGATTCCCAGAAATTTGGGTTATCACAGAGTGCCAAATCCAAGAGAGGGCAAAGCTAAGGACCTATGTGAGTGAAAATCCTAGTTTTTCTATTTTAGTAATTGAATAGTGTAATTTGGATCTGATGTACTCCTTGGGGAGTCCTAGATTACGAAAATAATACGTTAATCCCCAAAATTCCCTCAAAGCGAAATGTCAATTCTTAGGTTGGAATATAAATTGTTTTGTATTAAAATAATGGAGTTTTGTGGATTTTGCAATATATGTGTTTTACTTTCTATTCCACTTCTTATTCTTTTCTTCTGATTTTATTAAGGGATATGATTAGGAAATAGTGTTTAAGGTACGAATTCTTATTCGTAGTTTGCACTACCTATTCCTATAAAGAATAAAAATTTCCATGTCTAATTTTATGTAAAAAGGAGCTAAATAGAGCATAAAACCTATTAAATTGTAAATTCCCTTTATTATGCTTTTATTGCATTGTTTCAATATAAAATAAGTTGGAATTTGGTTCTAAGTGCAAGTAGTCTATAGATTCGATTTGGGAATATTGGATTTATGGTAAAAATTCAATTAATAATATTATGGAAATGAGACTTGTATAAAATTGGAAGATTTGACATTTGAACTTTAGTTTTGGGAGTAATTTCTGCACACCTAATAAATGTGCACGCATGCGTGTGTATATATATAAATTAACATAAAAACGTACAATTGTAACATATTAATTACGTAGTTAATTAGGTTAATAATAGTCATTTAAATCCCCTTTAGGAAAGTAATTAATTAGTTGAAATAAAAAGGTTTTCTTGTAAGACCAAAATAATTAATATGGTCAGATGTGTGATTATACACTTAGAGAGTGTTATGAAACATGACTAAGTTATAGAGATGCGAGGTTAGTTAAAAGCACACAGATGTCTGCCCAGCTTATCTGACTACTAGCACTATGACTTTGGGGTTGATGTGAGACATTGCTATAATAAGTAACTATGGATGACGCGAGGTTAATCCCAATTCTGTATGGTAAATATGCCTAATTAATTTGGCTACCAGTTCCTACGAATCGTTGGACTAATGCGAGACGTCTTCCTGTATTATGGATCATAATATGAAGGACTTGCTTTAGGAAATTAAATGAACGTAGTAGTTTTTTGAGGGCCTACTCTTTCCCTTATATGAAGTATTAAATTATCAGAAATGGATTTAGGCATGGTTGTGGATATCTCGAAAAGGTCCGCTTCGATTGATGTGTTAAGTTTCCAAAGAGATTTTCATGCAATGTTAGCTAAATAGATACCTATATGGAGTCCGCCATGGGAATAAAATTATGGGTGTAACGTCCCACTATTTTGTACCATTCAAATTCGACGATAAACTAAAAACTTGTCAAACTTGAACAGTTCAAAACAATAAATTGTAAATAAATTTGGAGCAAATGAAATCAAATCACAGAATCAGAGACACAGAAATCAGAATACTCGCTGCGGAAGTAAAAATAACCTAGTGTTTCATGAAGCCACTATTAATAGTCTCAAACAATTAAGATTTTACATAATCTTTAAACCAAAATATCGTTTGAAACAACAATAGCCAATCTCAATATCCAATAGACTTGATTTCATAAATTAAGACAAAGAACTGAAAGGAAAGTTTGCCAGCAGCTTGAAAGTGATCTACAGAAGTCCTAGCTCCAGGATGAAGACTGAACTGCAACTCAGGCTGACCCGAGCGTAAGAAATAAACACAACACTCGAGTCAGGACATACATACTTATACAATATAAGCTAATTCAAGTGTACTGTAACATAGAGGAAGTAACTTAAAGGATGCTAGGGACCGCCCATCCTCTAAGGATCCGTTAAACTATTTACTATGTAGTAATAATTTCGCTATTATAAAAGTGTCTATATTAAAATAAACTTACTTTTAAATAGCGTTAAGGAGTTACCCAATCTCCCCCTTAACACAATAATAGTCCCAGTAGTCCATCTAATATCATAGTCCCTCCTGATCGGGAAGCCACCAGAGGATACCACATGGGCTACAGGAGAAAAACAAACTCATACAAGGCTCGCTCTGGTAGGTGACACGGTACAACTAGGCAATGCCAAGGTAGATATACCAATTACGCATCAGGATCGGTGGAAACGCGTAGCTGCTACTACCGCCCACCTCGAACAACGCTCTAAAATCAAAGGTGTGCACAAAAACAATCACAAGTAATAGAATGACATACGAAGAAGTGCGTCCGATCAGAGGTGTTACCTCATTAATCCGTCGATCGCTCCCGTTTTAGCCATCTTATGCCAACTCACGGTAGTCGGGTCCACGTATTTACCTCATAGAAACGTCACCACCATCCTACTTCATTCTGGAATCTCCTCCGCGTACACGGTTGTCAAAGTGGTTTTCAGTATGGACAGAGAGTATGCCCATATCCGATCCCGGTCTCTTTAACAACCAACGTTATTATTACCCATGGTTATAATGAATCCAAAATAGTTATATTAAAATAAATTACTCCATTTTATTATTTAAAAGTGAAGTTATAAATTTGATAAAAATCCAATATACATCCCAAAGGTTATACCTTAGTTCGTTTGAGTAATTTAAAATTTTACTTAAATATATTTTCAACAATAATTAGACCAATTTAACTTATAGATTCAAAATTTCCACCCTTTAAATAGTCATTTAAATTACTCAAAAATCTATGACCTTTATAAAGTATTTTATACAAATATATATCTAACTTCTTTTACTTATGCCAATCAAGTACAAAAATTTTCAATGAAATTTGCTTAACCATTAAGTAAAATACCAATCCAAAATAAGTATATTTCCAATTAATTTCTTATCTACCTTTATTTCAAAACCAGCCTATCATTCAGTTATATTTTAACTTCCATATTTTCCACCAATTTAACTATTCACTTCATAGAAAACTTAACCTCGCTTTATATTCAAGTTATGACAAATTCCATATTTTATTTCTTAACTTAAATTCCCTTTATTTTACAAACAAATTTTACAAAATGAATTTATACTTTAAATTTTTATCATTTATTTATTTACATATTTAACTTGAAAAACATCACTATACTTATAATCATCATTTAAATCCACGTTAAACAAGGTGTAATAACATTTTAGATTTTTTTTAAAATATTAAAATATTTCCAAAATATATATATATATATATATAACCACGGGTCTGTATAATATTTTCTATCCTAGGTCAAGTGATACGGATAATATATCATTTCAATCCGAAATTTTCAAATAAATTCAGGTTTTATCATTTCGAACCCACAATCCCAAGTTAAATAAGTAAATAAATGAATAAATAAATGTCATTCAGGCCTATCATTTCAGCCTGTAACGATTCCTATTCTACACGGAACTTGTAGTGTGATTTAACAGTAAAATAAATAAATAGTGTAACTACAATAATATAATAATAGATAATACAACTGATGACGTGTCAGCTAAATAATGGGGTTTTATCATCACAGGTTTATATCACGGGCAAATAAAATTTAATTTACAATTACACTTTTTATTGAATTACAGATATATAAGTACGTTTGTCAAGTGAGAATACTCACTTTTACGAAGCTGAAGATTTTTGATTCAAGCTACGGTACCCACCGGAAGACAGTGTACAACAGGTACGATCAAAAATTTGAACATGAGGCAAACTGATATCGATCTTTAACAAAAAAATAAACTCAGTACGTGAATGCAATTACGGACAAAGAAAATTTTTAAAATAAAATTAGAACGAGCATTAACACAAAAGATAATTTTCCCAAAATGCTCGACCACTCCTCTCCGAGACTCAACCAATCATAATTAAGGGCTCGGCCCGCTCATTTCATTTTTTTATTTTTTATTTTTTTTAAAATGCATGCACGTACATCAAATAAAGGGTATCTGGGCAAATACGCTGATCCATGATTTTTACAAGTGGTACACGCATATTAATATAATTTTATATTTCAACAATGCAAAAGTGATGCGCCCCCCTTCTATGCTGAGATATAAACTTGTACATGTGGCCCCATTTTATCCTATCTCATTCTCTCCTTTCCCCTCTTCTCCCTTTTTTTTTAAATGTTAAACGAACAGTGCATTTTCCCAGTTCAACTTGTTCGGCCAAACTTTCAAAACTGAATGCATGCTTGCGAGAGAAAAAATGTGCTTCTTCGCCTCTTCTTCTTATTTTTTTTTGAGTGCACGGCCCTAGCCTATATATAACTTGAATGCACGCATGCCTGCAATTCACGTCATGGCATAGTAGATTTTGCCTCAAAGGCTACAGATGGCTCACGTATATCTCCTACATAAATGCAAAGAAAAATGTAACTTATCTCCAGCAGGACACACAAATACTAGGCTTGATCCCTATATCTAATTCCTGACATGCACGGCCACTGCCTATTTACTAACGCATATGCATGTACTTATGCAATATTCATGTCCAGCCTTTAAACTCCAAAACTGAATGCATGGATATCTTCTTATCTGTTCTAAAGGCACGGTAAGGGCTTGTCATGATCGTGGCATGAGGCAGAGGAGACGGTGGAGAAGAATAGAGTCTTGGCAAGGCTAGGGTTTTTTTTGGTGATGATCAGTATGTCAAACAGCGACGTGGATGAGCTAGTGGTGGTGGAGAAGGGCAGTAGGCCAGTCAGTGGGGATGAGTGGCCGAGCCTTTCGGTGGAACAGTGGGAAAAAAATGAAACCAGGAGGAACAAAAATAAAAATAAAAGAAGAGGAAAGTTTTGACATTATTACCTGAAGAAGCTTGCTCACGTGAAGATGAGAGCGAATCCAAACGAGATGTAGTGGCGAATGAATTAGAAGGACGAGAGTTTTGTATTTATATTAGGGAGTTGCGAAATTATAGGTATGTGAGAATCAAGTGATAAAGTTCTAGGCAAGAATTTCGTTCGTTTCAAAAATCAAATGCAGAAAAGAATAATATAAAAAACGGCAAGTGAATTTTTAAATTTAGAACCTAAAAGGAATTTAATGATTTCTTTAAAGGTTGCATGATTTTAGGTGTAGTGAAAGAAATGGATACTTTAAGACGTCAGAGAATTTTGAAGATTTGAAGGCAATTGAAAGCTGGTACCCAATTATGGTGAAAATGTTTGATATGCGTTTGAATTTATAGAATGAGTTTAGAGAATCAAGGGAGGAAATAAATGGCAACTATCAATTTGCTTCAAAATGGAAAGGGAAGATTTGACCAAAAGAATAATTTTGTGCGACGAGTAAATATCTAAAAGAATATCTTGCGCTGATTTTTAGGGAACCATGGCAAGAATTTTTTTTCTTCTGTTGAACGGTAAAGAAATTTATATTTCATCAATCAAAACCATATGAGGAAAAGGGAAAGCGTGCAAAGTTATACGTGAATTCAGGGCAAGGTTTTAAACGAAATTGAATGCTTATGGAATTTACTTCTTTCCCGTTTGGAAATGGATAGCTACTGGTTTATTGATTAATATACAGCTGAGGTATGAATCTTAGAAATGCGCAAAACTGACGCAATAATATTACCCAAAAATAATAAAAAAGTAACGTTTTAAATTTATACATCATTTATTTCATCAACTAACGTGCCTTTTAAATGCGTAATTAAACAGTTTATAAATACACTATAAATTTTAAAAGTTATTACTTAACTAAAAATAAAATTTGTTTACATTCTTCTGATTTATTTACCATTTTCTAAGAAATTTATTTCTAAATTTTAAGAATGTATAAAATTCATTTTTAAAATAACAAAAGGGAAAAATGTTGTTACCAATATAAGTAAAACAACCTCAAATAAATCTTGTACATATACAATTCTTATATAAAAGATTTAGAATCTAGAAATTAAAAATTCAAATTAAAGTTAATTTTTAACCAAAGTAAAAATTTCAGAAACCTTGTCCTTTTTTTAAAAATGTGGGAAATGATTTTAATCAAATTAAAATTTTATATTAAAATAAACCGTAAAGTTTTATAAAATAGAAAAAAATGCTTGTTAAAATCTTGAGCTGTTACACTCTTGTCACGACCCAACTTCCAAACTCCAGGAAGTCGCATCGCTAATAAGAAAGAAAGGGATAGAAAATAGAAAGAAAGAGAAGAAGAAGAAACAACACATAAGAATCTATACAGCGGAACGAATAAATTATATTAATAACATAAAATATTACATAATTTACAAACATTATCAGAGTACACGGATAATATAACACATACTAGACAGTTATAAACACCTGTCTAGTTATTACAACTCAAATCAGTACAAGAAACAACTCAGAGAAAACACACAGCGGAAAACTATATATATCTACACACAGAAGCCTCCTGCTCCATTGCTCCTCCATATTTCGTCAAAGCTAACCCGAATCCTAACCTGAATCCCTTGGCTACTCGTAAAAATTTGAGTACCCAAGAGTTTAGCAAAAACAAAAAAAAATCCGGGTCAAACATGGGTCTGGTGTGAGTAACAGGCTAAAGTTGCTTAATTTTCAAAAACCTTTTGAAAAGAAAGGTATCATGTAAGACTTCCCACACATAAAAATGGAAAAGTTTTTACCTTACGCTAACCAAAACATTTGATAGGAAATCCAGTGATATTATGATAGGTTTAGGGTTTTCAAGTAAATATGAAATAGCCGAAATTGTTACATGATTAAATTCCAGCTACTAGCCACAAAAGTGGGTAATACAATCAAAACCGTTGGCACTTATTGGATTTTGGATTCCATACAATGGCAGGGCTACTGGGGTACCGCCCGTCACAGTGCGTGGCCTAGATCAACGTACCGAGGAGTACTCCCACTCCCCTGCAACACAAGGCCGGACCCATTCCTTACTGAATAGTTCCGAACAAGACAACCCCGCAGTTGGCGCGCGATTCCAACTGCCCACTAAGCCGAATAAAAAGGGACCACTAGACAGGGATCAATCTTGCTCTCCAGTGGGTGCTACCCACAAAGCCTTGTTGCACCTCGCCTGTTTTAGCCATTCCCGGTTGATGAGGCTTGAGGTTACGATTACCTTTATGGGACATCAAATCTTAGAATGCTCATCGTCCACCTGACGATGTTCTGAAAGCATTCAATCCATACAAGTTCGTTCCGGGTTCGAACGAAAACGAAGGCACTATCTCATTGCACTCATTATTGGAATCACCCTCAGAGTCAACGACCATAGCCCTTGCACTCTGATTCACCATCTCGAATCTATAAGCACTATTCCGTCAAACTCATTACGGAATCACCCACAAAGTTATATTGACGTATAGCCCTTACACCTCGAGTCTTCACTTGCTCCTCTTAGATTCACGACCTAACGTTAAATGGAATCGATGTGGTTTTCGGATCCCAAATATGGAAACCCGATCCCGGACTCATCGAAATCCAAAGCGTGTCTTTTAGGTCGAAGTTGTTTTAAGTTTAAAACAATTCAATCTAAACTATCTATATACACACATATAGATACTTCACATCATCATAATAGATAATCAATATTATCATCATCAATAGATACTTATATCATCATCACAATGCGACCAATGCATCCATATCACATAACACTATTCTCATATCTGAGATTCAAACCATTCAGGGTAAACCATATCATCCATTCATAAGCAAAGATCTAAAATCACAGCATCTATAATTAATTTAAAATGAATTAAATTAATTACTTCTATCTCTGATTAATTTAAAGTGAATTAAATTAATTAGCTATCTTTAATTAACTTAAAATGAATTAAATCAATTACTTCACCATTTAAAACTTGCTTACTTAACCCTTAATTGATTACAAATCAATTAAATAATTATCCTCAAATTAATTTCCTTAATTAATCACCCTTGATTAAGTATCTTTAATTGCATTCAAGTAATTATTCTTATCCAAAATCAAAATAAGTAATTGACCTTTAATTACTTCATTAATTAATTAATTATAATTAATTACATTAATCCTTAATTAATTACATTAATTAATTACTTCATTAATCACTTATCATTGATTAATTAATTTTAATTAATTAATCCTTAATTACATCATTAATTATATTAATTAATGATCCTTAATTAAATTTAATTACCTATTTAAATTAATTACATTAAGTAATTAACTTTAATTAAACCAAAATTATAAATCACTTTTGATTTATCATATTCAGTAATTAACCAACCTTAATTACTTCATTTATCACTCCTAAATTAATTACATTTAATAATTAATTATACTTATTAATCATCCCTGATTAATCTCATTAGTAATTAATTCCCATAATTAATTACATCACATAATTATTTCTCATTGACTTAATCTATCAATGCTTAAATTAATTACACTAAGTAATTAATTATTAATTCTTCATAAAGAAATTGCCTTCATTATTAATTACACAAAGTAATTAATTCCCAAAACTCTTCTCTACTTTCATTAATTACCTCTAGTAATTTACTTAACTTAATTACTTCTGTAAGTAATTATTCTTTATTGATTACTTATCATCCCATCTAGTGATTATCATAAATTAATTAAACTTAATTAATTAATTTAAACTAATCAAATTAATAAATTAATTACAATAAGTAATTAATATCTTTAATTATCTCCATAAAGTAATCTTACTTAACCAAGTTCCATAATTGATTATCTAAATTAATTAATCCAATAAATTATCAAAATTAATTACATTAATTAATTAATAAATAATCCCAAGTTAATGACCTTCATTAACTTTTCATTAATTCCTTTAATTACCTTTCTTAAGTAATTAATTTAAATTAATTAATATAAATTACAAATTTAATTAACCTTAATTAATTTATTTCAAATCTTTAATTAATTGAATAAATAAATAAATTAATTATCTTATTTAAATTACCTTATTAGTTTAATGACTCAAAAATCATTGAATTCTTTGATTTACTTTAAAATAAAACTTTTCTTATTAATCCTTAACCAATTAATTTTAAAACAATTTAATTTAAAATTTGATTTCAAATTACATTTTAAAATTTAAAATTTAAATTGAAAACCAAACTTAACCTTAACAAAGTTTTATAAACAATTTAAAACCTTTTTAAAATTTCTACTAAATAATTTCTTATTTTATAAAGAATTTAAAGGAAATTTAAACCCAATTTCATTTCAAATACAAATCATATTTAAATTAACTTTAACATTCAAAGTTGTATTTAAACAATTTAAATTTTAGAAACTTCCCTTATTTCTAAATTATGATTCAAATCTGAATTTGAATCTAGATTTAAACTTAAGTTAAATCTTTACTCTAATTTTTAAGCTTTACTTTAAACTTAAACTATCTCAACCCCTTTTAAAATTGTTTAAACATTTTAATTTATAAAATTTAAATTACATTTTAAACTGGGATTCAAACTTAGTTTTGAATCCTTACTTAAAATTTAAGTTTTAAAGTTTTATCTTAGATTCAAATATTTAAACTCTTTAGAAATTGTTTAAATATTTTAATTAATAAAATTTAAATTATATTTTTAAACTTGGATTCATACTCAGTTTGAAAACCATAATTTAAATTTAAGATTTAAATTCTGTTTTAAAATCCCTGTTCTAGATTTTAAAAAAATATTGAATTGGAATAATGTACAGGTTTTTTTGAAACCTGAAACCTGAAACAAACAAATATACCCAAGTTCCCCTACTTGACTTCGAGGAAAACCCTGATCAACATCGAGTAAAAACTCGAATTACTCGAGTATGGCCCGAGTCAAAATATTGCAGTACCCCAAACCAACCTGTCATCAACCGTATGGAATAACACCCCAACCTGAAAACAGCTCGTCTCCTCAACGCCGACCATCGGAGACGTAGGAACCACGTCCACCTCTTCTTCAACACCCGAGCTACCCTCTCACCAAAAATTGTTACACTCGATTGTCCTTTGACTGCGTGGTGATCAAAATTCCCAAACCAGTTGAAATTAGGTTTACAGAACAAAATAACCCACCACCGTCACGCCGATGATCTACCACCTCCATCCCTATTTTTCCCATCACCACCGATCATCCCACCATCACCAGTAACAACCCCAACCTTCAAAAAACCCGAGATCATCTGAATTTTCCAAAAACCCAAAAAAACAGTGCAACCCCGACATGTACTTCAATTCAATTTTAAAAATTAAGATTTAGATCTTAAAATTCCTATTTTTGAATCAGTATTCAATTTATAATCCTAAGTATAAGAATTACTATGTTTGGATTTTTACTAAAACCTTAAAGTTTCCTGTTGTTCTTGTTTCCAGAGCAATTTATAATTTGTTTTAGCATAAATAAAATTTTAAAACTTTCTTTATAATCAATCAATCAAATATCCCTTGAATCCTAAATCCTAACATGAATTTGTTTAAGAGAAAAAAAGATTTTTATTAAAGTCTTTACTTTTGAAGTTAAATACAGGAAAGAGCATATATACATCCCATACATTCAAACATTTCTATGCATATATTCAGCAATACATATAAAATCATATACACAGGCACACAAATGAACATGCAATCCAGATAATATTCACAAACACACTTATTTAAACAACCAACTTATATTTAAATTTTTAAAAAGTGTTACTCACTTGGGAATTAAAGATGAAACAGAGCACAATTTGAAAAGCTTTTGTTTTGATTTTAAAACCAGAGTGCCATGCTTTTAAAGACTTTAACTTGGATGCTTTTACTTCCTGATTATACTGAGTTGCACATTGTTTTGAAGTTGAGTTGCAGGCTAAATGCATTTAAATTTTTAATTTGAAAATCTTGCAGTTATATGCTGATGGCTTGAACTAGTTGAAGAAGAAGGAAATGCAGGCTTATGCTTTGCTCTTGCATTACAGATTTCAGGTGCAGGGATACAGAACAGATTGAAGGAAAAGATTTTGCAGAGGACTTGTTTGCTTCAGACCTCATGTTTTTCAAAGAATGTAGTTGCATGTCCTTGATTTACATAGTGGATTGCAGGCTAGCTTTTTGGAAATAGATTTACAGTTTGCATGTTTGAAATGGTTACTGGGTTACAGACTTATAATTGAGGAGGATGTTGAAAAATGAATTACAGATTGGTGATTGTGCTTTGCAAACTGGGTTACAGATAAATGAATTTAAACAAGATTTCTGGTTTTTAGAGGAAGTGTTAGAGTTGCAGATATGTTTGAATAAGTTTTCAGCTGAGATTTTTCTTCTATTCTTAACTTCGAAAAAAAGAATGAACATTGGAAAAGAATAGAGCTTGAAGAAACATGCTTATATAAGATAAAAATGATTTATTTATAAATTAAAAGAAAAATTAAAAATAAATGGACACATGTAAAAAGAAACGACATTTGTCACATTAGTAATTTAATTCAACTACACTTGTCATTATACCACTTAAAATGATAACATGTGTTTGAGAATTATTTTAATTGTTTTTATTTATTTTAAAAGTATATGAAACCCTTTTCTTTATTTATTAAGTACTTATGTATATAAATCATCTTTATATGTAAATGTTTATGCATTTCTTTTTAAAGAAATGAAATAAAACAATTTATATAAAAGATGAAAGTTTACTTACAAGATTTATATATGTTTATTTATTTGAATTCAAAATTAATTCAAGTTCTAATTCTATTCATACACTTAAAATCCAATTTTAGAACTAATTTATATTCATATATTAAATTTAAAAGTAATAATATTGTCTTTTAAAACATATCTATATTTATACATTTATTATTATTTGAAAATAACTCATTTATCAATTTAAATAATTATATAAAAGAAATTATAAATTACTTATCTTATTTAACTTGTTTAAATGCATTAATGTTTTATATATAAATGATATTTTAAATTTTCTATACATAATTCCAAATTATCAAAATGATTTTTAGAATTTAAAACAAGATTTTATTTGTTAATTAAACTACAAATCAAACTTATCTATTTACAATATATATATATAAATATACATTATAAATAGGAAAACATTTTATTAGTTTTTAAAAGATAAAATTCGCCAATTAAACATTTATTCAATTGGATTATTAAATCAAGTTAATTTTATTAAAAAAATTTATCATATCAATTTAATTTTAAATACAGATTATTAAATTGATATTGCTAAAATTTCCGGGATATCACAACTCTCCCCCACTCGGAACTTTTCGTCCTCGAAAAAGAACGAAAGAAGGAAAACAAGGAATATAACATAATAAAGCAAAGTACCTTAAACGAATATTTCCTGCTTCGAAGCACGAATGCTCTCCTCCGTCTCCATATGCAATCTCGTTCATCAGTGCTCCATTGCACTTTGACAAGGTGGACAGATTTTTCTTCTTAGCTGTTTCGTACCTCGATCAACGATACGAAGCGGCTTCCTTTCAATAGTTAGGTTAGGCTCGATGTCCAAACTATCAAGATTAGTAGGTTGGATAATAAGAGATGGATCATGAAGGCAATGATGAAGGTGGGATACATGGAATACATTTTGAATTCCAGCGAATTTCTCGGGCAACTCCAATCGATAAGCAAGAGACCCAATCCTTTCCAAGATGCGAAATGGACCGATGAACCGAGGAGTAAGCTTCCCTCTACGCCCAAACCGAACCACACTTCTTAAAGGAGAACCTTAAGAAAAACCAAATCGCCGACTGCGAACTCCAAACTCCTTCTACGACGATCAGTGTACTTCTTCTGTCTATCATGAGCAATCCTTAACCTCCTCTTTATCTCTTTAACCTTTTCCGAAGCTTCCAAAATCATTTCGGGACAAGAATTAAGTGGTTACTGGATTCAATCCAGCAAGAAGGAGATCTACAAGGCCTCCCATACAGGGCAGCAAACCGAGACATCTTAAGACTAGCCTGAACAAAAGATAGAATGAGATAGATAGGGGATTAAGATAAGATGAGAACAGGGAATTGGAATTTATACCTGATAACTATTGTTATAGGTGAATTCCATAAGATGTAGATTGTCTTCCCAGGATCCTCCATAATCCAAGATGCAAGCACGGAGAAGATCCTCTAGAATCTGATTTACCCTTTCCGTTTGACCATCAGTCTGTGGGTGGTAAGCAGTGCTCAGATTCAGATGAGTACCCAAACACTCTTGGAAAGCTTTCCAAAATTTACTAGTGAAGATAGGGTCTCGATCGCAAACTATGCTTAGGGAAACACCATGGAGGCGAACAATCTCCCTCATATAGATCTCAGATAAGCTCGAAGCCGTACAAGTAGCCTTGACCGGAATAAAATGAGCGGACTTGGTCAGTCTATCCACGATAATCCATATGCTCTCATTTCCCCTCCTAGATCTTAGTAAACCATCGATGAAATCGACAGAAACTTGCTCCTACTTCCAATTTGGAATCTCCAGAGGCTGCAACAAACCTGGTGTCTTTTGATGATCCGCCTTGACTTGTTGACAAGTCGCACACCTACTCAAAAAGATAGAGACGTCACGCTTCATACCTCTCCACCAATAAAGCTTCTTCAAATCCTGATACATCATTACTACACCAGGATGAATGGAAAGTCTGGATTGATGATGTTCCTGAAGTAACTCCTGTCTTAAACCATCAACATTTGGGACACAAATCCGATTATTAATCCTTAAAATCCCCTTATCATCAATCTGAGCTCCGCTACCATCAGAACTACTGCCACATACCTTACTACGAACAGTCTCCTTCATACGCCTAAGCATCTCGTCATCATCCTACTTAACCACTATTCGATCCAAAAGAGGAGAAGAAACAATAAGCTGGCACAACAAGGACTTCTTTCTACTCAACACATCCACCACAACATTAGCTTTTCCCGGAGTATAGTTGATGTCGAGATCATAAGAAGCAAGAAACTCGAGCCACCGTACTTGTCTCTGATTTAAATCTTTCTGGGTAAAGATATATTTCAAAGACTAATGATCAGTGAAGATGTCAAACTTAGCCCCCAAGAGATGATGTCTCCAAAGCTTCAATGCAAAGACAACAGCCAACAATTCTAAATCATGAGCCGCATAGTTGGCTTCATGTGTCTTCAGCTGACGACTAGCATAGGCAATCACCTTCCTATCTTGCATTAATACTACTCCCAAACCCTCGCGACAAGCATCGGTGAATACCGTTAATCTCTCATTTCCATTCAGAACGATAAGCACTGGTGCAGAAGTAAGCTTATCCTTCAACTCTTGGAATGCCGCTTTACACTTATCGCTCCAAATAAACTTAGCATTCTTCCGAGTTAGAGCAGTGAGAGGTGCAGAAATCCGAGCAAAGTTCTCAATGAACCTCCGATAGTAACCGACAAGGCCCAGAAACTGCGAATATCAGTTGGAATCTTAGGTTCTTCCCAATCTTTGATCGCAGCGATCTTGACTGGATCAACAGAAACTCCTTCACTAGAGACAATATGACCAAGGAATCGAACTTCCTCTTCCCAGAAATGACATTTAGAGAACTTAGCCTTTAATTGGTGATTTCGGAGAGTCTCTAAAACATACTTCAAGTGCGACTCATGCTCATCCCTTATTTTGGAGAAAACAAGGATGTCATCAATAAAGACAAGAACAAATTTATTGAGCACATCGCGAAAGACAAGATTCATCAAGTCAACGAAGAAGGCAGGAGCGTTAGTCAAACCAAAAGGCATAACTAGCCATTCGAAGAAACCATTTTCAGTACGGAAAGCAGTTTTGGGTATGATCTCCTCAGCAACTCTAAGCTGGTGGAAACCTATGGCTAGATCAAGCTACGAGAAAACAGTCGCTCCATAAAGCTGATCGAACATATCATTGATGCGGGGCATATGATATCTGTTTTTCATAGTGAGCTTGTTCAGGTCCCTATAATCCACACACATCCGGAGAGAACCATCACACTTGGTGATGAAAACTACGGTTGCTCCCCATTCTGAAAAGCTAGGTCTGATCAGACCTTTAGAGGATAAATCTTGAATTTGATTCCTTAATTCGATCTTCTCCCGCGGAGCCATTATTCTGCGTGGGAGAACTACATGTCGTGCTCCAAGAATGAGATCGATATGGAAATCAATTTCCCGCTTCGGAGGTAGAGAAACGACTTCACCAAATACGTCGGGAAAAAGCATGACTACAGGAGTCGAATGGATATTATCAGGGAAAGTATCGAGAGAATAAATGAAGCTACCAGCGAACTCCTGAGGCAAACTACACTGGATCACCAAATAATCACCCTTATCACCAACCAGAGAGACAGTACGGGAACTACAAGAGATGTGGACATCATGCTTATCCAACCAGTCTCCTCCAAGTAGAAGATCAAAAGCGTCAAAACCAAGAACATAAAACTCACCAGTGAATCGATAATTACCGAGGAAGAGTTTCACATCCCTACAAACCTTACTAAGGTTCGCAGGGCCACCGATGGGGTTCGAAACACATAAAGGTACATAAGAAAACTCGAGAGACAGGAGATGCTCAAATTTATTACAGAGATCCGACGAGATGAAGCTATGAGAAGAACCGGTGTTGAATAAAATACGAACAGGAGATTTAAACAAAATAAAGGAACCCTGAAGTGTACCTTGAGAATCGCTAGGAGCTGGAGCAGGTGCAGGCTGTGGGGCTGGGGAGGATGCAGAAGTCACCGTAAAAATTCCAGATGCCATGCCCTTGTTCTGGGTAGGGCAGTCCTTCTTGAAGTGTCCCGGCTAAAGGCAGATGTGGCAGAGGTCTCGTCTAGCCAACTGAGAAGGAGGTGGAATAACATCATGCAAAGTAGGACAACATTTTGCGTAGTGTCCCTTCTGGTAGCATCTATGGCAGGTGATGGTTAAAAGATCTACAATCGGCCTCTGAGATGCAGAAGACGATGATCCTATCCCTGGAGTCCTATTCCTCTTATGACGGTAGAAGTTGGACTTCCTTTTCTTAGAATTTCCAGAAGACTGAGATGGTGCAGACTAGGCAGCTGGAGTGGCCCTAGAGGTAGGGTTCTCATACCGGAGAGCCATGTCCATCGAAGCGGTGAACGTCCCATGCACGTGGGTAATAAGTCGATCATAGAACTTGGGGCGTGCTCCAGCAATAAATTTTTCATTCTTCTTCATCAGGGTGTCTATCAAATTCAGGCCATATTGTGAGAGCTCACTAAATTTACTCTCGTATTCAGTAAAGGACATGTCGCCCTGCTTCAAATCCATAAAGTTTCGATATAGTTGGGACTTGCCCACTTCAGGCATCCATTTGACAAGAAAGGCCTCCCTAAATTGCTCCTAGGTGATGTCAGCCTCATGGGTGTGAGCAGTAACTGTCAGCCACCAATTCAAAGCGGCTCCTTTCATCTACCAGGCCGCCAATTGCCGCTGTTGGGGATTAGTGATTTCGAGACAGGAGAATATTCTCTCCAAGTCCCTCAACCACTACTGAGCTTCTATTATGGTTTCAGACCCCGTGAACTTGCTGCCACCAAGCTCGGTATAATCTTTTCACAGCTTAGTAAATCTTACATGGGCCGCGAGTGGAGGAGCTGGGGCATCAGCTCGTCCCCTACCTCTGGTATTTCCTCGATTCATCCTGAGAAATCAAGAATGAATTTAAGGACAAAGGAAAAATATAGAGGCAGGTATAGATTACATAAGATAAATTTCACTAGAAAGGTATTCAACAAAGGACCTAATTTATATAAGGTGGAGAAAGGGAGAAAGTAGTTGGAAAATTTTATTTTTTAAATAAGAAAGTTTTTATATCAAAATACCTCTTTGAAAAACCTTCTAAAAATTTATTTTATACTTTAAAATACGTTCTCTTACAAAGGAAGGATTCTAAGATTTGACTTCACTCATTCTATGGTATTGCTACCCTATCTCTAATGAGTTTTGCTTCTCAGGCTATGGTTAAACCTGGCTCTGATACTAACTGTAGCGTCCCACTATTTTGTACCATTCAAATTCGACGATAAATTAAAAACTTGTCAAACTTGAACAGTTCAAAACAATAGATTGTAAATAAATTTGGAGAAAATGAAATCAAATCACAGAATCATAGACACATAAATCATAATACTCGCAGCGGAATTAAAAATAACCTAGTGGTTAATTAAGCCACTATTAATAGTCTCAAACAAATAAAATTTTACATAGTCTTTAAACCCAAATATAGTTTGAAACAACAATAGCCAATCTCAATATCCAATAGTCTTGATTTCATAAATGAAGATAAAGAACTGAAAGGAAAGTTTGCTAACAGCTTGAAAGTGATCTATAGAAGTCCTAGCTCCGGGATGAAGACTGAACTGCAACTTAGGCTGACCCGAGCGTAAGAAATAAACACAACACTTGAGTCAGGACATACATACTTATACAGTGTAAGCTAATTCAAGTGTACTATAATATAGAGCAAGTAACTTAAAGGATGCTTGGGACCGCCCATCCTCTAAGGATTCGTTAAACTATATACTTTGTAGTAATAATTTCACTATTATAATAATGTCTATATTAAAATAAACTTACTTTTAAATAGCGTTAAGGAGTTACCCAATCAAGCCCTTAACACAATAATAGTCCCAGTAGTCCATCCAATATCATAGTCCCTTCTGATCGGGAAGCCACCAATGATACCACACGGGCTATGGGAGAAAAAAAAAACTCGTACAAGGCTCGCTACGGTAGGTGACATGGCATAACAAGGTAATGCCGGTGTAGATATACCAATTACGCATCCGGACCGGTGGAAACGCATAGCTGCTACTACCGCCCACCTCGAACAACCCTCCCAAATCAAAGGTGCACACCAAAACAATCACAAAAGTAATAGAATGGCATACGAAGAAGTGCGTCCGATCGGAGGTGCTACCTCATTAATCCGTCGATCGCTCCTGTTTTAGCCACCTTATGCCAACTCACGGGAGTCGTGTCCACGTATTTACCTCATAGAAACGTGACCACCATCCTACTTCATTCTGGAATCTCCTCCGCGTACATGGTTGTCAAAGTTGTTTTCGGTATCGACAGAGAGTATGCCCATATCCGATCCCGGTCTCTTTAACAACCAACGCTATTATTACCCGTGGTTATAAAGATCCAAAATAGTTATATTAAAATCTAATACTTCGTTTTATTATTTAAAAGTGAAGTTATAAATTTTATAAAAATCCAATATACATCCCAAAGGTTATACCTTAGTTCGTTTGAGTAATTTAAAATTTTACTTAAATATAGTTTCAACAATAATTAGACCAATTTAACTTATAGATTCAAAATTTCCACCCTTTAAATAGTCATTTAAATTACTCAAAAATCTATGACCTTTATAAAGTATTTTATACAAATATATATCTAACTTCTTTTACTTATGCCAATCAAGTACAATATTTTTCTATGAAATTTGCTTAACCATTAAGTAAAATACCAATCCAAAATAACTATATTTCCAATTAATTTCTTATCTTACCTTTATTTCAAAACTAGCCTATCATTCAGTTATATTTTAACTTCCATATTTTCCACCAATTTAAATATTCACTTCATAGAAAACTTAACCTCGCTTTATATTCAAGTTATGACAAATTCCATATTTTATTTCTTAACTTAAATTCCCTTTATTTTGCAAACAAATTTTACAAAATGAATTTATACTTTAAATTTTTAACATTTATTTATTTACATATTTAACTTGAAAATATCACTATACTTATAATCACCATTTAAATTCGCTTTAAACCAGATGTAATAACATTTTAGATTTTTTTTAAAATATTTAAATATTTCCAATATATATATATATATATAACCACGGGTCTATATAATATTTTCTATCCTAGGTCAAGTGATACGGATAATATATCATTTAAATCCGAAATTTTCAAAATAAATCCGGGTTTTATCATTTTGAACCTGCAATCCCAGGTTAAATAACTAAATAAATGAATAAATAAATGTCGTTCAGGCCTATCATTTCAGCATGTAATGGTTCCTATTCTACAGGGAACTTACAGTGTGATTTAACAGTAAAATAAATAAATAGTGTAACTACACTAATATAATAATAGATAATACAACTGTTGATGTGTCAGTTAAATAATGGGGTTTTATCATCACAAGTTTATATCACAGGCAAATAAAATTAAATAAAATTTAATTTACAATTACACTTGTTATTAAATTACAGATATATAAGTACATTTGTCACGTGAGAATACTCACTTTTACGAAGCTGAAGATTTTTGATTCAAGCTACGGTACCCACCGGAAGACAGTGTACAACAGGTGCGATCAAAAATTTGAAGATGAGGCAAACTGATATCGATCTTTAACAAAAAAAATAAAATCAGTACGCGAATGCAATTACGGACAAAGCAAAATTTTAAAATAAAATTGTAACGAGCTTTAACACAAAGGATAATTTTTCCCAAAATGCTCGACTAATCCTCTCCAAGACTCGACCAATCATAATTAAGGGCTCGGCCCGTTCATTTAATTTTTTAATTTTTAATTTTTTTAAAAAAAAAATGCATGCACGTACGTCAAACAAAGGGTATCTGGGCAAATAGGCTGATCCAAGATTTTTACAACTGGTACATGCATATTAATATAATTTTATCTTTTCAACAATGCAAAAGTGATGCGCCCCCCTTCTAGGCTGAGATATAAACTTGTACAGGTGGCCCCATTTTATCCCATCTCATTCTCTCATTTCCCCTCTTCTCCCTTTTTTTTAAATGTTAAACGAACAGTGTATTTTCCCAGTTCAATAGGTTCGGCCAAACTTTCAAAACTGAATGCATGCTTGCAAGAAAAAAATGTGCTTCTTCGCCACTTCTTCTTAATTTTTTTTTTTTTTGAGTGGTACGGCCCTAGCCTATATATAACTTGAATGCATGCATGCCTGCAATTCACGTCATGGCATAGTAGATTTTACCTCAAAGGCTACAGATGGCTCACATATATCTCCTATAGAAATGCAAAGAAAAATGTACATTTATCTCCAGCAGGACACAAAAATACTAGGCCTGATCCCTATATCTAATTCTTGACATGCACCGCCACTGCCCATTTACTAACGCAAATGCATGTACTTATGCAATATTCACGTCCAGCCTTTAAACTCAAAAACTTAATGCATGTATATCTTCTTATCTGTTCTAAAGGCACGATAAGGGCTTGTCACGATCTTGGCATGAGGCGGAGGATACAGTGGAGAGGAATATAGTCTCGGCAAGGCTATGGGTTTTTTTTAGGTGATGACCAGTATGTCAAACAGCGACGTGGATGAGCTAGTGGTGGTGGAGAAGGGCTGTAGGCCGGTCAGTGGTGATGAGTGGCCAAGCCTTTCGGTGGAACAGTGGGAAAAAAATGAAACCAGGAGGAACAAAAATAAAAATAAATGAAGAGGAAAGTTTTGACATTATTACCTGAAGAAGCTTGCTCACGTGAAGATGAGAGCGAATCCAAACGAGATGTAGTGGCGAATGAATTAGAAGGACAAGGGTTTTGTATTTATATCAGGGAGTTGCGAAATTATAGATATGTGAGAATCAAGTGATAAAGTTCTGGGCAAGAATTTCGTTCGTTTCAAAAATCAAATGCAGAAAAGAATAATATAAAAAAATGGCAAGTGAATTTTTAAATTTAGAACGTAAAAGGAATTTAATTTCTTTAAAGGTTGCGTGATTTTAGGTGTAGTGAAAGCAATGAATATTTTAAGACGTCGGAGAATTTTGATGATTTGAAGGCAATTGAAAGATGGTACCCAATTATGGTGAAAATGTTTGATATGTGGTACCCAATTGTGGTGAAAATGTTTGATATGCGTTTGAATTTATAGAATGAATTTCAAGAATCAAGGAGGAAATAAAATGGCAACTATCAATTTGCTTCAAAATGGAAAGGGAAGATTTGATCAAAAGAATAATGTTGTGCGACAAGTAAATATTTAAAAGAATATCTTGCGCTGATTTTTCTCTTGAACGGTAAAGAAATTTATATTTCATCAATCAAAAACATATGAGGAAAAGGGAAAGCGTGCAAAATTATACGTGAATTCAGCACAGCGTTTTAAACGAAATTGAATGCTTATGGAATTTACCTCTTTCCCGTTTGGAAATGGATAGCTGCTGATTTATTGATTGATATACAGCTGAGGTATGAATCTTAGAAATGCGCAAAACTGACGCAATAATATACACCCAAAAATAATACAAAAGTAACGCTTTTAAATTTATACGTTATTTATTTCATCAACTAAGTGCCTTTTAAATGCGTAATTAAACAGTTTATAAATACACTATAAAATTTAAAAGTTATTACTTAACTAAAAATAAAATTTGTTTACATTCTTCTGATTTATTTACCATTTTCTGAGAAATTTATTTCTAAATTTTAAGAAGGTATAAAATTCATTTTAAAATAACAAAAGGGAAGAATGTTGTTACCAATATAAGTAAAACAACCTCAAATAAATCTTGTACATATACAATTCTTATATAAAAGATTTAGAATCTAGAAATTTAAAATTCCAATTAAAGTTAATTTTTAACCAAAGTAAAAATTTCAGAAACCTTGTCCTTTCTTTAAAAATTTGGGAAGTGATTTTAATCAAATTAAAATTTTATATTAAAATAAACCGCAAAGTTTTATAAAAGGGAAAAAATATGCTTGATAAAATCTTGAGCTGTTACAATGGGGTTCTACTTCAATTGAAGTCTTAAATGGTCAGAGTCTGCCCATTTTCCATTAAAAGATATCAAGTGGCTTGGGTTTTATCTCTCACATTGGTAGACATTGATAATGATGATTATGGTTTTTTGATTATAGAAAATCTACTTTGGGGATTACAGGTATTAATGGTTGTTTAATCGCCCACCTCCTTCCCTTATATGAAGTATTACATGGTTTTGAATATGGTTTAAAATGCAAAAGATGTGACCTTATTTAAATTATAGTGCCCAAGTACTAATATAGAAAGGCTCGAATTTTTTATCCATTAGACATTGTTGTTCTAACTCTATGACGACCAACCTTTTCAACTCTCAGAAATTGACACTAATACGTACACGGTATTCATGTGCCGAATATCCAAGTGCCGGAAAGACAGATTGATCAAGGGTAAAAAGAAAGATAAAGACAAAACAGAATCTTATAAAAATGGAATAACATATATCATTTCAATAATAAATGATTTTAAACCATTTTAAACTATTTTATTCATTTCTGAAGAGGTTTAACTATGACGTAACACATTTATAATTCATAACGGTAAGTGTTTTGTTCATGTAAATTCGACATGTATTTATCTTGAGTTATTTCTACAACCAAGCAAACATATTATTGCGTCCAAAACATGATGATCAAACATAGGAAATAAGCATGGAAAAACATATCATATCATTATATAGTTTAATAAAATAAACTAGTGGAGTAATTCTCACAATTAAGCTGTTTCCTTCGAAACTTCTTGAATAAGTTCGGCAGCATTTCTCTCTATTTTCTTCACTTTGGAGTTTCCCAAATCTTCCTTCTTTCTTCTTGCATGCTCGGCCAAAGGGGAGATGAGGGTGGCCGTGCACTTTGAGGGGGAGGGAGAGGTGTTTAGCTTGGGTTTTGAAATGATTTGATGATGTGGAGAGTATGTATATATTTTTGTGAATATTTGTGATTGCTTAACTATCTTGAGAAGGCCACTATAGCTTTGAAGAAGAAAAAAGCTTGAAATAGGATGTGTTGAATTGTGAAGCCTTAGGATCTCATTTGTAGCCTTAGGAAAATACGACAAATTGCTAACTACCCTTAGATGCTATCAAATATCTCTTACACCAGATCATTTCAACAACACATCCTTGCCAACATATTCAAATGTATTCATTAATGAGATGTAATATGATAAGACATATTGCAAAAATATCTTAAGCATGGAATGACATGCATTAATGGTGTATTTGATGTTTTCTTTTTGGTGAAAATATCTTAGATATTTTCTATAACTTTGATCTGACAAATTACGTATAAATATGTGTGCATTTATATGTATGTTTACGCATGTCTGTACATGTAAAAACAATGTTGCGCCAACTTAAAATAATTTCTATTCGTCAAACTTTTGAGATTCCAAGATCCGAATTCATGTCATATTTTTAATTCACAGTTAACCATATATATTTGTAAATGAATCTTGAAAATATATTCCTTATCATCCTGGAATAATTAAAACGTGCTTATTTTATTTATTAAACCATATAAAACAATGTTCATATCCATTTATAAAATTAAGACGTCGATTTACCAAAATGCGACGAAGTTTAAATATATCTTAGAAAACGAGTTTATATGTTTTTAAAACCATTATAAACCACTTATTATCATTATATATTAATTAAAATGAATTATTTATCATTTAAAATAATTATTTGGATATTTAAATACCTAAAATACAAAAAATTCCCTTAAATGCTCATTTATGAAAATGATGACATCATCGATGACATAATAATCATATTATTTTCAAAAATAAAATAAATAATTTTATTATATATTCTTGCTTAAATGGAGATGTTATGCCACCTTTTGGAAAGGCCATGACACCAATGACTTGACTAGAAACCAAGGATAATACGTCTCATAGATCGGATATACGCACGTTCACTATAGGTACTGATAAAAAAGTTTCGAGTCCGGATCGAGGTACAGTTTATATGGTACGGCAAGCAAAGCTAAGGAAGCCAACATTCCAATTTATGGGTCAATCGGAGTTCATATGCTCAAGTTATGGATCGATCAAAATCAAGAGAGAAGGCCTTAGTTTGTATCCATCAAAAACCAACCCTCTTCTCCATCAAGTTCATTCCCCTTCGTATCCATCAATATTCATCATTTCGTATCGGTTCCATTTCTTTAAGCTTCGTATTAATCCTCCCATTCACACTTCTTGTATCTATCAGCAAATGGTAGATAAGAAGAGCACATGACAGATCGATACGAATATCGTCACTTTCCATCGATACGAAGCTCCCAAAATTATCGATACGAAACCAACGACAAATATCGATATGAAGCAGCCTTTGAAGCTTCTATAAGTAAAGCCTTACCCAAGATCGATACGAAGAAGACGTGGTTAGCTAAGAGAAGCGGTCACTTAGCATGAAAAGTGGATCACTGGTAAGTCATCGCTCCACGTCATCACCACACATCCGATCCACACGAAAAGGATATCGATACGAACCGATCGATACGCATGTTCCTGCCAACCATAAATCCAACCTTGGATCGATCATAACTCAGAATCTACAAATCCAAATGCTGGCAAATGTTCATGGGAGCTGCATACCACCTCTCTATGATTGATCTCAACCCAAATGGATGTGTTCTGGATCAATATGAAATGAGTGCGCATTGATCATGGATCAATCCCAATCAACACCGGACGATCTAGTGGGCCCACCTACATGAGAAAAGGAGTCTTCCGAGATCAGAGCCAGATATTTTCAACCTACACCTATAAATAGTGACCTTGGACCTATAGACTTTTTCGCTTCTCTACGGTGATACTCTACTGAAATTATTACTACACTTCAGTTGTATTGTTGTAATCTCTTTTAATTAGCAATTGAAATTTAACAAACATCGATCATTTCATAGTGGATGTAGGCAATATGCTGAACCACTCTAAATTTGCGTGTTTCTGCATTTTCTCTTATTTGTTGATTGGTGTGTTTGTTAGATCTGTCTCATTTTACATTTATTTTCTTCATTTTATCTCTTCAAACACATCCGAAGAGTGTTGTGCCCAATTTTGGTGCAAACACTTTTGGTGCTTTCACTGAGAAAACCCAGCTTTTCTCTTGCTCATTGGACATACTGCCAATATTGGATAACTAGAATCTAAGTAGAAGATCCAAATCTCAAGCCTAGAAATTTTTTCATCCTATTCAGATTCGCACCAAATCTAGGAGAGAACTTCTCTATTCACCATGGTCGCTGCCAGGACTACCCCAACCGCTATAGATCCAAAAGAATAGAATAGGCAGAACCCTGGAAAACTTCCCTCTATAGACCATAATTCTGCCAGACCTTCGGATCCACAAGGCCCTGTCAATAGGGAGGAGTTCCAACTACTAATGCAAGAGCTGACTCAAAGCCACCAATAGCTTACCCAACAGCTCCGTGCCAACGCAGAGTTAACCAATCGGCTGAACCATTAATGATGAAGGAGATCCAGAAGGTATCAGGCTTCTTACTCATCCACTGATAATTCAAATTCTTTAGATTACAATCACAAATCCACATGCCCACGGCTGGATGGAAGCTATACACAAGCTACTAGACATCAGCACACTTTGAATCAGGGGCAACCAAGAGTTGGTCCATCAACTAGCCACCAGATCCGACCCACCTTCCGAGGAGGGATGGTTCCTTATCACACAATTGACAACCGCGCTGCTTCCGTTGCTATTGATTTGGAAGCTGATACTCAAAACCGAACGTATCCGTACCGTTGCCAACATTATTATATTCCTAAGCCTTATGTTCCAGAAGAAAGAGACAAGAAGGCGAGATATGGACCGTCGATCCCGACCGGCCCATTCTTGCACTGTGGAACCCGACCATACCTTGTCCCAGCATGCCCAGAATGTTCAGATGTCAGACATCCCGACAGTGATACTTCAAATGATCCATGAAAGACAAGGCCTCACCAATGACGACTAGGGAATCACTCGGAGTTATACCCCTTTCACCGATGACATCCTCTATGTTGAACCACCTCAACGACTCAGAATGCCAACTCTACTTGTTTATGAAGGGGGCTATGACCCTAACCAACACATTTTAAAGTATGAATGGTTGATGAATGCTGCATGGGCTGATTGATGCGATCAAGTGCCGAAGTTTCCTAATCTTCCGAGGGGGGATCAGGACTATGTGGTTTATTCGCCTACTACCTCGCTCCATCTCATGTTTTGACCAGTTGCCAATGAAGTTTGTTGAACAGATTCGCATGCATGTCACAAGGATCAAAGATATTAATACCTTATCCAGCGTCACTAAAACTCTCGGGAAGACACTCAGATGTTATCGGGAGAGGTTTCACGTTGCTTGCGCTGAATCCTAATGACAATTCCATTCTGATGGCACTGACTAGGGGAATCGATCCCGATTCCAAATTTGGCAACTAGTTAGCTGGAAAACTACCTGTGTCATCGGACCGTTTCTATTCCAAGGCAGCTCAGTTCTTGAAAAGAGAGGATGCAAAACAATCTAGGAAAAAGGATGATGCAGGGCCCAGTGTGTAGGGAATCCAAAGCAATGTCACTGTGAAACAAACCGGGAAGAGTTTCGAAAAGGTGTAGTTAAACATACATAATAAGTAGAATTAGCAGAAGGCAATGGAAACCAAGGTAGGAAGTGAGAATAGAATCACGGAGAATGATGTAGAGCTCATATATTTGACACATATACTCCTTTAAATACATCTCTCGAAAATGTGTACTTGCAAACTTGTAATACTGTCCAATATAAGAAACCTCCTCCGAAGCAATCATTAGAGAAATAGATTCAAATGACGAAGTTTTGTAGATTTCACGATAGTTATGGCCACAACATGGATGTGTGCCATCATCTAAAGGATATTATCGAGAAGTTGATCCAAGAAAGAGAGTTGGAGCAATTTGTTCGAGCCGCATTCTGGAGGAGTGGGCCTATCAAATAAAACCAAATATGAAATCGGGTTTGATTGGACGAAACCGCTCGTACCAGCGGGAGGTTAGTGATTAACACTATTAGCAGCGGTCCTCGTCCAACGGATCGAAGCTGGAGGAAAATGGAGTCATATGCAAGCTCTATTAGGCATGCGAGCTTCGAATGTTGCAGTAACTTGGAAGACGGGGATCCGACCAAACAACCAAAAACGAAGGAAGACGACATCGTATTTCAAGACAGGGATGTCGACAGAGTCAAAGCCCTAACCATTGATCCACTAGTCAATTCAGCTTAGATAGGACCTTCTTGGATGAAGAGGATCTTAGTGGACAGTGGAAGTTTAGTGAACAACCTCTTTAAAACAGCCAATGATCAAATGAAGATGGAAGCGAAAGATTTAAAGCCTTGTCGGTCTCGTATTCATGGCTTTAATGGAAGTGCGACTATATCCACTGGGATGGTAGAGCTACTAGTGGAGTTGGGAGTTAGACAGCTCAAGAGAGTCCGAATTTTACAGTTTATTATATTGGATATTGGCTCACCATACAAACTTTTTTGGGTCGGCCGGACCTAGTTGAGTTCACTGCCGCTATCGCCACTTAGTGTCTAACTTTGAAATTCCCTACCAATTATGGAGTCTGAGTCATTCAGTGAGACCATGTTAATGGATGTGCCTGTTATGTTGCTGAGTTCAGGGAGGCAAACCGAAAAGAGAAGGGCGTAGAGGAATCTCTCTACGTCCTTTGTAGATAATTGGCAGTTAACGCCTGGACCAAGGCCCAGGCACTACAACCAATTCCCAAGAGATCTTGACCCGAGAGATACTGAAAGTGAGGACGAAGGCAAAGATAGTCAGGCTTCTCTGGTAGAGCTGACATTCGATGCTCCAATTGATAATTATGATAATTCTAAAATGGTAAAGATTGGATCGCAGCTAAGTCAACAGATGAAGGAGGAATTGGTTGAGTTTCTCTGGGCAAACCTCGACGTGTTTACTTGAACGCACTCCCACATGTATGGGATCTCGCCGGACATCGCGAGCCACATATTGAATATTGACCCGCGGTATGTCCCGGTCAAGCAAAAAAGGCATAGTATGTATCCAGAGAGATCTGTCTCCCTTAAAGAAGAGATGGATAAACTCAGGTCAAATGGGTTTATCCGAGATGTTTTACATCTGAATGGGTGTACAATCCTGTACTTATGAGAAAAACTAACAGGAAACGGAGAACATTCATTGACTACTCAGACTTGAGTAAAGCTCGCCCTAAAGACAGTTTTCCACTTCCCCGAATTGATTAGCTCGTAGTCAATGGCCTGGCATGCACTCTTACCCTTCATTGATGCATATTCTGGCTTCAATCAGATACCGATGCACCTACCTGATCAGAATAATACCAATTTTTCATCGATCTGGGACTTTATTGTTATAATGTGATGCTATTCGGACTTAAGAATGTCGGGGAAACCTATTAGAGACTTGTAAACCGAATGTTCGCTAACCAGACCAGGAAAACCATGGAGGTATGTGTGGACGACATGCTTGTGAAGTCATGATTCTCCACCAATCATATCGTAGACATGGAAATGATGTTCAAGATCCTTCGATAGTGCAGAATGAAACTCAACCCATTGAAGTGTCACTTTAGGTTCACGTTTGGAAATTTCCTCGGATTCATCGTTAATGCTCGGGAATCCAAGTTAATCCCAAGAAAATCTGGGAAATCAGAAATCTTGAGACTCCAAAGACTATAAAGAAGGTTCAGAGCCTCAATAGGAAGGTAGGAGTACTGACCAAGTTCATTTCAAAATCCACCGACAAATACATTCCCTTCTTCGATCTAATCAGAAAAGGGAAACCGAACTTCGAATGGACTACAGAGGTTGAGGGCACATTCTAAGCATTGGTTCAACACTTGTCAACATCACCCATTTTTTCAAAACCTATTGATCACGAGAGAATATACGTCTACTTGGCGGTGTTAGAAAATGCAATCAGCGCTACTTTATTTCGAGAGGAGGACCGGATACAACGGCTAGTCTATTACATCAGCAAATAGTTGACCGGAGTAGAAAGAAATTATTCGAAGTTGGAGAAGTTAATTTACTGTTCTGTCACTGCCTCGAGAAAGCTCTTTCCATATTTATAGGTTCATCCTACCACTGTCTACACCGACCAGCCATTACAACAGGCCCTTACGTGGCCTGAGAAGTCTACTAGGTTACTTTAATTAAATATCGAGCTGAGTCAGTTCGACATCACTTGCACACCAAGGTTAGCTATTCAAAGACAAGTCCTACCAGACTTCATCGCTGAATTCCATATCTCGGAGGATTTCCCAAAACCAGTGAATCTCCTAAATATGTCTAGACGCTACATACTGATTGTTAACTCCGTTTAGGCAACGAGTCAAGGTCTGGGCCGATTCACGACTTAAGGTTCTTAACGGTTCAGAAGGGACCCACTACTCAAGAAGCCTCACGACTTAAAGGGTGAACCGACTCAACAAGCAACCGACTCAACAAGCAACCGACACAACAAGCAACCGACTCAATAAGCTACCGACTCAACAAGCTAACGAGTTAAATCTTAAGGCGACTTAGAGGAGTGGAGCGACTCAAGGGATTAACGGTGTATGGGATAGACCGACTCAAGTTCTCTAACGACTCAACGACCTAAGGTGTCAAATGACCTAACTGACTAAAATCCCAAAACAACAAAGGACCGACCTACGACCTATGGTAGGTCGTTCACGACCTAAGCAAAAGAATTCAATACCGCTTCATTTTACATCGTGGCCCATTGACTCGTACACGACTCGGTAAGCAAGCTAACCGGTTAGGCCACGACTCACGACCTAGCTTGAGTCGTCCACGACTTAAAGCTACTAAGTAGAAATCCAATGCCGCCTCATTTTAGACCATGACCTTTTAACTCGCAGACGAGTTAGGACTTGTGCTATATACAGAGGACCGAAGACGCTCTGATACGAAGCCTGGGCTCAACTAGTTGAGTCGCCTACAACTGCTTGCTGACTCGTGGTATGTGAGTCGGTCACGGTTCATTCTGAGTCGGTCACGACTCATGACTTAACAATTCCAGCCCAGAAATTTGCCTATAAATACATGGCCACATCCAACACTCAAGGGACTTTTCGGCTCATTCATTTCAAGCGCCGTTACTCTGCCACATTCTAAACTACTTCAACACCTTCAAGGAACTTCACAAAGAAATCAAACATGTCTAACCTATGTTCAAAGATTCGGATCAACATTGAAGTTTAGACTACTTGTTCTAAGTTACTTGAAATTCAAAGTGTGTTGTAACCAAAGTGTAACTGCATTGATTTGTAATCGAATCGTCAATAAAGATATTCAAAGTGGACGTAGGCTCTCTCTTAAGCCGAACCACTATAAAATTGCTGTTGTTTACTACTTTTTCACTGTTATCTGCTTATAATCTGTTCCCGAGCTATCGGGTGGTGCTTTCACAATCTCACTTCATACACCGGGGTGTTAGCGTTCAAATTTTAGCGTTAACATTTTTGGTGCTTTCACTGAGAATTGAACTCAGGCGAGTTATCATCATTGCTTCACAGAGGTTTGTAGAGAGAATTTCCTTGAAAACCAGAAGTCTATCCGAGATTATGGCTCCTGGAAGGAAGAGTAGATCTGTCAGATATGGGAATATTCAAGAGGGAACCTCCGCTTCCCCTATATCGAATCAAGCCACTCCAGCTGTCGGAGTTACAAAGGCAGAGCTGGACGCTGCAATCTTAGGGATGAACCAACAGATCAATGCCCAAAATGCACAATTCGAGGCTCAGAATGCCCAGAATGCCCTAATTCTGAATAGGTTGAACGATTTGCTTGGGGCAAACCGTCAACCGGCAAGTAATGAAAGGAATTTGGCTGGCAACATTCGTGATGCTGAAGAAAGAAATGCTCCTGAAAGGGATGCTAGCCCCTTTGAACAAACACTTCCAGAGGTTGGTGGATCTAGAACTCGGCATGATGAGGAGTATCTTTCTGGAATGGTCCGACAAATTATGAAAGAGAGTATGCAGAGGGTTGAAGACGAGAAAGAATGGGGTTTCGCCCCAAGTAAAACTCCTTTTACTGAGAAAATCTTAAAGGCAGAATTCCCAAGGAAGTTTGTCCCACCAACCATTCCAGCTTACAGGGGGACGAGTGATCCAAACGAATTCTTATACAAGTATGATTGGCACATGACAGGTGCCAAAGCCTCTGATGAAATAAAGTGCCGATATTTTCCTGTGTATCTCGAAGGTGTAGCTCTGCTTTGGTTCACCAAACTTCCAGTCCGATCTATCGATCAGTTTTCTGACTTAACCCGGACGTTCAAGGAGCAGTTCAGACTATACGCCTCAAAAGCCAAGGATATCATGTCACTGTCAAGTTTGGAACAGAATCCAGGGGAGACTATCAGATCTTTCTTAAACCGCTTTAATATAGCGCTAGCTGAGGTGGACAATGCAGAACCGCGAATGATATTGACTTATCTGATGAAGGGTATTGACAAGTCGAGCGAGTTTGGGAAATGGCTAAACATGAAAGAACCAAATTCCCTTGAAAAGTTCTATAAAAAAGCAGATGAATTCATACGCTTAGAAAGTCGTCCCGTACCGGTAAAGGCAGTGTTGGAAAAAGCCGAAGATAACACTGTTGTTCCACGCAAGAATGAATCTGTAGGGCAAAAAAGGGAAAATAACAATGGGAAAAAGCAGAGTAATCTGAAGAAGCCCCGATCCTTCAAGCCATCAGAATATACTCCTTTATCAGATACGCCGGAGCGTATCTACCTTGCCACTAAAGATTCTATTGACTTTCCTAAACCTCCTCCTCTAAGGACCGGGAAAAAGGCTATACAGAGTGGGAAGTTCTGCCGCTTCCATAATCAACCCGGTCATGAAACCGACGAGTGCCGACAGTTGAAAAATCTGATTGAAGAGTTGCTAAGGGAAAACAAACTACAGCAATTTGTGAAAAAGAATAGCAACAATCCTGCTTCATCTAGTCAGGGGCAACAGGCTCCTACTCATCAGCCTAGGACGATTGAGAAGGCTTCAGGGCATGAATCTGGAAGGCCCATTATCAATGTCATTACAGGAGGACCTCACCCAGCGGGCAGAAGCTAGGGTGAGATGGAAAGGTATACCCGAGCTTTAAAGTATGTACCGACCGAGGAAGATGTATTCGTTTTGGAAGGTGCTACGCCCTTGAAGCAACAAAGAACTCTTGATGATGATATTGTATTCAAAGCTAGGGATTCCGCAGGTGTTGAAGCTCCTACCTTGGATCCCTTAGTCATCTCGGCTGGTATCGGGCCAGCTATTGTCAGAAGAGTTCTCATGAAGGCCGATCTGTATGCTATGCTTTGAAGTTCGATTTCCGTGCGACCAACAACGAGGCTGAATACGAAGCCCTACTCGCTGGACTAAGGCTTACTAGAAATTCATGAATTGTTGCCGTGGAGATTTATTGCGATTCACAATTGGTTGTGTGTCAAGTTCAAGGGGAGTACAAGGCCAAATATTAGAGACTGGCCGCTTATCTTGCTCAGGTCTCGAAAATATTGAATCGGTTCGATTATTATGTCATTTATTGCATACCCCGAGAACACAATCAAAAGGCTGATTCCTTGGCAAAGTTAGCCAGCATCGGTAAGGCACAACAAATGGGACTCATCCCTGTTGAGACATTACCTTCCCCAAGTATTGATCAAGTGGAGATCGACTGGGTACTTGAAGTCGGACCCGATAAGGAGTCATGGTTGACTCAGTTCAGAAACTATTTCGAGCACGGCACCCGGCCAGAGCTCAGTAGTGAGAAAAGACAAGTTCTTTGAAAGGCTTCATGGTTCACTATTCAGAATGGAGTAGTGTATAGAAGAAGGTACTCTGTTCCGCTACCCCGGTGTATCACCCACGATCAAATCAAACGAGTATTGCATGATGTACATGAAGGAGAATGTGGAGATCAAACCGAGGGGCAAGCTCTTGCTATGAAAGTGCTCCGATATGGTTATTATTGGCCGATTGTAAATTGCGACGTATTAGATTATGCTAAGAAATGTGACAGATGTTAGAAACATGCTCCGATTCCAAGAGCCCCGCCTACTGAAATAACTCAGGCAGACAATCCATGGTCGTTCGCAATATGGGGCACGACACTATTGGGTTTCTACCTCTAGCTAAAGGTGGCACGAAGTACATCGTTGCAGTTGATTACTTTACCAAATGGGCGAAAGTCGAGCCCTTTGCTACTATCACGACAAAGAAAATGATCAACATTGCTGTAAGCAACATTATTTGTCGATTTGGTCTCCCATATACCATCATTACTGAAAATGGAGTCCACTTCGATAGTATCAAGCTCAACAATATCTGTCAGTGATTCCATATCTAGAAGAAATTATATGCAATTGCAAACCCTCAAACGAATGGACATGTCGAATCTATTAATAAAGTTATAAAGTCATTCCGAAGAAACGATTAGAGAAGGCCAGGGGAAAATGGGTCTATGAACTTCCTATGGCCCTATGGGCTTATCAAACAACCCACAAGTCCAAGACCGACCACACTCCATTTTCAGTTCCCTACGGTTCAAAAGTCGTTATTCCAATCGAGTTGGAAGTACCTTCTAATCGTGTGATATATTATGACCCGAAGACAAACGCTATATTATTTGCCTAATCTCTGGACTTATTAGATGAGAAGCTTGAAGAGGCTAATTTGAGGGCATCTACGCACCGTTGTCGAGTCGCCCGATTGTAATACTAAGATCTGACCCTAAACCTTTGAACTCGACTAATTTGAGGGCATCTGTGCGGCTGCTTCAATCTTGGTGCTAATCTCCGCTATTATCTCTTCTTCATGACTTGTTTGAGCATCCACGGGGATGCTTCTATTTGGGCCCAAAGAGCTGGCCATGAATGCGCCATCGCCCATGACGAATGGTAGGTCAGTTTGTGGGCCACTTTGATGGCCAAGGAGTTCCTCCATCATCTGCTCGTCAAAGGTAAAAGCGCTTCCTACACTCCTTCGGTTGGTGAAGCGTCCGTTGTTATGGTTACCTCCATCATAAGGGACTTTTACTCATGATACGGCTCTTGGCTTGCAGGGGCACGGAGGGTGCTGGTCCTATCGCTAAATAAAGATAAGAGAAAAGGTGTTAGTGAGTACTTCAAAGAACGCTCTCGACTTTAAATAAATATGACAAACGTTCGGAATAACTTCCTCAGATTGGCTCACGGGTGGAGCTGGAGCAGCTTCAGGGGCGTGCTCACAAGCTGGAGACAATTGCGATTGATTAGGATTGTAAGAAGGCATAGATGGAGGATCAACCGCAGGAGTAGATTCTAGCTGGGTTGGCATAGGAATTTAAGTGCCCGTATATGATGCTCAATGCCAGAACCCTCTCCAGCCTCCGAATGTTGAGCACCGAGCCTCTCTATCTCGAATGTGATAGTGGCATCATGGAGAACTCTTCTCTCGTCCTCATTTAGCAACTGATTCTCAAATTCGAACTCATTGATGGATTCAGCGTGGTGTTCTACTTTTTCATCTTCAACCCAGCACCACTAAGCATTATATAGATGCGATGGGTAATCTATGAGCCAGCTCAGATTTTGATGCTTTTGAACATTGGCATTATATGTAATAAGGAGATTGTCAATGCCACCCAACAACCTGGCCTCTACCACTCTCACTTCACCCTCAACCTTGGCTTCAGTTACCTGAACCTTTAGCGTTGCTGCATCCATCTCGTCTCTGAGTGCCACGGCCTACTCGCATGCTTTCTGAGCGATTTTATTTGCATCGTCATTTTCTTTGATGACTTTAGCAAATTTATCTTCAAGCTCCTCAAGCTATTTTAGCGCCGCATCTCTTTTAGCCATGACTATGGTTGTCCAGTGCCCCATTTCCTCGACCAGGGCTAAGTGTGTTCGCCTCATCTCCTCCATTCTTCGGGTTGCCTCGTCATCTCTTTTATTAGCCTTCGTTTTTGAATTTCTCGTAGACTCGTTTTCATCATTAAGCACTTCAATTATGAAGTCCTTTTGAGTGATATCATTTCCTAGTTTCTCGATTGTCTTGCTCGCTTAAAGGCCACCGCTGATACTTTGTCGACAGTCTTTATCCATTCCCGATATCGGCCATAAACATCGTATTTGTAGTTGTGCATCGCCTGTTCTACCTCATTGTGGATTCTCTTTAAGTGCTGGGGAAATATGAAGCCGTCAAAATAGATACTCAGAAAATCCTTTTTCAACTTGGCGATTCTAATCCCTCCTTCCCCAGTGGGTTCTGTGATGGCTTGTTAAGCGGCGATGGGATCCCCAATTTCAGTCCTCCAAAGTTGTTGGTCAGGTCTTGATGCTTAGGGAAGTGGTATTTGACATGAGGATTCAAGTGGCTGTTTGCAAGTGGGAAGATTGTATTGGACCCCTAAGAGGAGGGAGCATGATCGAGAATGGCGATTGTATTGTCTCTCCTTCTCCCTCTTCCTTCCCTTTCCCTCTTGCAGTGCTTCCTCTCTTAACTGGAATAGCCCCAATCGCGGTCTCTATCGGCCTCATGTCTACGAGCCTCAAAGTATGAGTTAGATGAACGGCACATAGAGTGAAGGCTACCAAGCATAGATTTCCGCCTCGACATCGTATCTATAAAATAAGAAGAGAAACAGAGTTGGTAATCTCCAGAGATGAATAGGTTGTGACTAGAAATTGTGTGGTGCCATGAAGTGTGTGTATGCTTGCGTAAACCCACCAACTAACTGGTTGTAATAGTCGTACTCGGAGGAGTTGGTTCTCCTACGCATAAGGCACTTTGAAGCCCCTCTAATCTAGTATCTTTGGGCAAAGGCAAGTCAACCGAAATGGTGATGTCAGCCAGTCTCACAAAGGAGCACTTCCTCTGTGAGAGAGGAATCTCTTGGCTAGTAAGATGCAAAGTGACTACGATGGTTTTGCGCATAATAGATTTTTGAGCTGTTGACTTGCCTCTTCTTTTCTGCTCTAAAAATCGAGGACTTTGCGAAGGCCCAGCCGTGGGCACATCTCTAACGTTCATATTCTCATCACCGCATTCTTTAGTAAATATTATCCCAGAAGCTTTCCTTCGAGCTTGCCTCACTGGGAATGTCATAAGAAATTTTGCCAAACCAATGCTTTGATCTCTGTCAATGAGCCCAATGACAACTAGATTCTCATCCGTAAGGACTTCATCAATTTCTCTGTGTTCAGCGGGCACCTCTTGAAGAACCTAAACTATCTCTTTTAACTGAGCTCCTTCTGATTGTGGAATTGAAGGTGTAGGAGGAAAAAAATGTTAAACTCGACATCAACTACTATTATCCAGTTAGTTAACAAGGAGGCCAGGGAGCTTACGTCCTGCTAGCCACTGTCTGGCGAACACCGATGGACACCGAGCGTAGAACCATTCTGTCTTAAAGTAACTCATCTTGCTCCAAGCCCCGGTCACAACTTGGAAATTTCTAACTACTTTTAGAAAAATAAAGGAAGGGTTGTCCCCATAACCCTTTATATTGAATAAGTATCTGATCTCCTCTACCATTGGAAGATGGAAAAGGTTCTCCATGAAGATGACAAACAAACTATTGACAAGGTGTACGCATTCGGGTGCAGCTGAGATGGAGTTATCCTCAAGAAAAATAGAACTTCCCGGATGAATTGGTTGAAATGAGGAAGTGTCCTGGCTACACACATAAATCTGTTGCAGGCTGTATACCCTTTCGGTGGGTTGTGGGCCCTATCTTCTGATCCCGGCAGTAAGACATCATCCAGCGACAACCCATGCCTTAAACAAATTCTACCTAGTATATCTTCAAAAATATTAGAGCTAATAGAATCTTATGGGTGTGCGATGAAGACTGCTCCTGGTAGCTCATCTAGAGCAGGGCTAATAACATCGGCTGCGGTGGCCGACATTTTGGTTACGGGGAGAGGCAGGCTCTAAATATCCTACGACTGTGAACTTTCGAGTTCCATAGCAATTAAACTCACTAAAAATCATTGTTAGACGATAATAAACCCATGTTTCACCCAGTGTGAACTGCGTGAATGTGTTGTGTAGTGCAGCGGTACATAATATTTAGGATTCAATGGAATTAAGAAGATGTTACGACAATAAGGCTTCGAGATTCAACGGGAGTAACCGTCATCACTGATCGTCAGAACCATGCCAATACCGACTCTGGAGAACGATCCATGCTATAGTTATTTAAGTTTATCAGATAATAGTTCCATTGACTAGCTTTGAAAGGTAGTCACGTGTGCAGTTCAATGGTCAAGTCTAATTATGCAAGGCTGAAGCTCATCGAAGTCAAATGTTCAAGTATTCATAGCTTTCGTATCCATCAAAGTTCAAATTTGGATCACTTCTCAAAAGCCAACGTCATATCGATCATTTAAGTTCAAATTATGTACAGATCCGAAAATGGTACTTCGTATTGATTGTTTCAAATCGATACATGATCACCACTAGGGACTTTATATCGATCATTGGTTGATATTTCATATTTATCGCCCCAGATCGATACAAACTCCTATCGCTTCAAATCGATGAGAAGCCGCTTCCCTCCATCAATCATTTGCATATTGTTACCCGATGACTTGACCACGTAACAAGAAGCTCAGCATAAAGGGTTGTTTGGCATCTTGCCTCGTTTGGTATTGATAGGTCGCTCGGCATAGAGCCTTGTTCGACGTTCGGAGGTCGTTCGGTATATAGCTTCATTCGGCATTGATAGGTCGTTCTTCATAGAGCCTCGTTCGGCATTGAGAGGTCGTTCAGCATAAAGCCTTGTTCGGCATTGAGGGGTCGCTCCACATAAAGCCTTATTCTGCATTGAGAGCTCGCTCGGCATATGGCCTCGTTCGGCACAACCCCCCTCGCTCGGCATAGAGCATCGTTTGGCATAGAAGGGTCTCTTGGCATCTTGCCTCGATCGGCATCAAGGGGCCGTTCGGCATCTTGCCTCGATCGGCATCTTGCCTCGTTCGGCATAGAAGGGTCGCTTGGCACGGCACCTCGCTCGAAATTGAAGCCTCATTCGCCATCTCACCTCGCATGTCATAGAAAGGTCGTTCGACATTTCACCTCGTTCGGCATACGAGCGCAGTTCAACGCACATCCCTTGCTCGGCATACGAATGCCGCTCGGCCTGGGTATGTGGCTTGGCATGCGAGTGCCGCTCGGCACTGAGGCCTCGCCTAGCATTCTCTGGTTGTACCAACCTTATTTGGATTGGTGTGCAGAAGTTAACATGGGCCGAGGTACTATGTTCGTAGGCCCATGAGGGAAGTCCGACCCATCTTCGTCTATGAATAGAAGGGCAGGGTCACAGTGAAATGGACCTTTTTTGGGAGAACACTGGGAAGACTCTATTGCATTCAAGACATATTCTATTTTACTTAGCTCTTGTATTCAAGCCATTATAGTATGGATTGTATCTGTATTCAATCATTTATGAAAGCAATAAAGATCATGATTCAAAGTGGACGTAGGCAGTTACGCTGAACCACTATAAATCTGGTGTTCTTGTTTTTACATTTAATTTAGCATACAATTCTCTATTTTAATTTACTTTCTTCATTTATTTCTCTACATAAACTCTCTTAAGGGTGTTAATGACCAATTCTGGTGCTAATATTTTTGAGCTTTCACTGAGAATCGAATTCTTAGGCCACTAGGATCTACTTTATAGCTACTGATTGGATAAATCCCCCGAAGGAGATCTAATTCATTCACATGACATCCGTTGAATCTACTCAAAGTTTCTATCAACAACTCCACTATGGGAAGACCAAGTACCAGATCTGCCTCTCATAACGCGGACGTCAATGAGACCGTAGTGCACAACAGATAGGACCTAGCAACTATCAAGTTAATCCTGGCGTAGGGACTGCGGAACCCATAGCCAGACGGAAGTCATTACAAGGACGGAGTTCAACGACCTGATGACAGAAGTCATGGAAAGCAGGAGACAACTAGCTAAACAAATTCAAGCTAACGCTAATCTTATGACTCATCTACTCAGCAACTGGATCAGAATGCTGTAGGTAGCCCGTTCCTTATTCTTCATCATATAGTTCGACCTAGTCTGACGAACCTCCCAGGCGTAGATGCCGCAAAACGAAAACTGCATAAGCATGTGCTACTGGTCGATCAACTAGGGATCACTTGCATCTTGGAGACCACACCCGAGTTGGAGCAAGAAACTTAGGAGCAGGAAAACGCGTGGAGACTGGATGCCAGCTCTCCAAGACCCTAACAAAGCCAGTCCCCAAGATACACGTTTGGCAGACCGCCAACAGAGGAGACACCAACCCAAGTGGTCCCGAAGAATAGAGTCCAACCTTCCATCCTCCATACAAACCCCGGACTTATCGACTATGCTTAGACAGTTGATGAGAAAGAATCAAGGCTTAACCAATGAAGATTGGGGAGGAATCATACTCCATTCACGGATACTATCCTACAGGCCGATTACCCTAGGAAGTTTAGCATGCCAAATATCTCGGTCTACGTAGGAAAGACTGATCCCAGGCAGCATGTGATGATGTACGAATGGATTATGGATTCGGCTAGATCAAATGACGCGACCAAGGGTAGATGCTTTCTAATTACTTTATCCCGAATCCCCACCACGCGGTTCACTCGACATCCCACATGGTCTATATCCAGCTTCGATGAATTGGCGATGAAATTTGTGGAACAGTTCAGGATACACGCCACTCATCCCAAGGATATGATATCCCTATCTAGTGTAATCCAAGCTCCGTGGAAGTCATTGAAAGAGTACTTGCAGAGATTTCATATTGCAGCTACTGAAGTTAGCAACCCTAACGACCACGGAATTCTGATGGCGGTAATGTGAGGTGTGGATCCGAATTCAGAGTTTGGAGACTGGTTGGCAGGAAAGCCTCCATCTACACTGGAGCATTTATATTCAAAGGCTCACTAATTCATTAGAAAAGAGGAAGTCAGATGGACGAGGCGAGATAAGACACCATGGCCTGTTCAGGCGACTGTGAAAAGCAACATCGCTGTTAAACAGTCCGGTGACAATTCATGGAAGGTTCAAGTCAATGTCTAGAATAAACCCAGGCAATCTAAAGGCTCTGGAGGAGGAAATCCTGGAAAGAAAAGAGAAGCGGGGAATTGGAAGCCAAAGATTCTAACCTTTAATGAATACACCTTATTAATACATCTCTAGAGAATATTTACTTGTCAACTTGTAAAACTTTTCAATACAGAAAGCCTCGCCCAAAGGAGTCAAAAGAGGAACAGAAGCAGACTAGGAAGTACCGTCGCTTCCACGAGACTTACGGGCACAATACAGAAGAGTGTAGACACCTCCACGATGCCATAGAAAAGTCGATTGGACAGAAAAAATTGCATGAGTTTTTTAAGAACCCGTAGGAAGGTAGGCAAGGAAATGTCATACCACAGACGCCGGCCGGCTCCACGCCAACCGGAGAACCTGCCCGAACCGTGGGTAGATTGGTCATAAACACAATAGTCGGTGGTCCTCACCCTGCAGATAGGAGTTGGCATGAAATGGAGCGTTATGCTAACTCCCTAAGACATGCATATTTTGAGTGTTGTTCAAATACTGAGGACGGGTCCTTAGCTAAGCAGCAACGCATGATGATAGACGATATAGTATTTAGGAGCTGAGATGTGGACAAGGTGGAGGCTCCTACGTGGACCTGATGGTCATATCTGCGACGATCGGGCCAGCATATGTGAAGAGAATTTTAATTGATTGTGGAAGTTCTATTAACATTATCTTCAAAAAGGCATACGACCAAATGAAGATGGAGATAAGAGATTTAAAGCCATCTAAAGCCCGTTTCCATAGCTTTAATGATGCAGCGACTGATGCTGTGGGGTATGTTGAATTGGACGTTGAATTGGGACAAGGTGAAAATAGGAGGGTGCGAAGCCTACCTTTCATAGTTTTGGATGTTGATTCTCCATACAATGCGTTTTTCGATCGACCGGCCCTAGCAGAGTTTAGGACAGCTTTGGCCCCATGGTGTTTGACTTTGAAATTTCCAAAAGACAAATGAGTTGGCATTGTGCATGGCGATCAGGCGACCGGTCGTGCATGTTATGTGGCTGAGCTGAGAGAGGCCCAACGGAGAAAGAAAGGGAAGGTTGCGGACCATTTCGTCTGCATCCGAAATGCTGATAATTGGCAAGTAGTTCCCGAGCCCTGGCTCGGGCCCCATTCTCGGATCTATAGAGACATAGATCCGAGAGATGATGATGGGGAACCCAGGGAAGCAAAAGGAGTACCGGCTGAACCGACGATTGACTTTCCAGTCAGCCGAGATGACCCATCACGATTACTTAAGATTGGATCACAACACGACCCGTCAATGGCCGAGAATCTCAATGACTTCCTCCAAGCGAACCTGGATGTTTTCGCTTGGACACATTCTGAAATATGTAGGATTTCTCCCGCTATTGTAAGTAATATGTTGAAAATAGACGGGAAGTATGTTCTTGTAAAACAGAAAAGGAGAGGCATGGACCCGGAGAGGTCCGCTTCTCTCGGAGAGGAGTTGGACAAACTCAAAGCCAATGGGTTCGTCCGTGACGCCCTCTACCATGAATGGGTGTCTAACCCTATGCTAGTAAGGAAAGAAAATGGGAAGTCGAGAACTTGCATTGATTACTCTGATTTGAACAAAGCACTCCCAAAGGATAGTTCTCCTTTACCCAGAATCGACCAACTGGTCGACTCAACGGTCGAACACGAATTACTGTCATTTATGGATGCGTACTGGGATGTAATCAGATCTCGATGCACATTTCAGACCAAGAACACACATTTTTGTCATAGATGTTGGGTTATATTGCTATGTTATGATGCCTTTCAGATTGAAGAACGCAGGAGCAACTTATTAACGTCTGGTGAATTGAATATTTAAAAACCAGATTAGTAGAACGATGGAAGTCAATGTCGATGACATGCTCGTAAAGTCAGGCAGTCAAATGACCACATTCGGGACTTAGCGGAGATGTTTGATATACTCAGACATTATGGAATGAAGATCAATCCTTTGAAGTGTTCCTTTGACATTGCGTCAGGGAAGTTTTTTGGTTTTATTGTGAATGCGCGGTGAATCGAAGCTAACCCAGAGAAGATCTGAGCTATTAGAGACATACAAGTGGCCAGAACTATAAAGCAGGTACAAAGCATGAATGGAAAGGTGGCCGTGCTGAGTCGATTCATATCCAAAGCCACAGATAAGTGTATCCCTTTCTTTAACGTAATAAAAAAAGGAAAGAGGAATTTTGAATGGACACCGACTGTGAGGAAGCATTCCGAACTCTGGTAAGGCATTTAGAAAGTCCTCCGGTACTATCGAAACTGGTAGACCATGAGATGTTGCATGTGTACTTGGCTACATCCCAACGTGCTATCAGTATGGCTTTGGTTCGTGAGGAGGACTGAGTTCAAAAGCCGGTGTACTATGTCAGTAAACATTTAATTGGGTAGAAAGAAATTATCCTAAGATTGAGAAGCTAGCCTACTGGTTGGTGATCGCATCACACAAGCTCCGACTGTACTTTTAGGCACACTCAATCAGTGTCTATACTGATCAACCCTTGCGGCAGGTACTCCAACGACCAGAAGCCTTTGGAAGGATATTAAAATGAAATATCGAGTTGAATCAGTTCGATATTGCCTAAATGCTATGAAGGCCATACAAGGGCAAGCGCTATAAGATTTCATTGCTGAATTCACCATGTCAGACGAATCAAATAGTCACAATGTCGTACCTCCCTTCGATGGAAGATGTACACCGACGGGGCATCGAACGACCGTTGCTCGGTCGCTGGCATAGTTCTTGTGACTCCCGAATACGGATCAATTTGTTACACTTTGAAGCTCGAATTCCTAGCAACAAATAATGAGGCCGAGTATGAAGCATTGATCGCTGGCTTGGAACTTGTCAGAGAGCTGGGAGAGAAATCGGTTGAGATCTTTTGTGACTCATAATTGGTGGTATATCAGGTGCGGGGTGACTATCAAGCGAAGGGACATAGACTTGCCCCATACATTGCACGTTCGAGAGTTGCTAGCAAACCTAGAATATTATGATATTTCGCATGTCCAGCGAGATCAAAACAAAGAAGCCAATTCATTGGCAAAATTTTCAAGCACTGGCTATGCATAGCAAAGGGGATTAGTTCCTGTCGAAACCTTACATTTTCCGAGTATAAATATGATGGAGATAGATCTCGTGTTAGAAATAGAAATCAAGATGGAGTCATGGATGGCCCCATTCAAACAATACTTGCTACACGGGATCTTGTCAGAAAGATGGACAGAAAGACGACAAGTCATTCGTAAGGCTTCACGATATGTAATGCAGGGAGGAATAATGTATCGAAATGGATTCTCGACCCCCTTACTCTGGTGCATTGCCCACGATGAGATAAAACGAGTCTTGAAGGAAGTCCATAAGGGGGAATGTGGTGACCATACTGGAAGGCAGACATTAAAATGAAAATCCTCCAATATGGATACTATTAGCAAACTGTAAATGAGGATGTTGTAGACTACGTAAGAAGATGTGACAAATGCCAGAAGTATGCAAAAATTCCAAGAGCTCCACCAACGGAACTCACGCAAGTGGTTAGTCCCTGGCCATTTGCAATGTGGGGGATTGATATAATCAGTTCCTTACCTATATCTAAAGGTGGTGTGAAATATGCAATAGTTGCGGTCGACTACTTTACTAAGTGGACGAAAGCAAAGCCCTTAGCCACGATCACCACGAAGAAGGTCATTAATTTCCTTGCATGAAATATTATATGCCATTTTGGCCTCCCACGGACTATCATTACAGACAACAAAACTCAATTCGAAAGCAAAGAGTTAAAAGAATTTTGTCAAAAGTATGGCATTGAAATAAGATTTGCAGCAGTTGCTCGTCCAAAAGCCAATGGACAAATGGAAGCCGTGAACAAAATAATTAAGTCCATATTGAAAAAGGGTTTGGAAAAGGCCAGAGGCAAATGGGTGGATGAACTTCCAACAGCATTTTGGGCTTATAGAACCGCCCACAAGTCCACGGCTGGCCATGCTCCATTCGTGTTGGCATATGGCACGGAGGCTGTTATACTCGTAGAACTTGAAGTTCAGTCACATCGGGAAACTCATTACGACCCCAAGACGAAACAGGAACTTTTGCTGGAATCGCTGAACTTCACTAATGAAAAACATGAAGAAGTTTATTTAAGAGCGGCTGCATATTGACATGGAGTCGCTCGATATTATAAAGAAAAACTACGGCCAAGAGTCTTTGATGTGGGCGACCTCGTTTTGAAACGAGCTTTTTCGGCCCCGTCGCATCTGAATCCCACATGGGAAGGTGCATACATCATTGAATGGAGGCTTGGAGAAGGAACTTTCAAGCTAGCGACCACTTAAGGCGTGACACTCCACCGAGCATGGAATAGCGAGCACCTACGACATTATTATACTCATTCTATTCATTTTCTATCTTTTTTGCAATTATTTTCAGTATGTTTTCATTTAGTTTATTCGTAGTTTACATCATGTGATAAGACAATTCAGCTTGTTTACATTAATAAAGGCTTGAAGCCCTCTTTTCCATGAATTATTGATGTTTCTGTATATGATAATTCTATGGCAAACAACTAGAATTACATTATTCTTTCTGGCGTACGAACGCACACAGACGATTTAAAATCTCCAAAACTGGAGTATCCTGAGTCCCCTGAGTGCGGACTAGATTATAAACGACTTAGAATCTCCAATTCCCCTAAGGCCGGACTAGAGTACTCTGAGTCCCCTGTGTGTGGACTAGAGCATAACCGACTTATAATCTCCAAGTCCCCTGAGTGCGGACTAGAGTACTCCAAGTCCCATGAGTGTGGACTGGAGTATTCTGACTCCCCTAAGCGGACTAGATTATAAACGACTTAAAATCTCCAATCCCCTGAGTGCGAACTAGAGTACTTTGAGTCCCATGAGTGCAGACTAGAGTATAAACGACTTAAAATCTCCAAGTCCCCTGAGTGCGAACTGTAGTACTTTGAGTCCCATGAGTGCAGACTAGAGTATAAACGACTTAAAATCTCCAAGTTCCCTGAGTGCGGACAGGAGTTCTCTGAGTCCCCTGATTGCGGACTAGGGTATAAACGACTTAAAATCTCCAAGTCCCCTGAGTGCTGACTGGAGTACTCTGAGTGCTGACTGGAGTATAAACGACTTAAAATTTCCAAGTCTCCTGAGTGCGAACTGGAGTACTCTGAGTCCCCTGAGTGCGGACTAGTATAAACGACCAAAAATTTCCAAGTCCCCTGAGTGCGGACTAGAGTACTCTGAGTCCCCTGAGTGCGGACTAGAGTATATACGGCTTAAAAATCTCCAAATCCCCGGAGTGCAGACTAGAGTACAACTGACTTGAAGTCATCAAGTCCCCAATGTATGGACTAAAAAATATTCTGTGTACCCAACGCATGGAATAAAGGATGTATAGTTCCAAAGAATTTTCGAGTTATATGAAGATGAATTGGGGGTATACGTAACTCACAATAGCTCGGGTTTCGACCACAGTTATACAGAAAGCTAAACAACAAAAGTCATTTGAAAGACAAAGAAACTAAACTTTATTTATTAATCCAAAATGAGATTCCACTACAACTCCTCAAAAACCCAGAGTCAAAAGTCTACTTACATTGACTACGAAAACAAATAAAAATATTTACATAATCTAAACTAGCTCTCATAGAAAGAGAGTAGAAGCTACTTCTTTGATTTCTTCGGTTTCTTTTCCTCCCTCATTTTCTCTGACGATTCCTCCCCCATGTGTTTTCACTTGGATGCCTTGCTAGATGGGGAAGCAGCTCCCGAGGGAGGATGAGGGACTTCTAGTGGCTTAGACCCACCTGGGAGGATGACCTTCAAAGGCCGGTTCAGAGGCTCATCTAGATCCACAACTTGGGGCTCGACTTTGATTTCGGCCTTCTTTTTCTTCTCTTCTACGATTTGCTCCTTCACGCTTATTTTTGAAGCGTCTTCAGGGGCACCTGTAATCCCAATTCATAACTTTCTTCGACGGGAGACGAAGTCTCGGACTTGTCCTCGTCAATTGCCACAATCACTTGAGCATCAGGGCCGGGAGTCTTTCCCGCTGGAGTTGCCTCGCTTGCCTTCTCATTCTTCTCCTTGGCGTCACTACTCCTCGGAGTAGGCTCGGGGTCAGAGCGGCCTACACAAGACCTCAAGAGACAAATGTTAGAATATAATGAACTCACACCGAAAACAACGGCTCTTTGAAATTTAAGAAGAAGAGTTATTTACCAGTTTCTTGTTGGCTTTCAACCGTCCTCCCAGTGTCTCCCTCTGCAAAAGGAGATAGTACATGAATGTCAAAGCCAGGGACTTCCGGATCATAACCAACATGCTGTTCGAAAGGATCAAGTACCGTACGACCGGTCGAATGAGTAAGGGGAGGAGCTGGAGACTCGGTTCCAGACTAACCGGTGATCTCATCTTTTCTTCTTGATGAGGAGGAACCTTTGTTGTAGAAGGCCTTCGCTGAAGACAAGTCCAAAGGCTCATTCCCCCTGAGAAATTATTTTATCAAAGCCTCCTCATCAACCTCCTTGGTGCCCAGCTCTACCTTTCTAATCTTTATTGAAGTTTCCCATGCCTCGGTTAGAGATTTGAGATAGCCCTTGCCATGAAAAGTTAAGTCTCGATGCATGAGGACACGAGCATTATATTCTGCTATGAGTGGGTCCAACAGGCACTTGATCTCCTCCCTGCCAGCCTCCGTATCCGCCTCAAGGCGAGAGTCAATCTCCATGTATGCTATTATTTTGCCCTTTTCATGGGCTTCATCCTTCAGCATCCCGACCTTAAGAGCTCGTCGTCAAGCTTTGCCTTCAGGAGTCGTGTAGCAACAATCTCATCGCAATATCGCTGCGACTCTTCCTGGACAGCAGTTTTTTCTACTCTCTCTTTGCGGAGTAGATCTTCCAACTCTTTGACTCGTAGGGCGAATGCATCCCTTTACTTTTTGAACAGAATCCTTCTCTAAAGCCAAGGCCCTGCAGTGTTGGACTGCTTCGTCAATTTATTTCTTATGTGCCGTCTCCAAACGATTGACGGCCTCCGCAGTATCTTTAGCACTTTGTTGGTCGGCTTCGAGCTGAGATTTGTACGAAGAGAGCTCTTCATCTTGATTTTTGATAATGACTTTATCGTGATTGGCTTCGAGCTCAGGCGATCAATTTCGTGTTGACGCTTATCAGAGACTTCCAAGTTTTTTCGGCTAAATGAACAAACGCGTCATGTTGAACATAAACGCCGTTGTTACAAGCAATGGCTATGTTTGACGTGTCCCGAAATGTGATGGATTGCCGAAAGAAACTTCAGACCATCGAAGCATATTTTGGGGAAATTAGCCTTAAGCTCGGCTAGCCTCTCTGATATCGTCGGATCTGTTGTGGGAGTAGGGGAGATGGTCTTGAGAGCTCGATTTTCTTGTGAGGTTCCTGAGATTGCCATGTGCTGGATGAACCGGAGCGTTGATCATGGAGGGCATTGATTTGGGATCCTTATGGCCGTATTTCTCCTTGCTTGCTCCGAGTGAGAAGGAGGATTATAATGGTATGAAGGCTGATGATTAGTTTTCTTTCGAGATGATGAATCCCAGGAGTGATAATCCCTGTCGTCGTCGTCATCTCTATCCCGACGTCTTTCGGAGCACGAATCCCATCCAGAGTGGTGAAAGATAGATGACCCACTAAGACGATCAAGTCTATGTGTACGTCCCATATCACCTACAAGAAATATAAATAACAACAAGTTAGCAAAGAGTAGAGCGATGGCAAAAATTTAAGTGCAAGGTGAAGTGCACGTGTTTGTGTGTGTCCTAGTGTTTCCCCAAGTGGGCTTTCGTTAATTCTCGAGGCTTGAGAATCGATCGGATCATCTAAAAAGATCGCTGCCTCCAAGGTATTGGGAGCCATGTCGACGGATGCGATTGGGGGACTCGTAATATGTTGAATAGGAATGGTTGATGGATTTGAAGTTCCAACTACTTCTTGTTGAGAAGTTAACTAGGGTATGTCCGAGACCGTAGTAGAACTAGACTTTCTGGAAATCTATAGTAAATGTTGGATCTGACGAAATACCCCCCCCCCCATGTGGTGCGTAAACTAGTGCAATCATTCAGATATAAGTGCCAAGAAATTTAAAGTCACAGAGTTGATGAAATAAAGTTAGGCTTCGAACTATCATCTTCGATGACCGTCATCACTGACCGTCTACGAAAGCTTGTCGTAAGATGGTTTATGTTTTGAATTTGTCACGACCCAAAATCCAACGTTCGAAAATTGACATTAAATACCTCACTTGTATTCGACTGTCAAAGATTCAAACATCGAACTCCAGTCGGATGGAGCTTAAACAACATTAGATGAATATAAAAAAGAGGAAATAAAATGAATATCATGCATTACATCACAGATACAACATCATAATAATATCTGTTACAATATCAGAGTATCATAATATGTGAATCACAACTCCAAATAGAATGTCATAATAGAACAACAAAAGATCATATGCCAATTCTTCAAAGAAAGAGAATGATAGTGAACTTCCAAGAACTAAGCACCTCGAGATCCAAAAGCTTCCACAATGTCTTCAAGGTAAAAGCTCCCAAAAACCGATAGTCTCCAAAACAAAATACAACTAATACCAAAATATGGAAAACCTGCTACTAGGCTGCCCGTGTGGAAATAGTGGGCACCCAGAGTTTAGAAGGAAACAATAAACTCCGGGTCAGTCATGGGACTAGTATGAGTAAACAAAAATAGTTGCTTTCAAATAGAACAGATTTGTACAAGAAAAACCGTTCATGCTTTTGGAAAATGAAACTACCATAAGGCCTCCCGGCACACACAATGCAATCGCACACTTGGGCGAGATTTCCCCTTATGAATGTCAAATATGCTTAATACGAGGAAAGTTCTTTGATATTATTACTAGTGCATAGTGTGAAAACATTTCGAAAATAGTATATTAATCCTAGCCAGCATAGGTACCATGATACTATGCCTACTATAGCTGCCATGTTAAATGGTAGGTTCTACAACTAAAACTGTACTGGTTTCGTATTGGAAATTGGATTTCCAACAAATGGTCAGGCTAAGGAACTTCCTGTGCCATATAGGTATGCCTCTGGTGGGACGTCCCGAGAACTTAACCAGTTCTTTGCCAACACAAGGCCGGGTTACCTCTGTAACTAGGTAACTACTACACGACTATGCCATTCCCTGGTCCTTTGGGACCTTTATCCGAAGGCCCTCCATCACAAGGCAACGACCACACAGAAAATGAGATTGAAGCAACCACATAGGTAAGTATCTGGGCTCCATACCATGACACTATCTTTTTCCAGAAGGAAATGACATATCTTAAAGGGTGAGACCCTCATAACCTTGCCGCATCTTTCCTGTTTCGACCATTTCCGGGGTGTGAGGTCCGATGAGGTCTCGTCCACAAAGCTACGCTTTACAAGAAAGCCATGCTTTGATCACAAATGATCAACAAATGATCATCAATATACCGCAGCACTTAGAATGCCACACTACCAAATTGGGAGTATATCGCTGATAACCTTCAACTACATAACCTCTGAGCTCGTACGTCTCAGAGAAGGGTGTTAAGCTAAGAGAATAAATTCTCCGCCACCAACAGATATGTATTTGAAAGAAATCGGCTTTATATCTCAAAGTGTAGTGTCAGAAACACGACCATTCAAGTCTATTCCGGGTTCGAACAGAACGGAAGGCACTTCGTATCACTTGCAAATCCGGGCGTCCACAATCCCGATCGGACTTTCCATCACTTAGGGAATCCCTATACCGGAGCAAATCGGTGCAGAGACAATCAATAGGTTATTCTATCGTTTTCGAAGACACCCGGTCTTCACCACCATCTTCAAATGCAATTCATTTCGTCGAATCACTATTCGGAATGGGTTATATGACACAAAGGTCTTCTCCTGGCTAATCCGAATAGTGAGCGTTCAAATTTAAAAATATGTTGGTGTATCAATCATAAGGATTCATATTCAACGTTCGATGTGGGTTTCAGATAACAAACTGAAATCCGACTCCCTGTCGCATCGAAGTTTAAAAATGTCATTTTACGGGCAAAAAGGGGTTTTCACATACATATAGGAACAGATCACAAATCAAAGTTCATCATAAAGCAATCACAGTATCAGAGCAGAAATATCAATCCAATATAGAATATTTGATGATAGTCAATCATCTTTGATTAAGATGATTGTGATTAAAGTGAATTAACCGTATAATTATTTTTATTAATTATTTTAAATCAATGTTTTAATTTTACTTAATTTTGAATTAATTTAATCTTAATTGGCTTTATTAATTAATTATTCTTTTAATTAATTATTTCAATTCATCAATTCTTAGTTGTTAACTAATTAACTTTAATTATTTTATTCATTAACAATTCTTTAAATTAATTAAATATTAATCATAAAATCATTACAAAACATTAATTGTTAATTACTATTTCATCATGATAAATTTGGTTTAAATTAACACTTGAATATTTGATTTATTTTTAAACTTTTTATTAAGTTAAACATTTAAAACAAATTTTTATTTAAAAGAAATTTTAGGATTTAGGAATATCTTTGGACTTCGTAAATTTCAAATACCATTTGTCTCATATTCTATTTACAATTACCATTAACTTATTTAGGAAAAAAAATTATTTAACTCGTGTTTTAAAAATTAAGTTAAAAATAGATTTTGCTATCTTTTATTTACCAACCCGAGGCTTGCTTCGAGTTGTACCCCGAGCAAAACATCCCCTGCTTCGAGTTTTAACCTAGAAGTACCCGTATTGCACTTTTTTTTGAAAATTTGTTTAAGGTTTAAAATCAACACGTTACAACGTCAAAACAACTCGAGTTAGTCTTCGAGTTTCCACCCCAAATCCCCGTGTACTGCTTCAAGCTGCCACCCTTCTTCCCCAACTATCAACCTGACACACAATCCAACACATGCACGTGCACGGCCAATTTCGCCGCTGTTGGTCGGAGCTGCGGCAACCAACGAGTCGCCTACCATCCCCCAAAACGACATGAACACCCAGAATTTGAAAAAGTTTGAAAACGAGCATCGAGACATTTCGACACAAAACCCATCAGAACCAACATCAGTAAAACGTCTTGCGCCACCTCCTCTGGCCGTCATCGGTCACCAAATTTGGACCTAAGCTCCATCGTCGCACGACGCTACGATTGGCACCGGAGGCACGCAGTTCGATCATGTATTTATTGCGCAGCACCAACATTTCGATCATGAGCAGAAATGGGTTCTTAAACTCTACTTTGATCTTGAATCAAAGACCCAATGTTTTAGAAATTTAGCTAGTATTTTTCTGGTGATCTCGATCACTAAATCTTGCTTCCACAACAAACTCGAGGCCTATAGTTTCATAGATCACCCGAATTTGACAGTTCATTTTTCAGATTATCCTAAATATCTCAGTGAAAGGCTAATGAAAATTTTGGATTTTTATTTCAAAAATCATTATTTTTAGAGGGAATTCAAATAGTATTGCTGTGATAAAATTTATGAAGTTCGAAATTTTGCAAATTTTGAATTGTGACTGTGTTTCATAATGCCCAGGAAGAAAACAATATATCCTCGCTTTAATATGTTACTGGAACCTAGTACAGGTTTTAAAACAAACTTCAACTTGTTTTTTTTTCAATTCATTTACGGAATAAATGAGGGAGAGAGATTTGAATTGGATTGGCTATAGTTTATATTGTAAATCAGAGAATTAAGGAAACAGGGAAGAAAAAAAATATATCCCTAGGAATCATCCTTGATTTTGATCCATACAAATATTTTTCAAATTCAATTTAAGTGTATCTGAACAATTTCCATTTTAACACTTTAATCTATCCATAGCTATAAACAAAAAGTTGGGGTTTGACAGGGTTTTTTTTTGTTTTCCTGAAGCTAATCAGGGATTTGTATCTCTGTACAAGTCAATATGCACAGACCAGAAATTCAATCATATACCAAGAATATTGCATGCAAAACAAAGATTAGTTTTCCTACATCATCCAAGCATTCACACAGCAACAAAAGATTGAAGAAAGACAAGGGTTTACTCACTTTTTTTCAGAAGTTCTGGATGTTTCACGACAGTCTCCAAAACAGAGATGAAGGGCTGTAACTTTCTTTTCCTTTCCTACTTTAATTTTTTTGAGCTTAGATCTGCAAATTAGGATTACAGATCTGTGATTATTGTTTGTTGTATTCACTTAATCAATTCATAATTAACATTTCTTTTATTACTTACAGTTGGATGACAGAGAAGTTTCTTTTTTTTTTCTACAACTAGAAAACCATAAGTAGATTAAAGCTTTGATCTTGATTTCACTCCTGCAATAGGTGGATTAAATTGATTAATTCCTACTTTAAATCTTGTTTAGCAACCTCGAATTCAAAGGAGAAAAATTCACTTTCCTTTAAAATTATTTCCAAAAACTTGCACTGCCTAAGACCTGAAGCCTCCCCTTTAAGACAAATCTGTAGTCTTTTTTTTTGAATTTGTGTTGAAACTTGATTTAAAAATCATAATTTTATAAACTATAAAGTTTGAAACAAAACTTACCTGAGAGATGAAGGTATCACTACAGTTTGATGCTTAAGAAAACACTTCAGATTTTAGTTTGAATTGAAGAGGAGGAGTTTTGACAGTTTCTATTTTTTCTTAATTTTTTCTTGCTTGAGTGTTGAAGTTAAGATTGCTAAATCCTTTTTGGTTACTGAACTTCATAGATTAGGAGCTAAATAAATTTGAATTGGGAAGGTGAAGAGATTTCTGAAATTTTTTATTTGATTATTTTTTTAAGGAAATGATGTCCTGTTCCATTTGTGAAAAGAAAATCATAAGCTTTAAATTTTGTTGATTACTCTACTCCATTCTCACATGTACATGTATGTTTACATGTGTGATTTTTTTTACATGACAAAATAAATTTATAAACTTTACTTTTTTTTATCATGTACACTTTATAAATAAATGTATTCCTTTATTCATTTGTGTATATATATATATACAATGTTAAAAAAATTTAACTAATATTTACCTTACATATATTACATCTTAAGGACTTTAAATGATACTTACTTTTAAAACATTTATTTTGAATTTAAATTCAAATTTCAATTTTAAACTTGAAATATAGACATTTCGTGTCCATTTGTGTATTCACACCTATCTTGAACAAATTGAAATTAAATTTTAATATGTATTCAATTTTACTCATATTTGTAATATACATATATATAAGATTTTAAATTCAAATGACTTTTATAAACATTCTTTATTTTAATATTTTAAACTCAAAATAAAATTGGAATTTATTTATATATTATTATCACTTATTTTTATTTTTATTTTATTTTTCTTCCAAATTAATTTTCAAACTAAATTCCAAAGGTTTAAAATATATTGTTTGTTTTAATTGATAAATTTGGACTGTTACAGCTATCCCCTCCTTAAGAAAATTCCATCCTCGAAATTGAAAGAGAGAGAGAAAATCAAATAAAGAATATACGAATTCAGAAAGAATAAGGAAATGGCTTACCAGCCTAAGCTGAGATATCCACTCTGCAATTCAGATATGATTTCTGCATAATACCGTCCGGATCGTGCACATACTTCCGAAGGTTAGAAATGTGGAATACATCATGCACACCAGATAACTAGCTAGGCAACTGCACTCGATAGGATAGAGAACCAATCCTCTCCAGAATAGGAAAAGGACCAATACATCGTGGTGCTAGCTTACCGGTCTTTCCAAACCTCAATACACCCCGCATAGGAGATACTTTAAGAAAGACAGAGTCCCCAATCTGGAATTCCAAATCCCGTCTTCTACGATCATAATAACTCTTTTGATGACTTTGAGCTGTCTTCAATTTCTTCCGAATGAAATCAACTTTCTCGATGGCTTCTTTGATCATATCCGGTCCGAGAACGAGTATATCACCTGCCTTGATCCAGCATGCCGGTGATCGACACGGACGACCATATAAAGCCTCAAAAGAAGCCATCTCTATACTGGCCTGATAGCTCTTGTTATAAGAAAACTCGACCAGATGCAAATGCTCTTCCCATGAACCACCAAAATCAAGTATACAAGCACGCAATAGGTCCTCCAAGATTCGGTTAATCCTCTCAGTCTGCCCATCGGACTGTAGGTGATAAGCAGTGCTGAAATTCAGCTTCGTTCCCAATGCGTCTTGAAACGCCTCCCAAAATCTACTAGTGAAGATCGGATCGCGATCACTCACTATGCTGCTAGGAATGCCATGGAGATGGACAATTTCTTTCACATATAATTCAGCTAAACTAGCTGCCGTGCGGGTAGATTTTACTGGCAAGAAGTTGGCGGTCTTAGTCAAATGGTCCACAATGACCCAAATTGCTTCATTGCGTTTACGAGTACGAGGCAAACCGTCGATGAAATCCATCGATACTTGGTCTCATTTCCACTTGGGTACCTCTAAAGGCTGAAGTAAACTCGCCATCTTCTTTTGGTCGCTTTTGATTTGTTGGCAAATAGCACAGCGACTCATATAAATAGATATATCCCTTTTCATCGTCTTCCACCAGAAAGTTCTTTTGATATCGCGATACATTTTGTTGACTCTTGGATGGATGCAAAGCTTAGACTTGTGGCATTCATCTAACACTTCTCGTTTCCAATCAGGGATGTCGGGGTCACAAATCCTACCTTTCAATCTGATAATCCCATTATCATCAATTGCAAAACTAGAATCATTACCTCGAAGAATTCTCCCATATATTTCCTGAAGGAACTTGTCCTCTTTTTGCTTGTTGGCGATTGTCTCAAGAAGAGTAAGAGCAATGACAAGGTGAGCAAGAATAGTATGCTTTCTACTCAAGGCGTCGGCAACTACATTGGCTTTTCCAGGCGTATATAGAATGTCTAGGTCATAAGATGCCAGAAATTCCAACTGACGTTGTTGTCGCAAATTCAGATCTTTCTGGGTGAAGAGATATTTCAAAGGTTTGTGGTCGGTGAATAATTCGAATTTTTCACCTAGAAATAAAGAGAGTTCAATAAGTGTATTTGTTAAGTTAAGTTAAATTAAATTCGTAGATTGTTAAGAAAGCTGAAAAGATTCTTACCTAGAAGATAATGTCGCCATATTTTTAAAGCGAAGATAACAGCTAGAAGCTCCAAATCATGGGTTGGGTAATTTCTTTCATGAGGATGTAATTGTCTACTCGCGTAGGCAATCATTTTCCCGTTGTGCATCAATACTGCACCCAAGCCTTCACCGCAAGCATCGGTATAAACAGATAATCCCTAGTTCCCATTGATAATAGCGAGAACATGAGCGGTGGTTAATCTCTTCTTCAACTCCTCAAAAGCTTCGTCACATTTTGGAGTCCAAATGAATTTTGCATTCTTCATTGTTAGCTTGGTCAACGGACTAGCTAACTTTGAAAAGTCCTGGACAAACTTCCGATAATAACCTGCTAAACCCAAAAAGCTTCGGACTTCCATTGGGGTAGTAGGTCTCCTCCAATCAAGAATAGCGGAAATTTTGCTAGGATCAACTGAAATCCCTTGTTCATTAACAATATGGCCAAGAAATTTTACTTCTTTGACCTAGAAATGGCATTTGGAAAATTTTGCATATAGAATATTTCTCCTCAATATCTCCAGAACGATTCTAAGGTGTTCGGCATGCTCCTCTTCGGTCTTTGAATAGACCAAAATATCATCAATGAATACAAGCATAAATTTATTCAATACATCCCGAAACACACGAGTCATAAGATCTACAAAGTATGCCGGGGCATTGGTTAGCCTGAAAGGCATGATTAACCATTCGTAGAAGATATTGGGACCCCTGAGAGCTGTCAAATGAAGACAGTCTTCGGCGATTCGTAGTTGATGGAACCATTGGGCTAGATCCATCTTCGAAAAGAAGCAAGCGCCTTGCAACTGATCAAATAAATCATCAATTCTGGGTAGAGGGAATTTATTCTTGAGAGTGCTTATTGAGATCGCGGTAATCAACACACAACCTCAAAGATCCATCCGATTTAGGAACAAATACGACGGCTGAGCCCCATTCAGAAACACTGGGTCGAATCAACCCTTTCTCTGGTAAATCCCTGGTCTGGTCGACTAATTCAACCCTTTCCCTAGGTGCCATCCTACGACTTGCATGAAAGATAGGACGAGCATTGGGTACAAGGTCGATTCTGAATTCTATTTCTCGGTGTGGAGGTAGAGATTTCACTTCTTCAAATACATCTGAAAAATCTCTAACAATAGGAATGGACTCCAGACTGGGTTCAGGATAATCCAAATTATACATCAACCCTTCTCTTTTAGGACTACGGTCCTCACAAGAAATCTCGATGAAATCTCCAAATTCGGTTTTGATTGAAATCAATCGATTATTGCAATCCAATTTGGCTTCATATTTTGCTAGCCAATCCATTCCGAGTAAGAATTCAAACTCGTTGAAATCAAAAACAAAGAGACCAATAGGGAATTGGTAGCTAGAATATGAGATAGGAACATCTCTACATCGAAGACAAAGATTCGCGGGACCTCCAAATGGATTCTTTACACATATAGGCTTATCAAAAAAATCGGTTCAAGATTCAATTCATTAATAGCTTGCTGAGAGATAAAACTGTGTGGTGCCAGTGTCAAAATGAACTATAACAATGCTATCATAAATAGTGAGATTACCTTCCAGAACTCCCTTCCCCTTTTCTGTTTTGGAAGATGTGGGCTTGTCTTTGACGGTGTACACCTTGGCTGTCTGAGCTTGCTTCATGACTGGGCAGTCTTTAACTTCATGTCCCACTTTCTGACAATAATAGCATTTCCTAGGCTTTGCTTGAGCGGATTTATTTCTCTTTGGCTTCTTGCAACTGTTTGAATAATGGCCTTTCTCCAAGCAATTACAGCTAGTGACATTCTCTGCATTGCTTCCCTGATTGCTTTTCTTTTTCTCCTTACTGTGCCATGGTTTCTTTCCTCCAAATTTCCTCTTCTTCGCATTCTGATTGCTCGAATTTCCTTTCTCTACCGAGGCACCTTGCATGTCAAGCGTAGCATAACGGTATCCCATATCAATCAAATCTGAGAAGGATTCTTTGACGTGGCCAGTCATCCTTTCGTGAAACTTCATATACATCCCACGAATGAACCTCTCATTCTTCTTCAAAGGTGTGTTCACTAATTCTGGACCAAAGCGAGACAATTCATTGAATTTGTTTAGATGCTCCTCCAATGACAAACTCTCCTGCTTTAAGTCCAACAATTCCTGGTACATACGAGAAATCCCGGCTGATGGCATATAGCGCTTCTCAAATACTTCTTTGAATCTTCCCCAAGTGAACTCGTCTTCAGGCTCATCAATAGTGACTGTCTTCCACCATGCTAAAGCTTCATCTTGAAGTTGCCAAGAAGCTATGAGACACATCTGATCGTCTTGCAACATAAGCCCTTTAAAGTTTTTCTCACATGATCTAATCCATGATTGGGCCTCAACAATTAACTCCTTGCCGGTGAACGGCTTACCACCAAGCCTTGAGAAATTCTTATATAAATCAGCCAGATACTGATGCTGAATAGGCAAAGCTGCTTTTGCTGTAGGGGGAACTCGGCTAGGTGTTGTGGCATTTCCTCGCCCCCGGCTCTTCCTCTTCGTCAGCTCATCCTTACTATCTGTAATTAGTAAGAAAAATTAATTTAGATAATCGGACGAGATATCTTAAGGAATATCAGCAGTTAAAGGAGGTTTCGGTCTCAATTATACTCATTCTAGGGTACATTTCACCCCATCTCTAATGAGCCATCTAATGTGTTATACTCCGCAGCTAAAGTTATTACTCAACCTTTAGCTCTGATACCACATGAAATAGTCTCGGATCTTCGACGGCCAATCTCGACTGGTAGGCTTTTCACCACCGTCTTCAAATTCTATCCATTTCGTCGAATAACTATTCAGAGTGGGTTATAAGACACAAAGGTCCTCTCCCGGCTAATCCGAATAATGAGCGTTCAAATTTAAAAATACATGGGTGTATCAATCACAAGGATTCATATTCAAGGTTCGATGTGGGTTTCGGATAACAAATAGAAATCCGACTCCCAGTCGCATCGAAGTTTAAATGCCGTTTTACGGGAAAAAAGGGATTTTCACATACATATAGGAACAGATCACAAATCATAGTTCATCACAAAGAAATCGTAGTATCACAACAGAAATATCAATCCAGTACAGAATATTTGATGATAGTCAATCATCTTTGATTAAGGTGATTGTGATTAAAGTGAATTAACCGTGTAATTATCTTTATTAACTATTTTAAATCAATTTTTTAATTTTACTTAATTTTGAATTAATTTAATCTTAATTGGCTTTGTTAATTAATTATTCTTTTAATTAATTATATCAATTCATTAATTCTTAGTTGTTAACTAATTAAGTTTAATTACTTTTATTCATCAACAATTCTTTAAATTAATTAATTATTAATCATAAAATCATTACAAAACATCAATTGTTAATTACTATTTCATCATGATAAATTTGGTTTAAAATTAACACTTGAATATTTGATTTAGTTTTAAACTTTTTATTAAGTTAAACTTTTAAACAAATTTTTATTTAAAAGAAATTTTAGGATTTAGGAATATCTTTGGACTTCATAAATTTCAAATACCATTTGTCTCATATTCTTTTTACAATTACCATTAATTTATTTAGAAAAAAATTATTTAACTCGTGTTTCAAAAATTAAGTTAAAACTGGGTTTTGTTATCTTTTGTTTAGCAACCCGAGGCTTGCTTCGAGTTGTACCCCGAGCCAAACATCCCCTGCTTCGAGTTTTACCCCAGATTGAACCGTGTTGCACTTTTTTCAAAAATTTGTTTAAGGTTTAAAAACAACACGTTACAACGTCAAAACAACTCGAGTTCGTATTTGAGTTTCCACCCCAAATCCCCACGTACTGCTTCGAGCTGCCACCCTTCTTCCCAACCATCAACCGGACACACAATCCAACACTTGCACGTGCACTGCCAATTTCGACGCCATTGGTCGGAGCTGCGGCCACCAACGAGTCGTTTACCATCCCCCAAAACGACATGGACACCCATAATTTGAATAAAGTTTGAAAACGAGCATCGAGACACTTCGACCTAAAACCCACCAGAACCATCATCAGTAAAACATCTCGCGCCACCTCCTCTAGCCGTTATCGGTTACCTGATTTAGACCAAATCTCCATCATCGCGTGACGCTTCGATTGGCACCGGAGGCGCGCAGTCCGATCACGTATTTATGGCGCAACACCAACATTTCGATCATGAGCAGAAATGGGTTCTTAAACCCTACTTTGATCTTGAATCAAAGACCCAATGTTTTATAAATTTAGCTAGTATTTTTCTGGTGATCTCGATCACTAAATCTTGCTTCCACAACAAACTCGAGACCTATAATTTCATAGATCACCAGAATTTGAAAAGACTTCATTTTTTAGATTATCCCAAATATCTTAGTGAAAGGCAAATGAAAATTTTGGATTTTAATTTCAAAAATCATTATTTTTAGAGGGAATTCAAATAGTATTGCTGAGATAAAAATTTATGAAGTTCGAAATTTTGCAAATTTTGAATTGTGACTGTGTTTCATAATGCCCAGGAAGAAAACTATATATACTTGCTTTAATATGTTACTGGAACCTAGTACAGGTTTTAAAACAAACTTCAACTTGTTTTTTTTGTCAATTCATTTATGGAAGAAATGAGGGAGAGAGGTTTGAATTGGATTGGCCATAGTTTATACTGTAAATCAGAGAATTAAGGAAACATGGAAGGAAAAAATATATCCCCAGGCATGCATCCTTGATTTTGGTCCATACAAATATTTTTCAAATTCAATTTAAGTGTATCCGAACAATTTCCATTTTAACACTTTAATCTATCCATAGCTAGAAATAAAGGTTGGGGTTTGACAGGTTTTGTTTTTGTTTTCCTGAAGCTAAACAGGGATTTGTATCCTTGTACAAGTCAATATGCACAAACCAGAAATTCAATCATATACCAAGATTCTTGCATGCAAAACAAAGATTTGGTTTTCCTACATCATCCAAGCATTCACACAACAGCAAAAGATTGAAGAAAGACAAGGGTTTACTCACTTTTTTTCCAGAAGTTAGGAATGTTTCCTGATAGTTTCCAAAACAGTGATGAAGGCCTGTAACTTTCTTTTCCTTTCCTACTTTAAATTTTTTGAGCTTAGATCTGCAAATTAGGATTACAGATCTATGATTATTCTTTGTTGTATTCACTTACTCAATTCATCAATAACAATTTTTTTATTACTTACAGTTGGATGACAGAGAAGTTTCTTTTTTTTCTGCAACTAGAAAACCAAAATGAGAATAAAGCTTTGATCGTGATTTCTCTCCTACAACAGATGGATTAAATTGATTAGTTCCTGCTTTAAATGTTGTTTAGAAACCTCGAATTCAAAGGAAAAAAATTCACTTGCCTTTAAAATTATTTCCAGAAACTTGCACTACCTAAAACCTGAAGCCTCCCCTTTAAGACAAATCTGCAGTTTTTTTTGAATTTGTTGTTGAAACTTGATTTAAAAGTCATAATTTTATAAACTATAAAGTTTGAAACAAAACTTAACTGAGAGATGAAGGTATAACTACAATTTGATGCTTAAGAAAACACTTCAGATTTTAGTTTGAACTGAAGAAGAGGAGTTTTGACAATTTCTCTTTTTTCTGAATTTTTTCTTGCTTGAGTGTTGAAGTTAAGATTGCTAAATCCTTTTTGGTTAATGAACTTCAGAGATTAGGAGCTAAATAAATCTGAATTGGAAGGTGAAGAGTTTTCTGAAATTTTTTATTTGATTATTTTATTAAGGAAATTATGTCCTGTGCCATTTGTAAAAAGAAAATCATAAGCTTTAGATTTTGTTGATTACTCTACTCCATTCTTACATGTGCATGTATGTTTACATGTGTGATTTTTTTTACAAGACAAAATAAATTTATAAATTTTACTTTTTTTATCATATACACTTTATAAATAAATGTATTCCTTTATTCATTTGTGTATATATATGTACAATGTTAAAAGAATTTAACTAATATTTACCTACATATATTACATCTTACTGATTTTAAATGCTACTTACTTTTTAAACATTTATTTTGAATTTAAATTCAAATTTCAATTTTAAACTTGAAATATAGACATTTCATGTCCATTTGTATATTCACACTTATCTTAAACAAATTTAAATTAAATTTTAATATGTATTCAATTTTACACATATTTGTAATATAGATATATATAAGATTTTAAATTCAAATGACTTTATAAACATTCTTTGTTTCAATATTTTAAACTCAAAGTAAAGTTGGAATTTATTTATATATTATTATCACTTATTTTTATTTGTTTTTTTGATTTTTCTTCCAATTTAATTTTCAAATTAAATTCCAAAGGTTTAAAATATATTGTTTATTTTAATTGATAATTTTGGGATGTTACAGAACTCGACATCGACACTGTACGTTGAACGTTATTATCCTTTCTAATCATGCTAAATTCAGGTTTGTAGTTGTCAAAACAGAGAAGTTATCAGTCTGCATTGTTCGATATGCCTAAATGCTTAAGTCCTTGTACTTGTTGACTGTCATATGTTCGGGCATAAAAAATAGGTTCGGCCAACTATGCATTATGTTTGACAAGTGTTGTTGTACACGACTCTCCTACCTTCCCTCTCCACCGTTCGACATGCGATAAGTCATGCCGAACCGCAATTGTAACATCCCGCCTTTTTGTACGTTTTAAATCGACGATAAACCACACACGTTGGACTCAAACCATACAAAAGGGCGAACTTTTATAGGGGTAAATAAGAAAAGCAGAGAAAGAAATAAAACAAAATAGAATCTCACAGCGGAATGACAAAATATAATAATCAAATAACAGTTCATGAAGCTATTTTACAAAACATTTGATTTTACTTACACAACACATATCAGAGTTACATAAACCAAAGAGTAATAAATAATAATGCAGCGGAACAATATGAATGTAGTAGACTAATAGGATAAATAATGGTAATATGATCTTCCTCTTCGTCCTCCAAAAGTAAGGTCTTCAAATCCTGAAATGCTCAGGCTGACCCGAGCGAATTGAAAAGACAAAACACTCGTGTCAGAACTAAAAGATCTTATGTGTGTTAAATCAATAGTAAAATATGAGTGGAACGACGTCAGAAATGTTTATGGGGTTTGACATCTCTTATCCAGTGTCTAACGTAAGTGCAGTAACTTAAGAGATGCTCGTGATTCACATCTCCTAAGGATCCGTTAAACAATCTACTATGTAGTAATATACGCTATTATAATAATATCTATTAGTAAAATAAACTTACTTTTAAATAGCGTTAAGGGGTTACCCATATAACCCTTAACACGTAATAGTCCTAGTACATCTAGTATAAGCGCACCTCCAGATCGGGAAACTACCCTAAATACTCCACGGGCTACGGGAGAAAACCAAACTTGTATAAGACTCGCTAGGGTAGGTGACATGGCACAAATAGGCAATGCAGTGTAGATATACCAATTACGCTTCCGAACCGGTGGTAACGCGTAGCAGCTACTACCGCCTACCTCGAGCAACACCCCCAAAATCAAATGGGCCCCAATCAATCACAAAGTAATAGAATGGTATTGAAGGAGTTTGTCCGATAAAAGGTGATGCCTTCTTAGCCCGTCAACCGCTCCTGTTTTAGCCACCTTATTCCAACTCACGGAAGTCGGGTCCACGTATATACATCAAAGGAAACGCCGCCGCCATCCAACTTCATTCTGGAATCTCCACCGCTTACAAAGTTGTTAAAGTGGTTTTCGGTGTTGGCAGAGAGTATGACAACTTCCGATCCTGGTCTCTTTAACAACCAAACGTTATTTTACACCGCGGTCATTTCAAAATAATTTATACTTTAAACCGAAATATCATATCCATTTCAAAATCATATAATTACGATATCATTTCCATTTCAAAAACCAAACCAATATGATATCATTTTTTTATTAAACCCCAAATCGATATAATATAATTTTTTTATTTCAAATATCCTTTCCAAAAATTATATCACTTTCAACGTTATAACACTTCGAAATCAAAACGCTTGTAATATAACACTTTCAAATCATAATACTTCGAACTCATAACTTTGAAACATAACTTCTACCACTTAAATGGTTTAAATATTAAAATACTTTAAATAATAAACTAGCTTCTTCAATCCCAAAAATCAATTCCAAAACAACTCGACTTTCTAAATTTTAAATTTAACCAAATCCCGAATCATAAATTTCAATTCAATTCCGCTTCCAAATAAACCATTTCAAATTATACTGATTTCAAAACTGATTTGATCCACAAAATAAACCATTTCAAATTCAGTATATTTCAAGCTTTAAGTATTCAACAATTTCAAAACTAAGTTTGGTAATTTCATATATGTGTATATATATATATATGTATGTATATGTATATATATATATATGTATATGTATATATATATATATATCAAATTCAATTTTCTATTATTTAATTTCGAACATTTACTTAATAAATCCATTATCATTTAAATAAAACCCAAATTGCAAATAACTAAATGTTTCCTTCAATTTATTTGTTCTTGAAATATTTACTTAATTCACCTTAAACCAAAATCAATCAATAAAAATCATATCTTCTAAAATTTCAAATTTAATAAATTTCACATCAAGGTTATTTGAGTTTAATTCTTAAATAAATTAAATTTCAAATAAATCTCAAATTTATCTTCCAACCTTAATTTTATATAAATCATTATAAACTCTAAATTAAGATATAATTTAAATACTTAACCATATTATCTTCAATGTAAATAAAACTTATTATTAAGTTTATTCTATTTTAAAACAACTTATTCATAGCTTAAAATCAAGGATAAAATAACATTTATATAATATCTAAAATCAATAGTTATCCAGAACCATATATTTCTTTACCAAACCATGGAAATCATTTTAAAATATTTTTATATATACAGACCACAGTGTATGTATATAATTTTCTATCCCATGGTTAAGTGATATGGACATTTATCATTTCTATCCGTAATTTAAAATATAAATATGGTTATATATCATTTCAAACCGCAATCCCGAATGAAATAAAAATCCATAACAACTTGTAGTTTATAACAATATAAAATACAACATCCATTCTCCAAGATCAATCATCAAACATTTATCACAATCATCATCCAATTCAATCAATAACACTAATATAGAACAGATAATAAATAACAGGTATTTAGTGGCAGTTTATATTCAATAATAAAATAACAATTTTATCCAAATAACTCCAAATAAAGTGGGACGATGATTCAAAATATGCCAAACAGTCATCAATAAATTTCTAATCACATCATAAATCAATTTAGGAAACATAAGAAATTTTTAGAAGTTGTGAGTGGGTTGAAACACTCACTTTTTGAATTTAAATTGAATTTAAATCCAATTTAAACCCAAAAATCAAATAGCCTCAGAATTCTTCCAAACCAGCGTCAAAATGCTCAGAATTTCTATACGATCCCAACGCAAGAAACCACACCTAAATCGGACCTCGTTTGCACAAGTTATGATAATTAGAACGATTCAAAATTAAATTTAAAATAAACAAATAAAAACATAGCATACCTACACGTCATTACCCCTGTCCTTCATGCGGCTATAGGAAACCCTAGAGCACGTGTTCGTTCGAACACTCGAAGCGTCGCCAGCACTCAAAATCACACTGCCTCCCGACGCCACGCGCCACCGCGTGTTGCGCCACCTACGCCGCTGGCCATCGCGCTTCAAGTTCTTCAGCCACATTGTCGATCGACGACGTTAATTTCCAGCAGCCGCTGTATGGGTTTCGAAACCCTACTCGATGATTTGCCGACGATCTAGCCGTCTACTCCTTTGATGAACCACACCGATCGACTATTCTCGGTCCTCTCTTCATAACCTCTTAAACGATTCGTCGATCGGTCACAGTTCATCACGACGCGATGAACAACCAAAATTTGATCTTCAATTTCTAGACAGACAGAGGTTTAAATTGGAAAACGAATTACAAATCTGAGATGCGCTTGTCGAGAGCTACAAATCGATATATAACTCGATATATACTGAGGAGCTAGATTTTTGAAGTTGAATTTTGAATTGAAACTAGGTTGTGAAATTTAGTGTTTGTCTGCCATTGAGAAAGAGGAGCAACATAAATTTCTATACTTACAGAAATGAGAAATAGAAAGTCTTCTAGGGTTTAGAATGATATATATATATATAAGCAGAATAAAATAGAACAAATTGGCTTGATTGTTTTGGGTTTTGAACACTAATTGACCCGTAAAGCCCATTTCAATTCCGGAACGGAAATGGGTCAATCCATATATCAAAATATATGTTTTTGAATATTTTAAAATTAATGAAACCGGTTTCAAGTCCAATTTCCATCGTATGAAGAAGTTATGCTAAAATTAACTTATTTCAAATTGATTTCAATTTAATTGATTTCTAGGCGTTTCAAGTCCGTACGATCAAACGACAAGCCCGATCGTTATGAAACTTGAAATCCTGCAATAATTCACCGTTACTGATCCGATGAAACTAGTTTCGTCGAAATCCAAGTCAGTGGCCAAAATGGCTATCTTTCAAGTTAATTAAATAATTTTAATATTAAATTAATTAAATCACATTTCCAATTCAAATTTAATTATTTGCAATTTTGTAAATTTTCATTACTAGGTAAATTATAACCCTTTAAACAAATTTTTATATCAATTTATCATTGTATATTTTACCATTTACAGTTTTAAATTTTCAATTTCAATTAATCCAGTAATTATAAATTTAAATTCCCAATAGATCCATTTTTTTGATTTTAAATCTTGTTATTCGATCCATTATCATCAAATAGGTAATTAACATTGGTCCATGGTTTATTACCTCAATATTCTCAAATTTCATCTTAATCTCCATTAACGTAATATTAAACATTTAATTTCATTTATTTACAATTAATCCAATTATTAAATTTAAATTTCAAATAAGTAAATAAATCTTGATTTTCCATTCGTTTATTTCTAATTATAATATTATTATAAATAAAATTAACATTACTTCCAAATATTAACCTACTTTACATTAACATAATATTTGATTACATTTGTTATGGTAAATTCCAATTAAATTTAATGGATTAAATATATATGTAACTTATAATAATTGTTGCCATTAACTCTCAGTCACATTCTTATAAGTTTATCATTTCCAAACCAATATTAAAATTACTTACAGAGCATTGATTTTATTCAATTACCATTCATTATATATTAGTTCATAAATAAGTTCAATATTTACTTTTGTATTCTTATATTCAATTTATAGCCTAGTAAAACACTTCCACCATTTCATTAATTATAACTTCATTCAAATAGTTGATTATTAACTTAGATAAGCATTATTACACCTCATTTAAGTTATTATTTCATTAATGAATCACAAAATTCTGTTTTTCCAATATAAGATAACAAAATTTTAATAAAAATTAACAATTAAATTATCGAAAATTTATGGGTTATTGCACTCTCCCCCACTCAAAACTTTTCGTCCCCGAAAAGGAAAAAAATAGAAAAGAAAGAATTGAGTAAATAATACATCTTATTCAAGAATATTAACTTTATGTACAAAAAAATTTAAAAGATTAATCAATTTAAATAAAATATACCAATTTATAGTCATTAAATCTTTTTATACTCAAAGTAAAGTTCGGAAAACATTTTTTCAAAATTTTCTAAGTCTAAATTTAAGGAAAATTTCGGCAGAGTCTCCTTTATACGGAGAGCTTGGGAGAAAATATAACATCAAATATAACAATATATATCACAATATCTCAATAATATATCCCAACAACAGGAAAAATAACATAATATCGCTAGAAACCCGTAATCTGAGAACGTACCTATTCGTCGGGCAAACAACGTTTAATTATGAAACCAGAAGCAGTAGCAATGGCTTCCATAACCTGTATTTCACTTATATAATCCAAAATGAGTTAATAATTATATAAAATGAAATACATAAAGTTGTTTCAACCACTAACAAACAGATCAATAATAACTGCTTGCAATCACATCATACAACCATCATATGAGATCAACACAAATCAATTATCCATTCATATTAACAAAACAAATAGTTGTTCGGGTTCAAAAAATTTAAATTGTACAGAGTGAAGAATAAACTACTAATGGCACCATTTACTCAACAGTCTTAAATGAAACTAAATATATTAATTGTAACGACCCAGGCTTTTCAGTAACTAAAATTTGAATATTTAATTAATTTTAAATATTAATAAGTGAAATTATAAGTCGAATAAATTTTTATTCGAATAATTGGATTTAATTGGGTAATTAAATCGATAATTTAATATGTTAAATTATGGAAATAATTGAAAATTGAGTTGAATATAATTGTAAATGATTTGTAAAATTTTATTTTGTCATGTTGAAGTTAGAACGATATTTTAGAACTTTTAAAATCGAATTAAAAGTTAATTTGTGAAAATTGAATATTTTAATATTAAAATCGACTAGTGAAAATAGTCAATTTTTGAACAGTCTCATAATTGGACGAAACTAGTTCCATTGGATCCGTAATAGTTAGTTATTACCGGATTTCAAATTTCGTGTCAATCGGAGTTATCGTTTGATCGTGGCAGCTCGAAACGCATCGAATTATTTTTAATATTAATTTGGCGAGTAAAAATAGCCATTTTTCAAAAAGTCTCGGATTTCGACGAAACCAGTTTCATCGGATCCGTAATGTGATATTATTGTAAGGTTTCAAATTTCGTGTCAATCGGATTTACCGTTTGTCCGGTACAAATTAAAACGCCTAGAAAATCGTTTAAATCGGTTTAATTTAAATTGAACGTTTATAGCCATAACTCGCACAGATGTCCGAATTACCTTTCGAAACCTGTTCCGTTGTGTCCGGAACGCGGGATAAACCCTAGGAATGTCGGTCACTGCGCGTAAATCGGAGTTTGGAAAACCCGGATGGATAGTGTCGTTTTAATTCTCTATAAATAGACACCCTCCCTTCATAAATTAAAAAAAAAATAAACAAACTAAAACCCTAGCCGCCACCCCTCATATGAACGACCAGAATTGTTCCATCTTTCCCCCTCGTTTTCTTCGAATTCATCATTCTATCCAACAAACTCTCAACTAGAGAATCGTAGAGCACGAAGAGCTCTATAATATCAACGGTGATGATCTGGTTTGCTTGAGTGGATCGTCGGCAAAATCGCCTTGAAGTCAGGCCTTTGCGCACGAGATTCGAGGGGGCTCTATGATGCTGGGGGCGAGGGTAGAGGAGGTGAAGGGCTTCGAGATGAAGTATCTTGATCATGCTAGAAGTCGACGAAGTGGTTGCAAAAATCGAACCCTAAATTCATAGATGGGTTCGGCCGTGCTTTTTATCACCTGGAGATGATTTGCGTGAACGAAGAAGAGGGAGGGGACGTGCGTGCCTGATGTGTTGGCTTGGGATGGAGGGCCATGATTAAAATTTAGGTTTAAATATAAAAATATAAGTGTAAATTGTTTATATAAAATTGTGTTAACTTCAAAAATTGATATCTTTTTCATACGAGGTCGGAAACGCGCGAAACCAGTTGCGTTGGAATCGTATGGACGAGCACTACGCGATGGAGTTGGATTGGAGTCGTTTAAAGTTAGTGAAAATTTCGGGTAAAATTAAACGCGTGTTTAATTTTATTCGAAATAAATCGCTAAAACGAAATTGAAATCAAGGTGAGAACTTCTCACTCAATCGAATCAGTTTCGATTTTAATTTTAAATAGTTAAATTTAAAATATTTGAATGCATGTTTGAATGATGATTGTTATCTATTGATTGTTAAATTAGACATTATGCGCCGTTAGTAAGCGGATGTTATTTATTGAAAACATATACTGCGAATATTTCATAAACAGTGAAATTGGTATTATATATAATAGCAATATATATATATATTGACATATGTATGTATTGGAGTTGTTGATTCCCCGCATTGTTTAGCGGATGAGACCCTGTTGCGCCGTCTATTAAGCGGATAATATTTTAACTCCCATATACCGCGATAATTCCGTACTGGAGCGGAATTGGTATTGTGCTAATGTTTTTGGATGCAGGAAAACAGGTTGGAGGGATCCAACTGGATTCCTCAACAGTTTTTATTTGATTTCAGATATTTTGATATTTGATGGATTATCATATCGATATATGATATCGTTGTTTGTCGTGATTGACTATTTGGTGTGTAGCATCATTGGACCAAATTTTGGAATTTTAAAATTGTTTTTAAAGTGATTTTTGAAAATGTACTATATTTTTGGAATTGATCCATTTTAAATAAATAAACGTTATAATTTTTAAAGTTATAAAAATTATGATTTTTGAGAAATATAGTAAAAAAACTGATTTTTGAAGATATGGGGTTAATGAGTTTTATAAAATAGTTAAATTGGGATTTTAGAATTTATTATAAAAAGTAAATATAGGATTTATAAAATTTGATTATTTTATAAATCAAAAGGATGAAATTATAAAGAAGTTTAAAGACGTTTTAGAATAATAATACAAATTGATTTGTATAAAAGATTTATAAAATGGATATTTATAAATTATAATATTTTGGATTATAAAACGAGTTTTTTTATAAGTGTTAGAATGAATTGTAAATGAATTTCAAAATTGAATGATATTTATAGAATTATAAACGGTGAAGTTATAAATGGAATTTTATAAGCAGTAGGTTCATAAAATTTATAAAGTTATTGAAAGAATAGTTTTGGATAAATAATTGAATCTTATAAGTTATAAGATTTATAATTATGAAGTTCAAAGGAACGATTTTTTTTGCAAACAAATAAATTATAAGTATTTAACTTATAATATGAACCTTTGGTATATAATTGAGTTATGAATTGAATATAGGAAAATAAAGGAATTTATAAATGTTGTTCTATAAATTCGCAAAGACTTATTTTGATAAGTAAATTGTTATAACTTATTTATGGAGTTATATTCACGTTTTTGAATAGTGAATAATCCTTTAAGATAGAATGAATAAAAAGGATGAAATTAGTTAACGTGGTATATTCACGTTTTTGAATAGTGAATAATATGTTAAAGAAAATGTTTAGATTTGATGTTTTAAATAGAAATTAAAACGATCTAACGATGTTTTAAAATATGTTGAGATTCGAAACCATAGATTTCAACATCTATTGTTGAAATAGACGTTTTCGAGAAATAAAAGGAAATGGTGGACTATAACACTGTTGTTATAGTAAATGATTTCCGAAAGGAAATGTTTTGTATAGTATTGGGATTTATATATCTATTTTAAATTCGAATCCCTATACTAGTGATTTTGGGTTGTCGTAACGATGTTTTACGTAACATTCGTTTTGGCCCAAATAAATATGTTTAAGAGAATGATTTCCTTAATGAATGAAATATATACTTAATCTCGATTTAAGTATATTGAATATTTTCCAAGTGTAGGAAATAAAAAGATTTGTGAATTACTTATTAAATAAGTATGGAAATGTTTTCCAATATAAAGTGAACATTTTGAGAATTTATCTTGTTGAAGATAAATTGAAATGAATAATTGAAATCGTATATGCATGGATATTTTGAAATATAAATTCACTATGGAATTTATGAATGAAAAGGAAAATTTGTTTAAAAATAAATATTGATTTATTTTTGAAGTATTGAAAATAATATATCTTGTAAAGATATTTTTGGGAAATAAATAATTTGGAAAATTATTTGGAATCTGGTGATGTGTGCATATCCATTGATAGTTCAATAACCGACTATCAATATTTCCCTTTGAATGGGTATTTGATGTGATTTGTTTGAATTTGAATGCCACACTTATTTTTGAATAAGCGCTCACTATTCGGGTTAACCGGGAAAGGACCATGGGGTCGTATAACCCATTCCGAATATGTGATACGTCGTTGTGAATTGCATGTGAAGATCGGTGTTGAAGACCCGGTATTTACGAGAGTGATAGGATGACCTGTCGATTGACTCTGCACCGAGTTGCTCCGGTATTGGGTTCTCCATATGTGATGGTGAATCCGATCAGGATTGTGAATATCCGGATTGCAAGGGCTTCGTAAGAAGTGCCTTCGGTTCTTTTCGAGCCCGGAACTGACTTGTATGGATTGTATGTCTGACGTTACAAATTGAGATATAAAGCAGATTTCTTTCAAATATATTTCTGTTGGTGGCGGAGAATTTATTCTTTTAGCTCAACACCCTTCTCTGAGACGTACGAGCTCAGAGGTCATGTAGTTGAAGGTTATCAGCGATATATTCCCAATTTGGTAATGTGACATGCTGAGTGTTGCTGTGAAATGATCATTGTGTTGATTATTTGTGATAGGATCGTTTATTTGATCGCCTATCCTGGTGATCATTTCTATGATCATTTGTTGACCCAAAGCATGGCTTTTGTATAAAGTATGTTTTTGTGGACGTGACTTCGTCGAGCCTCACACCTCGGGAATGGTCAAAATAGGAAAGATGCAGCAAGGTTATGAGGGGTAGCGCCCTTTAGGATATGTGCATTTCCTTCTGCAAAAGGGTGGTATCATGGTATGGAGCCCAGATACTTACTCATGTTGAAAACACTTTATGATTGTGTGAATTGATTACGAGCGCTCGGTGAAAGGTCCCAAAGGACCGGGGGATGGCATATTCGGTCAGTTGTTACTCAGTTAGGGGTAACCCGGCCTTGTGTTGGTAGAGATCCGGTTTGGTTCTCGGGGATGTCCATCCAGAGGCATTCTCATGTGGCAATGGGAAGTTCCTTGGCCTGATCATTCGTTGGAAAATCCAAAGAAACAATACGATCTTGTACGGTTTTAGTTGTAGAACCTGCTTCCTCAGGAGGTAGCTATAGTAGGCATAATATAATGGTACCTATGCTGGCTAAGATTTATATTCTACTTTCGAAATGATTTGTCCTACACTATGCACTAGTAATAATATCAAATGTTCTTTTTAATGCGTATCAAGCATCTTTGACTAACATAAGAAGAAATCTCCTCCAAGTCTGCGTTTGCATTGTGTGTGTGGCGGGAGGTCTTATGGTAGTCTCATTTTTTTAAAGCATTGCGAATTAACTTTAAAAATATTCTTCTATTTTGATTTGAAAGATAAATAAACTGTTTTGAGTTCTCACACCAGTCACATGATTGACTCGGAGTTTATTGTTTTCCTTTCTAAACTCTGGGTGCCTATCAATTTGCACACGGGCAGTCAAGAGTTAGGTTTATCAGGATATTCAGGATATTCTGGAGTTGCTGGAGGCAAGCTGGATGGCATGGCGTATTACTAGTATATAGTGTTTCTTTTTCCGCTGCACTATTTGATGTTGTTTGTTGTTATACACTCTGATGATGTGATGTAATGTAATAATGAAATGTAATAACTGATATAGTTCTTTGTTTAAAGATTATTCATTTATTATTATATGTGGTTCCGCTGCGAATTGTGAGATTCTGTTGTTGTTCTGTTATGTTCTATTCCGTTCTATTTTCTTTTCTCCCTTCTCTCTATTTTTCTATCTTTTTCTCTCTTCTTCTGTCTTTTTCTTCTTCTTAAAACCCTAAGTGTTCGGTTTTTCGGCATTCTATTTCTCGGCAGTTGATACAGTGGACGTATTGATGTCAGTTTTCGGAAGTTGAAGAATCGGGTCCTTACATCTGGTATCAGAGCATATGGTTAAGCGACAACCATGGTTCTGTTGGGTATTACTCATTAGAGATAGAGTCAGTGGTGCTCTAGAATGAGTTTGAGTGTAATAATAGCTATGAGAGCGTATTTGTTAGTGAATATAAAATTGTTTTATATTGTGATGATTGGTTTATTGAGTGGCATATGAACCTTCGTCAGCACGGTCTCGACAACTATGCCGAAGGGGTTTATAAACACTTGAATAGAACAATTCGACACAATATTGTTTTAAATTGGGTAAATGAAATAATTTTACCTTGATTATATTTTATATATATAAAAGAATAATTTTTCAGAATTATTAAAGTGTATATAAATTGATTGTTTAGATGTTTGAATAATCTAAGTAAAAGAATAATTGTATAAGTAAAAGAATTATAAGAATTGAATTATAATTAAAGTGATTTACAATTGTGAAATAAACTTATATATATAAGAAGTGAAACTATATGAATATTTTATAAATATGAGTTATAAATAAAAATGAATTTAAGTTAGGTAAAAACAAAGTAATGTTTATAAAATGAAATATAACTTAAGAGATGTTGAATGAAGTTGATATTAGTATCAAAGTAAAATAATAAAGTGAAGTGATAAATGTGAACTTGAGTTATATAAATGAAATTCAACTTTTGTAATCGAATGAATGAATGGATTAAATGTTAATCAAATGAATGTGAATTAATTTGATATGAAATAATGAATATAAGTGTTAATTCATTAAAATCTTATGTTATTGGAAGTTGAATAATTGAATGAATATAAGCAAAGGAATTTGGTTGCAATTAATATACATTGGTTGTTATATGATTGTTAGTTGATTGTATATAATTCATTAAGTGTTAATGAAATTGAGTTAATGAAATTGGAAGCTAAAGTAATTGAAATCCAATTGGAAGTTAAGTGAATCTTGAATAGAATTGAATGTGAATTGGAAGTGAACCAACTTGAATATGAATTAGTGAATGCAAACTAATTAAAATTGGAAATGAATGTTAGTAAGAACATCCACTGTTAATGAATCGAATGTGATTAAATTGAAAACCATTTCATTGAATATCAATGAGAATATGAATGAATATTTATTGATTATGGATGATAATTGGTTGATGTTTGCATTTATTGCTTTTGTTTCATTTGCTATGTTGACATATATAGTTATTATGTTACTATATGTTGTATATTGATACTATTGTCTACATGCATGCTCTCATGTTGTTTGTTGAGTGATTAGTAGGTGCGGATCGCGTTTGCTTCGCATTTGGAGCTCGCTTTCGCGCTATATTAGCCGTATATGCTCGCTAATAAAATATAAGGTACATATCTCGGATTAAATATCGTACTTTTATACCTTTTTCCCTTCGGGATGCCTCATTACTTGATGATGTGATATATATACTGTCATTTTTTTTTCGGATCGAGCCGCGCAAAGGAGACTATGGCGAATTTTTCCGGAAATTTAAGGCGTTAGAAAAAATTTGAGAAAATTGGAAAATTTTTGAAAACTTTAACTTTGATTTAGAATTGAAAGTTAAACAATAGTAGTTGTTTTTGAAAAGACAACTAAGTATGATTTGAAACTTAGCAAAGTATGGTGAGAAGTTTAAAATTTGTTTATGAAAAGTTAATAGATTCTGTAACTTTTCTTATTTGTTAATTTCGAGGATGAAATTCTTTTAAGGGGGAAGATTGTAACGACCCAGGATTTTTAGTAATTAAAATTTGAATATTTAATTAATTTTAAATATTAATAAGTGAAATTATAAGTCGAATAAATTTTTATTCGAATAATTGGATTTAATTGGGTAATTAAATCGATAATTTAATATGTTAAATTATGGAAATAATTGAAAATTGAGTTGAATATGATTGTAAATGATTTGTAAAATTTTATTTTATAATGTTGAAGCTAGAACGATATTCTAGAACTTTTAAAATCGAATTAAAAGTTAATTTGTGAAAATTGAATATTTTGATATTAAAATCGACTAGTGAAAATAGTCAATTTTTCAACAGTCTCAGAATTGGACGAAACTAGTTCCATTGGATCCGTAATAGTTAGTTATTACTGGATTTCAAATTTCGTGTCAATCGGAGTTATCGTTTGATCGTGGCAGCTCGAAACGCATCGAATTATTTTTAATATTAATTTGGCGAGTAAAAATAGCCATTTTTCAAAAAGTCTCGGATTTCGACGAAACCAGTTTCATTGGATCCGTAATGTGATATTATTGTAAGGTTTCAAATTTCGTGTCAATCGGATTTACCGTTTGTCCGGTACAAATTAAAACACCTAGAAAATCGTTTAAATCGGTTTAATTTAAATTGAACGTTTATAGCCATAACTCGCACAGATGTCCGAATTACCTTTCGAAACCTGTTCCGTTGTGTCCGGAACGCGGGATAAACCCTAGGAATGTCGGTCACTGCGCGTAAATCGGAGTTTGGAAAACCCGGATGGATAGTGTCGTTTTAATTCTCTATAAATAGACACCCTCCCTTCATAAATTAAAAAAAAATAAACTAACTAAAACCCTAGCCGCCACCCCTCATATGAACGACCAGAATTGTTCCATCTTTCCCCCTCGTTTTCTTCGAATTCATCATTCTATCCAACAAACTCTCAACTAGAGAATCGTAGAGCACGAAGAGCTCTATAATATCAACGGTGATGATCTGGTTTGCTTGAGTGGATCGTCGGCAAAATCGCCTTGAAGTCAGGCCGTTGCGCACAAGATTCGAGGGAGTATTGGGGACCGAGCTCTATGATGCTGGGGGCGAGGGTAGAGGAGGTGAAGGGCTTCGAGATGGAGTATCTTGATCATGCTAGAAGTCGACGAAGTGGTTGCAAAAATCGAACCCTAAATTCATAGATGGGTTCGGCCGTGCTTTTTATCACCTGGAGATGATTTGCGTGAACGAAGAAGGGGGGGGGACGTGCGGGCCTGATGTGTTGGCTTGGGATGGAGGGCCATGATTAAAAGTTAGGTTTAAATATAAAAATATAAGTGTAAATTGTTTATATAAAATTGTGTTAACTTCAAAAATTGATATCTTTTTCATACGAAGTCGGAAACGCGCGAAACCAGTTGCGTTGGAATCGTATGGACGAGCACTACGCGATGGAGTTGGATTGGAGTCGTTTGAAGTTAGTGAGAATTTTGGGTAAAATTAAACGCGTGTTTAATTTTATTCGAAATAAATCGCTAAAACAAAATTGAAATCAAGGTGAGAACTTCTCACTCAATCGAATCAGTTTCGATTTTAATTTTAAATAGTTAAATTTAAAATATTTAAATGCACGTTTGAATGATGATTGTTATCTATTGATTGTTAAATTAGACATTATGCGCCTTTAGTAAGCGGATGTTATTTACTAAAAACATATACCGCGAATATTTCATAAACAGTGAAATTGGTATTATATATAATAGCAATATATATATATATATATATATTGGCATATGTATATATTGGAGTTGTTGATTCCCCACATTGTTTAGCGGATGAGACCCTATTGCGCCGTCTATTAAGCGGATAATATTTTAAATCCCATATACCGCGATAATTCCGTACTGGAGCGGAATTGGTATTGTGCTAATGTTTTTGGATGCAGGAAAACAGGTTGGAGGGATCCAACTGGATTCCTCAACAGTTTTTATTTGATTTCAAATATTTTGATATTTGATGGATTATCATATCGATATATGATATCGTTGTTTGTCGTGATTGACTATTTGGTGTGTAGCATCATTGGACCAAATTTTGGAATTTTAAAATTGTTTTTAAAGTGATTTTTGAAAATATACTATATTTTTGGAATTGATCCATTTTAAATAAATAAACGTTATAATTTTTAAAGTTATAAAAATTATGATTTTTGAGAAATATAGTAAAAAAACTGATTTTTGAAGATATGGGGTTAATGAGTTTATAAAATAGTTAAATTGGGATTTTAGAATTTATTGTAAAAAGTTTAAATATAGGATTTATAAAATTTGATTATTTTATAAATCAAAAGGATGAAATTATAAAGAAGTTTAAAGACGTTTTAGAATAATAATACAAATTGATTTGTATAAAAGATTTATAAAATGGATATTTATAAATTAGAATATTTTGGATTATAAAACGAGTTTTTTTATAAGTGTTAGAATGAATTGTACATGAATTTCAAAATTGAATGAAATTTATATAATTATAAACGGTGAAGTCATAAATGGAATTTTATAAGCAGTAGGTTTATAAAATTTATAAAGTTATTGAAAGAATAGTTTTGGATAAATAATTGAATCTTATAAGTTATATGATTTATAATTATGAAGTTCAAAGGAACGATTTTTTTTGCAAACAAATAAATTATAAGTATTTAACTTACAATATGAACCTTTGGTATATAATTGAGTTATGAATTGAATATAGGAAAATAAAGGAATTTATAAACGTTGTTCTATAAATTCGCAAAGACTTATTTCGATAAGTAAATTGTTATAACTTATTTATGGAGTTATATTCACGTTTTTGAATAGTGAATAATCCTTTAAGATAGAATGAATAGAAAGGATGAAATTAGTTAACGTACTATATTCACGTTTTTGAATAGTGAATAATATGTTAAAGAAAATGTTTAGATTTGATGTTTTAAATAGAAATTAAAACGATCTAACGATGTTTTAAAGTATGTTGAGATTCGAAACCATAGATTTCAACATCTATTGTTGAAATAGACGTTTTCGAGAAATAAAAGGAAATGGTGGACTATAACACTGTTGTTATAGTAAATGATTTCCGAAAGAGAATGTTTTGTATAGTATTGGGATTTATATATCTATTTTAAATTCGAATCCCTATACTAGTGATTTTGGGTTGTCGTAACGATGTTTTACGTAACATTCGTTTTGGCCCAAATAAATTTGTTTAAGAGAATGATTTCCTTAAAGAATGAAATATATACTTAATCTCGATTTAAGTATATTGAATATTTTCCAAGTGTAGAAAATAAAAAGATTTGTGAATTACTTATTAAATAAGTATGGAAATGTTTTCCAATATAAAGTGAACATTTTGAGAATTTATCTTGTTGAAGATAAATTGAAATGAATAATTGAAATCGTATATGCATGGATATTTTGAAATATAAATTCACTATGGAATTTGTGAATGAAAAGGAAAATTTGTTTAAAAATAAATATTGATTTATTTTTGAAGTATTGAAAATAATATATCTTGTAAAGATATTTTTGGGAAATAAATAATTTGGAAAATTATTTGGAATCTGGTGATGTGTGCATATCCATTGATAGTTCAATAACCGACTATCAATATTTCCCTTTGAATGGGTATTTGATGTGATTTGTTTGAATTTGAATGCCACACTTATTTTTGAATAAGCGCTCACTATTCGGGTTAACCGGGAAAGGACCATGGGGTCGTATAACCCATTCCGAATATGTGATACGTCGTTGTGAATTGCATGTGAAGATCGGTGTTGAAGACCCGGTATTTACGAGAGTGATAGGATGACCTGTCGATTGACTCTGCACCGAGTTGCTCCGGTATTGAGTTCTCCATATGTGATGGTGAATCCGATCAGGATTGTGAATATCCGGATTGCAAGGGCTTCGTAAGAAGTGCCTTCGGTTCTGTTCGAGCCCGGAACAGACTTGTATGGATTGTATGTCTGACGTTACAAATTGAGATATAAAGCAGATTTCTTTCAAATATATTTCTGTTGGTGGCGGAGAATTTATTCTTTTAGCTCAACACCTTTCTCTGAGACGTACGAGCTCAGAGGTTATGTAGTTGAAGGTTATCAGCGATATATTCCCAATTTGGTAATGTGACATGCTGAGTGTTGCTGTGAAATGATCATTGTGTTGATTATTTGTGATAGGATCGTTTATTTGATCGTCTATCCTGCTGATCATTTGTGGACCCAAAGCATGGCTTTTGTATAAAGTATGTTTTTGTGGACGTGACTTCGTCGAGCCTCACACCTCGGGAATGGTCAAAACAGGAAAGATGCAGCAAGGTTATGAGGGGTAGCGCCCTTTAGGATATGTGCATTTCCTTCTGCAAAAGGGTGGTATCATGGTATGGAGCCCAGATACTTACTCATGTTGAAAACACTTTATGATTGTGTGAATTGATTACGAGCGCTCGGTGAAAGGTCCCAAAGGACCGGGGGATGGCATATTCGGTCAGTTGTTACTCAGTTAGGGGTAACCCGGCCTTGTGTTGGTAGAGATCCGGTTTGGTTCTCGGGGATGTCCATCCAGAGGCATTCTCATGTGGCAATGGGAAGTTCCTTGGCCTGATCATTCGTTGGAAAATCCAAAGAAACAATACGATCTTGTACGGTTTTAGTTGTAGAACCTGCTTCCTCAGGAGGTAGCTATAGTAGGCATAATATAATGGTACCTATGCTGGCTAAGATTTATATTCTACTTTCGAAATGATTTGTCCTACACTATGCACTAGTAATAATATCAAATGTTCTTTTTAATGCGTATCAAGCATCTTTGACTAACATAAGAAGAAATCTCCTCCAAGTCTGCGTTTGCATTGTGTGTGTGGCGGGAGGTCTTATGGTAGTCTCATTTTTTTAAAGCATTGCGAATTAACTTTAAAAATATTCTTCTATTTTGATTTGAAAGATAAATAAACTGTTTTGAGTTCTCACACCAGTCACATGATTGACTCGGAGTTTATTGTTTTCCTTTCTAAACTCTGGGTGCCTATCAATTTGCACACGGGCAGTCAAGAGTTAGGTTTATCAGGATATTCAGGATATTCTGGAGTTGCTGGAGGCAAGCTGGATGGCATGGCGTATTACTAGTATATAGTGTTTCTTTTTCCGCTGCACTATTTGATGTTGTTTGTTGTTATACACTCTGATGATGTGATGTAATGTAATAATGAAATGTAATAACTGATATAGTTCTTTGTTTAAAGATTATTCATTTATTATTATATGTGGTTCCGCTGCGAATTGTGAGATTCTGTTGTTGTTCTGTTATGTTCTATTCCGTTCTATTTTCTTTTCTCCCTTCTCTCTATTTTTCTATCTTTTTCTCTCTTCTTCTGTCTTTTTCTTCTTCTTAAAACCCTAAGTGTTCGGTTTTTCGGCATTCGATTTCTCGGCAGTTGATACAGTGGACGTATTGATGTCAGTTTTCGGAAGTTGAAGAATCGGGTCCTTACATTATTCCTACATCCAAACAATTTTAAAGTATTCTTCCCAAACAACGATACCAAATAAACAACAATTTCAAACAATAGATCAAGTTCATTCTTATTAATTTCCTTTCATAACATTTGTTGTTTGATTTCCTTTTCATTCATATAATGAATTATCTTTTTAAATTTTACATTTATTTCTTGCAAATTTTCATATTTCCATTCATTCATTCAGTGTTCATTTCATTTATTTATAATACTTACCTTTCTATTATATTTAATTAGTAGCCTTTAAACTACACATCAAATTCTTATTTATTAAAGAATTTCATTGAATACTTTCATTACTTCAAGTTTTACTTGTATAATATCCATTACATTCTCTTAGTAACATTTCAACTTTTTACATCTTTTGGTAAGTTATATATGTACGCCTTTAAGAATGTATTTGAAAGTTATACAAGTTTTTCTCTTTTCTTTTGACTAAAAAAATGTTCAATAATCATATCCTTTGTTTTATAGGTTACAATTTCAAATTTCTTGAAATTTCATTTATAACCTAGCATTTAATCTATTATTTTAATTAGAGGTTTCAATTATTAATTAGTTACATTCCATTTCACTACAATAATCGAAACTATTAATTAACGGAAACTTAAGAACTAAATACCGGGTTAAATTTCAAATCATTTTATATAAATTTCACTACCTTACAACCAATATATTACAATCAAATATAACCTTTATAAAAAAATTATTTTATATATAGAAAATACAATAGGCAAAATTATTTCATTCACCTATATTCAAAACAAATATTGCCTCGGTCTGTGCTATTAAGTGTTTAGAAATCCCTATTGATGTCATAGCGTCCTATGCACCAACCAAAATTTATAAATACAAAATGGAACAAATTAACACAATATCAAAACCTTTATAACACTAACGAACAAGCTCTCTCATATATATACGCTCAGCAACTCATCATAGGTTATTACTACCCTATTAATAAAGAGTCAGACCCCACAAAGCTAAGGTTTATCGCTAAACCAAAGCTCTGATACCAAATGTAACATCCTGCCTTTTGTACGTTTTAAATCATCGATAAACCACACACGTCGGACTCAAACCATATAATAGGGTGAATTGTTTTTGGGGTAAATAAGAAAAGCAAAGAAAGAAATAAAACAAAACAGAATCTCACAGTGGAATGATAAAATATAATAATCAAATAATAGTTCATGAAGTTGTTTTACAAAACATTTGATTTTACTTACACAACACATATTAGAGTTACACATACAAGAGAATAATAAATAATAATGCAGCGGAATAGTATGAATGTAGTGGACTAATATGATAAATAATATTAATACAATCTTCGTCCTCCAGAAGTAAGGTCTTCAAATCATGAAATGCTCAGGCTGACCCGAGAAAATTGAAAAGACAAAACACTCGAGTCAGAACAAAAATATCTTATGTGAGTTAAATCAACAGTAAAATATGAGTGGAACGGCATCAGAGATGTTTACGGGGTTTGACATCTCTTATCCAGTGTCTAACGTGAGTGCAGTAACTTAAGAGATGCTCGGGATTCACATCTCCTAAGGATCCGTTAAACTATCTACTATGTAGTAATATACGCTATTATAATAATGTTTATTAGTAAAATAAACTTACTTTTAAATAGCATTAAGGGATTACCAATATAGCACTTAACACGTAATAATCCCAATAGTCCATCCAGTATCACCGCATCTCCAGATCGGGAGACTACCCTAAATACTCCACGGGCTACGGGAGAAAATCAAACTCATACAAGGCTAGCTAGGGTAGGTAACATGGCACAATTAATCAATGCCAAGGTAGATATACCAATTACGCTTCCTGACCGGTGGTAATGCGTAGCAGCTACTACCGCCCACCTCGAGCCACACCCCCAAAATAAAAAGGGCCCAAATCAATCACAAAGTAATAGAGTGGTATCGAAAGAGTGTGTCCGATAAAAGGTGATACCATCTTAGCCCGTCAATCGCTCCTGTTTTAGCCACCTTTCGCCAATTTACGGGAGTCTGGTCCACGTATATACCTTAAAGGAAACGACGCCACCATCCGACTTTATTCTAGAATATCCATCACGTACACAGTTGTTAAAGTGGTTTTTGGTTGGCAGAGAGTATGACAACTTACGATCCTGGTTTCTTTAACAACCAAACGTTATTATTACACCGCGGTCATTTCAAAATAATTTATACTTTAAACCGAAATATCATATCCATTTCAAAATCATATAATTACAATATCATTTCCATTTCAAAAACCGAACCAATATGATATCATTTTTTTTATTAAACCCCAAATCAATATAATATCATTTTTTTATTTCAAATATCCTTTCCAAAAATCATAGCACTTTCAACGTTATAACACTTCGAAATCAAAACACTTGAAATATAACACTTTCAAATCATAATACTTTGAACTCATAACTTTGAAACATAACTTCCACCACTTAAATGGTTTAAATATTAAAATACTTTAGATAATAAACTAGCCTCTTCAATCTCAAAAATCAAATCCAAAACAACTCGAATTTCTAAATTTTAAATTTAACCAAATCCCGAATCATAAATTTCAATTCAACTCAGTTTCCAAATAAACCATTTCAAATTATATTGATTTCAAAACCGATTTGATCCACAAAATAAACCATTTCAAATTCAGCATATTTCAAGCTTTAAGTATTCAACAATTTCAAAACTAAGTTTGATAATTTCATATATATATATATATATATATATATATATATATCAAATTCAACTTTCTATTATTTAGTTTCAGAACATTTACTTAATAAATCCATTATCATTTAAATAAAACCCAAAATACAAATAACTAAATGTTTGCTTCAATTTATTTATACTTGAAATATTTATTTAATTCACCTTAAACCAAAATCAATCTGTAAAAATCGTATCTTCTAAAATTTCAAATTTAATAGATTTCACATCGAGCTTTTTTGAGTTTAATTATTAAATAAATTCAATTTCAAATAAATCTATAATTTATCTTCCAACCTTAATTTTATTTAAATCATTATAAACTCTATTTTAAAATATAATTTAAATACTTAACCATATTATCTTAAGTAAAAATCAAACTTATTATTAAGTTTATTCTATATTAAAACAAATTATTCATAGCTTAAAATCAAGGATAAAAACATTTATATAATATCAAAATTCAAAATTCAATATTTATCCAAAACCATATATTTCTTTACAAAACCATAGAAATCATTTCAAAATATTTTTATATATATATAGAACACGGTGTCTGTATATAATTTTCTATCCTATGGTCAAGTGATACGGACAATTATCATTTCAATCCGTAATTTAAAATATAAATATGGTTATATATCATTTTAAACCGCAATCCCGAATGAAGTAAAAAATCATTAAAATTGCAATTTATAACAACATAAAATACAACATACATTCATCCAATATCAATCATCAAACATTTATCACAATCATCATCCAATTCAATCAATAACATCAATATAGAACAGATAATAAATGACATGTATTTACTGGCGGTTCATATTCAACACTAAATTAAATATCAATTTTATCCAAGTAAATTCAAATAAATTGGGATGATGATTCAAAATATTCCAAACAGTCATAAATAAATTTCTAATCGTATCATAAATCAATTTAACAAACATAAGAAATTTTAGAAGTTGTGAGTGGGTTGAAACGCTCACTTTTGAATTTAAATTGAATTTGAATCCAATCTAAACCCAAAATTCAAATAGTCTCAAAATTTGTCCAAACCAGCGTCATAATGCTCGGAATTTCGAAACAATCCCAACGCAAGCAACAACACCTAAATCGAACCTCATTTGCACAAGTTATGATAATTAGAACGATTCAAAATTAAATTTAAAATAAACAAATAAAAACAGAGAATACCTACACGTCATCACCCCTATCGTTCGTGTGGCTATAGGAAAGCCTAGAGCACGCGTTCGTTCGAACACTCGAAGCGTCGCTAGCACTCGAAATCGTGCACCTCCCGACACCATGTGCCACCGCGTGTCGCGCCACCTACGCCGCTAGCCATCGCGACTTCACGTGCTTCACCCACGTCGTCGATGGACGACGTCAATTTCCAGCAGCAACCGCATGGGTTTCGAAACCCTACTCGATGATTTGCTAATGATCTAGCCATCTACTCCACTGATGAACCACACCGATCGACTATTCTCGCTCCCCTCTTCATAATCCCTCAAACGATTCGACGATCAGTCACGGCTCATCACGACGCGATGAACGGTCGAAATTTGATCTTCAATTTCTAGACAGACAGAGGTTCAAATTGGAAAATTAATTAAAAATATGAAATGCGCTCGTCGAGAGCTTCAAAGCGATATATAATTCGTTATATATTGAGGAGTTTGATTTTTGAAGTTGAATTTTAAATTGAAACTGGGTTGTGAAATTTAGGGCTTGTCTGCCATTGAGAAAGAGGAGCAACAGAAGTTTTTGTACATACAAAAATGAGAAATAGAAAGGCTGCAAGGGTTTAGAAAGATATATATATATATATATATATATATATATATATATATATAGAAGCAGAACAAAATAGGAATAAATGGGCTTTATTGGTTTGGGTTTTGAACGCTAATTGAACCGTAAATCCCGTTTCGAATCCGGAACGGAAATGGGTCAACCCATATATCAAAATATACGTTTTTGAATATTTTAAAATTAATGGTACAGGTTTCAAGTCCAAATTCCATCGTATGAAGAAGTTAAGCAAAAATTAACTTATTTCAAATTGATTTTAATTGATTTCAATTTAGTTGATTTCTAGGCATTTCAAGTCCATACGATCAAACGACAAGCCCGATCGTTATGATACTTGAAATCCCGCAATAATTCACCGTTACAGATCCGATAAAACTGGTTTCGTCAAAATCCGAGCCAGTGTCCAAAATGACTATCTTTTAGGTTAATTAAATAATTTTAATATTAAATTAATTAAATCACATTTCCAATTAAAATTTAATTATTTACAATTTTTATAAATTTGGATTACTTAGTAATTTATAATCCTTTAAACAAATTTCTATATCAATTTATCGTCGTATATTTTACCATTTACAGTCTTAAATTTTCAATTTCAATTAATCCAGTAATTAAAAATTTAAATTCCCAATAAATCCATTTATTTGATTTTAAATCTTTTTATTCAATCCATTATCTCCAAATAGATAAAATTAACATTAGTTCATGGTTAATTACATCAGTATTCTCAAATTTCATCTTAAGCTCCATTAACGTAGTATTTAAATATTTAATTTCATTATTTGCAATTATTCCAATTATTAAATTTAGATTTCAAATAAATTAATAAATATTGATTTCCCATTATTTTATTTCTATTTTTAATTATCATATTATTACAAATAAAATTAACATTACTTCCAAATATTAACCTAATTTACATTAACATAATATTTAATTACATTTGTTGTGACAAATTACAATAAATTTAACGGATTAAATATATATGTAACTTATAACAATTGTTGCCATTAACTCTCAGTCACATTCTTATAAGTTTATCATTTCCAAACCAATATTAAAATTACTTACAGAGCATTGATTTTATTCAATTACCATTCGTTATATATTAATTCATAAATAAGTTCAATATCTACGTTTGTATTCTTATATTCAATTTATAGCCTAGTATAACACTTACAGTATTTCATTAATTGTAACTTCATTCAAATAGTCAATAATTAATCTAGATTAGCATTATTCCATCTCATTAAGTTATTATTTCATTAATGAATCACAAATTTATGTTTTTCCAATATTATATAACAAAATTTTGATAAAAATTAACAATTAAGTTATCGAAAATTTATGGGTTGTTACAGCAATCATGCTGGACTGCAAATATGCTGAGCCGCATCGCTCGGCACCTTGTCCTCAACTCCAACTTCCTTCCTACCCTCCATCTCTACTGCTCGGCATAGATAGGTCATTCGAGAAGTCATACCAAGCCGCATCGTTCGGCACTCTGCCCATAACTTCTACTTCTCTCCTGCACTCCCTATTACCTCGTCGGCATAAGGAAGTCATGCCGAGCCGTGGTCATACCGAGCCACATTGCTCGGCATGCTAGACCCAACTCCAACTTCACTCTACACTCCCTCTCCATCGTTCGGCATAAGGAAGTCATGCCGAGCCACATCCATACGTCTTCCTCCAACTCCTTTCTTCAAACAAATTAAACATCTTCCTAAATGGTCAATCGATCACTACTTCAACACGCATGCCACCCTCGATCAACAGTAGCTAACCTCACCAATTATTATTAGGGTGACACCCTCTTCTTCTTCTTCTTCTACATCTAATCCTAAGGCACGTCTAAAAAGTTGGATCCATCTTCCTTATACACACGACTTCCAGTATTCATGAGTTAAAGGAAAGATGCGAATTTCAATCTTGTACAAAACCCCTAGTTCAGGGAAGCCAAACAATCGAGAGGTTCATACCTAGGTGAATGGATCGAAGTCTAGTGAATTGCTAGATTTGGAATTGGAATCAACTCGGGCTTGTTGTCAAGAGCAGTCGAGAGGCAACGTATAGGATTCGAAAGGGAAATGGGATGTTGTGGTGTAAGCAGAAGTCTGATGGTATAAGAGTTCAAAAGCCTTGTAGAGTGGAGGTAAAAGTAAAAGGGGGAAAGAAGAGAAGTGTTGGGTTATATAAGAAGGAGAGAAGGTGAAAAGACATTGACCGGTAGAACCGGTCAAGGCATTAGTATGTCGTTCGACATTAATACGTCGTTCGGCATCGATATCTCGCTCGGCATTGAGATGACGTTCGACATCCAATGCCTCATTTGGCGTCCATGACTTGCTTGGCATTCGAACCTCCCTCTACATCCAGAAGTATGTAAAGGTCCACTATTGAGGAGACAGAGCAAGGGCTTAAAGAGAAACATGGAGTGCTCATGGTTCAAAGCACATCATGTTCATCCACATGATACACTTTGGAAGGCAAGTGTTACCCGATGGCTTGACCAAGTAATAAGAGGCTCGGCGTAACAGGGTCGTTTTGTAACTTGCCTCGTTCGACGTTGAGGGGTCGCTCGGCATAGAGCCTCGTTCGGCATTGAGAAGTCGTTCGGCATAGGGCCTCATTCGACATTGAGAGATCGCTCGGCATAAAGCCTCTTTCGGCATTGAGAGGTCATTCGGCATAGAGCCTCGTTCAGCATTGAGAGGTCACTCGGCATAGAGCCTCGTTCGTCATTGAGAGTTCGTTTGGCATAGAGCCTCGTTTGAGAGGTCCTTCAGCATAGAAGGGTCGCTCGACACGGCACCTCGCTCGGCGTTGAAGCCTCGTTCGGCGTCTCACCTTGCTCGTCGTAGAAAGGTCGTTCGGCCTTTCGCCTCGTTCGGCATACGAGCATAGTTCAACGCACATCCCTTTCTCGGCATACGAACGGCATTCGGTCTGGGTATGTGGCTCGACATGCGAGTGCCGCTCAGGACCGAGGCCTCGCCCGGCATTCTATGGTTGGACCAACCTCGTTTGGCGGTTGTCATTCGGCAACTATGGATCGATGCGTAGAAGTTAACATGGCCGAGGTACTTTGTTCCTAGGCTCATGAGGGAAGTTTGACCCATCTTCGTCTATAAATAGAAGGGCAGGGGCATAGTGAAATGGACCTCTTTTGGGAGAGCACTGGGGAGACTCTGCTACATTCAAGACTTATTCTATTTTACTTAGCTATTGTATTCAATCCATTATAGCACGGATTGTATCTGTATTCATTCATTTATGAAAGCAATAAAGATCAAGATTTAGCGTGGACGTTGGCAGTTACGTTGAACCACTATAAATCCAGTGTTCTTGTTTTTGCATTTAATTTAGCATACAATTCTCTATTTTAATTTACTTTCTTCATTTATCTCTGTACATAAACTATCTTAAGGGTGTTAATGACCAATTCTGGTGCTAACACGGATCGATATGAATCTATATTGCTCCTAGATCGATATAAGTTCCTACGGTCTCAGATCGATATGAGCCACTTCCACACGTTCTAGTGTTTCCTTCATAACCATCAGTAAACCTTCTTCCCCAAGCTACTCAAACGGCATTTCCTCCTTCCTCAACCTTGCTCCGACCCAACTCCGGCATTAACAAAACCAGAATAGGTCGTGACTTTGAATGAATTGACATTAAAACTCGAGCCTCTTTGTTTTAAAGTTGATTTAATTGGTCAATTGCCTAGTTTAAGGGATCAATTTGAGAGATTAAGGAGTTAATTTGATATGGGGACGAAGACAGTTCCTTTTTCTTGGGTTCTCTATCAACACGAAGGCAAGTATGAAAGTAGAGACAAAGTGAAAATTTTCTAAGTCCAAAGTGTATTTATATGGGTACGAAACCAAAGGAAAATTAGCGTTTTGTATCCCAATTATTATACCGAGATAACCAGCTGCCTACATTGATACGAAGAAGGTCTTTCGTATTCATCTAACCACATCGGTTAAGACAACAGCAATTCGTCACCATCAATTCAAATCAATTAGAACATGATTGTTCGTACCCATCGGCGATCAATCGACACGAACGATGCAAGCCTTGTTTGAACTATTCGGAACTATAGCACGGTTGTTCGTATCCATCAATGATTCATCGATACAAAGTGATTGTTTCGTATCAATCACTTTAAACTTCATAGAAATTTGTATCCATCGATACAAATATTTTAAAAAGGCCAACTAATTTGTATCGATCGCCATCGATATGAAGATAAATTTTCAATTCCTCAAATCGATTAACGAGAGGATCGATGCGAAAGGATACAAGGATACACTAAAGCAACCGTCAAGTGTTGTTACAACTCGAATTTCGCGTCGATTTAGGAGAGGATCAATGTGAAACTCGATAAAAATAACTTGACAATGACTTGTGAACATGCAAACATGAATGGGAGTCAGGTTAACATACATGCACGTTTGACAGACTAACATTTAATTTTTAAAATTAACGGGAATTGAATGCTCACCTTGCGAAAATCACAACAGTGAACGACAAGTTACTAGCACTCGATGCTAGTTACGACAATGCGCTACGTAATCATTGGCAGCCAATAGTTCAGCATTCATATTACTGAAAATCGATCAAAGGTTACATCTCTTGATGAAAAGGCAATGACTATTCAACGGGTCGGATAGAGCTTTTTCAGAATAAAGAATGAAGCTTTTCAAAGCATGTCGTGTTCACAAAAGATGTACTTTTGGGGGCAATTGTTTTTCCACCTTTTGGCAAGATCGTGACACCAAGGACTTGACTAGAAAAGATATTCCATCTCAGAGATCGGATATACACAGGTTCACTATGGAAATTGACAATTTTTTTCCGAGTCCGGATCAAGTTACAATTAACATGATATGACAAGCAAAGCCACGGAAGCAAACTTTCCAAATTATGGGTTAATCGGAGTTCATATGCTAATGTTATTGATAGATAAAAATCAAGAGAGAAGGCCTCAGTTCATGTTCATCAAAAAGCACCCCACTTCGTATCCATCAAGCTTTTTCCCCTTCGTATCCATCAATAGTCACCATGTCATATCGGTTCTATTTCTATACGCTTCGTATCGATCCCCCCATCCACACATTTCATATCGATCAGCCAATGAGACGAAGAGCACGTGACAGATCGATACAAATATCGCCACTTTCCATCGATACGAAAGCTGTCGACAATGATTGATACGAAGCAAATGATAAATATCGATACAAAGCGCCCTCTAAAGCATTGATATGAAAAGCATTACCCAACATTGATATGAAGAAGGCATGGTTAACTTAGAGAAGCATTCACTTGGCATGAAAAGTGGATCCCCCTATGTCATCGCTCCATGTCATCACCGCATAGCTGATCGATACAAAAAGGATATTGATACAAAAATAATCTATACGAGCGGATCGATACACACGATCCAGCCAACTACAAATCCAACCTTGGATCGATCATAATTCGGAATCTACAAATCAAATGCCACCAAATTTTCATAGGAGCTTACGTAACACCATTACATGGTCTATGATCGATCTCGACACAAATGGATGTGTTTTGGATCGATACGAAATGAGTACGTATCAATTATGGATCGATCCTAATTAACACCATATCGATCTGGTGGGCCGAATCACATGAGGAAAGTAGTCTTCCGAGATCCGAGCCAGATATTTTCAGCCTACACTTATAAATAGTGACCCTAGACCTATAGAAAATGGACTTTTTGGCTTCTCTACGCTGATACTCTACGGAAATATTTACTATACTTCAATTGTACTGTTGTAATCTCTTGTAATCAACCATTGAAACTCAATAAATATCGATAATTTCATAGTGGACGCAGGCAATACACCGAACCACTCTAAATTTGCATGTTTCTGCATTTTCTCCTATTTGTTGATTGGTATGTTTATTAGATCAGCCTCATTTTACATTTATTTTCTTCATTTTCTCTTCAAACACATCCGAAGAGTGTTGCGCCCAATTTTGGTGCAATCAGGAGAAATAAGTGTATGTAAAAAAATCGTACGCGGCTTTTAATTGTTAAAAAGCTATTTATCAATAAAACGACTTCGATCATTTTATCGATATTTTTCCGAAAAATATATTTTTGCAAAAATGTTTCCAAAAAAAAATCACCATTAATATTTATCACATAAAACATGATTATTTGTATTCAATAAACCTATATTAGAATAGTTAAGTGATAAAATTACGGGTCATTACAAACTCCCACATCATTACAACACAGGTTAAGAAAGGAGACAATGATCAAGATTAGGATGACGTTGAGAGAAGCTTATGGAAGTAGTCTATTTATCTATTTATGTTATTTTCTTGTGTACCCATTTGAAGTTAAGAATGTATCTTTGGATAAGATGATCTAACAATTATTGTTGACATTATGTCATGGTTTTAGTTTGTGATATTTGAAGTTTGAAATAAAATGGGTGTTGTTTATGCTATTATATTTTATCCTTACGTTGTGAGTTCTGATTAAATAAATTAATAGCTCAGTATTATATGGAATGGGTCTAAGTGTTGACGGGCATTTTCTGGATCAGAATTCATGCATGTTTTAGGGCAAGTTGTCATACTTATCATATATATCTAACTTGCATATCAAATACACATATTCACTATAAGATAATTCATTGATGAATTTAACAAAGTAAGTGAATTCGCTTTTGGTATCATTAGTCCTTAGATCACATACATCTATAAGTATCAATTGAAATAGTTTATTTGCTCTTTTATCACCTCCATCAAATGGATTTTTTCCCTTAATCATTTGAGTTACATTTCATATTTCATATAATTTATAATCATATGATTAAAGAATTATTTCTCAAGGATATGGCTTACTGAATAATTGAAAAATTAATTCTTAAATATTTAGCTGCTTTTGTAATTTCTATAACAACACATCACTATTGTTCTGAAAACAAATACCATCATCGAAACATCAAAAACAGATTTATTTTTAGCGAATGTTCACGATATTTATATAAATAAAAATTAATTGTATTTTCAGTCATTATCCAAATAAATTATTTTTCATAAATAATATTTGGCATATATGAAAGTAATCTTTCAAAACTAGATGTGACAACTAGTAAGTTCTATATGGTATGCTCCCACTATTTCCATTGTTACGATAACAATGTTTGAAATACAAAGTTCCACTCAACCATTTACTACGAGCTGTTTATTTATTTACAGTAGCTAATTTACTATGACGAATTTAGAAACAAATATCCTGAACTCAAAAAATGCATAAAATCTATTTTTCTATAATAAAAATACAATTGGAATATAAATCATAATTATTGTTTCCTTATTAATCATTTATAATTATTATAACCAACCGTGTTCCCAATGTCTTTTAATGGGGTAGAAGAAGAAGTGATCATTCACTATCTTCATCTAACTATGCCAACATTATTTCCATTGTCAAACTTGCACTTTCTCTAATAAAAGGTTAAATCATTCGAACGAATAACCCTTTACTTCAACTATGTGCCGAATTTTTTTACACAAATGTATATTGTTATCCTTAACATTTTAAATCCTAGGTATGTTTATAATTCTTGGTTTAGTGTTATTTATAACACAAGAAGATCCTTATTATATTCAATCATATTAAACAAATGATTCACACTATGTCTACTTTCTTATTTCAAATGAAATATTTTCATCAAGATTTCTTTAAATGCGAACATGACCATTCACCATACAACATTCTTATGTGGTCGAGTATAGATTACGTATCCATACTCTTGTACTCCTTTGGAGTTCAAAACCTATAAAACACAATGCAAAGTTCATGGTAAATTTACACTTAAGTAATTAAGACACGAATGTTTTAGTCGTTGTATAATTTGGTCCCGCGTGGCTCCTAAAGCAATAACATAACAAAAGATTTATTGGTAAGTATAGTTTATATTTCTTCATCAATCTTTAATTTAATTCATTTAGTATACTTTTATTGATGAGGTGGAGTCTTGGTACATCATTTAGGTCATCCGCATGGTGATCTAGCTAACCAGATTCAAGTTTGGAAACAACCTCTTTACAATGAGAAGGAAAGGCCGCGTACATTATCGACCTCCCTAAAGCCCGCTATCGTGCAGAAGGCTCGTGCACTGGGTTCCACTGTTAGTATATTTTTAATTATAACTGGTTTTATCCATTATGTTAAGAAAATTTATAAACTAGATCTTGTACTATTACATATGTTCTTATACTTATTAGATTGGTTTGTTATATTTACCTAATAAGGCTCAGACTGGCGCAAAAATCCTAAGAGATATAAGAATTTATTTATTCCTTCAGTGAGTATTCGGATTTGTTTATCATGTTAGTACAACCTTGAGGTGCTCAACGAATTGTAGCCACCATAAATCGTAAGTAATCCTTTACTAATAACATCTTATAAATAACTCCTAATTATACTTTTACTATGCTCCTAATCATCTTTATGACCTCAAGAATGCTCAACAAATCATAAATTACATTAGATACCCAAGACCCGTTATATTGCGTTAGCTTAAGGGTAATTATACAAATCTTGAGGGTGCTCAACAAAGTTATATAATGCTCTTACCTATCTATGGATAATATAGACATCACGTTATATATTATGGCTTGAGTGAGCTCAACTACCATAGGTATGTAAAGTACTATGTTTATGTTATAAATGATATAAAGCGTTATTAATTAAATTCATAATTTGAAATAACTTTTGTGCAATATTATCGACTATATAAAGAAGATAAGTGTAACCTACGATATCATATGTCTCTATGTACATTGAATGTATACTCCCTTAAGTTTATATGGGTTTTAATTTATTTAAACCTTCATTTTCTTTATAAATATAACAAATATATAACATTTAAAATTCATTATAATATTTAATATATATATATATATATGTCTATATATGCGTACACACACACATATGTTCATATGTATCCTTTCACTAGTTAAACATTTTACTTAATCGTAAACATAAAATTTATATTTTTATATATAATGTAAAACAATTTTAAATTTACTTATTTGTAACTTTTATGAATATAAGTTTTGAAGAATTTTAAATTATATTCATTACCCTTATAAATCTTAATTTTAATTTAGAACAATTCAAAATTTACATTTTTTTAACTCTTTATAAATTTAAATAATATGTTATTAAAACTTAAAATAATTCTAATTTAATTCACATGTTCAAATATGCGTTTTGAATCAACTTAAGGCTTAAAATACTTCTATGCATTCCATAAGGGCATACCCTTAGAATAGAACACTTCGATGAGCCAAGTAAAGACGAAAAGATCAAGAGGTTTTCGGTTCATGGGAATATTCCTTATTTAGATTCTCCTTAATTTAAGCCTATTTTCTTTTGACACCCGTCTAGCTAGTATTATCAATAGACTACCCTACATGTTGGTTGACTATTCACATAAACACAATATACACTCTAATTCCACTATTAAATTTGGTGCATTTGAAGTGGGGGTAAAATGGTGAATTTCATAGAAAATTTCTTTTAGCAATTTGCAAAAGATTTCATTATGTGTATATAAATAATTAATTTGTATTATACCATATTTATTATTTATTATTAAAAGAGTTTAGGAAATATTTTTTAACTTATTTAAATTTATACTAAAATATTTACTTATTTATTATTAACAAATAATAATAATTTATTATTAATTTAGCTTTGATCTAAGTTATTAATTTAGTGTAATTTAATTTTTTGTTTTAATACATTAATATGTTCGTATTTATAATACAAACATCATCAGCAACTAAAAAGAATAATCTAATCATGGGGAAATAGGGGAACATATATAATATATTTGTAATTAACCATTGTGACCTACTATTAATTAGTATATAGATTAAGATCACATGTCAATGATAATGTCAAGGGGATATATATACATATATGCAAAATAATTAAATATATTTACATTGATAACTTTTTCCTTTTGGTTAATTGTTAACTAATATTTATATTCTTATATATATTGTAATATTTTCTAAAACACAAATAAATATTATATTATAACATAAAGATATATTTGTAACACCCCATAAAATAAACCAAAACTAAATAGAGTAAATTGAATTAAATATGATAACATAGAAAATGGAAATTTCATAAAAGTCAGAATTTGACCATGAACGTTATTCTGTTGCATTCGTGGTGAAATTCTGATCTACTTTCATACATAATATGTTGAAGATGGAGCACAAACGAAGAAATTATAAGCGTTCGAAGTGTTTAGATTTAAATTAATTTACTTCGAATTCAAATTCAAATGAGAATTAAATTTAGCATTTTAATTTCAAAAATTATCATAGGGGTTAAGTAAACATTAATTAAAGTTTAACGTTAAATCAATTAAGGTATAAAATTAATTTAAAAACAACGGAAATAAAATCATTCCCAAAATAAATGTACTGGTCGACCCTTAGTCTTCGACGGTTTGAAGAGTTGCGATCGACCAGTCAATGCCAAAAAGTAGTAGTGGCATCTAGGGTTTGGATGTTTGTATATTGTTTTTTATGCTCCATATTTATCCGTTTCTCACCTACCCGCATCCTGCGATGCTGCTAAATTTCAACTCCTATAAATAGAACCCTATCCTCCCCACTTTTTATTCATATTGTTTAGGGAATTCAGCAAAACTCCACCATTGTTATCTCTCCAAATTAGATTTAGAAACTCCATACATAATTCAGGTAAGAATCCAATATATTTTCTATTTATTTCTTCTTCTTCCAACCAATTCTTGTTCTATTCCTCTCCAACTATTCTCAATCTAATAAAAGTATATACATCAACCTAGTCTTGTTATATTCATCTCCGATCTAAATCTAATAAAAATATATGCACCTTCCTTATTGTGTATATACATCAAAGAGAGAGAGCTTCTAGAAGAGACTGAAAGGTATGCAAATCTAAGGATGGCAAAGCTAAGGCTATTCTGCAAGTGAAAATATTAGTATTTATTTTTTAGTATTGGCTAGTATATCTCTATGGATTTCAATATGCCTTAGGAATTTTAGGATTGCGAAAATGCAATAGATAAAATCACCCAAAATTCCTTTTTATTTTGAAATGTCAGTTCTATTTGAAGATTCTTAATTACTTATATTAATTTGATGGAATTTGTTTTGTTATGCAATTTCAGATAATTTCATTGTCTATTCCACTTCTCCTCCTTTAATTCAAATTGTGATTTTTTAAAAAAAAATAAGGGTTTAGAGTATGAATTCTATTCGTAGTTTACACCACTTGTTCCCCACCAATTTCCCATCAACTATTTCTATGTAAAAGTGGATTTTAATAGAATATGAGGTTAATTCCTATTGTTTAGAATATTCCGCTGAATTTGTATAATAAATTAGGTTTCTATTTTATTTGCAAGTCTGTTACTGCAGCTCTGGTAATGAATATTTATTCCTTGTTTTGGATATTGGAATCCCTTGTTCTGTATGTTGAAATCTTGGAAATTTGGAAGAAAAGGACTTGTAATATCTTGGTTAGGGAATTAACATTTAATGCTAGTTTAGGAGTATAGATAACATGCTTAGAATTTATTAGGCACGAATTTTTTATTATTTCTATTAGCATAATTAACATATAAGTATGGCATACACTGCGTAGTTAATTATGAGTTTTTTGTGATCTATTCACCTATGAAGAAGGTAATTATGATTTTAAGAAGTAATAAGGAAGATTTCGTATAAGGCATTAAATATGAAATGATGAGTATTATATATATATATATATATATGGTGTTTATTTAATTTATGACTAAGTCATATGGATACAATGTCAATAGAGTTACACGACAGAAGTCTGCCCTTCACTTTGAGGCTACTAATAGTTGTGTACGCTTCCTTTTAACGTTAGATATTAGGCATGATAGGTGGTATCTCGACAACTGTCCTCTTGGGATAAGGTATTAAGTGGCTGATTAAGGGTCCGCCTTTCTATAAAGAAGCATTAAGTAACTCGAGAGATTCCACATAATGCCAGCTAGATATTTACCATTTAGGGTTCCGCCTTGGGAATAGGTATTAAATGATGGCTCCTCCTCAATTGAGGTCTTAAATATCTAAAGTCTTCCTATTTTTTTATAAAAGATATTAAGTGGCTTGGGTACCCTCTCTTGAATTATTAGCTATTTATGACATGGGATTTTGGTCATGGGATATTAGAAACCTAAATGTGGAATGGAAGATATTAAGTGTTTGATTTAGGACTCACCCCCTTTCCTTATAAGAAGTATTAAATGGTTTTATGTACCTAAAAATTTTCTTATTTTGAAATATATTACCTAAGTGCTGGTAAGGTAAGACTTGAGGTTTTTATTCACCTGACATTTGTCGTTTTGGCTCCCTCCTCATTATGACATAAGTTAAGGACATGGTGATGACAGTGATATGCTTGAAGGTAGAGTGGCTTGGTTTGTGGCATTTATTATTATTTGTTTTTATGGTGTTTTTATGTCGTACCCATGTATTTAGACAAATGTTTTGACGGATCTAATGATGCAGTTTTATAGAATTTTGTGTTATGACATTTTAATTATTTCAAAATAAATGCGCGCAATTTGCTATTATATTTTATTCCATCCCTTGTGAGTTCCAAAAGAATAGTTATTGCTCTATACTGTTATCTCTTTTTCTAACCAACAGCCAACTGCATAACATGTCTAAGTTGCGATGGGCCTTTTCTAGGTCGAAATTTAAGCCTGTTCTGGGGTGGGTTATTACATTTGATATCGGTGCGTAGGTTACTCGATTAACGGAGAAAAAATATGTGTGAGAGACGTACTTGTTATTTTAAAAACTATTTTCAAAATTCTTACTATACATATGACCTATTTTCTTCAACATACGCACATACATTAGGCGATCCTTTTTCTTTCGGTATATAATACTATCCTAGGAAATTGTCACTGAAGATTCAACCTAAAGATAGTTGATTTAGCTGATAATCAATCTTCTTTTGGACAAGGGAACCCTACCCACTGATGACCTCCCATTCATGGAATTCCCAAATGGCTCACACAATATTTTAGGACCGTTGAGCAGATTCTTATTCCTCCATCTACACCGGTGGCACCCGTTGCCCTGCTTGCCAATGTAGTACCCCGTCCCGTTGACTTTTCTAAATTGTGTCAAGACTTTATCAATATGGGAGGGAAGACATACTCTTAAACTGAAGGATATTTGGAAGCTAAAGCATGGGTTAATGACCATGAGAAAATATTTAGAGAGCTTGGTTGGGAGTATCAACCTAAGAGAAGGATGGTAGATTTGTACATTTAAGGAGAAGCTTTCGATTGGTGGAACTTGGAGAGTAAGGAAAACACTAGAAGGATATTCTCATGTGACGAATTTAAAAACAATTTGAGATGAGATTTACGGCTAAGGCGGAGTGAGCCTACAGTTGGAGAAATTCATTCAACTTAGGCAAGGGACCCCACTCTTAAGAAGCACATAGCAAAATTCACGAAGTTGGCTAAATCAGGATGAGCCTAATAGACACACCTATGAAAAAGGCCATGAAGTTCTTGAAGGGCTTAAATTCCCCACCGAGTTAAATGCTATTGATCCAAGTGCCAATTGGAGCCACGTATGAGATATTGGTGGATTGGCCATGCTACATATGGACAATGTGGATGATAAGGAGGCAGAGAAGGCGAATACTACAATTACCCAAAAGCAAGGAGGATCCAAGAAAGGAAGCTTTTGGGCCAACAAACTGTCAAAGGGGAAGTTTATGAAGGATGGTAAGTTATGCAAGCGATGCCAAAAGAATGACCATGAAGCCAAAGATTGTAGGGTAAGTCTAATAAGGAAGCCTTTAAATGGAAGTGCATTAACTGCCACATGGAAAGGCATCTCAATAATTAATGTTCTAAGTTGGAAAAATAAGGATCAAATGGATATGCTTATGCTATTAAAGTCGTCCCTGTTGCTAGTAGACCAACGAGAGGCCAAGGGGAAGTAGCTCTAAAAGGTATAACTTGGTCACCATTCATAACCTATTTGATTCACGGGCATCACATTCCTTTATATCTATTCAGTAAATTTCTTAAACCTTCATACCTAGATGGTCCATAGCCCAATAGAGGTTTCTAATCTTATTGGGAGTTCGTCACTTCTCCCTTTTATTTGCAAAGACCTAACGTTAGACATATGTGGCATTAGTTTCATATGTAATGTATATGTTCTAAACTTCGATAGGTATAGACTTATCATGGGTATGGATTGGTTGTCATATTATTGAGCCATTTATGATTGTGATAGGAGGGTAGTACTATTAAGGAGTTGTGGAGGTCATGACCTAAAAATTCTTTGTACACCCAAAGAATTAGTTGAGTTAATTCATCTATACTCTCTAAGTTTATTCGTTATTAGAGAGCCATCATCCATACCAATAGTTTGTGAATTTCTTGATGTTTTTGAAGAGGTCTTCGGTCTCCCACCCTATAGGGAGATGGAGTTCATAATAGATTTGGAAAAAGACGCAAGGCCAATTACCCTTGCCTTTGAGGCATATGGCTCCAAAGAAAGAAGGGAGTTGGACAAGCAAATCTTGGAGCTTTTAAAGAAAGAATTCATCCACCAGAGTACTTTTGAGTGGAGAGGTCATGTTATTTTCGCCACAAAGGCAGACGGTTCTTTAAGACTTTGCGTCGAGTATAAAGAATTAAACAAGTTGACAAGGAAGAATAGGTATCCTTTACCTAGGATTGACGACCTGTTCGACCAACTTTTAGGAGTTAAAGTCTTTTCTCAATTAGATTTAGCAACGAGATTCCATCAATTAAGAATTGTAGAGGAAAGTAACTCAAAGACTGCATTTCACACACCAGATAAACTCTATGAGTGAGAAGCAATGCCTTTTGGAATTACAAATGCCCCATCATACTTTATAGATTTGATGAGTCGGGTATTTAGGGGCAACTCGATAAATTTGTCATGGTATTTGTTGGTGATATTTTGGTTTTCTCCAAAGGCAAGGAGGAGCATAAGCACTACCTTAGGGAGGTATTAGAAACTTTAAGGAGGCACCAACTCAAGGCTAAATTTTCTAAATGCCGCTTTTGGAGTCGTGAAGATAGATTTCTTAGGAATATAGTTTCGAAGCAAGGATTGGCTCTAGGCCCTTCTAAAATAGAAATTGCCTAAGGATGGACGACTCCTAGGAACACATCTGAGATTAGAAGTTTTTAGGGTTGGGAGGCTATTGCAGGAAGTTCATCAAGAACTATGAAAAATATGAGCCCCTTTAAGCAAATTGACTATGAAGAACCTAGTCTTTTCTTGGGATGATAGATGCACTAAGACATTTGAGAAGCTGAAGGATTTATTGACTAGTGCACCAGTTCTCACTATTCCAGATGGAAATAAACCATTTACGGTTTTCACATATGCTTATGGCACGGGGTTAGAAGCAGTTCTAATGCAAGAACGGAAAGTAGTTACTTATGCTAGTAGGCAACTAAAGGATCGTGAGAAGAGGTATCTAGTTCATGACTTGAAATTGGCAGCTATTTTCTTTGCATTGAAGGTGTGGAGGTGTTATCCCTTGGGAGAAAGGTTTGAGTTATTCAATGATCATAAGTGACTCAAATACCTATTTTCCTAAAAAGATTTGAACCTTAGGCAGTAGAGATGGATGGAGTATATAGCATCGTTTGGCTTTAGTATCCGATGCACCCCTGGAAAATGGAACGTAGTCACAGAACCCCTTAGTTGGAGGCAAGCCACCCTAAGTTCTATATATAAATAGAGATAATTGGAATTTCTCTCGAAATTTAACTTCCAACTATCAGTAGAACCCATCCAAGGCTTTCTAGCAGTTATAGAGATTAGACTTGGCTTGATGGACCTCATATGGAATAAGCAAGTGAAGGATGAGAAGTTGGTAGAGATTTTGGAGAAGTTGAGGAAAGGAGAGCATTTTTGTCGGGCTAGTAGGTATTCAGTTGATAAGAAAGGATGGAAACCTTTGTATCCTAGTGGTTTGATGTTTTAGAGAGGTCCATATGGAATGCCACCTCTCAAAGATGATCATACATCCAGGGGAGATAAAATATACAGAGATATAAAGAAGATTTCTTTTGTCGTGGAATGGAGAAGAGCGTAGCTGAGTTTGTTGCTTTGTGTTTGCATGTCAATGAGTAAAAGTTGATCAAGGGAACTTGGAGGATTATGTTACCTCTAGATATTTAAACTTGGAAGTAGGAGCATATATCGATGGATTTTGATGGAAGGATTGCCTAGAAGTCGAAAGGGCAATAAGCAATTTGAGTTGTGTGGATAAACTAACTAAGAGTGCCCATTTTATTCCAGTTAAGAGAAATAAGACCGTCATTTCTTTCTCACGGATTTACATCAAAGAGGTTGCCCTTTTGCATGGAAATCCTATGAGCATAGTTAATGATAGGGACCCCGTGTTCACCAGTGATTTTTGGAGGAGACTACAAGCAATTTTGGGCGCTTTTTTGAATCTTGGCACTACATATCGCCTACAAACTAATGGACAAACAAAGAGGGTGAATAGGATTTTGGAGGACTTGTTGAGAGCTTGCGTCTTCGACTTCGGAGGACATTGGGGGTAGCATCTACCTTTAATTGAGTTTACGTACAATAATAGCTATTGAGCGACGATTGGTATGGCCCTTTATAAAGCACTTTATGGGCGATCATGCAAATCGCTATGTTGTGATGGAAAACCACCGATAAAGTGTTGTTCGGACCCAATTTTATCCATGATACCATGGAAAAAGTAGAGTTGATCAGTCAAAGAATGGAGATAGCGTAAGACTGTTAAAAATCTTGTGTGGAAAGAGGAAAGAACTTGAGTTTGAGGTTGGAGATATGGTATTTGTTAAGATCTCCCCCTAGAAAAGTAATTAGATCTGGCAAGTTTGGAAAATTTGCTCCTATGTTTGATAAGCCATTTAGAGTTTGGGAAAGATAGGAAATCTTGCTTACTGCGTGGAATTTCCTAACAATTTGGCGAGGTCCACAATGTTTTCCACGTTTCTCAACTTAGAAAATGCCTTCTGGCACTGCCATTAGTCTTGAGCCTGATCAATTAAGGGATTAGGGACAGAGCCGATAGTAGTCCTGCCACACATGCATTATGGAGCACATAAATGGGAGACTCCGAAAGAAAGTAATTAGGCTAGTTTAACTACAACGGGGAAACAATCCATTGGAAAGAACATAGGAAACCAAGGAGAAGATGAAGACCACTCATCTAGAGATTTTCATCGGTAAATTTTCTCTCCAAAATTAGGACTTTTGGTTGCATTGTTGTTGCTAGATTGTATGGTAGGAGATGCTTGCTATAATTTTTCGCTATCACTTTGCATCATATATACTTTCTATGCATGTTTAGGGTATTTGCATACATACTTGTTAACACGATTACACATTCACGCTAGAATTGAGCTATTGGTTGAGCAGATGGTTGAGTAGATGGTTTTGTAAACAACTTGATTGCATAACATGGATATTATTGCGCATTACATTGTTTACCCCTTGAAAGATTTTAGGAAAAAAAATCTTTTTAAGGGAGGGAGAATGTAAAGCCCGTAAAATAAACCAAAAATAAATGGAATAAACTGAATTAAATATGATAAGGCAGAAAATTGAATTTTAATAAAATTTATAATTTTACTACGAAATTTATTGCGTTCATGCCGAAATTCTAATCTATTTCCATATATAATATGCTGAAAAAGGAGCTCAAACGAAGAAGCTATGGGCGTTTGAAGTTTTCAAATTTAAATCAAACGAGAATATAAATTTAGGGTTTGGATTTCAAATTTGCTTTGGGAATAGGTAAACATTTAATTATCTTTTAGCGTTAAAGTTAATTAGGTTATAAAACTAATTAAAAAGCAATGGAAATAAAAACAAACCCAAAACAAATGTACCGGTCGACCCCCTTATTAGACCAGCCAATCCCTAGCGGTCGACCCATTGAAGAGGGGAGGTCGGTTGGTCGATGCCACAAAATGGCAGTAGCGGATAGGGTTTGGATGCTTGTTGTATTGAGTTGTATGCTCCAGATGTATCCATTTCTCACCGTCCTCCATCCCATAATTATTGTGCGTTTCAATCCCTATAAATAGAATCATGTCCACTCCACTTTTATACATATTATTTAGGAAATTCAGCGAAACTCTGCCATTGTTATATCTCTAAATTAGCTTAAGAAACTCCATATAGAATTCATGTAAGAATCTGATCTATTTTTTATTTATTTCTTCCTCCTCAAACCTATTCTTATTCTATTCCTCTCCATGTATTCTTAATCTAATAAAAATATATACATCTTCCAAGTTGTGCGTGTGTGTGTTTATATCAAAAAAAGAGAAATTCCAGAAGAGATTGAAAGGCGTGCAAATCCAAGGAAGGAAAAGCTAAGGCTACTTTGTGAGAGGAAACCTCATTATTTCTTTTTTTATAATTGTTTAATATATCTGTATGCATTTGAATATGCCTTAGGGATTTTGGGATTGCAAAAATACGATAGATAAAATCCCAAAAAATTCCTTTTTATTTTGAAATGTTAATTCTATGTGAAGATTCTCAATTATTTATATTAATTTGATAGAATTTGTTTGGTTTATGAAATTTTTGACAATTTCATAGTCTATTGCACTTCTCCTCCTTCTTTGTTTCAAATTGTGATTCTTCAATAAAATAAGGGTTTAGATTATTATTTCTATACGTAGTTTATACCACTTATTCTACACAAATTTCCCTTTATCGATTTCTTTGTAAAAGAGGAGTTGAATATAATATGAAGTTAAGGTTGCAATTACTATTGTTTAGGATATTCCATTGAATTAATGTAATAAATGGGGTTTCTATTTTATATACAAATCTACTATTGCTGTTTTGTTATGAATATTTATTCCTTGTTTTGAATATTAGGATCCCTTGTTTGGTATGTTAAATCTTAAGAATTTGAAAGAATGGGACTTGTAATATTCTGGTTAGTTAATTGACATTTAAGGCTAGTTTAGGGTGTATAAATCACACTCTTAGAATTTATTAGGCGCGAATATTTAATTATTTCTATTGGCATAATTAACGTATAATTATAGCATATATTGCGTGGTTAATTAGACATTTATTTGTCATTTATTCCCCTATTAGGAAGGTAATTATTATCTTAAGGCATAATAAGGAAGATCCCTTAGAAGGCCTTAATTTTGAAACGGTGAGATGAGTATTATATACATATATACATGGAGAGTATTTAATTTATGTCTAAGCTATAGGAATGCGAGGTCAATAAAGTTACACAACAGAGGTCTGCCTTTCACTTTGAGGCTACCAGTAGTTGTGTACACTTACTATTGATGTGAGATATCCTCTACGATAAAAATTTGCGATGATGTGAGGTTAGTCCCAAATTCTATAGAGTAAACTTACCCAGTTAATCTGGCACCAGTTCCTATTAATAGTTAGACTAATGGGAGATGTCTATGGGCAATAATACCAAGTGCCTGCTTTAGGGCCTTGTGGGATTAAGTGGTTGTTTGAGGGTCTGTCGCTTTTTTCCAAATGAAGTATTTAATGGCCAAGGTGTTATTTATTAGGCACAATAGGTGGTATCTCGACCTGAGTCTGCTTCAGGATAAGGTGTTAGGTTGCTGATTGAGGGTCTGCCTTTCCATAAAGAAGTATTAAGAGACTTGAGAGATTCCATATGATGCAAGCTAGATAGTTAACATTTAGGGATGCATCTTGGAAATAGGTATTAAATGATGGGGTCTGCCTCAGTTGAGGTCCTAAATGGCCAAAGTCTGCCTATATTCTAACAAAAGGTATTATGTGGCTTGGGTACTATCTCTTGCATTATTAGCTATTTATGACGTTGGATTTGGGTCATGGGATATTAGAAACCTGCATTTGAAATGGAAGGTACTAAGTGGTTGATTGAGGACCCGCCTCCTTTCCTTGTAAGAAGTATTACATATTCTTATTTTTAAATATACTATCCAAGTACTGGAAAGGTAAGACTCGAGATTTTTATTCACTTGATATTTGTTGTTCCGACTCCATCCTCATTACAACACAGGTTAAGGACGTAGTGATGAGGGTGACGATGCTTGAAGGTGGAGTAGTTTTGCCTATGGCGGTTATTATTATTTTCTTTTATGGTATTTTTATGTTGTACCCATGTATTTGCAAAATGCTTTGATAGATCTAATGCTATGGATTTTATGGATTTTTTATTATGATGTTTTTGATGGTTTTAAAACAAATGGGCACAATTTGCTATTATATTTTGTTTCATCCGCTGTGAGTTCTAAAAGAATTGTTGTCTCTTTGTACTGTTATCTCTTTTTCCAATCAACATCCAACCTTAGAACGGATCTAGGTTTCGATGGGCCTATTCTGGGTTGAAATTTAGGCCTGTTTCAGGGTGGGTTGTTACAATATTCAACAAACTTGCGAACATGTTTATTTAACATAACTTATTAAATTAAAGAAAACACATATATTTATTAAATTCAAAAGGGTTTAGATATTTAACGATTTAAGTTTTATAATAGTTTGACTAATTCAAATAATATATATTTTTTCTTTTTTCTTTTAACCGAGCAGACTGATCTCTGTAACTATTAAGTAAATCTGTGCGGTTTGAAATAAAAATTAAATTTCAAATTTTCAAGAATTTAAAATTCTTTTGACCTTTTCGAAATCAGAAAAATATGAATTTCATTACTAGAAGCCAAAAGCTTCGAAACTAAAAAAGATTTCAACAAAAATTTCCATATGAATACAAACACACACATATGTATATATAAATTAAAAAATTTCTTCATTATATTTTTATAGCCGAAAGGATTTTATAAATATATATTATTTATAGACATTAAAGCGTTTCCTTCTTTATTCAATATTAAAATTAATTTCCATACTTTTTTTAATCATGGCCTGAGTAATGATGTAAAAATAGTATATATGCAAACACACACACACACACATACACACACACGCACACACCCCTATATATACTAATATTTAGTAAAAGAAGATTTTCTCTTCCTTTTGATCTTGCCAATTTTCAAACGCCTCATTTATTGGATTTTTCCTTAGTCTCCTTATTAAGGGTAGTAACATCGTCTCCTTGGCTTCTAAAATATCTACTGAGGCTATGGTTAGGTTAGTCTTGTGTATAGATAATAAGAAGAGGGGTGGCTTTTAGCCAACGCGATTGCAAATATCTAGCCCTTTTCTCTCAAACCCTATATAACACCCCATATTTTGGAATGTCAAAATATGTGGAAAATAAATAAATTTAATCAAAGTATATTTTGAGATATTAATTAAGTAAGACAAAGTTAAGAGTCAACTTGAGATGAATAATTAGAAATTTAGTAAGAAAAGGTTAGAATTAGATTTCTCCCAAAACCCAAATTACTAGCCCCCTAACACTTCCGCTTTTCATTCATTTTACCTTTACTAAAAAAAGACCGAAGGAGGCCCGCCATATTTTCAAAGAAGAACATAAAGAAAACTAAAGAGTAAGGAATAAGCATTTACCCATTAGAGAAGTATATATTTTAATGAACATCTAATTAAACTAAGATAAGTGATAATTTCTCTAAAACCTTCCAAACCTATTTAGATTAGAATTGTATGTGAATATGACTCTTTGAATGATAATGAACAGGTGTATGAATTATAGATACCATTGTTCATGTTTGGGAATTTAATGGTAATGATTTCTGACATGTTTAAGACAAAATGAGAATCGAACCTCCTCCAATTCACTTGAAATTTTTATATGATGTTAATGATATTAATTTGTAGACGGTTTTTAAATGTCATAATTTATGAAACTATTTAAAATTTATATGAATTCTAAGTTAAAAAATACTTAATTGTAGGATATAATTATTTAAAATATAAAAAATGATTAATTTGGCATGAAATTTTATATAAGGTTAAGGATGGCTAATTAGATTTTTTGGTTATTTTTGGAATTTTCGCATGCATTTTCTAATTTATTCAAATTACTTAGTAAGGAAAGAGATAATAACTAATGCGTAATTAATTATGGAAGCTATAAATAACTCCTGAAAACCATAACTCGAAAACCCCTTATAAACAAGTAATAATCCGAATTATGACAAGATTTGGTGGAAAGCAATTCCTTTCAATGGTAATGAAACAGCTTTCATGTTAATTACCAAAGTGCCATGTCAACTAGTAATATCCTTTAAATATCAACATGCAATAGCTAAACTGAACTCAACGTGCGATAGCTAGGTAAAGTCTTGACATGTGATGGTTACAAAATGCCAACTTGCGGTAATATGTATATGTCAGCCTATGATGGTTCATGGATGTCAACTTGAGATAGCTACTCACTTATCAATGTGGGATGGTTGAAACATATAAACATGCAATAGTAAGAAATAGCCAACTTACGATAGTTTTAATGTGTTAACATGCGATGGCTATGAAATGTCAACTTACGATAGCTGAAGTAAACTCAGCATGTGATGGCTAAGGTATGTCAAACTACGATAGCTATAGTAAATGATATATCAATTTATGATAGCTTTAGGGTGTCAACTTGCGATAATATAAATGAAATATCAATCTATGATAGCTTTAGAGTGTCAACTTGCGATAATACATAATGTCAACTTGCATAACTTCTAGTGCCAACTTCTGATAGCTATAATTATCAATGTATGATTGCACTAAGTGTCAAAATACGATAACTAGTGTAATAATCATGATTTTTGAATTACTTTAATAAAATAAATAAAAAATTAAATTTGAATTTTAAATGGAAATGCAAGGCTATTAAGTAATTAAATATTATATAAGCTTTTTAAATTTAGTATTTGGGATTTGTTTCAAAATAGTGTATGAAAATTGATTTAATAATTAAGAGCATATAATAAATGGATTTGTAAATTCATTAGCCAAATTATATTGAGGAAACATTTTACATTTTATTTAGAAGTGTGAATTAAAAAGAGAAGTGAGAAAAGAAATAAAAGAAATACATAATAAAAAGATTTCTTTTTCTTATTGGGTATATTTTTCACCCAAGCCTATTTAATACATAGGAAAAAGAGAAGTTCAATTATCACTTTATCACTTACTGTACATTCTAAAACCAATAAAGAATACCATGTCTTCCTTTTCTTCTCTTGAAACCCCAGAAGAAAAATCCACTCCTTTTAATTCAATAAATTGCTAGAATATCCACTAAATTCAAGGTAATGTTACCGAACCCTATTTCATCATCTTAGGTGTTTGATTTCACTTGTACAGTGTTATTATTCTTTTTGTTCATCTTTTCCTTTGAGGATTTATTAGAGTTTACTGAAATCTTAAGAAGGATGGTAGAATTTGCTGTTTGGCGGTGAATCAACCATTACACGATCTGTCTTTGAATTACTAATTGCATGCATATGAATTTAGGCTATGGTTAGGAAATAGGAAGTGTGATTTGTTACTTCCATGTTTGCAAACCTGTTAGTTTATTCCATATCAAATATATTAACCGTAATTTAAAAATTGATTATTTTAATTATGTTGCATTTGTTTGCATTAGTAGAATTTTATTCATATAACTATAGTTTGAGTAGTAATACTCAATGTTTCATTTGGAGAAATGGTTGTAGTCATCGATGGGAATAATGTGCTTGGAGCATCGCGCTTCAGCACTCACACCGATCGACCGATGGCGGATGACCGGTTGACTGATCATGGTCTAGAACCTATGCTCCAGGCTATCTCATTCCCCTTTGTTTTGTTGGTGTTTGACTTGTTTTGCAGGGTTATTATTGGTTCCTTCTGATGGTGATTCCCTGACTTTGTGTTGCTTTGTGATATCATATGATTTTATTCTATGGTAATATATATATTTTTATATATATATGAAGTACTTAGTTATTATAATGTGGAATTACGGAAATAGTTATATAAAAGGTATATAGTTTTCAATCACTTTTATAAAGTGAATATAATCTATATTTATAAGACTATCTTCAGATTAAGAGTTTAAATTTACGTAAATGAAATCATACTTATTAATCCATTAATTTTATAGTCATTAGACTAATATTTCAATGATTTTAATTGAAGTAATTTCTATACAAAATATTACTTCTATTAGATAAGAATTCTAATTAAATTGTTTATTAGTACAAGTGGCGTGGAACACTTGTATCACTATATTGCATAATTCTATGACTCATTTGATAGATTATTTTACTTGAGTAGAATCTACGATCTTTTAGTAAATATTCAAATACCACTGATTGGTTGATGACCCAAAATTTTGGACAATAACAATTTGATAATCTTTTTTAGTAAGTATTTAAATTGGTTTAATAATCTTCTTTTATAAATATTTAATTTTTAAATTTTATCTTTTAAAGCTAATAAAATTATTTTCTATTTATAATGTATATGTTGGTATATATATTAAATAGGAAGTCTTTGGTTTTAATAAAAGATATGTTTTCAAATTTTAATATATATGTATGTATATATTGTGATTTGAAGTTATGTTTTAAAATTCAATATAATAATTTTCTAGGCTAATATTAAAATGTTTCTATTTATAATGTTTATATATTTGTATATATTATAAATGGGAAAGATTTGGTTTGAATTTAACTAATAAAAACGTTTTTCAAATACTAATATATATTATGTACTTTGGAAGTTATGATTGAATTTAATATAAAACTTTTCAAAAGCTATTTAAAAGTTAAACATATATTTTCAAAACACTGAAAGGAAATGTTTATAATTTATTTTTACTTAAGTTTAAATTTTAAAAAAGATAGTTTGTAAATATATAAATAAATATAAAACATAAATTAATAAAATCACATTTCATAAATATAAAAACATAAGTAATTTATAAATATGGGGTTAAACATAATAATACATTTTTCTAACGTTTGTAAGTTAAGTAAATTTTTCAATGACATTTGTATAATTTACATTAACAAGTGGCACACATTCTTTCTCTTTAAAACTAAATCATATATATTAAAAAGTATAGAGAAACCTGGTTATTTTTTTTCTAGTTCAAAGTATTTCTTTCTCAATTTTCTTCTCTTCTTTGAACTGAAAAACTGAAAAACCAGAAATCAGAGGAAAATCAAAGCTATATACAACATCAGTTTCAAAATTTTCAACTTGAGATCATGCAAACATAATGAAGATCAACAACAAGCTATCAAGCAGTAAATTAAGCAAAATCAACAACAAGCATTTCATTTTAAAAAAATCGAAACAAAGTTCCAAATTGAAAAGAATAAACAGAGCATGTTCTCTATTTTAAATTTCCTAGTGAGTAAACCATTATTTTAAAAACCATTTAAAAATATGATTGTACTTAGATGCTTGTGATGGAATTTTTGTGGAAATATGGTTTGTATATATATATTTATGAATGTGAATGCATGTATGTATATATTGTAATCTTATTGGGAATATCTGTATATAAGCCTCTGTTGTTTCACAAGCTTAAGAACAACCTTTCAAAATTCATACTTTCTCATAGATTCAATTTTAGGCTTTGATTCCTAAATGAAAACTGTTCATAAATATATAATATCAATTCTAAAAATAGTTTCAAGATTTTATATTTAGTAATTAATTCAAATTAGGAAAATTACAGTGAAAAATCAAATTTTAGTCCAAAATCAATGCTTAAGATTTCGTTTTTGGATTTTATAATGTGATCTGTTATGCAAAATGATGAATTTTAGTAATTGAATCGTGATTTATAAACAAGTATATGGTGAGATTTTCTGAGTTGAATGGATTTGGCAATTTCGCCAAATTCCGACGAACGTGGGGAAGTTCGTCGTCGCGCTTTGGGGTGGAAGAGGCGGGCGGCCGGGTGAACTCGGGAAAAATTGTTAGTGATTATTCCAATGGTCATGGCGCCCCATCGGAGGCAATTTAGGGTTTTTTCGGCTTATTGGATCGTCGTTGTTTTCATGGCGATTGCATCGCCGTGGAGGGACCGGACTCGATCGCTTGTGGGGAAGACGCTGCATGGATCTGTGACGATGATCTTGTGGGACGGAAGTGGACTCTAATGGATGGAATTGTTTTCGGCAAGGGTGTTTGTCGATGTGGTTTGAGTTCCTTTGTGTGTTGGGTTGTTCAATTTCGTCTTTCTGGCTACTACGTCGATCTTGGTGTTCAAAGGGTTAGGAGGTATGGTCGACGACTCGGCAAGTTCGTAAAGAATGTCGGAGAGGCATGGAGGTGCCGTGCACGTGCACGGTGCACTTATGTGTCTGGGAAGTGGTAGCTTTGGGGAAGAAAAATGTGGGTCGGGTTTTACTCGAGTTTTTCTCGTGTTTGTCTCGAGATGGAAGGTGGTTCGCAGGTGACTCGAGAAAGATTTTAGTTGGCTCGGGGTTTTGATGGTATGGGCTCGGGTCAGTCTTGTTTGTTCCAGGTTTATAAATTTTTAGAGAAAACATTTATAGGTTTTTAAATTTAAAATAAGTAGAACCTAGATTTAATTATGTAAAGGAAATCAAAGTTTAAAAGTAAAGAAAATATTTAATAAATTTCAAAGCTAAATAAAAATGAAACAAGTTTTCAAGTAAGAAAAAGTTAGCTAAGTCTAAAATGTATTTAAAATGAATATGTTTCAAAAGGAATGTTAAACCAAGTTCTTAAAGGTATTTTAAAGTGAATAAGTTTAAAAAAGATATGTTAATTACTTTTCAAGAATAACTATTTATTTAAATTTATTAAACAAGTTTGAACAAGTTTTCAAAGATTTTAAATGTTAAAAATTAAATGTTTTAACTTTTTTGTTTAAAGTAAATTATATATTTTTAAAATCATGTAATTGATTCCTGTATGTTTTTCTAATGATATAATTTGGTAATTAATGAAGATAATAATTTACCATTAATTATGGTTGTGATTAGTTAAAGATAATTAATTAGTGAATTAATTAAAATTAATCACTTACTGAGATTAATAAAGGTTAATTGATTGATGTTGATAATCAAAGGATAATTACGTAGTAAGTAATTAGTGGATGGTTAATGAATGTAATTTAAAAATCATTAAGTAGTAATTATGAGATGATTAATTAGTGTAATTAATTTAAGATAATTAAATAGTTAATTAATTAAAGATAATCACTTATGAAATTAATTAAGTATAATTAATTAATGTAAGTATAAATACTTAGTGTAAGTAATTAATGAATATTTACTGAAAGTAATTAATTAAAGAAAAAATTACTTAAGGGAAGTAATTAGAAGATAATCACTTAATGGATGTAATTAAGGATTAATTACCTGGCGTAATTAATTAAAGGATTAATTAACTAATATAATTAATTAAAGAGTGAATTAATTAATGTTTGTAATTAAAGGATAGTTAATTATTGAATGTGATTAATTAAGGGTAATTAATGTGATTAATTAAAGATTTACTTGTTAAATGTAATTAATTAAAAGAATAATTAATTAATGGAAGTAATTAGAGGATCATTAATTAATGTAATTAATGAGAATAGTTGAAGGTTAATTAATGTGAATGGTTAAGAATAATCAAGGATGATTAATTAAGATGGATAATTAAAGAATGATTAATTAATTTGGTTGTAATTAATTAATGTTAAGTAAGAAGGATTACGGTAATCCAAGTGATAAAGTTGGTAACTAGTTTAATTGGAGACTAATTCAATTAGTTAAGAATTAATCGATCTATGGATGATTGGATGATATTGGATGACTTGGATTATTTAATATCTGTGATTATGTGATATGGTTGTTATGTGATATGAGATACCTTGGTTGAATTGTGGTAATATGGATTATTTATCTATGATAATGTGAATCATCTATCTGTATGAATATGTTATCCTTAACTATAAATTCAATAATTTAAACACATAAAACAACTTGGACATTAAAAAGGCGTTTTGGATTTCGGTGAGACCGGGATCGGATTTCCAAATTTGGATATCCGAAAACCACATCGATCTAAATTAAACGTTAGGTCGTGAATTCAAGTAAAGATCAAGATGAAGACTCGAAGTGTAAGGGCTATTTGTGGTTAAAAATCTGAGGATGATTCTAAAATGAGTTTAACAGAGATAGTGCTTTCATAATCGAGATGAAGATTCAGATTGCAAGGACTATTGTCGTTAACTCTAAGGGTGATTCCAAAATGAGTGCAGCAAGATAGTGCCTTCGGTTTCGTTCGAACCTAGAACGGACTTGTATGGATGCATGCGTTTAGAACATCGTCATTGGAGGACGATGAGCATTCCAATATATGTGTTCTAAAAAGGTAATCGCAGCCTCAAGCCTCATCAACCAGGAATGGCTAAAACTGGGGAGGTACAGCAAGGCTAAGTAGGTCGCGCCCAAGTAGGATGAGATTTCCCCCTGTCTGGAGTTCCTTTTTATTCGGCTTAGTGTTTGGTTGGTTGCGCCAACTGCGGGGTTGTCTTGTTCGGGACTATCCAGTAAGGGATGGTTTCGACCATGTGTTGCAGGGACCAAGGTGGATCTTTGGTACTCTGATCTAGACCGGTTACTGTGACGGGCGGTACCCCAGTAGCCCTGCATTGTATGGAATCTAATCTCCAATAAATGCCCTCGATTTTTTTTGTATACCTATGTATGCTGGAATTTAATAATGTAACAATTTCGGCTATTTTCTATTTACTTGAAAACCCTAGACGCTATTATAATATCACTGGATCTCATATTAAATGTTTTGGTTATCGTAAGGTAATTTTTTTCCATATTTATGTGTGGGAAGTCTTACGAGATACCTTTCTTTTCAAATGATTTTCAGAGTTAAGCAACTTTAACCCATTTACTCACACCAGATCCATGTCTGACCCAAAGTTTATTTTCTGTTTTATTAAACTCTTGGATACTCAAATTTTTACGAGTAGCCAAGGGATTCAGGTTAGCTTTGATGAATTTATGGAGGAGACTTAGAGTAGGAGGCTTCGGCGTATATAGATATTATGGTTCCGCTGTGCTAGTGTTTATGACTGTATCTCTGTGTTGATGTATTTGAGTTATATAACAGACAGACTTTTATAGCTGTCTAATTTGAGGTGTATAAACTGTGTAACTCTGATGTATGGTGATACTTTGTAATATCTATGTGATTAATATATTTTATTCGTTCCGCTGTGAGATTCTGATTTTGTTTAGTTCTTTCTGTCTCATCTTTTCTCTTTTATATCCCTTTCTTTCTTAATAATGATGTGTCTTTCTATGGAATAAAAGGCGGTTCGTTACAGTTGGTATCAGAGCTCTAGGTTGAGTGAATACCTAGGCTTTGGAGTGATATCTTTCTTGAGAGAGCGTACTTTTGTGTGTGTGTGTGTGTGTATTATCTACCTGGTTTGTTGGGTTACCTGTTCAGGTTACCCACATGAGTTAGGGTGGACAGCTTGAGTTCTAGAAGTGGAAGGGCAGTGGTGTGTATAGTATGACTACCACTAATGGAAGAAGCCCAAATGTTAAGGTTGGAAGAGTATCTGCTGAGACTGTAGACCTAGGACCGCCTCGAGTGAGCTTCGAGACATGGTGTAGGTATTTCATCAATCTCGGAAGGAAATTATTTTCAAGGATCGAAGTCAATCATTAAAGTGTAAGCTTGGGAAAGCTCGTGTGAATGGATTTTTCAAGAATTTGGATCTGTTGAATGAGCAGAAGGGAGCGATGATATCTTGGCTATATCAGGAAGGAGCAACTGCGTGATAGGCCCTCTAGAAATTTATAAGACAAGCTATAATCCAAGAAATCTCTGAATAATGGCGTCCACCTCCACTCCCACTCCCCGTCCATCCCCTTCTGACCCTCCTCCAATCTCATTTGTCCCCAACAAATACAAAACCCATCCGAACCCTCTGCCACATGTTATATTGGCCCCTCCTCGTCCACCATCCAACTCGCTCCCCAAGGTCCCCATTCCCGATGCTTCGATCAGTAGTCCTCCTCCTCCCCTGCATCAGAGACACTCCAAAACCAAATCTTATGCTCAAGCCTTGTGCTCTATGCCTACGGTCTTACCTACTCCCCCCCTCCCCCCCCAGGCTCAGCGTCGTCGCCGGAGGCTACCAGAATTCAAATCTGTTCGTTCTACAATCGAATTCTTGAAACTGAAAGGTCGCTGTCTCAGATGTGCAGATTTGGGACACGTGGCAAAAGTTTGTAGGGACTCAAAGATTTGCTATTTCTGTGGTTTTTTTGGGCATGCATTCTCGCACTGTCCCAAGAAAACAAAACGTCGCTTTTCATTCCAAAATTACAACTCTGCCCATTCCACAAAAGACAAAACCAAAAACTCTTCAAAACCCGCAGCTGGGACCCCACATTAATCATTCCCTCTCGAAAATCGTAACGCCACTCAACAGCCATCACATCCGGAGTCTTCTAGATCCACTCCCCCTCATCAGCCAATTCTTTGTCCCACCGATCCCATATCCTCTACCACACGAAAATTCTCAATGGAAGACTCCTCCCTCTACCTCACGGCCACGATTATTGATGGCTTCTGGTCCATCGAATCTCTCCACCTCGTGCTCTCCAAAACCTTCCACCACGATGAATGGCCACTTTGGATTCTCACTGACAACAGCTTTATCTTCTGCTGCCCGACCTTTGACATCCGCAACCAAGCCCTCCAACTGAAAACCTTAAGGAAACCGGGTGGCTCTATCCTGCTGCAAAGATGGTCGGACTCCAAACAGCAAGCTCCTGATCTTGAACCACCATAATGGACCAGAGACAGTGGATTCCCGGAGTTCCTCTGTAACAACATGATCGCTGTTAGAGATGCGCTCAGCCCTATTGGTCGATTTGTCGCCTTTGATGACTGTGACTGGGCGAATTTCGACCATAGATTTCTCTTTGTCAGTATGCAGTTCTTTAAAGGAGTGGGTAGTCCATGCTCTTTTGTAGTGCACCTCAACAATGCTGACCACTTGCTTACGGTGGAGAAATGGGAACATGCACATCCAGCACACAGACCGGACAGAATGTTCTTGGGAGCAGATTACGACATTTATTTCCAAGGAATAGACGAATCCATTACCCCCCAAGACTTGGTTGAGAACCGTTTTGACGCCATGTTTCTTGACCCCAACATACCCCAAACCCATCCGGCGCCTGCCCAGGGTCCCGATTCATCCCAGGAGGTTGATGATCCTCGTGGTTGGGACCCCTGGCCTGTGGAACCAAATGAAGATATTGTTGTGAACCGCAATCCCCCTTATCTCCAACCTGTTGTGTCCGTCCTAACCAAAACGATTCATCCATCCCAGAAGTTGCTCAGGTCTCTCCTCTTAATCAAGGGACCCGCCGGACTGAACCAGGGCCGGATCGAATTGACCAAATCACACCTGCCCTTGTTCGCCGGAGTTCCAGAATCAGCCGAGCTGCATCTCTACCTGGTAGTTTCTATAAAACTGTTGTTTTTTCATCTGCTAATAAAAGTCTTAATAAAAAAATGGCACGTTGCATGGGTGTGAGTCTTAGTGAAGATCAGTACTTGGCCATGCAAACACTAGAATCAAAGAGGCTATCCCTTTACCAATGAAAATAATTTCGTGGAATGTTAGGGGTTTGGGGGACCCGTCTAAAAGACATGCAGTTAGACTCATTTTAGCCCCACACAGAGCTGATATTCTCTTCTTACAAGAATCCAAACTATCTGATCCATCACAATCTTTCATCACACACATAGGTGGGCCAACATTAACGTGTTGGGCCCATGTAAATGCAACTGGGTCCAAAGGTGGCCTAATTACTGCTTGGAACGACGTAGTATGGTCACATTGTCATACTTCTGCACATACATCTGCTTTACACGTAACCTTACGCCACATACAAACCGGCACTGTCTATTTCTTCTAAAACATCTACGGCCCACAAAGCATCCAAGAGAGAAACGAACTTTGGGCAGAATGTTTCTCTTTCGCCTCTTATCTCAACGGCCCTTGGATCGTTGGGGGTGACTTTAGCACTACTAGATCACCTGCTGAGCGTAACTCTGATCGTTATTCGATGGATTCAGACTCTTTCAACTCCTTTATCAATGCCTGTTCCCTCATCGACCCTCCAATTAGCAACCGTCAATTCACCTGGTCTAACCTTAGATCTGTTCCCGCCTTAGCCAAACTAGATAGATTCCTCTACAACTCTACTTGGGATGATCTATTCCCTCTTTCCTCGGTCTCTGGTCTTGCCTCATCTGTATCAGATCACTGCCCTCTCATCTTGGATACTGGATCTCAGCCACCCATCAGCCGTCCCTTCAGATTCGAACGCCTTTGGCTTTTGGAACCCTCCTTTGATAGCTTCGTCGAACAGATATGGTCACAGCCATCTCAAATCCAATCAGCCTCCGCCAGAATAGTGTCCAAACTTCGCTCCCTCAGAAAGATCATCAAACCGTGGGCCAGATCCATTTGGGGATCCCTCCGTTCGCGAATCTCATCCACCCAAGACGAAATTTTAGAATTAAATATCATTGAGGAATCTCGACCGCTGTCTGAGTCGGAGCGGACACGTCTACTAACTCTCAAATTGGATCTGGATAGACTTGTTAAGAAAGAAGAAATTGGTTGGAAACAGAGATCTAAAGACAAATGGTTAGAAGATGGAGACAGAAACACCTCATACTTTCATCGAACGGCCAGCGGGCGCCATAGATCGCTACTTATTTCAGAATTGCATCACAACAACTCCTCTTATTCCAACCCGTCTGACCACCTGTGTCTGTTTACTGATTACTTCAGGGACATCCTCGGCAAGCATTCCCCTTCCCTCTCGGAGATCAATTGGGCCCTCCTATACCCATCCCAAGCCAACATCCCCATCGATCACCCATTTTCAGATGAAGAAATCTGGACTGCTTTGAATGATATGTCAGATGATAAAGCACCTAGTCCTGATGGTTTTGGTCCAATCTTCTTCAAACACTTCTAGAATATAGTTAAACATGATATTCTAGATATGTTCAGAGAATTCCAATCCGACCCTTCAGTTATCTCGAAACTGAATTATGCGAAAATCATCCTCATTCCTAAGGTCCCTGGTGCTAATGCCCTTCCCTCGTTCCGTCCCATCAGCCTCCTCAACACAACTTTCAAAATCATTACCAAAGTTCTAGCCAATCGTCTCCAACAAGTTATCGCCCCTCTAGTTGGGGCTGAGCAGTCGGCCTTTATACTCGGAAGGAACATCATGGATTGCATTGCTACGACCCAAGAAATCATCTCCTTCTGTCACCACTCTTCCACACCAGGTGCCCTCCTTAAGCTCGATTTTTCCAAAGCTTTTGACACTGTAAATTGGAACTTCATCCTAGAACTCATGACTCATAGAGGTTTCCCCCCCCCCCCAATTGGTGCAATTGGATCAAACATATTCTTAACTCGAGCATATCTTCAATTTCGATTAATGGTGCTTCTGGGGGACATATTAAATCCGCTCGGGGTCTGATACAAGGTGACCCTCTTTCACCTCCTATCTTCGTCCTAGTTGCGGACGTCTTTAACAGAATGCTTAAACTGGGCTCGTCCAATGGTTTATTCTCAGGTATTTCTCTACCCGACTCGTCGTTGTCAGTCTCCAACTTGCAATTCGCAGATGACACTATTTTATTCGTCTCTCCCCAGGATAAGTACATCCATTGTCTAAAAGTAGCCCTATACACCTTCGAAAGTATATCTGGCCTTTCCATTAACTTCAACAAAAGTTCGATCATTATGTTGGGTAATACGAATCACCTTGGACCCCACATTTCATCGATTCTCAATTGCAATCTCTCGGACTTCCCGCTCTCCTATCTCGGTATCACAATCAGACCTACCAAACTCCTTAGATCTGATTGGTTCCCTCTCATTTCCAAGATTGAATCTAGACTCTCGGGTTGGAAGGCACACTCTTTGTCCTCCGCTGGCCGACTCGTCCTTGTCAAATCTGTTCTCTCAACCATCCCATCATATTGGATGTCATTCCACAAACTCCCTACCTGGGTCATCAATCGTTTGGATAGAACCAGAAGATCCTTCCTATGGAATGGCGGCGGTGCCAAAAGGTTGGTCAACTGGAATAGTGTCTGCTTGCACCAAAAGCATGGAGGCCTGGGTATCCCTAATCTCAGAGTCTTCAATATCGTTCTTCTAACCAAATGGCTTTGGAAATGTCTCTCCCCTGAACACTTCATTTGGAAAGACTGGATTCTCTCTTTGCACTATCATTCTAAAAACCACCTAATCCTTCACTGTCCACCATGCAGGAAACCTTCGCCTTTTTGGTCTGGAGTGATTCAAGTCATCCCCCGAGTTAAATCTTTATTCCATATGGCCATTGGTGATGGCAATAGTTGTGCTTTTTGGCTCGATACATGGCTTGACCAACTTCTACTTGCCAAAGTTTTGCAACACCTCTTCCTTCACTTGTCCACCCGGTTGAGCATAGTTAGTGAATGTGTAAATCTTGGTCCAGATGCCCTCTGCCCTTCTTCTCTTTTCATCGCTGATACTTTTTCTGACCTTATATCTGCTTCCAACATTCTTCAATCCCTTCATCTCTCTTCCTTTCCTGACCGTGTTGTTTGGGCGCCCGCTCCTACGAAAGGCTTCACTGTTGCCTCCTGCTATGCCTTTCTGATCAACCCAGGTCGCTCCTACTTCTTTCCTAGGCTTTGGAAAAGTCCCATTCCGCCTCGTATCGCCTTCTTCCAATGGTGTCTAGTTCATAACCACATCAATACTAAAGATCGTCTCAGCCGTCTTCATATTCAGGTGGATCCAGCTTGTGTCTTCTTCTCTGATCAGATGGAAAGCATTCCGCATTTGTTCAGAGAATGCGATTTTTCTTACTCGGTTTGGGCTGCTTCAAGTGCCCATTTTCTTGGATTCGTACCGGAACCACCGGTCATCTATGACCACTGGCAATATAACTCCCAAAACCATAATTTGGACGTCCTCATTGATATTTTTTGTTGGTGTATATGGAAAGAGCGAAATGCACGTGTGTTTGGCAAACTTAAATGTCATCTCGTGGGTATTGGCAGGCGTATCTCTTACCTATTCAGCATTTTTACAGGTTGCAGTTTATCGGCTCCATTTAGACTTCGCATCCCTCATCGCAGTTCATCGCCAGTGGATTCCCAAGGTCGCAGTTCTGATTTCCCTCCTGGCCGCAGTTAGTTGTTGGTGGTCTCGGACTTCTCTCTGATTATATTTGGCTGATGTGTTAGGTTTGTTCTTTTCACTATTTTGTTTTATGATATTAGTGTTGATACTTAAACTTCATTCTGGCGCTAGCGATCAAGCATGTTGATTGACTTGTATCTCTCTTTTTATATATATATATATATATATATATATATATGCTATTAATCGGCTGTGTAGTATCACGCTACACACCCGTCTTGCTCCAAAAAAAAACTGCGTGATTGGGCGCAGTGACTATGGTTGTTCCCTGAAGATCTTTTCTCTTGGAAGTTTATGGTGGTATTTAAGGAATAGTTGATACCTTTCGCAAGGAAGACTCGGCTGTAAAAGAATTTTTCTGGATCTCAAGCTAGGGAGTTGTCTGTATTGGAGTATGAGGTAAAGGCCAATAAGTTGCCTCACTTCGGACATGATCTCATTGTCATCCCTTTAGAAAAGCGAGATGATTGTGCTTGGTTTGAGGCCCAGAGTTTCTTGAGAAGTTGACTGCCCATCTCAAGGCTCACTTGTGGAGTTGATTGTTATGGTTTGAGGTTCGAGGAGCTTATGGATTAGAAGTCTTTGGCATATGTGGCATCAATGCAGCTCGAAAGTGTTTTTGTGTGTCGGTAGGAAGGTCTTCTGGCTAAGCACTGTCCTAGAGATGGAGTTCAGCAGCAGGTGAGTGGACCTATTTCTCCCATCTTTGTGTTACAACTGTCAGCAATCTGGGCAAATGGTGGAAGATTGCCCACTTCTTCAGGAAGCTAAGCAAAGCGTGAAGTTTGTGGTTGAGGGTGGACCATTAGTTTTTATGATAGGAAGGCATTCTTGAAGGATTTGACTTTGTTTTGAATGAATTGATCAGATAAGAATAAGCTGTTCTGATGTGTGAAGAGAGAACAGTTTCTTTGGAAGTTGAACTTGGTAGGATCGCCAAAATGACTTGTGATAGTTCAGAGTTTATCTAAGTAGTCTTTTGCATGGAATTGAGGAATCTTAAGAGGAGATTGAAGCTATCGAAGTTATCAGAGATTGTTGGATATCTTCAAAAAGGTCAAAGGTTTTCCCGATTCGAAAAATTTAGTTCTGTGTCGACTTGGTTCCAGGAGCAATGTCGGTAGTTCAACCAAGTAGAAGGATGGCTTCTAGAGAGAGGATTTGGTGAAGAAGATCAGGATTTCATGGAACTTCTTTGTTTTCTCCTTTTTGGATCTGATGAACCGTGTCTGCTGAGATGTGTTGATCAAGTTTGTGCTTATGTTCATCGATGGCATTCTCATTTACTCCAAATCAGAGTTGCGCAGCGGAAGCAAGGTAGTAGTTGTGCAAGAGTGGAAGCAACCTTAGACTCCTATAAAAGTTTGCATTTGTTTTGAATTAGAGGGTTTCTATAGGAAGTTCATTCAGGATCTGAAGGCTAGGTTGTCTACTGCACCTGTTCTGGCTATTACGGATTGGAGAAATAAGTTCAATCTACTGATGCTTGTGGAGTAGAGCTTGTATTCTGAATTTCAATGGATCTTGGGAGAACCATTTTGTTGAGTAGGATCTGGAGATTGTCTTGATCTTGATCCAGATTTGTTTCTTAAGGCATCTGCAAAGATTGTTCTAGTTCTAAGAAAGGATGTAGGCAGCACAGGATCGTCATAGGAGTTTGCGGATAAGAGACAGAGGAATCCGGAATTTGAAGTTGGAGACTTCGTTGTTGTTAAGGTTTCTCCGGTAAAGGAAGCAGTAAGATTTGATATGACTATGAAGCTAGCTCCGAAGTATATTGGATGTTTCTGTCTTCTTGTAAGGATAAGTGTTTTGGCCTATAGGATTGAATTGCCAGTTTGGATGACTAGGATTCACAATGTATTTCACGTATCTCTGAGGAAGTACGTGTATGATTCATCACTGGTTGTGAAATCTGCAGTTCAGGAGGATTTGGAAGTTGAGCAGGACTTGACTATGGTATGGTATCCTGTTTAGATTGTAGATCATGATGAGAAGGAGCTCAGGATCAGAGTGGTGTAGCTAGTTTAGATTCAATAGAGCGAGTATCCCAGTGTTTGTAACTGGGAAACTCTTGATAGTATTAGGAAGGCCTATCCAAACTTTGTGTTAGGATAGTTAGATTTGTTTGTTAGAATAAATTGGTCGCTATGGTTGCTAGTATATAGTTGATAATATATGCTTGTTATTTAAAAATTAAAACTTTTGCTGGATTATTGAATTATCTTTGCTTTTAAATTTCGAAGATGAAATTCTTTTAAGGGATGAGGAATGTGATGACCCGAAATTTTGGGCAATAACAATTTGATGATCTTTATTAATAAGTATTTTAACTGGTTTAATAATCTTCTTTTATAAATATTTAATTGGTAAATTTTATCTTTTAAAGCTAATAAAATTGTTTTCTATTTATAATGTATATGTATTGTATATGTATTGTAAATAGGAAGTCTTTGGTCTTAATTTAATAAAAGATATGTTTTTAAATTGCAATATATATGTATGTACATATTGTGATTTGAAGTTATGTTTTAAAATTCAATATAATAATTTTCAAGGCTAATATTAAATTTTTTCTATATATAATGTATATATATTTATATATATAATAAATGGGAGATGGTTTGAATTTAACAAAAAAAACATGTTTTCTAATTTTAATATATATTTTTTAATTTGGAAGTTATGATTGAATTTAATATTAAACTTTTCAAAACTTATTTAAAAGTTAACCATATATTTTCAAAACACTTGAGGAAAATGTTTATTTTTTTAAAATATATTTCTACTTAAGTTTAAAATTTTAAAAAGATAGTTTGTAAATATGTAAATAAATGTAAAACATAAATTAATAAAATCACATTTCATAAATACAAAAACATAAGTAATTTATAAATATTTATAAATACAAAAACATAACATTTTATAAATATGTTAGAATAATACATTGTTCTAACATTTGTAAGCTAAGTAAATATTGCAATGACATTTATATAATTATATTAACAAGTGGCACATATTCTTTCCCTTTAAAATTAAATCATATATATTAAAAAGTATAGAGAAACCTGGTTATTTTGTTTCCAGTTCAAAGTTTTTCTTTCTCAATCTTTCTTCTCTTTTTTAAACTAAAAAACTGAAAACCAGAAATCAAAGGAAAATAAAAGCTATATGCAACATCAGTTTCAAATTTTTCAACCTGTAATCATGCAAACATAATGAAGATCAATAACAAGCTATCGAGCAGTAGATCAAGCAAAATCAACAGCAAGCATTTCATTTGAAAAAAATAAAAACAAAGTTCCAGATTAAAAAGAATGAACAGAGCATGTTCTCTGTTTTAAATTTCCTGGTGAGTAAACCTTTATTTGATGAACAATTTAAAAATGTGATTATACTTAGATGCTTGTGATGGAATTTTTGTGGAAATACGGTTTGTATATATATTTATGAATGTCAATGCATGTATGTTTATATTGTAATCTTACTGGGAATATCTGTATATAAGCCTCTGTTGTTTCGTAGGCTTAAGAACAGCCTTTCAAAATTCATACTTTCTCATAGATTCGATTTTAGGCTTTGATTCCTAAATAAAAACTGTTCATAAACATATAATATCAATTCTAAAAATAGTTTCAAGATTTTATATTTAGTAATTAATTCAAATTAGGAAAATTACTATGAAAATTCAAATTTTAGTCAAAAATTAATGTTTAAGATTTCGAATATGGATTTTATAATGTGATATGTTATGCAAAGTGATGAATTTTGGTAATTGAATCATGATTTTTAAACAATTATATGGCGAGATTTTTTGATTTGAATGGATTTGGCAATTTCGCCAAATTCCGACGAACGTGGGGATGTTGGTCGTCGCGCTTTGGGGTGGAAGAAGCAGGTGGCCTGGTGAACTCGGGAAAAATGGTTAGTGGTTTTTGCAATGGTCGTGGCATCCCATCGGAGGCGATTTAGGTTTTGTCGACTGACTGGGTCGTCGTTGTTTTCGTGGCGATTGCGTCGCCATGAAGGGATCGGACTCGATCGTGTGTGGGGGAGATGCTGCGTGGACCTGTGACGATGATCTGGTTGGAGGGAAGTGGGCTCCTATGGACGGAATCATCGTTGGCAAGGGTGTTTATCGATCTGGTCTGAGTTCCTATGTGTGTTGGTTTGTTCGATTTCGTCTTTCTGGCTACTACGTCGATCTAGGTGTTCAAAGGGTTAGGCGGTGTGGTCGACGACTTGACAAGGTCGAGAAGATGGTCGGAGAGGCATGGAGGTGTCGTGCACATGCACGGTGCACTTTTGTGTCTGGGAAGTGTTAACTTTGGGGAAGAAGGACGAGGCTTTGGTTTTACTCGAGTTTTTATCGTGTTTGTCTCGAGATGGAAGGTGGTTCGAATGTGACTCGAGAAAGATTTTAGTTGGCTCGGGGTTTTGATGGTATGGGCTTGGGTCAGTCTTGTTTGTTCCAGGTTTATAAGTTTTTAGATAAAACATGTATAGGTTTTTAAATTTAAATTAGCAGAACCCAGATTTATATTAAGCAGAGGAAATCAAAGTTTAAAAGTAGAGAAACTATTTAATAAGTTTCAAAGCTAAATAAAAATGAAACAAGTTTTCAATAAGAAAATGCTAGCAAAGTTTAAAATGTATTTAAAATGAATGTGTTTCAAAAGGAATGTTGAACTAAGTTCTTAAAGGTATTTTAAAGTGAATAAGTTTTAAAAAAAAAGATATGTTAATTAGTTTTCAAGAATAACTATTTATTTAAATTTATTAAACAAGTTTGAACAAGTTTTCAAAGATTTGAAATGTTAAAAATTAAACCTTTTAATTGTTTTTTTTAAAGTAAATTATATATTTTTAAAATCATGTAATTGATCCCTAAATGTTTTTCTAATGATATAATTAGGTAAATAATGAAGATAAAGAATTTATCATTAATAAAGGTTGTGATTAATTAAAGATAATTAATTAGTGAAAATAATTAAAAGTTAATCACTTAATGAGATTAGTATAGGTTAATTGATTAACATTGATAATCAAAGGATAATTACATAGTAAGTAATTAGTAGATAGTTAACGAATGTAATTTAAAGATCATTAAGTAGTAATTATGAGATGAATAATTAATGTAACTAATTTAAGATAATCAACTAGATTAATTAATTAAAGATAATCACTTATGAAATTAATTAACTATAACTAATTAATGTAAGTAATTAATGGATAATTACTGAAAGTAATTAATTAAAGAAAAAATTACTTAAGGGAAGTAATTAGACGATAATCACTTAAAGGAAGTAATTAAGGATTAATTACCTAGCGCAATTAATTAAAGGTTTAATTAATATAATTAATTAAAGAGTGAATTAATTAATGTTAGTAATTAAAGGGTAGTTAATTATTGAATATGATTAATTAAGGGTAACTAATGAATGTGATTAATTAAAGATTACTTGTTAAATGCAATTATGTAAAAGAATAATTAATTAATGGAAGTAATTAGAGGATCATTAATTAATGTAATTAACGAGAATAGTTAAAGGTTAAATAATGTGAATGTTTACGAATAATTAATCAAGGATGATTAATTAAGATGGATAATTAAAGAATGATTAATTAATTGGGTTGTAATAGTTAATGTTAAGTAAGCAGGATTAAGGTAATCCAAGTGATTAAAGTTGGTAATTAGTTTAATTGGAGATTAATTAAATTAATTAAGAATTAATCAATCTTGGTTATGGATGATTGGATGATAATGGATGACTTGGATTATTTGATATCTCTTATTATGTGATATGGCTGTTATATGATATGAGATACCTTGGTTGAATTATGACAATATGCATTATTTATCTGTGATAATGTGAATCATCCATCTGTATGTATATATTATCCTTAATAATAAATTCAATTATTTAAACTCTTAAAACAACTTGGGCATTAAAATGGAGTTTTGGATTTCAGTGAGACTAGGATCGAGTTTCCAAGTTTGGATATCTAAAAACCACATCGATCCAAATTAAACGTTAGGTCATGAATTCAAGTGAAGATCAAGATGAAGACTCGAAGTGTAAAGGCTATTTTTCGTTAAAAATCTGAGAGTGATTCCAAAATGAGTTTAACGGAGATAGTACTTTCAGATTCAAGATGAAGATTCAGAGTGCAAGGGTTATTGTTGTTAACTCTGAGGGTGATTCCAAAATGAATGTAGCGAGATGTGCCTTCGGTTTCGTTTGAACCCGGAACAGACTTGTACGGATGAATGCTTTCGGAACATCATCATTGAATGACGATGAGCATTCCAAGATACGTGTTCCAAAAAGGTAATCGCAGCCTCAAGTCTCATCAACCGTGAATGGCTAAAACAAGGGAGGTGCAGCAAGGCTAAGTGGGTCGCGCCTAAGTAGGACAAGATTTTCCCCTGTCTAGAGGTCTCTTTTTATTCGGCTTAGTGTGTGGTTGGTCGTGCCAACTGTGAGGTTGTCTTGTTCGGGACTATCCAGGAAGGGATGGTTCCGGCCTTGTGCTGCAGGGGATCAGGGTGGATCCTCGGTACTCTGATCTAGACCAGGTAATGTGACGGGCGGTACCCTGGTAGCCCTGCCATTGTATGGAAACCAATCTCCAACAAGTGCCCCCGATTTTGTTTGTACACCTATGTATGTTGGAATTTAATAATGTAAAAATTTCAGCTATTTTCTATTTACTTGAAAACCCTAGACACTATTATAATATCACTGGATTTCTATCAAATGTTTTGGTTATCGTAAGGTAAAAAGTTTTCTTTGTTTATTTGTGGGAAGTCTTACGAGATACCTTTCTTTTCAAATGATTTTCAAAGTTGAGCAACTTTAACCCGTTTACTCACACCAGACCCATGTCTGACCCAGAGTTTATTTTCTGTTTTATTAAAATCTTGGGTACTCAAATTTTTACGAGTAGCCAGGGGATTAATGTTAGCTTTGATGAATTTATGGATGAGACTTGGAGTAGGAGGCTTCAGCGTATATAGATATTATGGTTCCGCCGTGCTAGCTTTTGTGACTGTATCTCTGTGTTGATGTATTTGAGTTGTATAACAGACAGACTTTTCTAGTTTGAGATGTATAATCTGTGTAACTCTGATGTATGGTGATACTATGTAATATCTATGTGATTAATATATTTTATTCTTTCCATTGTGAGATTCCGATTCTGTTTAGTTCTTTCTTTCTCAACTTTTCTCTTTTATATCGCTTTCTTTTTTAATAATGATGCGTCTTTCTGTGGAATGAAAGTCGGATCGTTACATTGGTTATGGGATATTAGGCTGATACTCGTTTGATTACTAATTGAGATTATTTAACACTTCGATCAGAAATGATCACTTAATTGAGTTTTCGGACTCGTCTTTCATTGTTGACTTGCAATGTGCTCGTCTATTGTGTTGACTTGCGATGTGCTTGTCTATTGCGATGTGCTTGTCTATTGTATTGACTTACGATGTGCTCGTTTATTATGTCACTTATGATGTACTCGTCTATTGTATTAACTTGCAATATGATGTCTTTAGTTGTTGACTTGCGATGTGCATAACTATTGTAGTAACTTGCAATGTGCTCGTCCATTATGTTTTGCAATATGCTCGTCTTTAGTTATTGACATGCGATGTGCTCGTCTATGACTTGCAATGTGCTTATCTATTGTGTGACTTGTTATGTGCTTATTTATTTTATTGACTTGTGATGTGTTAATTTTAGTTATTGACTTGCGATGTGCTCATCTATTTAACTTGTGATCTACTCGTCTATTGTGCCTCAAAATGTTCTCATCTATTGTATTGACTCGTGATATGCTCGCTTTAGTTGTTGAGTTGTGATGTGCTTTTCTATTATGGTGATTTGTGATGCGCTCGTCTATTGTTTTAACTTGAGATGTGCTCGTCTTTAATTATTTACTTGTGATGTTCTCATCTATGAATCACTTTCATTAGGGTGATTTGTGATGCGCTCGTCTATTGTTAACTTGGATGTGCTCGTCTTTAATTATTGACTTGTGACGTGCTCATCTATGGCTCATTTTCATTCTTGCTAATTAATATGATTTTGATTTAGGTGTTATTATGATGTCGATAATTACCGATGTTTATAGTTTAACTTTCGGATACAATGAATTTATAAGTATGCATTATTATGTGTAGTGTAGCACACTGTATGATTATTTCTATATCTTCGATGTTATGCATGCTCATTATGTAATCTCACATTTTATGATATTTGGAGATAGTCTGACACATTTATTATTTTCATAATACGCGGTTTAGACCGAGTGTAACATCCCGCCTTTTCACACGATTTAAATCGACACACGTGCCAATTCAAACCATACGGAATGGTGGATTGTTATGGGGTAAATAAGAAAAACAGAGAAGGGAAAAACTAAACAGAATCTCACAGCGGAAGGATAAAATATAATAATAAATATACAGTTCACAAAAACTGTTTACAAGACATTTGATTCTTCTTTACACAATAAATATCAGAGTTCACATACCAATAAATATCAATGCAGCGGAACACAGTGTGTAGTGGAACTATATAATATAATAATAATGAAATCTTTGTCTTCGTCCTCCAGAAATAAAGTCTTCAAATCCTGAGACGCTCGAACTGACCCGAGCGAATTTGAAAGGACAAAAACACTCGAGTCAGAACTAAAAGATCTTATGTAAGTTAAATTAGCAGAAATAAATATGAGTGCAGTAACTCAAGAGATGCTCGGGATTTACATCTCCTAAGGATCCGTTAAACTATTTACTATGTAGTATATTGCGCAATTATAATAGTGTCTAATTGTAAATAAACTTACTTTTAAATAGCATTAAGGCTTTACATTTTCCACCTTAACACGTAATAGTCCCAGTAGTCCATCCAATATCATAGTCCCTTCTGATCGGGAAGCCTCCAGAGGATACCACACGGGCTACGGGAGAAATCCAAACTCGTACAAGGCTCGATAGGGTAGTTGTCACGGCACAACTAGGCAATGCTAGGGTAGATATACCAATTGCTATCCGGGCTGGTGGAAACGCGCAGCGCGCAGCTGCCGCCCACCTCGAACAAACTCCCCAAAATCAAAAATAAATGTGGCCACTGAATCAATCCAAAGTCAAAGTATAGTATCGAAGAGGAGTGTCCGATCAGAGGAATGACCTCATTGGCCCGAGAATCGCTCCTGTTTTAGCCACCTTATGCCAACTCACGGGAGTTGGGTCCACGTATTTACCTCAAAGGAAACGCCGCCACCAACCTAGTTCATTCTGGAATCTCCACCGCGTACACGGTTGTTAAAGTGGTTTTCGGAGTTGGCAGAGAGTATGACAACTTCCGATCCCGGTCTCTTCAACAACCAAACGTTATTATAACACCGTGGTCATTTAAAATAATTTGTGCTTTTAAAACCCGAATAAAATATCCATTTCAAAACCATATAAATATGATATCATTTCCTTTTAAAACCCAAAACAATATGATATCATCTTTATTTTCCAATATATTCTTCTCCAAAATCATAGGGTTTTCAAAGAAAAATATTTGGAAATCAAAACTCTTGAATATAATATTTTCAAATTATACTACCTTGAAAATCATAGCTTTGAAACAAGTTTCCATTTCTTAAATGGTTAAATATTAAATTACTTTTATAAAACAAAATAGCTTCTTTAGATTTCACAAATCAATTTCAAATATCGATTTAAACTACCAAATACCATTTCAATTTTTATGTTTCAAAGCTTTAAATATTTTCACCATTTAAAAAACAACTTATTTGACAAATCCATATATATTAAATTCAATTACTTATTTTTTTTAAACTTGAAATCTTTACTTAATGAATTAAATATAATTTAAGAAACCTTTAACTTCACATGACTGGAAAATCTTTTAATTTATTATATATTCATTTAAATCAACCTGATATTCATTTAAATCACTCTACACAAAAATCAAGTTATAAAAATCATATTCTTTTAAAATTCTAACTTTTCATTAAATTTCAATTTAACTTAATATTTATCTTCCAATCTTGTTCTCTATTAAGTCATTAAAACTCCAGAAATTAAATTTTAAATAAATTCTTAATCGTATTTGATCTCGAAAATCAAACTTTATTTTATACTTCAAATCAAATTTATACAAAGCTTAAAACCTGAAAATTACTATATATATATATATATATATATATAAATAACCAAATCAATATCCATAAACCATATATATAGCTTTACAAAACCAAAAACATTTCAAAATATATTTTATATATATACCGCGGTGCCTGTATAAAATTTTCTACCCTATGGTCAAGTGATACATATGTTTATCATTTCAATCCGCAATTTAAAATAAAAATGCGGTTGTATATCATTTCAAACCGCAATCCCGAATGAAATGAAATGCATAGCAACTTGCAATTAATAAAATTAATCATCCATTCATCCATTTATCACATTCATCATCCAATTTCAAATAATCATCAATATATAACAGGTGATAAATAATGGTATCAATTACTAGTTTATACTCAAAATAAATTTAATAACTGTTAATTGGCACTTTATATGCAAAAATAAACATAAATTTAACTGGCAGTTAATATGAAATAAAAATTTAACATAGCTATGACTGGCAGTTAATATGCAAATAAATAAATTTTATATGCAATAAATTAATTAACAGTTATATTAAAATAAATGCGATTTAACAGAGATAATGAATAAAACATGCCAAACAGTCATAAATAAATCTCTACTCATATCTAAAGTCAAATTAACAAACATAAGAAATTTTAGAAGTTGTGAATGGGTTAAAACACTCACCTTTTGAATTTAAATCGAATTTAAATCCGATTTAAACCCAAAAATTCGACGGTCTCCAAATCTGTCCAAACCAGCGTCAAAAGATCTGGAATTTTATTACGATCCTAACAAAAAAAATCTCGCGTGAAACGGAGTTCGTAGGAGAAAGTTATACGCATTAATGGTGATTGAAATTTCAAAAAAAAAGAAAAAAAGAAAAAAAGAATAGAAATAAAAAACACCTTCAAGCGCCACGTCATCCCTCTTTCTTTCCCTCTCTCCCTCATGCATTTTGCTTCCAAATTTTTCTGAGAAGTTTGAATTTTAGCTTTTGATTTGGTTTGGAATTTTTATTTGGATCTAAGATTTGTTTGTCTGCCACTGAGGAAGAGAAGGAGCTGATGAAATTTTAAGCGCAGACAAATGAGAATAGGCGGAGGCTAGGGTTTAGCGGGGTATTTATAGATGAAGTTGGAATAGACAGATGGATTCGAATTTAAATGAATTCACATTTTGTCAAATTTAAATTCCAATAATCCATTTATTTGATTTTTAGATCTTATTATGAATAAATGGTCAACTTACCATTCCTATCATTTCTGATTGCAATTAGCTTCAAATTTATTAACCAAACCTCCATATCAAATAAAGATTTATTGCAAAAAATTTAGTGTTTACCTTTAATTAAAGCAAATTCAGTAAATTATAAAATCTTATTTCAAATGAAATTTTATACCATTCGTATTCAATTCTCTTTATTAAATCAATCATCATCTTATGTATATATTTAACATTAGTATATATATCAATTTACCCCAATTAAATAAAATTTTATTCCCAAATTGATTTACAGCCTAATATAACATTTGAATTTTATTCCCAATTCATAAATTACTACCTTAACTAAATTTTACGTTTCCCTTTTAATTTACATTTTCACCTTACGTTACTACATTAATTATCCTTAAAGTAACGTCTATTATTAATAACAATATTATAATTACTTACCATTTTATTTCATAAATTAATCCATTTCATCTAAATTCTTATCTATGTAATATTTCAACATTTAATTTCATCAAATGTAATTGTTTTCCAATACGTTAATAACTTTATTTCCAAGTCTTATATTACAACAAACTATCCAATACGAAAGTCTTAACATTGTTACAAATACTACTTTAATTAACATTAACGCAATACTCAATTAAAAATTATTGTAACTGATTTCAAAATTGTAAATTAACAAGCTACCAAAATAGGCAACATACAATAATCGTACTCTAACCTTTCGTCACATTAATACGCTTTTATTTCTCAAAATCAAAGTTCCCATTTAACTAAATCTCCATAAATGAATTTGACGTTATCTTCAAAAGTACTTTATATTAACATTAACGTAAAAATTTATTTATATCTATTGCAATCGATTTAGTACTATTTTCTCAATATTTAAAATGCTTTAACAAATTTTATATGTCAATTTATTAAAGATTAAATCAATATAAATATTTAATTCCATAAAATCCAAAATTGTTGATAAATTTCCAAAACTTCCCTTTTTTATTGAATCAATCTATATTTATTCCTTTCATTAATCTTAAATATAAGGGTTTACCCTTTGGATTAAAAATTATCACATAAATATCCTATTTCAACGTAATTCTTAATTTAACGAAATAAATAAAATTTTGATTTCATTTATCTCAATAAGTCCTACTATTATAAAATAACTAATTGACTCACTATTCAAATTCACATTCTATAATTCAAAAATTTTCTATCACCTTCATTTACTTAACTTTATAATTCCTTAGACAAATCTCTATCTCAAATCTTAAATGTAAATCATTCTACTAATTATAGTACTTAATATTTTCTTAAAATAATCTTTCTATTACGCTTGAATCCAATTTATTAAATAAGTTTCCAATTAGATCCAATTTCAACCTTGCACATAAATTTAGGTTATAATTAACTTATAACGTATACTTCCCTAGTTATTTCTTTATATACTCCCCATATTAATTCCAGAATTAACCATTATTATTAGAATAACGCTTATAATAAATACAATCCTATAATTTACTCAACACTTAATTATTTCCTTTTCCATTAGGGTAACATTCCTTTATCTGATTATTACTTATTACACATTCTAATTCCATTAACAAGGAAGCAGGTAAATTATGATGTATGCTACAAATTTTTAATTTATTACTATTCATTATTATTAACCTAAATTAAGCATTACTTACCTCGCATTAACCTTATTACTTAAAATCCTTATCCAATTGAAATTAATTCTCTAAATAAATACATTTACTCCTTTCGTTATTTTATTAATTACAATTAAGGTACACCTAATTATCTTTATAGGTAAATAAGTGAATTTACTAGTAACCTACTATTACAACCTTTAATATACTTGTATATGGTTATTTTACCATTTTATAATCCATTTATAAATATATGCACATCTACAAATTAAGATTCTAAATCCAATTTCTTATTCCATCTAGGTTCCATTTCTTCACTTTATGAATAACTAGCATTTCCTATTCATTTGTTACATCTACTTATATTCACTTTATGAATAGTTTGATATTCCATTTATTACTAACTTTAATTATTGCAATTTATTATCTACATACAATTTGAATCTATTTTCAAATTTTCACCTTCCAATAATAAATAAAAAGGATTGTACTAAATAAAATTTTATTTTCATTAATGAATTCAATCCTTGCCTTTATTTACTTATTTCTAACCTTATATCCCATTGCAAAAATTTCCACTATTACAATTAATTGCAATAAATAATTTAATTTGTACATTTTAATTACCCTTGATACATCAAATTTTAACATTCTCTTTTATATAAATAAATAAGATTTTCATTCCTTTCTAAATTTAAATTAAAAATCCTATTAATTTAATTCATTTTAAATATCGAATTCACACGGGTTGTTACACCGAGACTTGATAGGCACATAGACTCAGTGAGTTTGGAAGTGGGCTAGCTTGAGTAGATATGTACAATGTTTATATTATATGCTTTCCTTTTTTGGATATAGCGTTATATGTCTGTTGTTGTATTTTGTATGAGATGTAGACTCATTTTGTTAGGGATATTTTGAAACATATCATAGTCTATGTACATATGTAAGTGAATCCAATATTCCTCTTATTGGCTCAGTTTATGTTATATGAGATTATCTGCAATATATTTTCGATCGTGATATATGATTCTCTGTTGTATATTATGCGATATATTGTTTTGTTCAATATTAGCCAATGTTTTCACAACTTTGTTCTGAGACTATTCACGTCTTTATATTATTTCATGAGATTAAAGATGACATGATAATGTTAGCCCAAAGGATTAAACTCTGATGGTCATTCCTATCCAACCTTATTCTTCGTATTACATGAAAATATTACTTGTAATATTTTTATGTAATATGGGTATAAAGATGGGGCGTTACAACTTGGTATCATAGTTTGGTTCAGAACAATATGGAACCTAAGGGGCATGAATATTGGTTTGGACAGACTTAGAGTCCCGTCCCATGGGTGTGTAGTGTAGGATTTAGAATCTAATTCCTATTTTGGGTAGAATTATAAATGATCATTAGGGAATAATCATCGTGATATATTATAAATTTTATATTGTTGTATAAATTATTTTTATGAATAGTGTAGAATAGATCTCAAAAAACTCGAAACTGTATTATTATACCATGATCCGCTAGTAATCAAAGTTGCACAACTGAAGCTGATAGACTGCTTTCCACTAGACACATTAATTAGTCTATCTTTTATCTATTTGATTGATGTTTGGCTGTTTGTAATTATAACTAATTGTTTTAAAATCTATATTGAGTAGGAATCATCACTTGAAAGTTGAAACCTGCTTAATACCGATAATAAGACCTTACGCTGCCTTCAATAGTGTAGTACCTCAATGAACATCAAATTTTTTATTTTGCATATAAAATGGAGTATTAGTCTATAGGTATGAATAATTAGATATTGAGATGAAATTAAAATTTGGATGCGTGCGTATTGTATCCGTGAATGAATAAGTGTGTCATTGGACTGTTATCAATGAATTATTAGTTGCATATAAATATAAAGGTTAATTGAAAGTATTGTAGCAAAAGCAAGCATATATTTAAATTAAAAATCTCTTAGATAAAAAATATACATAGATAGGGTATTTGTTTATTTCTAATATGAAAAAGCTAATATTTAAAGGCATGATTTTTAAAGGATATATGCATATAATGTTTAAATGAATTTTTAGAAGTAATTTTTTTTTATTAAATCACATGTTGAGTGCTTTAAGAATTCTGGTTGAGGCATCTAACCAACATTATCGATAACTATTCCTAAATATTAGAACGAGACATTTGGACATAATGTTTTGAATAATAATATGGCACCTTGAGTTGTAATATTTTGGAAGTATCATAAATAGTTGTGAAAGAGTTATAAACAATATTTTCAAAATGAAACTAAAAAAATGAAGTAAGCTGAATATTATTTAACAACGAAATGAATGTTTTGGAAATACACACACATACATGTAATGACCTAAAGGAGAATGTATTGAAGTAAAGATTATAATTTAAAATAGTGTATAAGTCATATTTTCGATATAAAGTGTTATAAGTTTTTTGATAAATAATAAAAAGCAGTTAGTATGAGACTATATATATTCTTAAAACGGTACTTGTAAATATTTGAGATGATAATTCATATGTATATTATTTTGGTTTATAAATGAATTATTTCTAAAATTTGAAATATATATAAGTGCTTGTTGAGGAAATTTATTTGCAATGCTTTGAATTGTTATGCATAACATATTATCGTTTAAATGAAGATAAAAAATTATAATTACAGTGAACTGTATAGTGATATGAAACTTATATAAAGGCACATACACATACACACACGAGTTTCCAATTTAAGTGGAGTTTAAAATTAAAGTGTAATTTACATAATCGGAATGAACTATTGAATGTTTAATGCTTGGGTTTTGTGAACAAAAAGTATTTTCTCAAAGTATAGATTTGTATAATATTGATGGAGTATAAAATTCCTTTTATAAAAACAAAGAAAGGGATTTTATGGAATAATTGTTGTAAGAAAATTTTCTTGTAAAGATATTATCTAAGAGAATAGATTTTAAGTTTTGAATATGAAAGGAAAGTTTTGAAAATGCATATAAGACGACTGGTAAGATAAAATATTTGGAGTAAAAGAGAAGGAAATCCTTTGTTCCATATATATAACTTCTCATCGAAAGATTAGTCTTTCAATTTCTTGAATTTTAAAGTATGAAAATATAATTTGAATAAAATTAAAAAAATTGATTAATAGAACTTTTATGATTTTTCTTTTGATGAAAAATAATTCTTTAAGAAATAAATTATTGATGTTAATATAATTCAAATTCTGTAGTTCATAACATTTATATAAAGGAAATCATTAAATTATTTCACATCCTAATTTTTGAAGGGATATTAAAATAAGTTGGATGTCTTAAGCACCTTAAACTGTTTAGTATGTTAAATTGTAAAAGTTGTTTTGTACTAAAAAGGGATGTAAAATACTATATAACATAAATTTCCAAGATTGAAATTAGAAAATATTTAATGGAAAATATCTTTGTAAATTGACGTATAAAGATTTAAAGAATGTTTTACATTTAAAAGTCATGAATGGAGAGGAATTTGGGAAAAAATGAATTTTTGGGAAGAAAGATTTAGAAAGTATGACATACTAAAAGATGGATTTTATATTGAATTTTTTTTAAAGAGGAAAATATTTACAATATTTTTAAACTTCAAACTTTTTAGAAAATCATTTATAAGGAAAATAAAGGAAGATGAAGTACCTTGAATTCAATGAAATCATTTTTGAAATTTTTTTGAAAGAAATCTTCTTTTGATAAAAGATGATTTTGAGATTAAAATTAAGGATAAAAGAATTCATTTAGCTTTCATAATTTATTTTCACTAAAATGAATAAATCTTATAAATTTTAAGATTCTAAGAAGTGGATTTGAAATTAAATATGTTTGAAGTGAGATAATTTTATTCAATATTAAAATTTTCAAGATAAGAAGTTGATTGAAGTAAATTAGAATCTTGGTAATTATTTTGATAAAAAAATGCATATGATGGATTTTATTGTATTCTGAATGTCATGGGTTTTCGAAATATATTATGCCATAGAGATTATTCTGAAATTTTCTAGAAATTTTAACATTTGGAAAATAATTTAATTGTTTGTGCAAGTATTATATCATCTAAATGAGTGTGTGAAATTCATAGTTCATGATAATAGATATTGAGCAAGGAAGAAAATTCTAAGTTCAAGAAGCTACCAATAAAGGGGCTAGTAATTGTTTAGATTTCTCTATTATTCTTGATGGGTTGATGCGGATTGTAACAACCCTTATTTTACGTATCGAAGGATCGTTAAATATTTTTATTTTATTCACGTAAGATCGTATGACTCTATAATTTTGAGATATGACTCTTAGAGATATTTGCGCACCAATGATATTTCCTAAATTTCTATATGACCATTTGACCCTAAAAACCTTATTTGGGCTATAACTTTTGATAGGAGTCAAAATAAGATCGCAAATTAGTTCCTATGCTTTAGGATGATGGTTTCCCATTCCATAATGTGGTTATAATAGGAAAACAGACTTACTGTTGGGAAGTTATGTTTGTTTTAGGTTTAGACAGCTGCCGACCAATATTAGTGTAAATATTTAAATTCATAAGTAGGCCCATTAGTCTAATTTGAGATTAGTATAAGTAGGGGGTTGTTGAAGTAAAACTAAAAAAATTCTCACTTTTCCAAATAAGATCTAAACCCCCATTAGCACTAATTCATCTAAAATAATGAAAATTACTCTTTAAATCTAGCTAAATCATTATTAATGAGAAGATTGTTAATTTGAAGATAGAGATCGTCTTTTTGGTTTATTTGTATTGCTTTCTCTTGTTGTTCACTTTGGATCTAGATGAGAATTTGTTTATTTTGTTAATTGATGAGTGGTTTACGCCTTCTCACTTTAATTACATGTTTTAACGTGATTTTGAACCTTAAAAACTTTTCTAACTTTAATTACATGTTATCATATGCTTATGACCTAACTTTGTGAATCTTTGAATTGGTTTTCAAAAATGATTTAATAATTCTCCATATTCATATTCATATGTGCATGTAATATGTAGATTTAAATTAGAGTTGGTTGTTTATCACACTCTTGTGTATTTCTTGTCTAAATGGATTTATATGCATGTTCTTCTTTATTTATATGTTGTGCTTTGATGTTTTTTGTTAGTGTTTTGGATGCTTAGGAAGATAGATTGGTGAATTTTTCCTATCGAAGGCAAAGCTAGTTAGAATTGGAAAAAACTTGTCGGAGAGGTTTTGGAGTATGGTAGGAGCTTATAGCATAATTCGCACCTCAAGATACACTAAGGACTCAACTCGGCACTGAGTTGAAGAGTCGGTACCAAGTTATTTTAAAGGCTTGGATGGATCTATCAACTTGATGCATGGGTAGAGCATGGCTTGTGGAGGTTGTCCATGGTAAGATGCATGAGATTGGTCGAGTATTAGACACTATGACGAGTTATTTCTAGAAATTGAAGTAGAATTCTTTGGAGTGAGGACCGAATTGTTTTGATGGATAGGTCGGCATCTAAAGCATTTAAGAACGAAGGACTAGAAGCAAGGAAGGAGACTTAGCCAAAATTGGCTAAGTAAATTTGCTGGTGCCGAGTTGGTCAACTCAATATCGAGTTATTTTAGTGGGTCCAATGGATGTGAAACTTTTGGGAATGGATTAGAGGTCCAATAGAATGTGCTTGTGTTGTTCGCTCGTTTGCATCAAGTTGGATGGTAATGTAACATCATGGTAAAAGCTTTGTATCTTTGGTTGGTGACTTGTGAAGGGATTAGGTTCTAAAGACAGCAGCTCTATAAAAGGTTGAGTGATGAAATAAGAATCTGGAAGGGTTCTTGAATAATGGAAACTGAATTGATTAAAAAGGAGGCCTCAGACGAATGTGCTAAGGAATTGTTGATACTGGGAATGTTTTCTGTTATACTCGAAGCAGGGGTATTATAAATGTGGATGTCCATGGACCAATGAAGTGCATCTGAATACTTGGACCAATGGCTTTGGGTCTAGTGTCTAGCTTTGGGCTACGAGACACGTATGTTGCTTTGGGCTATGTTACACAAGGTACACTGAAAATCGGGATTTCCATTAGTCTCTGGCAGTAAGGAGGCCATACGAGTTATCATAAATTCAAGGCACATGGGGTGATAGTTGGGATTTCTTGATGGATGCTTTGGCTTCTATGATTGCTTAGTTGCTTTCTAGGGCATCACTGGGAGATATCATTGGAAGTAGGTATTGGTGACAATAATACATAGACAATTGATATCCTTATTTTGAGTGTAGTGCCTTTATGTTATTTGTAGAGTAGCATATTATGATGTTATAGGCCAACTCTTTGTTTGTTGGGACATGTCAGTATGATTCATGTGCCTCTGTTTCTTACCATATTTAACTATATAATATTTTGAGATTCATTTACCAATCACACCAAATGGTTGTCTGACCTAGGTTTTATGCTTTGTTTGTTATTACCTTAGGTACTCTCAAATGAGTAGACTAGATAACAGGTCTAGGTGATGCAGTAGTTGTGCGAAGGATGAGCTGGATGGGGATATCTCATATTATATTCTTGTATGATTTCTACATTTATTCCATTGTCTAGCACTAGGGAGCCTTAGCAGTGACTACTTATTTTCTTATTATGAGTCAGCTGTCGAGTTTACTTCCATTGTAGAAACTCTACTACATTTGTATATAACTCTATGGATCTATGTTCCGATGATTTGTTCACATAGTTATTGCCATCTCTCTTGCTATATCTATGATATTATATTTTATCCATGTGATGTGAGATATTCGATAAGTTATATGTTGTATTTATTTCATTTTCAACACTAATGATCGTATTATATTCACTAGGAACGGCTGTAGTGCACCATTTTGATATATTGGCGAGATGGTGTAGGGCTATCATCACATTTGGTATCATAGCTTTAGTTACAGGATCAACCTAAGGTGATATTATGACCCAGTAGAGATAGGGAATGAGTCATTGCCTTAGACTGGATCTGGAAAGTAAATATACAAGAGAGTTTGTACTTGTTATGTAATTTTGTTTTCAAAGGTAATATATAGTGTAAGTCACATGCATACGAGTGTAAAAATGCAGATTACGGATCTTAAGATTGGATTAACACTTGAGGGGGTGAATATTGTTTAATCGATTTTATGGAATTTTTGAAATCTTTTCAAATTAAACATATACGGATGAAATTTCACAAACATGGAGACAACCACAGAATCAGACACAAATGCAAATAGTAAATAAAAGTAGTAAAGGAAAGAACACACCGGAATTATATACTGGTTCAGATTTACCCTGCATCAAGTCCCATACAATTTCTTATGCATATTTCTTTTCAAATATAATGTCGATATTACAACCTCGATTTCAAAACCACAAGATACACCCTCCTTTCTCCGAGCCCTAGGAAAACTCTCTTGATTTAACCAGGCTACAAGATCATCTAATTGATTTACGGGGTATAATCACACCCAAATGATTTATAGGCCACAATCACACCGTTTCCAATCACACTTTGATAGAGAGAGACTTGATACACTTCGATCATTCGATCTTTGATTACAAATGATCCTATAACTATGAATAGCATTATGATCTTTGAGAGAGTGGCAGAGAATCAAACTAGAGATGATCGAGTTTGATTCATTTAGAATTTCGGCAGAATTTTTTTAAAGCGTTTGAAATATAAGAGAATATTTGAGAAGAGAAGAAGGAGTGAAGAAATGGAGAAAAACTAACTTAAAATTCGTTGAAAACAACTGGTACTTATAGAGAACAATGGTCATGTCCATTCATGAAAGGTTATAATGAATAGACACTTCTTTTGAAAGTTTGAATTTTAAATTCTACGGCTGCCATGTTGACATGGGGGTTGAGGGATGTCGACATGCATATGTTAGTTTTGAAAATAGATTTTGTTTTAAAATGATTTCTATTCTTAAACTTATGAAAACAATTTCTAAACTTTGTAAACCATTTTGAATATAGTTTAAACTTATAAAATAGTTTTAAAAAGTAATCTTAAAATATATAATCTATAATATAAAAGTAATATTAAAAACTAAGTATAGATTTTAGAAAAATATACTGAAGCTAAAATATTAAAATCAAGAGATAGTTTAAAAAACAAGAGATGATTTTGAAATTAATATGAATACAAATAGTTTTGAATTAAAGCTAAAATATTTAAATTGATAGAGATGGCTTTAAAAGATAGATTTGAAAAAATAAATCATTCTGAATATTTCATGGATCGCATTCCATTGGAGAAGGTCGTGGGTTCCATCCCACTAAAGAGGTCGTGGGTTCCATCCCACTATTAAAGCGAGAAGGTGGATTCCATTCCATAACTAAAATCAGAATGAAGATTTTAGTGTTATTATGAAGTTTTAAAATAAATCTAGACTATAATGCTTATCTTGATATCTTGAACTTTTGTACTCTTGATACTTATGAGTTTCAGTCTTGATATCTTCAATCTTGAATTCGTCAGTCTTGAATCTCTATACTCAGTATTGAATCTTTATACTTAGTCTTGAATCTTTATAGTCGGTCTTGAATCTTTATATTATGCAGTCTTCTTTCTTAGTACCTGCATATATATATATCCTGCATATACATCAATATCAAGATAAGAATATTAGTATATATATTTTATAACAAGTCCTAACGTTGTTGTCATCAAAACCATCATCTCAGAAACTAACAGCCTCCCTCTATTTTATGATGACAACCTATGTTTATAAAATATAATCCAGCAAACTCTGATTCCACTCTAACTCACCATTAATCTACTAACTCCTCTTTAATCTATGCCTAACTAACCTATTTTATAATTCTCCCCCTTTGTCATCAACAAAAATTAATCCTAAACTATATAACTCCCCCTAAATCATATACTATGGCATCGTGTAGAATAATAAAACAGTATAGTAGAATATAAATTAGACAGGTAATAATGAATAAAATTAGTAAGGTAAATGTGAGAGATACGAAAATTTCAAACATAATCAATCAATATATACATCATGTTCTTGTCAAACCACACCATGTTCAATCATATACTACACACCATATTCATATCAATCCAAACCATACCAAATCAAATCAAACCAAACCAAACTCAAAATAAATCAAAGTAAATAAAACCACATATGTCAAATCAAACATTTATTGAAACTTGAACCCATCTTTCTTCACTGAAGATAGGATATGTCTTTATAGCATCCTATTCTTCATTATCTTTGTTCAGAGTTCCTTCAGGATTCGGTACAAGTTCTTTTTTGTTGAAAGCTGAGATCACCTATCAAATGACATCGAAATTCCTTCCTTTTTCTTTTGTCATCTGCATTTTTCTTAATTCAAAGTGACAATGACTGCGAAGGATAAAAGTAATTATGTTCTTGAAGGAATTAAGGATTTCTTCAAGATTCTCACTTAGATTATGAATAGGAGAGGCCATTTTTTGATAAAATACGAAGAAATTCAATAGAAAATAAAGAGAGTGGAAAGTAAGCATTTTTCTGGAAGAAACATGTATTTAAAGAGTTAGAAAGTCGTTTGAAATGAAAGGACACAAGGTCGTTATGTCGATTTCAATTTCAAAAAAAAAATCACTTTTTGGCCATTACATGTCGACTTGGGGGGTAAGGTGCGTCGACATGCCCCTGTTAATTTTGGCAATTCGCTTAATTTCTTTATATTATATACAAGTCTATATATAAAAACATATATAATATAATAACAAGCATTCCATAGATATTTTAGGGCTAATAAGTAGACATAAAAGATTTTCCTTGATAAATTTAGTTAACATTACATAAATGATACATAACCTTAAGTAAAGAGACACAAACTAATACAACATGAAATGAAACTAGTATTAGTTAAAGGATGATGAAGTTGATGATAACCAAAGCTTGCGACTAACTTTCGCAAAGAAATTGTTCATTTTGGTGGAAATCTTATCTAACTTTTTACTAAAAGATCTTTTGAGAACCCGTTGATTTTCCACGATAATGTTTTGGTTCTCGAGAAGCGTTTTGTTGGATGAATTGTTAGGAATGATAGGGTATTCGATGCTTTCCAATGAAGTCTTTTCATCCTCCACTCCTTCTTTTTCAATTTCCATCTCCTCCACTTCTTTCTCCTCCTCCTCTTCTTCTTCCATTTCTTCATGAGCCAATCTCTTATACTTTTCAGCAAGGGTTTCATATTGTTGAAACAAAAACGGAATTTTTATAGGAGGGATGTTAGCATGATTAAACACTTTTCTAGAAATGAACTCCTCCTTCTTATAATCAACACAAAGTAGTTAAAAATCCGAGTGAGATAAATCCCATGATATAAAGTGTTTTTACCTAATGTAAAAAATTTAGGACAAAGTTCACTCAAAATCACTTGTGCCCAATTAATGTCAAAGTGCCCATAAATAGTAAAAAAAAGCCTTACAAACTTTTGAAGTAGGGTGATTGAAATTTTCCGATCTTGGGGTTATGGTATGTTGTAAAAGAAGGTTTACAATTCTAGCTTTAGGATGGAAATTTCAGTTTATAAACTCAAAGTTATCATCACCTTCAAAAATGTGATGAAATATCTCACGATCATATTCATCAATTTGAAAATCCGAAAGTTCCATTCCTATATAATTACAACCAAGAATGTTACCCAAAATCTCACTATTTAAAACAATATGTGTTCCTTTAACGCTACTCCACAATTTCCCTTCATTTCTTTCATAAAAACCATGATTCAAATTTGTATAAAACATTTTGACAAGATTTGGATAACAAACAAAAACATTTTGAAAATCATCGATTAAGCTAAGAATTTGATTATCTTAAAAAGAACACTGATTTCTTAAGAAGAAAAATCATTGAAGATAGCAAATTTTTTCGTATGGACGTTTCCAAAGTTTACATAGCTTATGTAAACCTTGATAGCTTCCGAATCATTATAGTGGAACTCTTTGGTGACCTTGGGCAGTCTAATGATGGATGGAGTGCTTGAGGAAGTCATTTTTGAAGAAAGTAGAGGGCTTGAGAGTTGATCGAGAGTTTGAATTTTGAATTGATAGTGAAAGGATAGGATAAAGTTAAGAAGATAAATAGATATCTAAGAGCCATGTTCTCTGGTCAAGAGACACCTTTTCAAAGCTTTGGACTTGGTGAAAAGGTGGAGGGAAATTCAAAATTTTGAATTTAAATTTGAATTTCAAATTTCTGGAGGGATGTCGACATGAAGGGTTGGGTCATGTTGACATGGGTGCCTTAAATCATGTAACTTATTTTTCTTATTTTATTATATATATATATATATATTAATCTAATTTATATTTTAGATGAAATAATATTAAATATAATAACACTTTAATATTAATATTTTTAATATTAAAATAATATTAAAATAATATTATTTTGAAAATCAAAAAATTTAAATTCAAACAACAAGCAATTTCAAAGCATGCAAATAATCAAACATTCAAACAAGCAGTTTTAATCAATATAATTTAATTGCGTATCTATTTTTAGATCTATATTTTCGAGATCATCAGAATCGTGAATAGCTGTAAAGCACATGTTTGAATTTTCTGTCTCTTGATCTTCATCACTAGAGGATGAGTCTGAATCATCTAATGTAGCAATATATTCTCTCCTTCTTTTCTTTGATGAATTATTAGTTGGAGAAAATTTCTTTTTATATGGATGCGGACAATCTCTTTATAAGTGGCCTGGCTCATCACAATTGTAGCAACTGCCATTATTTTGAGTTTCATTATTGTTACCAGAATTCTTATGATCATTTCTATTGTAATTGTTCATCTGTCTATATTTCAGAAACTTTCTAAAATTCCTTGTCATCAAGGCTATTTCTTCATCGTCGTCACTGTTTGAGTCTAAGCCATCTATTATTGCATTAAACGCTATTGACTTCTTTTTTATGGCCTTTCTTTCTCTTCTCCCTTGAATTTTTACTTCAAACGAAATCAAATTCCCAATTAATTCTTTAATTTTCGGAGTACTAATATCATTAGCCTCTTCATTTGCTAGAGTGTTCTGATCCTATTCCAGAAAGAGTGAATTCAAAAGTTTTCTAACTTGATCTTCTTTGGAAAATTTCTTTCCTAATGCAATTAGTGAGTGCATAATGTATTGAAATCTAATGTACATGTCGGAAATGGACTCATTTAGATTCAACATGAATAACTGAAACTGATTAGCCAAGAAAAATATTTTGGCCTGTTTAACTTTACTTGTTCCTTCATGAGTAACTTGAAATGTTTCTAGATATCATATGCAGACTTACAGATGGATGCTCTATTAAACTCATTCCTATCAAGTGAATAGAAAAGAATATTCATGGCTTTGGAAATGTTTTGTGCAATAGCCTTTTGCTCAGTAGTCCACTGTGCAAAATTAGTTGTGGGTTCAATATACTTAGTTTGTGTGATATTCCAAGTGTTTAGAATCCTATTGATTGTAAATAGATTTTCATCCTACATGCCCAATATGCATAGATACTGCCATTAAAAAGTAGTAGTCTGGCAGTAGACTAACCCTCTACAAATGGACTAGTGATAGTGTTGACATTACCAGTATTGGCAACCATTTGAAAACTTTTCAAAAATATGATTATGAACACTTTGAAAGCCAATGCTCTGATACCAAATGTAGGAAATGCAGATTACAGAATTTAAGGCTGGATTAAAACTAAAGAGGGTGAATAGTGTTTAATCTATTTTGTGGAATTTTTGAAATCTTTTCAAATTAAACACATACAGATGCAATTTCACAAAAACAGAGACAATCACAGAATCATACACAGATGCAAATAGTAAATAAAAGCAGTAAAGAAAAGAACACATCGGATTTTATACTGGTTTGGAGTTACCCTACATCCTGTGCCACATAATTTCTTGTGTAGATTTCTTTTCAATAATAATGTCGATATTACAACCTCGATTTCAGGGCATGAGATACACCCTTCTATCTCCGAATCTAGTCATACTCTCTTGATTTAACCAGGCTACAAGATTACCTAATTAATTTACAACCACAATCACACCGTTTCCAATCACACTTTGATAAAGAGAGACTCAACACACTTCGATCTGTGATTACAAATGATCCTATAACTCTGAATAGCACTGAGATATTTGAGAGAGAGTGTAATATCCCGAAATTTTTAACAATATCAATTTAATAATCTGTAGTAAAAATTAAATTGATATTGATATTTTTGTTAATAATAATTCAAATAGATTTAATAATCATCTTCAATAAATGTTTAAATTGGTTATTTTATCTTTTAAAAATAATAAATTGATTTCTATTTATAATATAAATATATGGTTTATATTTTAAATAGATTAGCATTATTTTAATTTTAATAAGTAAAGCATATTCTCTAATTTTTAATATTCGTAGTAATTCGGAAAAATTGTTTTTATTTAATATTAGCTTTTCAAAGTTATTGAATAAATGATTTTGCTTTAAACTTAATAAATGAATCATGTTTTAAAATTCTAATATATACATTTTAATTTGGAAATTTTAATTTAAATTAGTATTGAGTTTTTAAAACTATTTCATAAATAAATATATGATTTTAAAATTGATAAGAAAAAAAATATTAAATGTTTAAATTAAATTGGCTTGAGTTTTAAATTTAGAATGAAAAGGTTTTATGGCTTAATAAAATAGATATTTTATTGATAAAAATATTATTTCTTTTAAAATAATTTTTATTTAATAATAAGATATTTATAAAAACGATATTAATTGTGTATTGTCTTCATAAATAGATTTTGAATAAAATTTGCAATTGTTATTTCAAAATTAAATTTGTATAAGTAAATTTATTTTAAAATAATTGATTTTGAAGTTAATTTGAATTTAAAATTCCAAAGTATAAATTTTAATTTTTAATATGTATAAGTTTTATTTTATAAACATGATTTGTTTTATTTCTTTTATAAATTTATACATATATTTAAATATAAACTAACATATTAAAATTAGGCAAATACACACAATAATTTGTAAATTAAGTACTAATTATTTTAAAGGGACAAGTGTGATCTCTTAATTTCATTCATTTAGCAAGTGTTCAAAAATTAACATAACAATTTGACAAGTGTTGAATAAATTTTTACAAGTGTAAATTTTGTTTTAATTTTTCTTTTATTTGATTAAATCTGAAGTTCATTTATATAAACTTGCATTTTCTTTCATACATGTTTTTCCATTTCTTTGATCAAAAAGAGAAAACTTCAAAAACACTTTAAAATTCTAAAACCAGTAACACCTCTTCAAAATTCTGCATATTCAAATCTGTATGTTCAAATCTAAACCAGAAAACCCCAAAACCATGCTCAAATCTGCATACACAAATTCCTCAAAATCAAAGAACTTCATTTTTGTTTACCTCTTCAAAATCAAACCCATCTTCATCTCAAAACCAAATCTACACTTCCCCAAAATCCAGAAATCTGCATATTCAACCATACTCAAAATCAAAACCCCTTTATCATGAAGGTCTGCATTGCTCAAAATATGGAAAATGAATCTGCATGTCACTTAAAAAAGAAGAAGAGAGGGCCTGCATTCTATTTTCTACAATCTGGAAATGAATTTTCATGTCATCTGGAAATGATCAAGTCTGCACCTTCTCTCTGCACAATTTCAAATGTGAAGCTTGTCAAAAGCATCTGCATGCAAGTATTTTAGGTTGGAAACATGAGCATTCAGATTTCAACAGGGTTTGCAACTCAAATTTAAAAAAAATCCTGCCTGCATTTTTATTTCTGCAAATTTCAAAGAAGGAAATAGAGGCTCTGCATTTAAATAAAAGTGAGTAACTTCCTTTCGAAATGCTTAAGTATATTTCTATATGGTTGCTTAATCTATGCCTGAAGATAATCATGTGTTTGTGTTTGTTTATTTTTGAAATTGGTGTACATGAGAAATATGATATCTACATATTGTTAAAGACCTGAAGACACCTCTGTTTAATTTTCTAGTTCAAGTTTGATTTTTATATTTCCTTATTTCTTGATCTAGGCTTTGATAAATCTAAGTTACAAATGAAATATGATTGTTATATCATAAATGTTAGTTTAAAGATTTTAGTTAATTAAAATAACTTAGTATTGTTCTAGAAAAATAAAACATAGTGAAATCTTAAATTAAGTCAAATGTAAGTTGTCATGATTTATAGATTTAGGATTATAATCAAATATCTAAACTGGAACTTGATTTTTAAATCAAGTATTAGGATTTTTAGGTGTTAGTTTAAGTTGCAGTTTAGAAGTGAACTAAAAATGGATTTCAACCAAATCCTGGTGATCATTGGACTGAGGAGGCTCGAAATTCTTCTTAGTTGTAGAGGAAGGTTTATAGATTCTTGTATAAATTATTAGTGACGTTGAAATTAAGTATGGAAGGTGCAGTTTGAATTTTTTTTGAACCCTAGTTTTGAATTGGGAATGTGGATCAGTCATTATGGAATAAAGAATTGACCGAGAGTTATGAGGTTTTGGGAGGTGCTAAAGTGGTCGTGGATGATTTCGAGGCCGGAGTGGGTGGACCTCAGGTGGTCGGAGTGGCGAATATTCGCCGTTGACAGGTTTTGACAGAAAATCTGATTTTCTGTTTCAGGTTTTGAAATAGGTGGTTGATTTTGATTTCTTGATTTACGGTTCAATCTGATGGTTTCATTTAGGCATAGATGAGTTTCTGGAAGTAGTTCGATCATCTTTGATGATCGGTAGAGGCGGTGGTCGCCGTGCATATGCACGGCGATGAATTTCCTGTTGATGTTGGGTTTGCTTGTGGAACAGGGGGAGGTTCTGATGAGTTGCTCGAAGTAGGTTGATTTTTAACTCGGAGTAGAGGTGCATTTAACTCGAAGTTATATTAGGTGTTCTCGGGTTTTGCTCTGTGTTTTTCAGGTTATAGAAACCTGTAGTTAATGTTTTGAAATTTTTTAAAAATCTGAAGTTTATTTGTTAAGGAAAGTTTAAATTAAATTTGAATTCAAGTTTGAATTTTAGAAATTCAAGTTTAATTCAATATGTCAGTTTTAAATGAAAAATAAAATAATAAAGGAAATTAGGTTTTAAACTTAAAAATTGTATAACTACATTATTTTGGGAAGTAATTTAAATCTTTTAAATTGAAGTTTGTAAAATGTGAGCAAGATTTAAAATAAAATTTAAATCTGGATATCTTAAATTTAAAAATAAACTTCAGGTTTTAAATTTAAAAGAAGGTTTAAATTTGAAAGTTTTAAACTAAATATAAATTGAAGTTAGTGAAATTTTGAAATGATTTTTTGTTTTCAAAATTCTTATGAATTCAAATTCCAAGACAAACACTTGTTGTCTTGCAGTTTTAAAAGTTTTAAATTGTTTAAACTTTGGTAAGTTTAAATTATTATTATTTTAAATCATGTATTTAAAATGGAATTTAAAAGTAGTTCAAAGGTACTTTGTTTCAAATAAATTGTTTTTTTAAAACATAATTAAGTTATGTTTTATCTTGAAATTAAATTAAGATTAATGTTTTGGAAACTTATTTAATTAACAAAGTAATTAAGGAATAATTAGTTAATTTAATTAATTATTGATTAAGGTTTAATGAATATTGATTAATGATTAATAAATTTATAATTAGGATCATTAATTAGATTTTTTTAATTACTGATTGATGAATTATTAATCATGTAATTAAAGTTTAAATCAAGGTTAATTTATTAAATAATTAACTTTATTTTATGGATAATTAATGACAATTGAATTTGTAATTAATCTAAGTTAATTACTTAATGAAATAATTAAAGAATGGTTAATGAAGGTCACTAACCAGGGTTATTTAACAATTAATTAATGTGGTTAATTTTTATAATTAATTAGATTAATTAATTTAATAATAATCATTTGTGAATGGTTTGAGTATAATTACTTAATGAAGTAATTTAGAAAAATTACTTAAGGTAATTAATTAAGTTAAATGTGATTGTTTATTTTAATTAATTAAGTTTAATTAATTTTTAACACTTGGGTTTTAAAGGTAATTACTGTATGTAATTAATGGATTGGAAATTACTTGGTTAAGTAATTGATTGATAATTACAGGTGGTAATTAAATGAAGATATTTAAGAATGAAGTATTTGGATTAAATTATTTAATAATTAATCAAGGAATTAATTAAGAAATTAATTAGTTGATAATTAATTTGGTTTTATGAAGTAATTAAGTTAGTTAATTACTGAATGTAATTAATCTGGGATGATTTAATAATCATGAGCTAATTACTCAAGGTAATTAATTTAGGAAGACAATTTATTTAAATATAATTAAGGCCATTAATTATTATATTTAATGAAGTAATTAAAGTTGATTAATTATGATTAGTTAATCGATGATAAATAATTAAAGGTAATTAATTAAAGTAATTAATTAAGGATTGATGTAATTAATTACAATTAATTAATTGAAGTAATTAAAGGTTAATTACTGTTTGGTTGAGGATAATTAATTTGTGAAATTAATTAAGGATAATTATATGAATGTAATTAAGAGTAATTAATCAAGAGTGATTAATTAAGGTGATTAATAATGAATGATTAATTGATTGTAATCAATTAAATGGTTGAGTAAGCAAGATTTATATTGGTGATGTAACGAACGCGATTTTTCGTTGATGAAAACCGACATCAATACGTCCACTGTATCAACTGCCGAGCAATCGAAAGCCGAAAAACCGTACCGTTAGGGTTTTAGAAAAAGAAAAAGTAGAAGAAGATAGAAAAAGATAGAACGGAACAGAAGAAATAACAGAACAACATCAGAATCTCACAATTCGCAGCGGAATAACATATAATAAATAAATGAATAATCTTTAAACAAAGAACTATATCAGTTATTACATTACATTACATCATCAGAGTGTACAACAACAACAACATCAAAAGCGGAAAAGAAATACTATATACTAGTAATACGCCATGCCATCCAGCTTGCCTCCAGCAACCTCTGAATTCCAGAATATCCTGATAAACCTTAACTTTTGACTGCCCGTGTGAAAATTTGTGGGCACCCAGAGTTTAGGAAGGAAAACAATAAACTCCGAGTCAGTCATGTGACTGGTGTGAGAACTCAAAACAGTTTATTTATCTTTGAAAACAAAATAGAGGAATACTTTTAAAGTCAATTCGCAATGCTTTTAAAAATGAGACTACCATAAGGCCTCCCGCACACACACACAATGCAAACGCAGAATCGGAGGAGATTTCTCCTTATGATAGTCAAGGATGCTTGATACGCATTAAAAAGAACATTTGATATTATTACCAGTGCATAGTGTAGGCAAAATTCATTTCGAAAATAGAATATAAATCTTAGCCAACATAGACATTTCGAACTATGTCTACTATAGCTACCATCCAAACGGTGGTGACCACTATAAGTGAATGGCAGGTTCTACAACTAAAACCGTACAGGGTTTCGTATTGGGAATTGGATTTCCAACAAATGGTCAGGCCAAGGAACTTCCCATTGCCACATGGAAACGCCTCTGGAATGACGTCCTGAGAACCAAACCGGATCTCTGCCAACACAAGGCCGGGTTACCCCTAACTGGGTAACTACTGACACGAATATGTCATCCCCCGATCGTAACCGATCTATCCGGGGATCCTCGATTTCCAACAACCACAAAATATGCAGCAACAGCATAGGTTAAATATCTGGGCTCCATACCATGATACCACCTCTATCCAGAAGGAATGACATACACTAAAGGGCGCTACCCCTAATAACCTTGCCGCATCCTTCCTGTTTTGACCATTTCCGGGGTGTGAGGTCCGACGAAGTCTCGTCCACAAAGCCACACTTTATACAAAAGCCGTGCTTTGGGTCAACAAATGATCATAGAAATGATCACCAAGATAAATGATCAAATAAATGATCCTATCACAAATGATCATTTCACAGCAACACTCAGCATGCCACACTACCAAATTGGGAGTATATCACTAATAACCTTCAACTATATAACCTCTGAGCTCGTACGTCTCAGAGAAGGGTGTTAAGTTAAGAGAATAAATTCTCCGCCACCAACAGAAATATATTTGAAAGAAATCAGCTTTATATCTCAATTTGTAATGTCAGACATACAATCTATACAAGTCTGTTCCGGGATCGAACAGAACCGAAGGCACTTCCAAAGAAGTCCTTGCAATCCGGATATTCACTAATCACGACCGGACTTCCCGTCACTAAGGGTGATAAAACCTCTGTATCGGAGATCAGCCGATATAGAGTAACTCGACGGTAATCCTTTCGTTTTCACAAATATCCGGTCTTCAACACCGGTCATCAAATGCAATCCATAACGACATATCACATACTCGGAATGGGTTATACGACCCCAAGGTCCTTTCCCGGCTAACCCGAATAGTGAGCGCTTATTCAAAAATAAGTGTGGCATTCAAATTCAAACAAATCACAAAAAATACCTATTTAAAGGTAAATATTGATAGTCAGATTATCTTAGCTATCAATTGGCGTGCTCAACATCACCAAATCCAAATAATTTCCCAAATTATTTACATTCCAAAATATCTTTACTAGATATATATTTTCCACACTTCAAAAATAAATCAACGTTTATTTTTAAACAAATTCCCCTTTTCATTTATAAATTCCATAGTGAATTTACATTCCAAAATATTTATGAATATACGATTTCAATTATTCATTTTCAATTTATCTTCAAAAAGATAAATTCTCAAAACATTTCGTTTCACATTGGAAAAACATTTCCATACTTATTTATTAATAAGTAATTCACAAATCCATTTATTTTCAATACTTAGAAAATATTCCATATACTTAATATCGGAATTAAGTATATATTTCATTCTTTAAAGAAAACATTCACTTAACACATTTTATTTGGGCTAAAACGAATGTTACGTAAAACATCGTTACGATGACCCAAAATCACTAATATAGGGATTCAAAGTTTAAATAGATATATAAATCCTAATACTATACAAAACATTTCCTTTCGGAAACCATTTACTATAACAATAGTGTTATAGTCCATCATTTCCTTCTATTTCTCGAAAACGTCTATTTCAACAATGAATGTTGAAATCTATGCATTCGATACTTAATGAATTTTAAAACGTCTTTAAAATCATTAATCTCATTTCATAATGTTCCTTTCCCAAAACATATCCATTTCATTTAATAATATATTCACTGTCCAAAATCGTGAATATAATTCCTTTCATATATTCCTATATCCAACTTATCAAATTCAATTGATTTCGGATTTATAAACAACGTTTATAAACTCCATTTATATTTTTATAAACTTCTATTTATAAAAATCCTTTTTATATCTCATTTTAAATGCCAAAATCCGATTTATAAGTTGATTACTTATAAATCTTATATTTTACAAAATCTATCCATTTCATATATTCATACTTCATAAATATATAAATCTCAATTCGCTTATGAAATCCATTTTTATTTCACTTTATTACTTATAAAACTCGTTTTATAATTCCAGTATTTTTAATTTATAGATATCAATTTTATAAATCTTTTATATAAACCGTTTATAATAATTCAAAATTCCCAATTAAACCATTGTATAAATTTATCACTATTTATTTCAAAAATCTTAATTTGGTTATATTTTACAAAGATTATAACTTTTATAAAATTAAACTTATAACGTTAATTTATTTAAAATAAACCAATTCAAAATTTTAATAAAACATATACTTTCAAAAATCACTTTAAAAATTCCTTTAAAAACCAAAATCATTATTTTAAAACTTCAAAAAATGGATCCGATGATGCAGCAGCACCAAATAGTCAATCACGACATCCAAATATCATATATCGATATGATAATCAACAAATATCAAAATATCTGTAAATAAATCAATACAGTTGAGGAATCCAGTTGGATCCCTCCAACCTGTTTCCCTGCATCCACAAACATTAGCGCAATACCAATTCCGCTCCAGTACGGAATTATCGCGGTATAAGGGATTTATAAAATATTATCCGCTTAATAGACGGCGCAATATGGTCTCATCCGCTATAAAATGCGGGAAATCAATAACTGCAATATATACATATGCCAATATATATATATTGCTATTATATATAATACCAATTTCACTGTTTATGAAATATTCGCGGTATATGTTTTTAATAAATAACATCCGCTTACTAACGGCGTATAATGTCTATTTTAACAATCAATAAATAACAATCATCATTCAAACATGCATTCAAATATTTTAAATATAACTATTTAAAATTAAAATCGAAACTGATTCGATTGAGTGAGAAGTTCTCACCTTGATTTCAATTTCGTTTTAGCGATTTATTTCAAATAAAATTAAACGGACGTTTAATTTTACCCGAAATTCTCACTAACTCCAAATGACTCCAATTCAATTTCATAGCGTAGTGCTCGTCCATACGATTCCAACGCAACTGGTTTCGCACATTTTCGACCTCGTATGAAAAAGATATGATTTTTAGAAGTTTACACGAATTTATATACATAAATTTACAACATAATTTTAGATTTTAAACCCTACAGCTAATCACAACCGTAGGATCTCCATCCCCCCATCATCAGGCCGTCCCCTTTCATCTCCTCTCTCACGTTCCCTCTACAGCAATTCACGCATACTTGAACCCATGAGCAACCAAACTAGGGTTAAATTATGCAACCACCTCGACGAACATGAACACGATCAACTAGCGCCATATGAACAAGCATCTCCTACTCCATGCTCGGCCCAAGCCATGATGAACTCGGCCCTCTCCAGCACCTCGATTTCCATGCTCAAACATAGGCCGTCGGCCCCCTCTTTCTGCCTCCACGTCGCGCCTCTTCGATCATCTCCGTATGAAATTAAAGCTCTTGCAATCCTCTACAACTTTGCAGTTGAAGGTTTGTTGAATAGATTGACGGATTTAAAGAGATTAAAGGAGAAAGGAGATGCATTTCTGGCCTTTGAAATATAAGTGTCGGCTGGCCATTGAAGTTAGGGTTAGGGTTTTAATAAATTTGCAAATTTATGAAGAGAGGGGCTTTTATAGAAAAATCGACGTACACTATTCATCCCGGATTTTTCGAACTCCAAACGAAGCGTGCCGGTTGGCGTTTCTAAGGTTTACCTCAAGTTCCGAACGCAATGGAACATGTTTCGGGAGCTAATTCGGTCATCTGTGCGAGTTATGGCAATAAATGTTCAATTTAAATTAAACCGATTTAAACTAATTTCTAGGCGTTTTAGCTTGCACCGGACAAACGGTAAATCCAATTGACACGAAATTTGAAACCATATAATAATATCACATTACGGATCCAATGAAACTAGTTTCGTCGAAATCCGAGACTTTTTGAAAAATGACTATTTTAACTCGCCAAATTAAAATTAAAACGATATCGATGCGTTTCGAGCTGCCACGGTCAAACGACAACTCTGATTGCTACGAAAATTGGAATCCTATAATAACAAATTATTACGGATCCAATGAAACTGGTTTCGTCCAATTCTGAGACTGTTCGAAAATTGGCTATTTTTCAATCGATAATTAAATATTAAAATATTCAATTTTCACAAATTAACTTTTAATTCGATTTTAAAAGTCCTATAACATCATTCTAACTTCAATATGATATAATAAAATTTTACAAATCATTTTCAATCATATTTAACTCAATTTTCAATTATTTCTGTATTTTCAACTATTAAACTATCGATTTAATTATTCAATTAAATCCAATTATTCGAATTAAAATTTATTCGACTTATAAATTTCACTAATTAATATTTAAAAATTAATTAAATATTCAAATTTTAATTAATAAAAATTCTGGGTCGTTACAGACTTCCCCCCTCAAAAGAATTTTGTCCTCGAAATTATCAAGTAAGAAAATTTACAGAATCTATTAACTTTCCAAAACAAGTTTAAACTTCTTACAATACTTTACTAAGTTTTCAAATCTATACTTAGTTATCTTTTCAAAACCAAACTATATCATTTAATTTTCAATTCCAAATCAAAGTTATAGTTTTCAAAACTTTCCAATTTTCTCAAATTTTTTCTAACGCCTTGAATTTTCGGAAAAATTCGCCATAGTCTCCTTTGCGCGGCTCGATCCGGAAAAAAAATGACAGTATATATATCACAAATATACATCTCATCAAGTAATGAGGCATCCCGCAGGGAAAAAGTGTAAAAGTACGGTATGTAATCCGAGATATGTACCTTATTATATTATTAGCGAGCATATACGGCTAATATAGCGCGAAAGCGAGCTCCAAATGCGAAGCAAGCGCAATCCGCACCTACTAAATACTCAACAAACAACATGAGAATCATGCATATATGAAAATAGTATCAATATACAACATATAGCAACATAACAACTACATAATATAGCAAATGCAACTAAAGCAACAAATGCAATCATCAACCAACTATCATTCATAACCAAATCAATATTCATTCATATTCTCATTAATATTCAATGAATTGGTTTTCCAATTAATTCACATTAACATTGGACTTTACTAACATTCATTCATGTCCAATTTTCAGTTAGTTTACATTCACTAATTAAATCCAATTCACATTCAATTCTATTCAAATTCATTTTCTTCCAATTTGAATTCAATTACATAGCTTCCAATTTCGCTAATTCAATTTCATTAACACTTAATGAATTATGCACAATCAATCAACAATCAAATAACAACCAATGTTTATTCAATACAACCAAATTTATTCACTTTACATTCAATTTGGTTCAACACTTTTAATTCCAACTGGATCATATTAAATTGACTTCCATTCAATTTATTCAATTTCTCGACTTCATTAGCTTTTAATGAATTTACACTTACATTCATTATTTCATATCAATTATTTACATTTAATTGACTAACATTCAAACAATTTATCAATTCAATTGCTAATTCCTTTAACAATTTAAAGTTGAATTTCATTTATATAACTCAAGTTCACATTCTTAATGACTTCATTTCATTAATTCACTTATTAATTTACTTCGATACCAAAATCAACTTCTTTCAACTTCACTTAAGTTATATTCCATTTCAATCATCTTATCAAATCCAAATCCTTTTTTTAACTTTTTACCAAAGCTAAATTTATTAACTCCTATCATAAGTTCAAAACTTATTTCACTTATATTCATCATCTTATAAGTTATACAACTTATATCCAAAAATTACTACTTGGATTTTATTGATTTACTTATACTTCCTTTAATTTAACTTCATCCTTTAAGTTAAATTTATTTTATTGAAATTCAAATTGTATAAGTTATTCACTCATTTATCATTCCCATAAATATTTTAAATAGGATTCCAGAGTCTTTTCAACCTTTCAAAACCATTTTGAAATCAATTCAAACTATCATTTGAACTTCAAAACCCAAATCCAAATTTTCCAATCAACTTTCTTTTAAACCATTTGGCAGCAATCCCTCTTTTGGAAACCCGAAAATGAACACCAATGATGCCGCGGTCATCATCGGAATTATTTTCCAGCAACCGAAAAAGTTTAGAGCTTTAATTTCTCCAAAACAATTTCCCAAAATATCAAATCCTTTCAAAACCATTCCCTGGAATTTTATTTCAGATTATAAATCACGTTTACAAACCTTTTACTTATATAATTTCACTTCTTATATATAAGGTTATTTTACAATTGTAAATTATTTTAATTATAACGTCACACTTATGATTTATTTGTTTATACAATTATTCTTTTACAACTGTGGTTTTATTAAACTTATTCAACAATCAACAATCAATTCATATACACTTTAATAATTTCGAAAAATTATTCCTTTATATACAAAATATAATCAAGGTAAAATTATTCCATTTACCCAATTTAAATAATACTATGTCAACATGCCTCGTTTAAGTGTTTAGAAATCCCTGTCGATAATATGGCGTCCCACACACCGATCAGAATCCACAAACAGCTCAACGGATAAGCAAACACAATATAAAACATTTTTTTTTATATTCACTAACAAATACACGCTCATAGCTATTATTACACTCTCACTCATTCTAGAGTACCACTGACTCCATCTCTAATGAGTAACCCAACAGAGCCATGGTTGTCGCTTAACCATAAGCTCTGATATCAAATGTAACGAACGCGATTTTTCTTTTTCTAAAACCCTAACGGTACGGTTTTTCGGCTTTCGATTGCTCGGCAGTTGATACAGTGGACGTATTGATGTTGGTTTTCGTCAACGAAAAATCGCGTTCGTTACAGGTGAAGTAATTAATTTAATTTGATTTTAATTAATTAAAGATGAAGTAATTAATTTAATTCATTTTAAATTAATTAGAGATGGAGATAGTTAATTTAATTCATTTTAAATTAATTATATAGTGATGAAGTAAATCTTTTGCTTATGTATGAATGGTTGACATTGATGGTCCTGGATGCTTTGTGATCTCAGTAATGAGATAAGTAATGTTGTGTGGTATGAATGCTTGGTTGCATTGTAATGATAATATAGATAATCTATTGTGATGGTAATATATGGATTATCTATTTTGATATTGATAATATGGATTACCTATTATTTGATAATGTGGATTATCAATTGTGATTTGTGAGTTATCTATCTATGTGTATATAGATAATTGAATTTGTTTTAAACTTTAAAACAACTTGAACCTAAAAGACACGCTTTGGATTTCGATGAGACCGGGATCGGGTTTCCATATTTGGATATCCAAAAACCACATCAATCCAAATTAACATTAGGTCGTGAATCAAAGTAGAGATTTGTGAAGACTCGAGGTGTAAGGACTATACGTCAGTATAACTCTGTGGGTGATTCCGTGATGAGTTGACGGAATAGTACTTACAGGTTCGAGATGGTGATTCAGAGTGCAAGGGTTATCGTCGTTAACTCTGATGGTGATTCCAAAATGAGTGTAACGAGATAATGCCTTTGGTTTCGTTCGAACCTGGAACTAACTTGTATGGATTGAATACTTTCATAACATCGTCAGGTGGACGATGAGCATTCTAAGTGATGTGTTCACTAAAGGTAATCGTAGCCTCAATCCTCATCAACCGGGAACGGCTAAAACAGGGGAGGTGCAGCAAGGTTTCGTGGCTAGCCCCCACTGGAGAGTGAGATTTACACCTGTCTAGAGGTCCCTTTATATTCGGTTGTGTGGGCGTTGCTAGCTACAACTGCGGGGTTGTCTTGTTTGGAATTGTTCAGTAAGGAATGGGTCCGGCCTTGTGTTGCAGGGGAGCGGGCGTACTTCTCGGTACGGTGATCTAGGCCACGTACTATGACGGGCGATACCCCAGTAGCCCTGTCATTGTATGGTATCCAAAAATCCAATAAGTGATGTACGTATTAGTTGTTCCCAACTATGTTGGAACGTGAGATGTAAGCATTCCAGCTATTTCTGTATTTTACTTGAAAACCCTAGACCTATTATAATATCATCAGATTTCCTATCAAATGTTTTGGTTAGCGTAAGGTAAAAACTTTTCCTCGTTTATGTGTGGGAAGTCTTACGTGATACCTTTCTTTTCAAAAGGTTTTTAAAAGTTAAGCAACCTTAACCTGTTACTCATACCAGACCCATGTCTGACCCGGGGTTTATCTTCTGTTTTCGTAAACTCTAGGGTACTCAAATTTTTACGAGTAGCCAAGGGATTCAGGAGAGCTTTGACGAATTATGGAGTAGCAATGGAGCAGGAGGCTTTTGTGTGTAGATATAAATAGTTTTCCGTTGTGTAGTTTTCTCTGAGTTGTTTCTTGTACTATATTGAGTTGTATAACTAGACAGGTGTTTATAACTGTCTAGTATGTGTTGTATTATCTTTGTAACTCTGATAATGGTTGTAAACTATGTAATATTTATGTTATTAATATAATTTATTCGTTCCACTGTTTAGATTCTGATGTTGTTTCTTCTTTCCCTTCTTTCTTTTCTCTTTTCTATCCCTTTTTTTCTTAAAAATGATGTGATTTTCCGTGGTAAGAAAGTCGGGTCGTTTCACTTTGGTATCAGAGCATTAGGTTGAGTGAATACCTAGGCTCTGTAGTGGTGTTTTTCTTGAGAGAGCGTATTTGTAATTTTAAATATATATGTATAGTTATTTCTACCTATCTGATTAGGTTACCTGTTCAGGTTCCCCAATATAAGTTATAAGGTAGATGGGGTAGTAGTGTGTGTAACACGACTACCATTGGTTGGAGTTTGAATGTTTGAGGTTGGAAGTGTATCTTTCGAGACTGTAGACCTAATACCGTCTCGAGTGGGTTCTGTAGTGATGAAGGACTTCATTGATCTCTGAAGGAAACCTGTTAAGGTTCAGAGTCTATTTTTGAAGTCGGATGAGCAGTGTTCGGATCTGTCGGTTTGGCAGAAGTGAGTGATGGTATTTTGGATACCTCAGGAAGTAGTAGCTGCGTGATGAGATGCAGTGGCTATGGATATTCCTGAAGATGTTTTCTTTGGAACAAGTTAAGGAAGTGAGTCTGCTTCGGTATTGTGGCTGTGTTCAGCCGGTGTTTCTGTTGCTTTGAAGTCCGAGTTTCTCGAAGAGCTTTGATTTGGAATTCTTTGGCATCTGTGGCAGCAGTGTAGCTTGGAATGTTCTGTGTACTGGCAAGAAATCTTCTGGCCTAGCAGTTTTTTGTCTGGAAGTGGAATTCAAAAGCAGTTGAGTGGACCCTGTTCTTCGTTGGGTTGGTTAGTTGAGTGTAAGATGTTCTGTTTGATAAAGGGAGAACGGTTTTCCTTGGATTTGGTTAGGTGGGTCGCAAAAGTGACTTGCGATTGTTTGAGTGATCTCTTGGGCTATCACAATTTTTCTTGATGTCTTCGGCGAAGCCAGAGTTTTGTCTGCATCTGGAGATTGAGTTTCCTTATCGTCTGGAATTCCCGGTGGTTAAGCTTTATAGAAGAATGGTTCCAAGAGATTGAGTTGGTGTAGCAGCTCAGAGTTTTGGAGGAACTTCTGAATTTTTCTTCTGGATTTGTTGAACCATATCTCTGGGGTGTGTTGTTGAGCTGTGCTCTTGTTCTTCTTCAGCATTTTCTTCTACTTCAGATCAAAGTTGAGCAGCGGAAGCAGTTTGGAAGTGTATCTGCTTTTCTTTTCCCAGACAGGAGAAGTGAGTTGTTGTCTTCTGATGTTTGAAGAGTAGGGTTGATCTTGAGGAGATCATTTTGTTGTGATGATTGGTCTAGTTTGTTTCTAGAAGTATCAGCAAGGGATGAGCTGATCAGTAAGGTTGTAGACAGCTCAGGATCGTCTGAAGAGTTTTATGGATTTGAGACGGAGGAATTTGGATTCTGAAGTCGGAGATTTGATTTTGGATAAGTTTTTCTCCGATCAAAAGGAGCTATAAGATTGGGTAAGGCTAAGAAGCTAGCTCTGAAGTGTTTTGGATCTTTCTGTATTCTTAGAGAATAAGTGATTGATCTACAGAATTGAATTTCCAGTTTAGATAACTAGGATTTGATGAGTTTCACGTACCTCTGAGGGAGTACGTGTATGATCTATCTCTAGTTGTGGAACCAGCAGTTCTGGAATTTTGCTTGTTGAGTCAGACTCGTCTGTAGTCTGATATCTTGTCTTGTGCATAGATATAGATGAATAGGAGCTTTGTAGCTTCATAGTATTGATTGTTTGGACTCTCTAGAGCGAGTATCCCGGTATATATACACCCGGGGAAACTCGAGAAGATTCTATCCAGAATTTGTCTGGATAATTAAATTTGTTTGATTGGTTGAATTAGTTGCTATGGTTGTTAGCATATGTTCGATATATGCTTGTGTTTTCTTTGTTGAGATTATTAAATTACCTTTGTCTTAAATTTCGGGGACGAAATTCTTTTAAGGGGGAAGGATTGTAATATCCCGGAATTTTTAACAATATCAATTTAATAATCTATAGTAAAAATTAAATTGATATTGATATTTTTGTTAATAATAATTCAAATAGATTTAATAATCATCTTCAATAAATATTTAAATTGGTTATTTTATGTTTTAAAAATAATAAATTGATTTCTATTTACAATATACATATATGGTTTATATTTCAAATAGATTAGTGTTATTTTAATTTTAATAAGTAAAGCATATTCTCTAATTTTTAATATTTGTAGTAATTTGGAAAATTTGTTTTTATTTAATATTAGCTTTTCAAAGTTATTGAATAAATGATTTTGGATTAAACTTAATAAATAAATCATGTTTTAAATTCTAATATATACATTTTAATTTGGAAATTTTGATTTAAATTAGCATTGAGTTTTTAAAACTATTTCATAAATAAATATATGATTTTAAAATTGATAAGAAAAAAATAATATTAAATGTTTAAATTAAATTGGCTTGAGTTTTAAATTTAGAATGAATTAACAAAAAGGTTTTATGGCTTAATGAAATAGATATTTTATTGATAAAAATATTATTTCTTTTAAAATGATTTTTATTTAATAATAAGATATTTATAAAAACAATATTAATAGTGCATTGTCTTTATAAATAGATTTTGAATAAAATTTGTAATTGTTATTTCAAAATTAAATTTATATACATAACTTGATTTTAAAATTATTGATTTTGAATTTAATTTGAATCTAAAATTCCAAAGTATAAATTTTAATTGTTTTAATTTTTAATATATATAAGTTTTGTTTTATAAACATGATTTGTTTTATTTCTTTTATAAATTTGTACACATATTTAAATATAAACTAACAAATTAAAATTAGGCTAATACACACATTAATTTGTAAATTAAGTAGTAATTATTTTAAAGGGACAAATGTGATCTCTTAATTTCATTCGTTTAACAAGTGTTCAAAAATTAACATAACAATTTGACAAGTGTTGAATAAATTTTTACAAGTGTAAATTTTGTTTTAATTTTCCTTTTATCTGATTAAATCCGAAATTCATTTATATAAACTTGCATTTTCTTTCATACATGTTTTTCCATTTCTTTGATCAAATAGAGAAAACTTGAAAAACACTTCAAATTCTAAAATGAGTAACATTCTGCATATTCAAATCTGCATGTTCGAATCTAAACCAGAAAACCCCAAAACCATGCTCAAACCTGCATACACAATTTCCTTAAAATCAAAGAACTTCATTTTTGTTTACCTCTTCAAAATCAAATCCATCTTCATCTCAAAATCAAATCTGCACTTCCCCAAAATCCAGAAATCTGCATATTCAACCATACTCAAAATCAAAACCCCTTTATCATGAAGGTTTGCATTACTCAAAATCTGGAAAATGAATCTGCATGTTACTTATAAAAAAAAAGAAGAGAGGGCCTGCATTCTATTTTCTACAATCTTGAAATGAATTTTCATGTCGTCTGGAAATGATCAAGTCTGCACCTTCTCTCTGCACAATTTCAAATGTGAAGCTTGTCAAAAGCATCTGCATGCAACTATTTTAGGCTGGAAACATGAGCATTCAGATTTCAACAGGGTTTGCAACTCAAATTTTAAAAAAAATCTTGCCTGCATTTTTATTTCTGCAAATTTCAAAGAAGGAAACAGAGGCTATGCATTTAAATAAAAGTGAGTAACTTCCTTTTAAAATGCTTAAGTATAGTTCTATATGGTTGCTTAATTTATGCCTGAAGATAATAATGTGTTTGTGTTTATTTATTTTTGAAATTGGTGTACATGAGAAATATGATATCTACATATTGTTAAAGACCTGTAGACACCTCTGTTTAATTTTCTAGTTCAAGTTTGATTTTTATATTTCCTTATCTCCTGACCTAAGCTTTGATAAGATCTAAGTTACAAATGAAATATGATTGTTATATCATAAATGTTAGTTTAAAGATTTTAGTTAATTAAAATAACTTAGTATTGTTCTGGAAAAATAAAACATAGTGAAATCTTAAATTAAGTCAAATGTAAGTTGTCGTGATTTATAGATTCAGGATTATAAATCAAATATCTAAACTGGAACTTGATTTTTAAATCAAGTATTAGGATTTTTAGGTGTTAGTTTAAGTTGCAGTTTAGAAGTGAACTAAAATGGATTTTAACCAAATCCTGGTGATCATTGGACTAAGGAGGCTCGAAATTCTTCTGAGTTGTAGAGGAAGGTTTATAGATTCTTGTAAAAATTATTAGTGATGTTGAAATTAAGTAAGGAAGGTGCAGTTTGAATTTTTTTTTGAACCCTAGTTTTAAATTGGGAATGTGGATTAGTCATTATGGAATAAAGAAGTGACCGAGTGCTATGAGGTTTTGGGAGGTGTTAAAGTGGTCGTGGTTGAGTTCGAGGCCGGAGTGGGTGGACCTCAGGTGGTCGGAGTGGCGAACATTCGTCGTTGACAGGTTTTGACAGAAGACCTGATTTTCTGTTTCAGGTTTTGAAATAGGTGGTTGATTTTGACTTCTTGATTTATGGTTCAATCTGATGGTTTCATTTGGGCATAGATGAGTTTCTGGAAGTAGTTCGATCATCCCTGATGATCAGTAGAGGCGGTGGTCGCCGTGCATATGCACGGCGATGAATTTCCTGGTGATGTTGGGTTTGATTGTGGAACAAGGGAGGTTCTGGTGAGTTGCTCGAAGTAGGTTGATTTTTAACTCGGAGTAGAGGTGCATTTAACTCGAAGTAATATTGGGTGTTCTCGGGTTTTGCTCTGTGTTTTTTAGGTTACAGAAACTTGTAGTTAATGTTTTGAAATTTTTTAAAAATATGAATTTTATTTGTTAAGGAAAGTTTAAATTAAATTTAAATTCAAGTTTGAATTTTGGAAATTCAAGTTTGAATTTTGGAAATTCAAGTTTGAATTTTAGAAATTCAAGTTTAATTCAAAATCTCAGTTTAAATAAAAAAATAAAGGAAATAAGGTTTTAAGCTTAAAACTTGTATAACTACATTATTTTGGGAAGTAATTTAAATCTTTTAAATTGAAGTTTGTAAAATGTGTGCAAAATTTAAAATAAAATTTAAATATGGAAATCTTAAATTTAAAAATGAACTTCAGTTTTTAAATTTAAAAGAAGGTTTAAATTCGAAAGTTTTAAACTAAATATAAATTGAAGTTAGTGAAATTTTGAAATGAGTTTTTGTTTTCAAAATTGTTATGAATTCAAATTCCAACACAAACACTTGTTGTCTTGCAATTTAAAAAGTTTTAAATTGTTTAAACTTTGATAAGTTTAAATTATTCGTATTTTAAATCATGTATTTAAAATGGAATTTAGAAGTAGTTCAAAAGTACTTTGTTTCAAATAAATTGTTTTTTTAAAACATAATTAAGTTATGTTTTATCTTGAATTAAATTAAGATTAATGTTTTGGAAATTTATTTAATTAACAAAGTAATTACGGAATAGTTAGTTAATTTAATTAATTATTGATTAAGGTTTAATGAGTATTGATTAATGATTAATAAATTTATAATTAGGGTCATTAATTAGGTTTTTAATTTAATGATTGATGAATTATTAATCATGTAATTAAATTTTAAATCAAGGTTAATTTATTAAATAATTAACTTTAATTTATGGATAATTAATGATAATTTAATTTGTAATTAATCTAAGTTAATTACTTAATGAAATAATTAGAGAATGGTTAATGAAGGTCATTAACCAGGATTATTTAATAATTAATTAATGTGGTTAATTTTTATAATTAATTATATTAATTAATTTAATAATAATCATTTGTGAATGGTTTGAGTATAATTACTTAATGAAGTAATTTAGAAATTAATTACTTAAGGTAATTAATTGAGTTAAATGTGATTGTTTATTTTAATTAATTAAGTTTAATTAATTTTTAACACTTGTGTTTTAAAGATAATTACTGTATGTAATTAATGGATTGGAAATTACTTGGTTAAGTAATTGATTGATAATTACAGGTGGTAATTAAATGAAGATATTTAAGAATGAAGTATTTGGATTAACTTATTTAATAATTAATCAGGGGATTAATTAGGAAACTAATTGAGGGATAATTAATTTGGTTTAATGAAGTAATTAAGTTAGTTAATTACTGAATGTAATTAATCTGGGATGATTAATAATCATGAGTTAATTACTCAAGGTAATTAACTTAGGAAGATAATTTATTTAAATATAATTAAGGCCATTAATTATTATAATTAATGAAGTAATTAAACTTGATTGATTATGATTAATTAATCAATGATAAATAATTAAAGGTAATTAATTAAAGTAATTAATTAAGTATTAATGTAATTAATCATAATTAATTAATTGAAGTAATTAAAGGTTAATTGCTGTTTGGTTGAGGATAATTAATTTGTGAAATTAATTAAGGATATTTACATGAATGTAATTAAGAGTAATTAATCAAAAGTGATTAATTAAGATGATTAATAATGAATGATTAATTGATTGTAATCAATTAAATGGTTGAGTAAGCAAGATTTATATTGATGAAGTAATTAATTTAATTTATTTTAAATTGATTAAAGATGAAGTAATTAATTTAATTCATTTTAAATTAATTAGAGATGGAGATAGCTAATTTAATTCATTTTAAATTAATTATATTGTCATGAAGTAAATCTTTTTCTTATGTATGAATGGATGACATTGATGGTCATGGATGCTTTGTGATCTCAGTAATGAGATAAGTAATGTTGTGTGGTATGAATGCTTGGTTGCATTGTGATGATAATATAGATTATCTATTGTGATGGTAATATATGGATTATCTACTTTGATATTGATAATATGGATTACCTGTTATTTGATAATGTGGATTACCAATTGTGATTTGTGAGTTATCTATCTGTGTGTATATAGATAATTGAATTTGTTTTTAACTTTAAAACAAATTGGACCTAAAAGACACGCTTTGGATTTCGATGAGACCGGGATCGGGTTTCCATATTTGGATATCCGAAAACCACATCAATCCAAATTAACGTTAGGTCATGAATCAAAGTATAGCGTTGTGAAGACTCGAGGTGTAAGGACTATACGTCAGTATAATTCTGTGGGTGATTCCGTGATGAGTTGAAGGAATAGTACTTATAGGTTCGAGATGGTGATTCAGAGTGCAAGGGTTATCGTCGTTAACTCTGAGGGTGATTCCAAAATGAGTGTAACGAGATAATGCCTTCGGTTTCATTCGCGCCCGGAACGAACTTGTATGGATTGAATGCTTTCAGAACATCTTCAGGTGGACGACGAGCATTCTAAGGGATTTGTTCACTAAAGGTAATCATAGCCTCAAGCCTCATCAACCAGAAATGGCTAAAACAGGGGAGGTGCAGCAAGGCTTCGTGGGTAGCCGCCACCGGAGAGTGAGATTTACCCCTATCTAGAGGTCCCTTCATATTCGGATGTGTGGGCGTTTGCTAGCTACAACCGCGGGGTTGTTGTGTTCGAAACTGTTCAGTAAGGAATGGGTCCGGCCTTGTGTTGCACGGGAGCGGCGTACTCCTTGGTACGGTGATCTAGGCCACATACTGTGATGGGCGGTACCCCAGTAGCCCTGCCATTGTATGGAATCCAAAAATCTAATAAGTGTCGTACGTATTAGTTATGCCCAACTATGTTGGAACGTGAGATGTAAGCATTCCAGGTATTTCTGTATTTTACTTGAAAACCCTAGACGTATTATGATATCATCGAATTTCCTATCAAATGTTTTGGTTGGCGTAAGGTAAAATTTTTTCCATGTTTATGTGTGGGAAGTCTTACATGATACCTTTCTTTTCAAAAGGTTTTTAAAAGTTAAGCAACCTTAACCTGTTACTCACACCAGACCCATGTCTGACCCGGAGTTTATCTTCTGTTTTCTTAAACTCTTGGGTGCTCAAAATTCTTACGAGTAGCCAAGGGATTCAGGTTAGCTTTGACGAATTATGGAGTAGCAATGGAGCAGGAGGCTTCTGCGTGTAGATATAAATATTTTTCCGCTGTGTAGTTTTCTCTGAGTTATTTCTTGTACTGTAATGAGTTGTATAACCAGACAGGTGTTTATAACTGTCTAGTATGTGTTGTATTATCTGTGTAACTCTGATAATGGTTGTAAACTATGTAATATTTATGTTATTAATATAATTTATTCTTTCCGTTGTTTAGATTCTGATGTTGTTTCTTTATTCTCTTCTTTCTTTTCTCTTTTCTATCCCTTTCTTTCTTAAAAATGATGCGATTTTCTTTGGTAAGAAAGTCGGGTCGTTTCACAGAGTGGTAGAGAAACTAGAGATGATCGAGTTTATTTCACATAAAAATTTCGTCAGAATTTTGTTAAAGCATTTGAAATATAAGAGAATATTTAAGTAGAGAAGGAGTGAAGAAATGAAGAAAAACTAACTTAAAATTCATTAAAAACAACCGATATTTATAGGAGAACAACGATCATGTTCATTCGTGAAAGGTCATAATGAATGGACTCTTCATTTCAAAATTTGAATTTTAAATTATACGGCTACCATGTCGACATGGGGTATGAGGGATGTCGACATGCCTATGTTAATTTTGAAAATAGATTTTGCTTTAAAGTGATTTATATTCTAAAACTTGTCAAAACAATTTCTAAACTGCGTACACCATTTTAAATATGGTTTAAACTTATAAAAGAGTTTTAGAAGGTGATCTTAAAATATATAATTTATAATATAAAACTAATATTAAAAACTAAGTGCAGATTTCTGTAAAAAGTAGATTAAAGCTAAAATATAAAAATCAAGGGGTAGTTTAAAAACAAGTGATGATTTGAAATTAATATGATTAAAAATAGTTTTTGAATTAAGGCTAAAATATTTAAATTAATAGAGATGACACTAAAAAATAGTTTTAAAAAAATAAATCATTTTGAAAATTTCTTGTATTCCATTCAACCGGAGAAGGTTGTGGATTCTATCCCACTAAAGAAGTCGTAGGTTCGATCCCACTATTAAAGCGAGAAGGTGGATTCCATTCCACAATTAAAATCAGAACAAAGATTTTAGTGCTATTATGAAGTTTTAACATAAACCTTGACTCTATTACTTATCTTGATATCTTGAACTCTTGTACTCTTAATACTCATAAGTCTTTAGTCATGATTTCTTCAATCTTGAATTCGTCAGTATTGAATTACTATACTCGGTCTTGAATCTTCATATTTAGTCTGGAATCTTTATACTCAATCTTGAATATTTATGTTGTACATTCTTCATTCTCAGTACCTGCATATATATATATATATATATATATATATTGCATATATATATATATATCTCCTGCATATACATATATATCTAGACAAGAATATATATATATATATATATATATATATATATATATTACAATAAGACCTAAGGTTGTTGTCATAAAACCCATCATCTCAGGAACTAATAACGAGCACCATAGACACAGTATTCTTTACGAGAGACTAATCATTCTTGTTGCAAATTAAGATTGAGCTGGCATATAAGAAATACTATGAGGACTTATTCTTTGGGAGTTGAGGGAGGAGCAGGGTCAAGAGCTATTGCACTTGACTTTCAATCGATGTTGAGTGATATGACGACAACTATGATAAGGAATGTTTAGGCGACTGGTCTTGGTGTAGCTGTTGGAGGAGGTGCCCCTGTGCAAGCGCCTTGGGCTAATTTCGCCAAGTTGAGTAAGGGCTACTCTACTCTATGAGGAAAACTATTCCATGTAACAGAGTCAACCATAGAGGTTGAGGGTTATTTGGATACCTACGAGCGCATCTTTAGTTATATGGAAGCAGATGATGGTATGAAGAGGAAGCTGGCCTTCAGACAGCTTAAGTTTGAATAATGAACTAGTGGAGCACTATTACCATTTGTTTTTCGGTAGATTGATTTAGTTGGAACCAGTTCAAAGTAAGGTTTGAAGAGAAGTTTATTCTGGTTGCTCAAATTTCAATTCTATTTAGGAAGTTTACAGATCTTGAGCAAGGAGATTTGTTTGTTTTCGAGTATGTTGCAGAATTTGCTGCTTTGTCAAAGTATGAAATGTCATTTATCAACACTCCATTAAGCAAAAATGAAAAGTTCCTCATTGATTTGGATGATTTCCTTAGAGAGAAGCTAGTAGACCACATTAATGAGCTATTTGAGAAGCTTATTGAGAAAGCTCTTCATCATAAGAATTTTTATCCTACGTTTAAGACGACTGCTGTTGTTTTTGCTAAGAAGGAAGAGCCAAAACCATAACAAAGCGATGGAGGCAAAAAAAAGTGGAACGAAAAGAGGAAGCAATCTCAAGGGAAAAATGGCCAGAAGAAAACTAAGTGGGAACATTCTTGCAATGGATGCAAGGAGAAGGGTCACTTGATTAAGGATTGTAAAGTAAGTGAAAAGAAGAAATGCTACAATTATGACAATCCTGGTCATTTGAATAAGGATTGTCCAGAACTGGTGAAGGATAAGAAGGTTGTGAAAGCATATGCTTTGGACGATGTCTCGACTTTGTCAAATGCCCCCTCGGCTAAAGAGAAGGGAAAGGGAGTCATTATTCAAGGTATGCCTCCTATTAAAAAAATGTTTCCATTCATGGTTTTCTTGACACTGAGGCTTCACATTCGTTTATATCTAGTGATCTAGTAGAAAGATTGGGATTGAGACCTGATGTAACGACTCGATATTTTCAACCATTCGCATCTACACATGCCGGATTTGAATTGCTCACAATACTAGATTGTTAATTTATATTTTGGCATAACTCAGCATATACAGTAAATAAATAATCACAGAATCCTAGACGCAGAGTAATATAATAATGAAGAAGAAAAAAAATAGTAGTTCATGAAGCTACTACATATATATATAATGGAGTTAAATAAGATACAATAGAAGTTTCAAATACGATAGTCAAATACAAGATCAAAATACATCACTTGAATCAACTGAATAACACCAAGCTGAATGGACGTAGATGCATCTCCAAACGAAGCTCCAACTCCAAAGGTGAGTCTCAAAAGCTGTATCACTCAGTCTGACTCGAGCATAAAGCAAAACACCAAACACTTGAGTCAGTATTAACATTCTTATATCAATAAATTCAACTCAGTTGAACTAACAACTGGAATACAAGTAACTCAAAGGATGTTTGGGATAACCATCCTCTAAGGATCTGTTAAACTATCTACAATGTAGTAATATATGCTATTATAATAATGTCTAAAGTAAAGTATAATATATTTAAAAATAGCATTAAGGCTTTACATTTTCCACCTTAACACATTTTATATGTTCTCATAGTCTATATGGTATCGTAATCTCCCCCATACTGGGCATCGTCAGAGGACACTCCATAGGTATGGTACAAAACAAAATCGTATAAGGCGCGCTAGGGTAGGTGACACGACACAACTAGGCAATGCCAGGGTAGATATACCAATTGCACTTCCGGGCCGGTGGTAATGCATAGCAGCCACTATTTCCCACCTCTTGCCACACTCCTAAAAAAAATCAAAGGTGCACCCAATCAATCACAAAGTAGTTGAATGATATCGAAGAAGTGTGTCCGATAAGAGAAGCTACCTCATTAGCCCATCGATTGCTCCTGTTTTAGCCACCTTATGCCAACTGACGGGAGTCAGGTCCATGTATATACCTCAATAGAACGTCGTCACCATCCTACTTCATTCAGGAATCTCCACCTTGTACACGGTTGTTAAAGTGGTTTTTGAAGTTGGCAGAGAGCATGACAACTTCCGATCCCAGTCTCTTTAACAACCAGACGTTATTATTACACCGCGGTCATTTTCAAAATAGTTTATACTTCAAACCAAAATATCGCTGCCATTTCAATACCATATAAATACGATATCATTTCCATTTCAAAACCAAGTACGATATCATTTCAAAAATCATAGTATTTTCAAAGTTATACCAATTCTGAAACCAAAGACTTAAAATTATAACATCTTCAAAACGTTATACTTTGAAGTTCATAACTTTTGAAAACATAAATTCCACCACTTAAAAAATTTAGATATTAAAATAGTATATATAATAAAATAGTTTTAGATTTAAAATTACTTTATAAAATAAAATAATTTCCTCAAAGTTCACAAATTGATTCAAATCAATTTGAATCCAAAATTCAATTTAATTAAGATCTCAATTCATAAATTTCAACTCAATTCAATTTTCAACAATCCGTTTCAACTTATATCAATTTCAAATACAGATTTGAACCTCAAATAAACCATTTCAAATACCATATGTTTCAAAACTTTAAATATTCCATAATTTCAAAACTAAATTTTTATAATTCCATACTGTTATTTAGTTTTGAAATATTTACTTAATAAATCCAAGATCATTTAAATAAACTTCCAAACTTCAGATAACTGAATATTGCTTCAATTTATTTAAACTTGATATATTCATTTAAATCACCTTAAACAAAATCAAGTTATAAAAATCATATCCTTTCAAATCTCAAATTTGATAAATTTAGGATCTAACTTATTTGAGTATAAATCCTAAATAAATTTATTTCAAATCAGTTTCAAATTTATCCTCCAACCTTAATTTATTTAAATCATTGTAAGTTCTATATTAAAATATAATTTAAAATAAATATTTAACCATATTATATTTAATAAAATCAACTTTATTACTGAGTTATTTTTATATTGAAACAAATTTATACATAACTAAGAATCAAGAATTTAACTATATATAAAATAACATTTATATAATATCTAAATCAATATTTATATATAACCATATATTCCTTTCCAAAACCATAGAATCATTTTCAAAAATATTTATATATAGACCGACGGTGTCTGTATATAATTTTCTATCCTATGGTCAAGTGATACAGATATTTATCATTTCAATCCGCGATTTAAATATATAAGGGCATATATCATTTCAACCCGCAATCCCAAATTCAATTCAATTGAAAATCGCTTAGGTCTATCATTTCAACCCATAACGATTTTCTCCTATTCTACAGATCATTGGAGTATGTATCATATCAACCCGTCGTGAATTCTATACTAACAGGGAACTTGCTGAGTGATAACATATGTGATAATAATATAACAGGCATATATCATCAATATAAATAACAAATAATGATGTCAGATGTCACAGGTGAACAGATAAGGATAATAGCATATATATAACAATCTAAATAACTAACAACAGCATATCTCAATTGTCGTTTCAATCGAAATCAAATTTAATAAATTTAAGAATGTTAATCGTGAGTGATTGCTGACCTTTTGGGCTAGAGAGACAAGAAGATGATATGGATACACACACAGATACGGACCCTGAAATTGAGTTACAAATCCAATCAAAGAAAATTGGCACGAATTCAACGATCAAAGCTGATAACATAAATCGATGGAACACATCAGAACGAGATCGATGAAGATCATTGATATAAATGAATTTATATATAACTATATTTAACTATATATAGAGTCATATTTTTTTATTCAAACATATTCTAAAATAAGATAAACACATTTATTTTCAAATCAAAATGAATTTTAATAAATATATATTTGTGTGTGTGTGGGGGGGGGATCCAAATTCACATATACACTGAAACCAGATCATACGTACATATACTAACTACAAAAGAAATCTTCAACGAAGCTTGTATAACCAATATACATATACTAACATCTAAAAATCTGAACAATTTATTCTTATATGTATTTTGTATGTGTATATATATATATTATAAAATTTCATACTTTTATAAAACAATTAAGCATGCCAAACTCTGTGTACCTTTATATATGTAACTAATTATATCCAAGGACTAAAATAAAATGATACTACTTTTCAAAGTTCCAAAAACATACAAAAAATAAAAATAGAGAAAAGCAGTTTGTAATATATAGACTGTATAAAATATATATTGAAACACAACAGACTTGTACAAAATTATATGCATTTATATAAATTAACATATAGAATATATATATATATATATATATATATATATATATATATATATATAACTTACATACGTATGCAAACACTACGAATTTAATATTTTAAACATATTAAAAATATACTTTATATATTATAGAACTTGTTAAAAATCAAATACCACTGAATATAGTACACGTCCTACACACACACACACATATATATATAACAGAAGTTTGTAACCGACCATATATATAAACATCAGATGCGTTTATCTGCAACTATATTACAATATATATACACACACACACACACATATATATACACCATAAGTTAAAGCCAGAGCCATACATAATATAACTAGCAAATTATATACATATATTTATATAAATTATACAATATATATACTTAGACAAATTAATATATAAACTAATCTTATATATATATATACAAGCTATACAGATCAAAATACCATTTAAACTGCAATTTGCTATTCATATATATAACCAATACAAAAAAATGGAACATCAATATATATATACTAACCCATAATTAAAACAAACATACAGCTGAGGTGAGACAGCGGCATCGAGCTCAGAAGGATGGGTTTGGAGGGCAAGGTCGTGGATCTCAGAAGATGCTCAGCGATGGATGGGGCTTTGGAAAACGGAATGCGGCTGCGTTCAGGAGGGAGAGAGGCTTATGGGGAAGGATAGGAAGAAGAATAGGCTGTTGGTGGCTTGTGGCTGCTGGTTGTGTGGTCAACATATACATACGACATCGGGCGAAAGAAAATAGAATGAGGGGCAATGAAGAAGATAGGTGAAAAGGAAAGGATGCATGATAACAGTGGTAGATTGAAGGAAAGAAAACGAACAAATTAATAGAATATACAGACTTTGAATCATAATATATATGCTTTCAAAATAGAAATAATTGATATACGGCTAATAGATGAAAGTTAAACATTAATGTCAGAGAATATAAAAAGATAGTGTCCATTTAAGTTTACACATTGGTTAGATGAAAGGCCACGGAAGTCAACAGTTCGAAAAACGGTTACCGATACGGTAATTGTTTTACAAATTTCGATGTGTATCAAAGTTTGAAAATAGAAATAAATATACCGCTGAGATCAGCACAACGAGACGATCAAAACGGAATGCAGATATCAATAGTACGATTCATCCGATCAAAAGTCGATAATCGATATCGAAAATGCTGTTAAACGTCAGAATTGAGGTAAATGGAGCAATTGCAGTCCAAATTTCAAAAAACGAAAGATAACGTCTTACTTAGAAGATGTTTTAGAAATTTATTGTGTAAAAATATTCAGGTTTGGGAAAAAATATTTTACTATAACTAATTTTAACTGATTTAAATTAAAATAGAATTTCACAATAAAAATAACTTAAATATTATCAATAGAAAATTTACCAATTGCTATGTTTAATTAGGCGTATTCCAAATATTAAATTTTTATTTCCAAATTCAATTATTTAAAATTTCACCAAAAATTCAATTAAATACTTTAATAAAATTTACGGGTCGTTATACTCTCCCCCACTCAAAACTTTTCATCCCCGAAAAGGAAGGAGGTAGGAGAATAGAGAGAGCCAAAAAGAAAAAAAAAGTTTGAAGACAAGATAAGACAATTACTTTAAAACCATATAATTTCAAATTAAACAAATTAATATTCAAAAAATTTGGTTTACTCCATTTGAGTTCACCTAAGTTAAATCAATCTAAGTTAAATCAATCTATCTATTTCTAAATTCATTATCTAGTCATCCTCAATTAACAATTTCCAAAATCATCAATTTGTACAGTCGTTCATTATACTCATATTTTATTCAACAAATCTAATTCTTTTATTCCAAATTATTATAAAATTTATATCACATATCTTATCACATATATTAAGTATATTTACACTTATTATAACCACTCAAATTTATTTATAAATTCATTTAGCATCATTTTACATCGTATATTATCCAATTACATAGTTAACTTCTGAATAATTTAGGTAAGTTATATTAGAATGAAATTGGGTATTATTCAAATAAAATTTTCTTAATTCAATTTATTTCAAGTTTATTTATTCCAAAAATTTTGGTTTCACTTTATAATTAAGATCATCCTTTAACCAAAGTTTAAGAATTAGATTTCAAGTTTACTTTAAACTATTTAGAGAAAAATGTGCATTGTACCTATATATCAAATTAAGTCTATAATCATATACCTCTATATTATAAATCAAATCATACTCAAGAAACTCAAATTCAATTTTATCCAATTTATTTTCTAATTACATTCTAATTACATTTAAACTTTCTAGGTAAGTTATATTAATGCTTTAGAGTACAATTAAATACTATAAATTTTCCTTCTATCTACAACTTTTATATTAAGCCAGATTTTAGTTTGAACAATTTATTACTCAAGTTCCTCCTTGTACAACCTCATATGTCCTAACATTTTAATCTTTTGAATATTTAGGCAAGTTATATATATTAGAATGCAATTTAGTATTATATAAATAAGTTTGTTCAAATTTAACTGTTTCAAGTTGGTTAAAATTTCATTTATCATTTCAGATATTCTAATTATTCAAATATTTTGCTTTATTTCAATAATTGAAACCATTTCTTATAAAAATTAGGTTTAATTTTCCTGTTTCACTTCAACTATATTGAAATAATTATATACATATATATTTTGTAAATCGGTTTATATCCAAGAAATTCAAACACAATTCATTGTCCAAAACAAAAGTGTAGCGAAGGTGCTATGTGGTCTCTCCACTTTGAGACTCGAAAATGGATGTCGATGATGCTGCAGTCATCACCGAAATTATTTTTCCAATGACAATGGAGGAGAGTACAGATTTTTTTATTTTAAAGTAATTCCTTTGGAACAATTTCTATTCGAAAATACTTTCAAATAATATATCCTTTAAAGATTTAAAAATCAAAGTTTGAAATCGTTGAAAATTTAAATTCTTAAATTCTAAATTTTAAATTCAATTAAATTACAAATTAATTTATAAACCATGCTTGTATTTTCATTTATTTATGATGGTAAAATCAATGGCTTACCAAATAATAAATGAAAATCATTTTACCAATCAATTCGGTTAACTATTTAATTTCAGAAAAATTACTTATATAATATAATCATACAAATTTATTAAATTTTAAAACAATTGTGTCAGCTTGCTCTGTTCAAGTGTTTTGAAATCCTATTGATAGCATTTATTAGACGAATCGATCAGAAACCCATATCATCACCAACAACTCAAACAACACAATATATAAAACATTTTTATATTAGTTACAAATACACTCCCTCACTCGATAATACAAAATGGATTTCAAAACAAGGATAGAGACTCAAATTTGACGGACTCAAATCAAAGAGAATTTTGATTCGAAGATAGATCAAAACAAAGATAAGATAATTAGCTAATAAAATAGGAATCGTGGGCAACCTTAACCGGGTCAACTGTGGTTTCAAGAATGAAACCGATGCCGAATTCCGAGGCAAAACGGCATCAGACCTCAAGGGCATAGCAGGAGATAGACAGCATCGTAAACCGAGGATATAGAAATCTCTGATAAATCAATGCCTATTGTAAAGGAGTTTCACTCCTTTACAAATCATTCAAAGATTAACGAGACCGCTGATTTACTATAAAGATTGTTTGAAGTGGAGTTGTGGAATACTCCAGAATACGAATAGGGAGATATAAGGATGGATTTCGGAACTGAGGGAAACGATCCAAAATTCAAAAGAAACCGAGTCAAAGGGGAATGGATTCAAGCTCGAATGAAAGTGATTCCGTAATTAAATTTACCCAATATGTTGAGTTTTTCCTAAAACTAAGGCTCTGATACCAAATGTAACGACTCGATATTTTCAAACATTTGCATCCACACATGCCGAATTTGAATTGCTCAAAATACCAGATTGTTAATTTATATTTGGCAAAACTCAGCATATGTAGTAAATAAATAATCACAGAATCCCAGGCACAGAGTAATATTACAATAATGCAGCGGAAACAAGAGAATAGTAGTTCATGAAGCTACTATATATAACAGAGTTAAATAAGATACAATAAAATTTTCAAATACAATAGTCAAATACAAGATCATAATACATCATTGGAATAAAATGAATAACTCCAAGCTGAAAGGATGTAGATAGATATCCAAATGAAGCTCCAACTCCAAAGGTGAGTCTCAAAAGCTATATCACTGAGTCTGACCAGAGCGTAGAGCAAAACACTCGAGTCAGGATTAACATTCTTATATTAATAAATTCAACTCAAGTGAACTAACAACTGGAATACAAGTAACTCAAAGGATGTTTGGGTAACCATCCCTTAAGGATCCGTTAAACTATCTACTATGTAGTAACCTACGTTATTATAATAATGTCTAAAGTAAAGTATAATATATTTGAAAATAGCATTAAGGCTTTACAATTTCCACCTTAAGACATTTCATATATTCCCATAGTCTATACAATACGGCAATCTCCCCCATACTGGGCGTCATCAGAGGGCACTCCATAGGTATGGTACAAAACAAAATCGTATAAAGCGCGCTAGGGTAGGTGACACGGCACAACTAGGCAATGTCAGGGTACATACACCAATTGCGCTTCCGGGCCGGTAGTAACGCATAGCAGCCACTATCGCCCACCTCAAGCCATACTCGAAAAAAAAGTAAAGGTGCACCCAATCATTCATAGGGTAATAGAATGGTATCGAAGAAATGTGTCCGATAAGAGGAGCTACCTCGTTGGTCCGTCGAATTCTCCTATTTTAGCAACCTTATGCCAACTCACGGGAGTCGGGTCCATGTATATACCTCAATAGAACATCGCCACTATCCTACTTCATTCTAAAATCTCCACCCCGTACGCAGTTGTTAAAGTGGTTTTCGAAGTTGGCGGAGTGTATGACAACTTCCGATCCCAGTCTCTTTAACAACTAAACGTTATTATTACACCGTGGTCATTTTCAAAATAGTTTATACTTCAAAACTAAAATATCGCTGCCATTTCAAAACCATATAATTACGATATCATTTCCATTTCAAAACCAAATACGATATAATTTCAAAAATCATAGTATTTTCAAAGTTACACCAAATTCGAAACCAAAGATTTAAAATTATAACAACTTCAAAACGTTATACTTCGAAGTTGATAACTTTTGGAAACATAACTTCCACTACATAAACAATTTAGATATCAAAATAGTATATATAATAAAATAGTTTTAGATTTAAAATTACTTTATAAAATAAAATAATTTCCTCAAACTTCACAAATTGATTCAAATCAACTTGAATCCAGAAATCAATTTAAATCAAATCTCAATTCAGAAATTTCAACTTAATTCAGTTTTCAATAATCCATTTCAATTTATATCAATTTCAAATACAAATTTGAACCTTAAATAAACCATTTCAAATTCCATATATTTCAAAGCTTTAAATATTCCATAATTTTAAAACTAAATATTTATAATTCCATATATATGAAATTCAATTTACTATTATTTACTTTCGAAATATTTACTTAATAAATGCAAGATCATTTAAATAAACTTTCAAACTTCAGATAACTGAATATTGCTTAAATTTATTTAAACTTGATATATTCATTTAAATCACCTTAAACAAAATTAAGTTATAAAAATCATATCCCTTAAAATCTCAAATTTAATAAATTTCGCATCCAACTTATTCGAGTGTAAATCTAAAATAAATTTATATCAAATCAGTTTCAAATTTATCCTCCAACCTTAATTTATTTAAACCATTATAAACTCTATAATAAAATATAATTTAAAATAAAAATTTAACCATATTATATTTAAGAAAATCAACTTTATTACTAAATTATTTTTATATTGAAACAAATTTATACATAGCTTAGAATCAAGAATTTAACTATATATAAAATAAGATATATAATATCTAAATCAATATTTGTATAAAACCATATATTTCTTTCCAAAACCATAGAAATCATTTCCAAAAATATTTCTATGTAGATCGACGGTGTTTGTATATAATTTTCCATCATATGGTCAAGTGATACGGATATTTATCATTCAATCCGCAATTTAAATATACACGAGTGTATATCATTTAAATCCTCCATCTCGAATTCAATTCAATTGAAAATAGCTTGGGTATATCGTTTCAACCCATAACGATTTTCTCCTATTCTACAGATCGTTTGGGTATGTATCATTTCAACCCATAGTAAATTCTATACTAACAGGGAATTTGTAGAGTGATAACAGATGTGATAATAATATAACAGACATATATCATCAATATAACAGATAATGATGTTAGATGTCATAGGTGAACAGATACAGATAATAGCGTACATATAACAATGTAAATAACTAACAACAACATATTTCAATTGTCGTTTCAACTGAAATCAAATTTAATAAATATAAGAATGTTAATCGTGAGTGATTGCTCGCCTTTTGGGATAGAAGATGAAATGGATACTCACACCGATACGGACCCTGAAATTGAGTTACAAATCTAAAAATGCAGATTAGCAAGAATTCAACGATCAAAGTAGATAATAGAAATCTATGGAACACATCAGAACGAGATCGATGAGGATCATTGATATAAGTAAAATTATATATAACTATATATATAGTCATATTTTTTATTCAAACGTATGCTAAAATAAGATAAACATATTTATTTTCAAATAAAAATGAAATTTTAATGTCAAAAATAATATATGTATATATATATATATATATATATATATATATATATATATATATATATGCAAATCCAAATTCACATATACACGGAAACCAGATCATAAGTACATATACTAACTAAAAAGAAATCTTCAACAAAGCTTGTATAACCAATATACATATACTAACATCTAAAAATATAAACAATTTATTCTTATATTTATTATGCGTGTATATATATTATAAAATTTTATACTTTTGTAAAACAATTAAACAGCCAAACTATGCGTACCTTTATATATGTAACTAATATATATCCAGGGACCAAAAGAAAATGATACTACTTTTCAAAGTTCCAAAAACATACACAAAATAAAAAAGAAGAAGAGCAGCTTGTAATATATAGACTGTATAAAATGTATATTGAAACACAACAAACTTGTGCAGACTTATATGCATTTATATAAATAAACAAATACAATATATATATATATATAACTTATATACGTATGAAAACACTATAAATTTAACATTTTAAACATATTAAAAATATACTTTATATATAAACAAAACTTGTTAAGAATCAAATACATCTGAATATAGTACACGTCCTACACACACACATACACACACATATATATAAATAACAGAAGTTTGTATCCGACCATATATATAAACATCAGATGCGTTTATCTCCAACTATATTACAATATATATATATATATATATATATATATATATATATATATATAGAACATAAGTTAAAGCCGCAGCCATACATAATATAACTAGCAGATTATATACATATATTTATATAACTTATACAATATATATACTTAGACAAATTAACATATAAACTAAGTTTTATATATACAAACTCTATAGATCAAAATACCATTTAAACTGCAATTTGCTATTCATATATATATATATATATATATATATATATATATATATATATAACCGATACAAAAAAATAAACGGAACATCAATATATATACAACTTATAATTAAAACAAACAAATGGCTAAGGTGAGACAGCGACATCGGGCTCGGAAGGATGGGTTTGGGAGGCAAGGTCATGGATCTAAGAAGATGCTCAGCGATGGATGGGGCTTTGGAAAATGGAACATGGTTGCGTTCAGGATGGAGTGAGGCTTGCGAGGAAGGATAGGAAGAAGAATAGGCTGTGGGTAGCTTGCGGTTACTGGTTGCGTGGTCAACATATACATACGGCAGCAGGCGAAAGAAAATAGAATGAGAGGTAATGAAGAAGATAGGTGAAAAGGAACGGATGCATGATAATAGTGGTAGATGGAAGGAGAGAAAACGAAAAGGTTAATAGAATATACAAACTTTGAGTTATAATATATATGTTTTCAAAACAGAAATAATTGATATGCGGCTAGATGGAAGAGAATGGTAAATTGGCTAATAGATGAAAGTTAAACATTAACGTCAGAGAATATAGAAGGATAGTGGCCATTTAAGTTTACACATTGGTTAGATGAAAGGCCACGGAAGTCAACAGTTCGAAAAACGGTTACCGATACGGTAATTGTTTTACGAATTCAGCGTGTATCAAAGTTTGAAAAATAGAAATAAATATACCTCTGAGATCAGCACAACGAGACAATCAAAACGGCATACAGATATCAATAGTACGATCATCCAATCAAAAGTCGATAATCAGTATCGAAAATGCTATTAAACATCAGAATTAAGGTAAACGGAGCAATTGCAGTCTAAATTTGGAAAAAACAAAGATAACGACTCACTTAGGAGATGATTTAGAAGTTAATTATGTAAAAATATTTAGGTTTGGAAAAAAATATTTTATTATCATCAACTTTAACTGATTTAAATTAAAATAGAATTACACAATAAAAATAACTTAAATATTATCAATAGAAAATTTACCAATTGCTATGCTTAATTAGGCGTATTCCAAATATTAAATTTTTGTTTCCAAATTCAATTATTTAAAATTTCACCAAAAATTCAATTAAATACATTAATAAAATTAATAAAATTTACAGGTCGTTACACCTGAGATAGTAAGCTAACCCCTGATTGTGATGAACCATGTTGGAGGCTCAACTACCCTTTATATGCTTTGTTGTGGCCTAGCGTTATCGAGTCGTGGATGCCCTTTTTTTTATTGATTTCTTTGTCTTCAATTTGTTGGCTTCAGGGTTATCTTGGGAATGGAATAGCTTAAGAAGTATATGGCAGTAGTGGATTCCTAGAGGCTATTGGTGACGACCAAAGATGTGGCAAGGCGGATGGTAGTGATTGGTCGCCTACTAGAGGACAAGATGATGGTTAGCTTTCTATATTCACTTGAAGTTCCATAGGAGCATTTGTCATCTATGCCTATCGCAAGAAAGTATCCGGATTGCTGCCCCATAGAGAGATTGAGTTTCAGATAGACTTAATGAAGGAAGCCGGACCAATAGTTATGCCTTGGAAGCATATGGCACCCAGAGAGTAGAAGAAATTAGAGGTGCAAGTGGATGACCTATTAGGGAGAGAGTTTATTTGAAGGAGTATATCTGAGTGGGGTGCACTAGTAGTATTCGCAACTAAGGCAGATGGCTCTTTGAGGTTGTTTGTGGATTATCGTGAGCTGAATAAAGTAAAGAGGAAGAATAAGCGTCCACTCTCACATATTGATGACTTGTTTAATCAGCTTCACGGTGCGAATGTGTTCTCTCAAATGGATTTGGCAATGGGATTTAAGCAGCTTAGGATAGCAAAGGAGAGTATGCCTATTATAGTGTTTCATATGCCATTAGGTTTTTATGAGTTGTTGGTGATGCCATTCAAGTTGAAGAATGCTCCAGCATACATTTGGATCTCATGAATCGGGTTTTCAGAGATCAGCTAAACAAGTTCATGCTTATGTTTATGGATTATATTCTAATCTATTCCAGAACTGAATAGGAGCACAAGATGCACTTGAGGATTGTGCTAGAGGTGTTGGGAAAGTAGAAGTTTAAGAGCAAAGTTACTAAGTGTCACTTTTGAGAAAAAGAAGTAAGGTTCTTAGGTCATGTCGTTTCTGGACAGGTTATGGTAGTGGACCTACGAAGGTGGCTGCAGTCCATGATTGGAACCAGCCCAAGAATGCTATGAACGTGAGGAGTTTCCTAGGATTGGCGGAATACTATAGATGATTCATCAATAAATTCCCTTAGGTAGTAGCACCGTTGACCAATTTGACAATGAAGTACTAGAATTTTATTTGGGACGCAAAGTATGAGCATGAGTTTATGAATCCGGAAGAGAGGTTATCGTGTGCACCATTATTGACCATTCTTAGTGGCCAGGAGTTGATGGTATATATAGACGCCTGTAGTACCGGTTGGGGGTGGTACAGATGTAGAGGGGAAAAGTTATTGGCTATGCTAGTTGAAACTAAAGCCACATGAGAGAAATTATCCAACTTATGATTTGGAATTAGTGGTGGTAGTTTTTTCTTTGATGATGTGGAGGCATTATCTATCTGGAGAAATGTTTGAGTTATTTACAGAACACAATTCCTTGAAGACCTTTTCTCTCAAAGGGATCTCAACCTTTGTTTGCAATGGTGGTTGGAGTTCTTGGCCTCCTATGATTTTAGCATTTCCTATGCATCAAGAATAAGAAAAGGGAATGCACTCGCTGATGAACTGAGTTAAAGACATGCTAGTTTGGGAACAATGTTCTTGGAATGAAAGCAGATTAAGTACATTGCTGGAAATGATTTTAGGCCTCATTGCGAGCTAGATCCAGAGATGTTGGCAAGTTTGTCGACCTACTCTAATAGAAAGGCTTGGTTCTAGCCATAAAAGAGATGCTAGGCTGGCGGAGATCATAATGTAGAGAGTAAAAGGAGTAGAGTCTGAGGATATGAAGCAATACGGACTGAGCAGAGAAGTTTGGCTCCATAAGGATGGAAGACTATATATTCCTGATATTAGTGGATTACGAGATAAGTGCTATGAGAGTGTCACCATTCCAGGTTGACCATGTATCTCGACAGTAACAGGATGTACCATGATATGAAGCAAACTTATTATTATGAAGGCATGAAGAAGGATTTTGGGGTATTCATTTTGAAGTATGTAAACTACCATTTAGTAAAGGCAGAGTAGAAGAAACATAGTGAATTGTTGCAAGCGCTAGATATTCCTGAGTGGAAATGGGAACAAGTATTAATGGATTTTTATTGATGGACTGTTGTGGACTCGAGCAGGGTGCAATAGCATTTGGGCCATAGTTGATCCATTGACCAAGAGCGCTAGATTTATACCCGTCAAGTCATGTAGAACGACATTCAAACTGGCGAAGTTATATGTAAAGTGGTTACTATGACGTCATGGTGTACCAAAGAGCACTAGGAGTAACCGAGACCCATTGTTCACTAGTGTCATTTGGAAGAGCTTACAAGAGGCGTTAGAGACTGAGCTACATCTTAGTACGGCTTACCACCTGTAAAATGGATGGGCGACTGAATGAGTGAATCATATACTAGAAGATCTCATGAAAGCCTGGATCATAGATTTTGGAGGAACATGGGATGACCACTAATCTGATGGAGTTTGCATACAACAATACTTATCAATTGAGTATTGGTATTCTTATGAAGCATTATATGTCCAACCATGCAATGCTCCTTCACGTCGGTAGGAAGCGAATGAGAAACTGATACTTGGGCCTGGTATGATTAGAGAAACTTCTGAAAAGATTGGGATCATTTGGCAACGAATGAAAGCCGCTCAGGATCGACAGAAGAGCTATGCCAGTAAAGACCTAGAAATTTGGAATTTTTTGTTGGGAATATGGTTTTTGTTAAACTATCTCCTTTGAAGAATGTTGTTCGGTTTGGTAATAAGGGGAAGTTGGCACCAAGATTCATAGATTTTTTTTTTTATAATAGAAATGAATAGGAAACTAGCATATATGGTCAACTTACCTCAGAAGATGGCGGGTGTGCACAACATCTTTCATGTCTCCTAGATACAGAAATTTGTGCACGACTAGGCATGGTGATTACACTAGATCAACTTGAAGATGTTGAGGTAGAACTTGAAGTTTTGAAATCTCTTAGGTCGGTTTGCATTGTTGGACACGATATGAAATAGCTTAGGAGAAAATCGTTAAAACCAGTAAAGGTATAATGGATTTCAGGTAATGGCGATTATACGTAGGAAACCGAGGAGAGCATGGGGACTTCTTACCTAAGGCACTTTGAATGGTAAGGCCTATCGTTTATCGTATCTATTTTCACTATTGTATATCTCATTTAATAGGATAGTATTCTACATGCCATGGTAGGATCAAATGTTCTATTGACTGCATGAGTGTAATTTAATATGGTCGATGGTTGCACATAGGCATGCGGAGTAACTATGATTGCTTATTTCGTAACTTGTTTAGGGATTTTGGGGGGTGAAATTCCTAAACGAGGGAGAATGTAATGGCCCATATTTTACTTATTGGATGATCATAAAATAATTTTATTTTACTCATGTGAGGTAGTACAACTCTATATTTTAAGTTATGACACATAGGGACATTTTGCACACCTTTAATTTTTCCCAATTTCTATGTGACCATTTTGACCCAAAAAACTTTGTTTGGGCTATAACTTTTGACATGAGTCAAATTAGGATCTCAAACCAGTTCCAACGCTTTAGGATGATGGTTTTCCATTCTATAGAGTGGTCATAATAGGAAAACGGCTTAAAGTTATGAATTTGTGCCTATTTTAAGTTTAAATAGTTGTTGGCCAGTATTATTGTGTAATTACGTCCATAAGTAGACTCACTAGTCTAATTCGAGATTAGTATAAATAGAGGACTGTATGAGTCAAATTAAAACTTTCCATCTTTCCCAAATTAAATCTAGGCCCATATTAAACCTACGTTTATCCAAAATCACACAAATTACTCGCTAAATCTAGCTATATCATTAATTAGAGAGATGATCATCAATTAGAAGATAGAGGTCATCATGTTGGTAGATTTGCAATGCTTTCTACTGCTATCCACATTGGATTTACGAGAGAAATGGTTGATTTTGATAATTGGTGAGTGGTTTATGCTTTCTCACTGTCTACGCATGTATATGGTAGAAATACATGTTTTAACATGATTTTTGACCTTAAAAACTTTTTAACTTTAGTTACACATTCATATGCTTTCGACATAATTTTGTGAATCTTTCAAATTATTTTCAAAAATAATTTAGTAATTCTCCTTATTCATATTCACATATGCATGTGATATGTAGATTTAGATTAGAATTGGTTTGTTTGTCATATTCCTTTGTGTTGCTTGTATGAATAGATGTATACACATGTTATTATATGCTTGCATTTTGTGCTTCGATGTTGTTTGCTAGTGTTTTTTAGGCTTAGGAAGATAGGTTTGTGAGTTTGGCAACTAAGAAGAAAAGTTGACCGAGGTTGGATGAAACTTGGCGGAAAGGCTGTAGAGCATAGGAGGGACTTGCAGTATAATTCACACCTGAAGATTCACTAAGGACTTAACTCTACAATAAGTTAAAGAGCCATACTAAGTTATTTTGAAGGCTTGGATGGATTCGTTATAGAGCATGGTCGACTGAGGTTGCCCATAGCAAGATGTAGGAGATTGGCTAAGTAATGGATACTACGACGAGTTATTTCTAGAACTTGAAGTAAAATGCTTTAGAGTGAGGACAAAGTTGTTTTGATGGATGTTCAGGGTCTAAAGCATTCGGGAATGGAGTACTAGAAGAAAGGAAAGAGATTTAGCTAAAATTGGTTAAGTATATGGATCTGTACCGAGTTGAATAACTTGGTACTGTGTTGTTTTGGTAGGTCAAATGGATGTGAAACTTCTATGGAATGGAGTAGAGGTCCTATAGAAAATGCTAGTGATGTTGGCTCATTCGCGTCAGATTGGATGGTGACGTAACAATATGGTAAAAGCTTTGTTTCTTTGTTTGGTTACCCACGAAGGGAGTAGGTACCGAAGATAGGGGTTCGATATAAGAGTGAGCCATGGAAAAGGGAATGTCGAAGGGTTCTTAAATGATTGAAACTGAATTGGGTAGAAAGAAGGGCTCAGATGATTATAATAAAGAATTATTGATACTCGAAGTGTTCTCTGTTGTACTCGCAATAGGGGTATTCTATGTAGGGACGCCGGTGGATCAATGAATTGAATCTAAATACCCTGGATCACTGGCTTTGGGTCTAGTGTTTAGCTTTGGGCTATGAGACATGTATATAGCTTTACGCTACGAAATACAAGAGTACACTGAATACCGGTATTTCCATCTGTCCCTTACAGTAAGGAAGCCATACAAATTATCGTATATTAAAGGCGTATGGAATGATGGATTGATAGTAGGGATTTCTTGATGGATGATATGTTGGCTTTCTAGGCTATCATTTGGAGACATCATTGGGATCGGGTATTGGGGATGGGAATACCTTGAGAGCTGATATCCTTATTTTAAGTAGAGTACCTTTTTTTAGAGTAGCATACTAGTAAGTTATGTGCTAACTCTTTTGTTGTAGGGACTGGTTTGGTATGATTCATGTACCTCTGTTCCATACCATATTTACCTGCATAGTATTTTGAAATTCATTTGCCACTCACACTAGACTGTTGTTTGACCCAATGTTTTGTACTTTGTTTCTTATTATCTTTTGTACTCTTATATGAGTATACTAAATAACAGGTCTAGGTGACAGAATAGCTATGCGGAGGATGAGCTGGATGGAGCTATCTCATTTGTATACTAATATAGATTTCTACGCTTATTTCGCTGTGTAGCATAGGGAAGCCTTAGTAGTGACTGCTTTTTTTCTTATTATGAGATAGTTGTCGAGTTTACTTCAATTGTATAAACTCTACTACATCTATATTTATCTTTGTGGATCTGTGTTCTGATGATTTGTTCATAGGTTATTATTGTCTCTCCTATTATATCATTGATATTATATTTCATCCATGCGTAGTGAGATAATCGACAGGTTATGCTATTTTTATTTCATTTTCAATATTGATGATCATCCTATATTGACAGGACACGGCTGCAGCGTACTATTTTGATATTATTGGTGTCGTTGGTATAGGGAACTCATCACATGGATTCCTAAATACTAATTTGAAATGGTAAATAGGGAGCATTTGCAATATGGTTATGAATAACCTTGTGGGTTGATTATTGTGTGTATGGTTTATATTTTAAAAATCGATTATATTTTTAATAGTAAAAGTATACAATAGACTTTTCTCTAAAATGGAATTGCAGGGATGTAATTTCTTTAGGCGGGAGTCAATGGCAACCTTGATATTAGATTTACTTTAATAAAATAAATAATAAATTAAATTAGGATTTTAAATGGAAATTTTATGTTATTAAGTAATTAAATATTATTTAGTCTTTTTTAAAGTTAGTATTTGTGGTTTGTTTCAAAATTGTGTATGAAAATTGATTTAATAATTAGGAGGATATAATAATTGGATTTGTAAATTCATTAGTTGAATTATATTGAAGAAATATTATATATTTTATTTAAGAAGTATGAATTAAAAAGAGAAGTGAGAAAATAAATAAAATAAATAAGGAATAGAAACAATTCATTTTCTTATTAGGTGTATTTTCTACCTATGCCCTTTTAAGAATTAAGCAAAAGAGAAGCTCAATTCTTACTTTCTCATTTACTGTGCGTTCTAAAATAAATAATAAAAACCATGTCTTCCTCTGAAACGACCCGACTTTCTTACCACAGAAAATCGCATCATTTTTAAGAAAGAAAGGGATAGAAAAGAGAAAAGACAGAGAAGAAGAAAGGAACAACATCAGAATCTAAACAGCGGAACGAATAAATTATATTAATCACATAATACATTGCATAGTATCATATACATCAGAGATACACAGCTAAAACAACACATACTAGACAGTTATAAACACCTGTCTAGTTATACAACTCAATACAACACAAAGACAAACGACTCAGAGAACACACAGCGGAATACTATATAACTATACGCAGAAGCCTCCTGCTCCATTGCTCCTCCAGAATTCGTCAAAGCTAACCTGAATTCCCCTGGCTACTCGTAAAAATTTGAGTACCCAAGATTTTAAGAAAAACAGAATAAACTCCGGGTCATACATGGGTCTGGTGTGAGTAAACGGTTAAAGTTTCTTAACTTAAAAAACCTTTTGAAAGAAAGGTATCACGTAAGACTTCCCACACATAAACATGGAAAAGTTTTTACCTTACGCTAACCAAAACATTTGATAGGAAATCCAATGATATTATAATAGTGTCTAGGGTTTTCAAATAAATATGAAATAGGCGAAATTGTTACATTATTAAATTCCATCTACTAGCCACAAAAGTGGGTAATACAATCAAATCACTTATCGGATTTTGGATTCCATACAATGGCAGGGCTGCTGGGGTACTGCCGTCACAGTACGTGGCCTAGATCATTGTATCGAGGAGTACGCCCGCTCTCCTGCAATACAAAGCCGAAACCATTCCTTACTGAACAGTTCCGAATAAGACAACCCCGGCGGATGTAGCTATTCAACCCCCCACACAGCCCAAAAAAAGGGACCTCTAGACGGGGGTAAATCTTACTCTCGAGTGGGGGCTACCCACGAAGCCTTGCTGCAACTCCCCTGTTTTAGCCATTCCCGGTTGATGAGGCTTGAGGCTACGATTACCTTTAGTGAACACATCACTTAGAATTCTCATCGTCCACCTAACGATGCTCTGAAAGCATTCAATCCATACAAGTTCATTTCGGGTTCGAACGAAACCAAAGGCATTATCTCGTTACACTCATTTTGGAATCACCCTCCGAGTTAACGACAATAACTCTTGCACACTGAATCTTCATCTCGAATCTGAAAGTTTTACTCGTCAAACTCATCACGGAATCACCCTCACAGTTATACTGACGAATAGTTCTTACACCTTGGGTCTTCACTCTTCATAAGAGATTCACGACCTATCATTAATTTGGATCGATGTGGTTTTCGGATATCCAAATATGGAAACCCGATCCCGGTCTCATCGAAATCCAAAATATATCATTTAGGTCCAAGTTGTTTAAGGTTAAACAATTAAATTCAACTATCTATATACACACAGATAGATAACTCACAAGTCACAATTGATAATCACATTATCAAACAAACCAGATGATCCATAACAAAATAGGTAATCCATATCATCATCACATTAGATAATCTATATTACCATCACAATGCAACCAAGCATTCATACCACACAACATTTCTTATCTCATTTCTGAGATTACATCCATTCAAGACAATCAATGTCACACATTCATACATAAGCAATGATTTACTTAATCACAATAATTTACTTAATCACAACATAATTAATTTAAAATGAATTACATTAACTATCTCTATCTCTAATTAATTTAAAGTGAATTAAATTAATTACTTCATCTCTTAATTTATTTAAAATTAATTAAATTAATTACCTTCATCACAATAAATCTTGCTTACTTATCCATTAATTTAAACCAATTAATTAATCATCTTCTTAATTAATCAACCTTGATTAATTAACTCTTAATCAAGTAATTAATTCTTAATTATTTTCATTAATTGTAAAGAGAACGATTTTGCCCGCTCGAAAATCGACATCCATACTTCATATCGTATTCGAATGCCATAGATTCGACCGTTCAAATCCGATTCGCCGGAGCTTATAACAACATTAAGTAAATAACACAGCGGAATAAAAGAATAATACACTGATATACAGCTTTGATACAATATCTGATACAACAGATGATCCAATAGATATCAATATACATCAGAGATATGATACAATAAAATAGCAGCGGAAAAGAAAACGATAGATAACATCTAGCAGCGGAACAATATAACTCTAAGATAGTCTTCAAAAGAGAACTCCGAGAACTGCAACTCCATTTCCAAGAATCAATCCAGCAATAGCTCGAATCCCCAATAACGATGCACCAATCTCAGCAAGACTGGTGTGATCCAAATACTGAACTAACTCCAGATAATCTACTACATCTGACTATCTGAAAAACCCAACTCTAGACTGCTCGTGTAGAAAATAATGAGCACCCAGAGTTTAGGAAAGAAACAAACAAATCCGGATCAGTCGTGGGACTGGTGTGAGCAACAAAAACAGTTTATCTTTTAAAACATTCAAAGAAAGAATTTTAAAGTCAATTCGCAATGTTTTTTTAAAAATGAGACTACCATAAGGCCTCCCGCACACACACACAATGCAAACGCAGAATCGGAGGAGATTTCTCCTTATGATAGTCAAAGATGCTTGATACGCATTAAAAAGAAACATTTGATATTATTACAAGTGCATAGTGTAGTAAAAATTCATTTCGAAAATAAAGATATAAATCTTAGCCAGCATAGGCATTCCGCACTTATGCCTACTATAGCTACCATGTTCAATAGCAGGTTACCGCCACATTCCATGGCAGGTTATACAACTAAAACCGTACAGGATTCGTATTGTTTCTTTGGATTTCCAACAAATGGTCAGGCCAACGAACTTTCCATTGCCACATGAGAACGCCTCTGGAAGGACGTCCCCGAGAACCAAACCGGATCTCTACTAACACAAGGCTGGGTTACCCCTAACTGGGTAACTACTGACACGAGTATGCCATCCCCCGGTCCTTTAGGACCTTTATCCGAGCGCTCGTCACCATCATCACACAATCATAAATAAAGTGTTTTAACATGAGTAAGCATCTGGGCTCCATACCATGATACCACCCTTTTCCAGAAGGAAATTCACATACCCTAAAGGGAGCTACCCCTCATAACCTTGCCGCATCCTTCCTGTTTTGACCATTCTGAGGTGTGTGGCTCGACGAAGTCACGTCCACAAAGACATACTTTATACAAAAGCCATGCTTTGGGTCAACAAATGATCATAGAAATGATCACAAAGATAAACGATCAAACAAATGATCATATCACAAATGATCAACACAATGATCATTTCACAGCAACACTCAGCATGTCACATTACCAAATTGGGAATATATCGTTGATAACCATCAACTACATAACCTCTGAGCTCGTACGTCTCAGAGAAGGGTGTTAAGCTAAGAGAATAAATTCTCCGCCACCAACAGAAATATATTTGAAAGAAATCAGCTTTATATCCCAATTTGTAATGTCAGACACACAATCCATACAAGTCTGTTCCGGGCTCGAACAGAATCGAAGGCACTTACAAAGAAGTCCTTGCAATCCGGATATTCACTAATCACGTTCGGACTTCCCATCACATATGGAGTCTTTATACCGGGGACCAGTCGATGCAAAGATATTCGACGAGTTGTCCTTTTGCTTTCAAAAATATCCGGTCTTCAACACCGGTCTTCAATGCTATCCATTACGACATATCACATATTCGGAATAGGATATATGACACAAAGGTCCTCTCCCGGCTAAACCGAACAGTGAGCGCAGTATTTCAAAAACATATGGATATTGGGATTTCAATTAAGTCACAACTTAAAACCCAAAACTTTTCTTCAAATGGTTTAAACCAATTACCATTTCAAATCTTTATATTACAAAAAAAGGTTTATTTCACAAAGATCCATTTATAGACTTTAAAACAACTTCCATTCCAATTGGATTAACTCATTAAATCTTTAACTCAAAGATTTAACTCATAGCTTTCAATATTCGATTAACTTGTTGAATCTTTAAATCAAAGATTCAACTTATAGCTTTTAAAAATCATTTCCAAAGATTCATTCATAGCCTTTCAAAGACAAT